>OY757913.1:16589811-16799811 GCA_963585895.1 Sepioteuthis lessoniana
TAAAAAAAAAATCACCTTTAAAAAGATTAGACTCACGGAGATTTATAACCTAGTGATGAACGACTAAAATGTGGAAAAGATTTTATCGGGTAATTCCAAATGTATTTTGAATGTTTATGATCCGACGATTCTATGTGTATTTGTATACGAAACAAATTGCACAAAAAAATAAAATGAGAGAGAGAGAGAGAGGTGGGAAAGATAAGAAGAAATTGTTTTGTGAATGCTTACATTCCAGCATTTGATATATATCATCTGTTCGTTGCTAAGTAATTAGCATAAACTAGGTTACACAAGAAAGAGTTGAAAAGGCTGACTTTTTGGACCGAGAGTGTTGGAACAAGTATCACCTACAAATAACTACACTTAATTTTTCGCCAAAAAAAGTTCATTTTCTTCTAAACAAAACAATTTAATTATTTCTATGGAACATCATAAAAACAAAACGGATATTATTGAATATTATTTTTTTTACCAAAACCTTGCATTTATAAAGGAATCCAATTTTTGCATTGAATAACCCTCAAGTATTTGATCTACCGTTAAACAAATAAAACAAACCTATTAAGTAATACTGAATAACTCGTTCTTTACCAGGTTGAATTTGTAAAGAAAAAATTTCGTGCACTGTAATAACATCAGACGGCAAATGCTGATGAAAGGTAACCTCCCTGACAAATCACGGTATTATTATTTTTTTTCTTTTTCTTTTAGTGCTGACTACATTCGAACCTGATAATTGATTTGGTTTGGTTTGGTTTTATGGCATATCATCATCATCATCATGTCGCGCCGCCTGCGCGGATATCCCTGACCGTCTCTCGCCATTTCTCCCTATCATTCATCGCCTCCGGCAAGTCTTCAGGGTTACATCCCGTGTCCTCACATAGCTGCTGTATGCAAGTTCGTGCTGGTCGTCCCACTCTTGCACATCCATGTGTGGGGGTCCACAGGAGTACATCGCTTATGAGCTCGTCCTTGCTTCTCCAGCAGTGTCCTGCGTGTCTGGTTCGTCGAACTTGTATAGTTTTTGTGATGGGGGGCAAGTGTCCGTATAGTTGGAGTCTCGTGGGGTGTTGTCGCCAGGACTTGTTTAATACTGCTCTCAACATTCTTGTATAATTTCCGTCCAGCCTCCTCTCCAGCCGCTTCGTAAGCGTCCATGTGATGCATCCATATAGCAGTATCGACACAATCGCTGCCTGGAAGAAACTGCGTTTCATTTTATCAGTTAGGTCCGACTTCCATATGATCGAGAGCCTATCGATAGCTGTCCATGCCTTCGTCACCCTTGATAATTGAGATATTTCGGCTTGTCTCTAGTTGTTTACTGGCTTTGTTATTGAACTACAACACTAACTGAGCCTAAGACTGCATCTCTCTTCATGCAACTGATCAGTAACATTAAGTTTGATTCTCAGTGGGGGCTCCATATTTTTGGTCTTGTACCAAACTAAGTTAAGTAACTGATAGCTTAAATCATTTCCTGGAATAATACAATAGATATTGATGACGCTTGGGAAAAAAATTGTCGATCAAGCATGAGAATTTTCAATTTTTGTCGTAAAATTATATCATTTCCGGAGTTGATCTTGTACGCTGCACATTTTTAATGTTATTCAGGGTTTGCTTAACAGCATATGAACCCCTCCTGGGTTATATAATTCAATATAAACAATTTATACACACTTATATGGTTTCAAGTATTCTTATCTAATACAAATAATTTGTATACAGTTACATGGTCTCAAATATGGCGTCAAGTATTTCCATGGAAACGGATACTTTTAAACAGATCTAGTTGACCCTTATATTGATCCTAATAGATTCTACCTCTGTGGGTCAATGGACCAGGGTGTTATGGTAATGGAATCTTCTCGGAAACCTTCCTGAAATCACTTATAAATCTACCAAAAATTGATTAAAAGCCAACAAGGCATCAAACTTGGACAGTTAACGGAAGAAGAACTTGATACAGGACAAAAAATATATATATAAAGAAATAAAAGAAATGAAAGAAAAACTGCATGCCTCGACAAAATACCTCCTAAAGTATTGAAGATAAGAAAATTAGGCGACATACTTCTTCGATTATACAATGCTATATATAAAGAAAACACAATAGAGAATTGGATGAAAGTCTGCATCCTCCGCTTCCTCAAGAAAGATCACGTCAGAATCAATAAGAACTATAGCGGCATAATTCTTACCTTTATAGCTGTAAAGGCTTATAATGCTCTGCTTCTCAATCGTATCCAACAAGAAGTTGAGAAATTCTAAGGAAAAATCAAAACGTTTCCCGAAAAACAAATTAAAAAAGTCACAGATTCTGGTTATCCACCAAATGAAGGTGAACGTGCAAAAAATCTCGAGTCAAAAAAATTCTTCGAAGATTTCTCCAACGCACTGGATTCCTTATACTGAGAAAAGATGGAGTAAATACAACTAGCGTACAGTCTCCGCGGCAATAATGATGCATTACAAAAATACGAAAGCAATGTTCGCTCACCCGATAGTAATACTCACTTCAACACTGTTGTTGATGTCTTTCAAGGAGATACATTAGCATCGTATACTTATAATCTGCCAGGATCACATATTCAATATCAATAGACATCATAAAAAAGGTTTCTCATGAAAGAAAGACAAGAAGCAGACGATATCTTGCAGAAGCAGACTACGCAGATGATCTTGCGCTTCTTGTAAATTCACCTGCGAACCCGAACCCCTGCTACATAGCTTTGAGCAGGTGAATGCGATTAAAACGGAATTCAAGTGTTTTAAATAAGAGCTGTCTCCACTTTAAGTAGCAAGCCCCTGAAACTAGACAAGTTCATATATATCGGTAGCAATATCACATCTATTGAAAGCGATGTCAATACACGTATAGAAAAGGCGTAGACTACAATTGATAGGTTGTCAATCATATGTAAATCTGATCACCCGGATGAAATAAAATGGGATTTCTTCCAAGCTGTGAATGTGTCAGTACTACTATAATGATGCACCACATGGACGCTTAGGGAACGCATGGCGATGCAACATTCCACAAAACAACAGCTGTGCAGTCACTTGCCTACCATCTTACAAACCATCCAAGAAAGACATACTTATGCTGGACATCGCCGGCGAAGTAAGCACTAACTGAAAGTGATGTTTCCTTTTGGACTTTTCGGCCGACCAGTAGAGACATCAGCACTTTAGAGACACTGGGTGCAATGGACGATAGGGACCTATGGTGAGAGAAAGAATCAAGGAATTTAGTGCTCTCAGCACGACTTGATGATATATAAGCTCCATTTACAACAGTATATAAGTTGGCCGACTGCCGTCGAGGGCAACCCAAAGGCTCCCTTTTCAATTGCTATTACACCGAGGATTATTCCATTTACCTTTGATCGATACCTTACCATACTGAGTATTAAGAAAGGAGGCATTAAGTACCATTTTTTGAGTCTTCAGTATGATTTGACCTTATAATGAACCTCGGTCTCCCAAGCCATTGGCGAACACAAATCATTATGCCAATTTATGTGAGCAAGGTAAACACACTCTTATAAATAAATAAATAAAAAGAGAGAGGGAGGAGTCACCTCTATATAAATCAATAACCAACTGAAGTTCATATCTCAGTGAGTACCCCAATAACAAGGCCTTGTGTCATATATGTTCTCTGACGAAAGGAAAAAGCTGGAAACATACACGTATGTAAGAACGAAATAAATAAATCCTTAAAAAAAAAAAAAAAAAAAAAAAAAAGGAAAAAAAAAAATACAAATCTCTTCGTAAACCTACACTCTCTCTCTCATTGACGTTCAAATTTAATTCTCAAAGACTCCTGTTTTACGTGGAGATATATATATATATACCCACGTAAAACAGGAGTCTTTGAGAATTAACTTTGAACGTCACTCTCAAAGACTCCTGTATATTCATATATATATATATATACCCACGTAAAACAGGAGTCTTTGAGAATTAACTTTGAACGTCACTCTCGAACCAGTTTCTCTCAATAAAACATGATGTAATGGTTAACGAGCAAGGCTAGCAGGTAAGTGTTAGTGGATTTGATTCTCTGTATGTGTTCCATACTTCTGGTATTTTGTCAAAAAAAAATTTCAGATTAAGTGAAGTTTAAAAGAAAAAAATATCAATGGAAATCTCTCAAACAGTCGTTCATACTATTCAGGCGAACCCACAACCCGTCGGCTGATGCTATAGAATACACCGATTGCACCTCGGTGAGAGGGTCTTGACTCTCCACAAACAAACCTCATGGGATATGACACAAAACTACATCTAATGGTGAGGCTCCAGTACTGGAGCTTTAGGGAATACGAGTACTCCTTTATTGCCATTACTCTCACATCCACTCCGGTCCATGTATATGGCTCAATCATTAATATTCAATTATTTATTAAGGATTATTATTATTAGTTTTGGCTAGTCGGTTGGGGGCCGGAAAATACACAGACTGCATCTGTAGATAGAAAGAATCCCCACCACCACCAACGAGTGTCCTGATATATGACACTAAACAGTCTGATGGTGAGGTTCCGGTAATGATGGAACTTTTAGGAATGCAGAATACCCCATCATTGCCATCGCTCCCAGGTCAACTCTGGCCCGAAGTGGTAGCACCTGATAGGGTCGTATCTATGGGTCAAATAGAATTAAACTGCGTACTTATGCTCACCTGAATTGCTTGAAAAAGCACCGTTTTGACATTTAACTGTGTGAAAACCAAAGCTATACTTATACTAAGCTGAACTGTTTGAAATAAAACTGACTAAACTAGCTTGAAATAGAAATGTTGTTTTTTACAATTAAATTGTGTACTTATGCTAAACTGAATTGTTTGAAATAGAACTGTTTATTTGTATCAAAATGGATTTGGCATTAAGTACCCTACAAAGGTTGATATGTCATAAAATCCAAACAAACCAAATGAAACTATTCTTTGTTATTTGAAACTATAGAGATCTGCACAAATTATTTACATAAAATAGGAATACTTCATGAATTAAATAACTAATGTTGAATCGCAACACTTGAAACCATTTAGCCTTATGCAAACAAATGATTAATACTAAATAGAATTACTAGCGTTTTTTCGAAATACTTGAAACCATTTAACTGTGTACAAACAAATAAGATATAATAACTCCTTTAGAATCAAAGTTACCCAAGAATTATTCGCTTACAAATACCCCCATATATAATTAGGTATTAAATAACCGAAAAGGGTTGATATGCCTTTAAAATCAATCAACCTGGATATTCAAGCAAAGTGTCGGGAGTATGACAAACTGCAACCGATGAGTTTTCTGTTCAGCTAGTGGAACGAGATGCACGATAGGGACGGATGGTGAGAAGGAGTCAAGAAACTCCGGGCTAATAGCAAGATTTGATCATGATTATATATATATATATATATATATATATATTCAGTATTGAACAAGTCCTGGCGGTAACACCACACAAAGCACCAACTATACGGCCACCTGCCTCCCATCACGAAAACTATCCAAGTTAGACGAACCAGACACGCAGGATACTGCTGGAGAAGCAGAGACGAGCTCATAAGTGATGTACTCCTATGGACCCCCACATACGGCCGAGCAAAAGCAGGACGACCAGCTCGAACATACATACAGCAGCTCTGTGAGGATACGGGATGTAGCCCTGAAGACCTGCCAGAAGCGATGAACGATAGGGAGAAGTGGCGAGAGATGGTCAGGGATATCCGTGCAAGCGGCACGACATGATGATATATATATATATATATATATATATATCCTGTTTATTTTTAGACTTATATAAATGCATTAACAAAAATAAGTAAAAATAAATAGATAAAATAAGTGGTAGTAAGGAATTCAGCAACTAAAAAATCAAATACAGTATGCAGCAGAAAAGCCACCTGCATGGTGCAAGGGGACTTAGGCAATTGATAATGGTAGCTCCTTCTAGCACATGTTTTATTATTTTCTTTTCGCGATACAAATAGTTAAGACTAGGGCTTAAACCCGTGCACTCTGTACGTTAGCAATGTAAATGTTTTTTAAGACTAGGGAATATGCAATATCAATACAGAGAGCTTTTCGTGCACATTTGATCTTACGTTGGAATGATTCTGTTTCGGATAGAATCGCTGAATAAATTTTATTTTATCTACCCTGTATATTATTTTAAAGCAAAATATGCATTTGTGAAAAAGTTCAATATCTGTCGTTTATCGTAAGTATCTCAGCAATAAAAACTGACCACCACGTGACTCTTTCACATTCATCTAGCCTTTAACCATAGCTTAAATAGTACCTCTGATGTTCTACAAGTATGGGTTTGGCAATAAATTACCTACAAAGGTTGATATGCCATTAAACAAAGAAACCAAACCATAGGAAAGGTATGTACTCCTTTATCTGTCCCTAACTATTCATATTTACCTAACCCCTCCGCTCAGGCAGGATATGACACAAGGTCAATTTTTAAGCGAAGTTTAACAGGTTTGAATTCAGAGTTTTCCTTCTCCTAGACAAGTTGCCTCACCAAGGCTGAAGAACCAAGTCTGTCCTACTATTTACCCATAGCTGGAGGGAGGATAATTGGATTCATACCTTTCCCAAGGGTATTAGTGCTATGTGAAATGCAATCAGTCTCGGCCAGGATTTGAACTCGTGTCGCCGTGTCCATATCCTACGACGATAACCATTACACCACGGGCACCTCCTAACTATTAGTTTCTTTGTTTAATGGCCTATCGACCAAGATTGTCGGGTTAAATAGTACCACTATTGTTCTTCTATAAAGATTGCCTTGGCAGTAAATAAGCCAAGAAAGTTGATATGCCATTACAACAAAGAAACCAAATATAAATTTATGCTGTTATTCACTGAGGCAACATACAACAAAAATGCCGGTGTTTTTCCCCGCTTCGATGCAAAGCCAATTATTTAATATAGACTTCTCACGAAAGAAAAACATGAATAAGGAAAAGAAGAAAGGAAACACCTCTAGGTACGGCTTTTAAGATAATCTCATTTTCGTCTAGCATTGTCGGTGCACTCACTCCTGATATAATAGCTTTCGATAGTCTAAAAGAATTAGAGACCTTATCTGACTTCCGTTTTCAAAATATCTGTCTTAGGAGATTTTTAATAACAGGTGTTTGTCGTATCAGAAATCATCAGCTGTTTTAGTTTGCTTGAAGCTTGTTGGATCTGTTACTAAACTTTGACAGCGTAATACGAGACTCCATAATTAATATTTATTTCCTTTATTTGGTTTATCAAGTCCAGTTTTTTTCTTTACTTCCTTCTTTTTTTTCTCCTCCTTTCGTTTCTTCCTTTTCTCATATTTTCCTTCCCTTCTTCTTTTCCATCTCCTCCTCCCTTTCTTATCTCATTTGCCACTATTTTCTTTATTCGTTTTGACTTCCTCTATATTTTCATTCTTTCTATCTTTTCCTTCCTTCCTTTCTCTCACCTCTTATTTCCTTCCTTCCTTCCTTCCTTCCTTCTATCGTCTGTAGAAGGACAAGGTAAAATCTATTACACTTGTTCATCTCCTGAAGAGACACCCCACTAACTACATGGCTATAAATTTACTTAATAAGAAACCTGACTGAATACATCGTAGTTATTTTTAAGTAGGATTCAAGTCCTATCTGCATATGGGATGAGTTATAAAGTCCCAAAACAGAAGGATGAATCAAAAATTTACTTTCTTGAACTGAAAAAATTTCGCTTGTAACTGGTTTGATTTGGTTTAATGACATAACCTTCGTGGGTTATTTAATGCCCAAACCATCCTTATAGATGAACAGTAGCGGTACCATTTAATCGATAGCTGGGGGATAAGGAGGTTCATGCCTTTTACAAGGGTATTGGTCTGAAAATGAACCTAATAGCGCGACTGGATTTCGACCTCACTATTATGTTGAACATTAACGATCCTATTTACCAACCCTTCTGCTCGGTCAATTTTTTAAGCGAAGTTTAACAGGTTTGAATTCAGAGTTTTCCTTCTCCTATACTAGTTCCCTCACCAAGGTTGAAGAACCTAATCTGTCCTACTATTTACCCCGAGCTGGAGGGAGAATAATTGGATTCATACCTTTCCCAAGGGTATTAGTGCTATGTGAAATGCAATCAGCCTCGTCCATGATTTGAACTCGTGTCGCTGTGTCCATTTCCTACGACGATGACCATTACAACACGGGCAAGAGCATCAACGATTGCGCCACGAGGTAGCTGGTAGCTTAATGTACTTTTGTAAAGAATGAGTAACAACCTCTATTCATAAATCTTCTAGGGAAAATAATTTTAAGAGCACATTTATCCTTAGATAATAATCAGGTATCCAACTTAATGTCTTTCTTAACCGGGAAGTTACGAATTTGAATCTTCGCTTGGCGTCTCATATTTGAGGCCGAGTACCATACTAAGCTAACCTCAGAAAATACCTATTTAACGGATATACTTTGAGTCCTGATAGGTTCTTTCGTTAATGCAAAGCCAAAGATAACATCCATAGTTATTTATAACATATCAACCATTGTTGGTTATTTGATGCCAAATCCTGTTTTACATATATATCAAATATATGACTTGTAAATACATTTTGTAGATACACACGATTAAATGCTCAAACAGTTCTATATCTAACAATTCAATTTAGCATAAGTTAACAAAGTTAAATAGCTCCAAGTATTGTTAAGTATCACTAATAATTCAATTAAACATCAGTCATTTGTTTATTCTCAGTTAAATAATCAAACTTTTACTTCTAACAATTCAATTTAGCGTAAGCCGTTTGTTTGGAATCAGTTGAAATGTCAAACAGTTCTATTTAACACATAGATTGAACCTTATCAGGTGCTACTACTCCGAGGCAGAGTGAACCTGGGAGGAATGACATTTAAGGAGTATTTCCGCATTTCTCAAAGCTCCGCTACAGCAAGAGTCTCACCATGAAATTGTTTAGTGTCATAAACAGGACATTCGTTGGAGTTGGAGCTTACCCCTCAGCAGAGGTGTTGTCAGTGTATTCTACAGCCCAAGTCGACTAGGTTCAGTAGATGAAGTTAGAGAGAAAGGGTAAAAGAAAAAAAAAGTGTATGAAGAAATGGTAGATGAAGTTTAATTTACAGGAACTGTTGAACATTATTTCACTTTACCTGAATGTAAAGCAAAGTGAGAATAAACGTTTTGATTAGCGTCTCCAAAGACTAATAAAATCATCAGTATCACTTACCGGCGTTTCAGTTACATATCAAAGGCTTTTCTGAAAGCATCGTTTTCCTAACTACTTTCACATTAAAAAGTTATTTTCCAAACGAAAAAAAGAAAAAAAAGAGACCAGGTCAAATGGGTCAGAATTTTTTGGTTGGGCAGGGACCTCAAATGTATGAAGAATATATTAAAATGGCAATAAATAGCTTTTTTTTTTACTCTGGGATCTCAACCGGGATGGACTTTCTTCCGGCAAAAATCACTTATTCACTCGCCCTGGCCTTCTCATTAATCGGCAGATGTTAAAAACATTCAGACAAAAAAAAAAAAAAAAAAAAAAAAAAAAAAAAAAAAAGAAAGAAATTGAAATAAAAGGTGGTTATCCAGCGATTGTAACGAAATTAGGTGGGGTTTATTGGCCTAATGAGTAGAATGTTTGCCAATGGCACGGGAGACTGGGATTCAATCCCAGGTCGCGTTATACCAAAGACGTTAAAAATGGTACTTGATACCTCCTTGCTGAACACTCAGCAATATAAGGTACGTATCAAGGGTAAAGTGGAGCAATCCAGGGAAAGGAGTAGCGCCCTCCCTTACATCTTGGTGTAGTAGCTATTGAAAAGGGAGCCTTCTGGTCGCCCTCGACTACGGTCGCCAACTTATTTATTTAGTATTTAACATAGTTTAGTTCTATTTAAATCCATTTTATACAAATAATCAGTTCTATTTCAAACAACTCAAGTTGTTGGTTGTTTGGGTTTTATGACATACCAACCTTCCAAATAACTCAGTTTAGCATGAGTACACAGTTTAATTGTCAAAAACTGTTCTCTTTCAAGCTATTCAGGTTGGTTGTATGTTTGTTTAACTTTGGAGATATTAAATAACCAGCAAGGGTTGATATACAATCAAATCGTGTTCATATATATTTATATATGTTATCGATGAATGTAGGTAACATCATTTTAAACGAACCAGAGCTCATTTGTTTGCACACAGTTAGATGCTTTCTAGCATTGCTATTTAACACTAATAATTATATTTAACATTATTCATTTGTTTGCAAATATAAGGTTCCAATTTTTGCTATATTATAATAATTTGATTTAATATCAGTAATTTGTTTGCACACAGTTAACTGGTTAAACAGTTCTATTTGACCCATAGATAGGAACCTAACAAGTGCTACCACTCAGGGTCAAAGTGGCCCTGGGATTAATGGTACTGAATTCCACATTTCCCAAATCTCCAGGACTGGTGCCTAAACAGGACAGTTTTGGTGGTGGTGGTGGGATCTTACTTCTCTGCAGTCAATATATTCGACAGCCCCTGGGCTCACGAAGATTTTTTTTTGTTTTTTGGTTTAATGGCATATCAATCTTCGTAGGTTATTTAATGTCAAAGCCACCCTCGTACAAGGACAGTAGTGGTACTATTTAACCCATAGCTGGAAGGATAAAGGGTTCATACCTTTTTTTAGGGTATTTGTCAGAAAGTGAACGTAATAGAGAGACTGGAGTTCGAACTCGCTTACTGCAATTCCTCATTCCAGCGCTTTAACCATTGCACCACGAGGACAACCACCTATCATGAAGATGTTACTTCACGTCATCATATGCAACGCTCTATATAGACCAACAGACAAGATATAATTTTAAACAGAAAACTCAGAAAATTAACTAAAAGTAGTCTAATCACAATATTACTTTATATATTTATCAGCCAGACAACCTGGTCTCGTTGCAAAGTAATGAGAAATTCGTTTTTATAATAAAGCAAGACATTAAACGACCTTTTATAGGAAATATATATTTTTTTAGAAACCTCATTGGAATAATTGATATCCCTTAATTTCTTTCTTGACTATTTTTCTCGTTCACGATAATTCTACGTTTATTTCAATATTTTTCCTTTCTTTTCTATGTCATTTCATGTTATCAGTCTTTTTTAATTTAGTGGAGAAGTCCCTATTGGTTGGTTGGTTGGTTGGGTTTTATGGCTTATCAACCTGTAAATGAGGGAGCTATCCCCCTTGTTTTGGTACGGGCGTCTTAGAGTTGAGTACACATTACATTGTACACCGACCAGTCACACACGTGACACGGTTAGAGGGGTCGAGCATTTTATTAACATTTCTCCAAGCAGAACATACGTGTTGCTGGACAAGAGCTGCGATTTTAGACTTCGCGAAGGGGGCATTCTTTGAGGCGAACAGAGGTAAGAATCACACACTGTATCTGTATTTGCCCGAATTATTGATCTGTGTGAAAGGGATCACAGAAGTTGTTTTCTATTTTGTTTTTAGTTTCAGGGTCAAAGAAGGGTTTAAAGAAGGAACGAAGACCCATTGCGAATAGACAACTTCTTTACCAGTCGAGCCTTTTACCTCATTTTTTTGCCTCATGGTGCTACCATTACATAACCTTTGTAGGTTATTTAACGCCAAATCCATTTTTATGCAAATAATCAGTTCTATTTAAAACAATTCAGTTAAGCATGAATACACAGTTTAATTGTCAAAACATTTCTATTTCAAGCTATTCAGTTTATCAAACAGTTCTACTTCAGCTAATTCAGTTTAGTATAAGTATAGAATTTGTTTATCCACAATTAAATATCCAAACAGTTCTATATTGAACAAATCAGTTTAGAATAAGTAAAGTTTCAATGTCAAAAAACAGTTCCATTTCAAATAATTCAGTTTAGCATAAGCACATAGTTTAAATGTAAGTCGGGTTTAATAGTTAAAAACATTTCTATTTCAAGCTATTCAGTTTAGCTGAATAGTCCTAATTCTAACAATTCAGTTTAGCATAAGTATGCAGTTAGTACTATTTAACCCAGAGATAGCCCCCTATCAGGTGCAACCACGCCGGGCCAGAGTGGACATGGGAGCAATAGCAATGAAGGGGTGGTCCGTATTCCCCAAAGTCCCAGTAATACTGGAACCTCACTATCAGATTGTTTAGCGTAATATCTAGGACACTGATTGGAGCGGGGGTCTTACCCCACTGCAGAGACGCAGTCGATATATTCTACAGCCCTAGCTGACTGGGGAAGGAACTCCCTGTGGTGTAGTGGTAAATGTGCTGGGCTGTGATATCATAGTAAGAGAGTTCGAACTCTAGTCGCGCTATAGCGTTCACTTGAAGACGAATATGGCTTTAGCCTTAAATAACCCATTAAAGTTGATATGCTGTCGGACGAACGAAACCAAATCATTCAATTATTTTTTCCTAACTTTTTTTTTTTTTTTTCACCTTACCTTAATTGTTTGCTTGCTTTTTTATTCTTTTCACTCGCATGACTAGAAAGGATTTCAGTCGATCGATGTTCCCGTGTTCCCAAATCTACTAATTCAAACGTTTCGAACCCAGAAAAAACTGGTTCAGTTCAGTTTCTTTGTTTAATGGCATATCAACCTTCTTGGGTTATTTAATGCTAAAGCCACCCTTGTAATTAAATAAAACAAAACAAAACAAAAAAAAACAGCAACGATACAATTTAACCTATAGATGAGGGATATAAGAGTTCATACCTTTATTGGTCCAAAATTGAACCTAATAGCGCGACTGGAGTTCGAACTCGCTTACTAAGATCTCGCAGTCCAGAACGTTAGCTTATACGCTACTAGAAGTCCACCCTAGACAAACAAAAATTCCTATCCCTACGTGAATATCGAATTAATAATAATAGCATATTTAGTACCACTATGATTATATCTTCTTTACAGTCAATGGATTTTCTCCCGTTTAATTAATAATACATGACTAACATAATACTGTTATAACATTTTTTACAACAATACACTCTTTGTTCCTTTCGCTTTTCACTGAGTATTAGTGGGTCTAATATTACAATCGCCCATCGATTATAATAACGCTTTTGATCCTCTTTGCTTATTACTTTTATAATTGTAATTATACACTAAGAAACAGTATAAGTGCAACTACAATCCGTCTTGAGAGAGAGAGAGAGAGAGAGAGAGAGAGATTAAAATGGTGTAAAATGTTTTTCGAACAGACTAGCCTTTGTTTGAGATCAAAATTGGGGATAAGGATGTTCCTGTAGACCACTGGACAAAATAAATAAATAAATAAGTTTTAAAAAAGAATAGAAAATAAAAATAAATAAATAAAAACAACTCTTGCTTAAGAACAGAAATAGCTTAAAAAAATGAAAATAGTAATAAAAAAAAACAGCAAAAAACCATGCTTGTGGTAATTGGGGAACAGAAATTTCCCCCAAGACTTCCTGTCGAATTAGAGAGGGGAAAAATAGTAATTTTTGACAATGCTTCGTTTAAAATATTAAAAAAAAGGAAAGAAAAGATATTAGTATTATTAAATATAAAAGAGAAGGCCCCTTGCCTGGTGTAATGGTAAATAAACAAGACTAGCAAGCCATTACTAAAGAGTTCAGGTCTCACAGCCTGCTCTGTGGATACAACTTTGAGTCACACTAATGCAAAACTTGATAAGTAACTAAATCTACCAGAGATATATGTATTAAACCAACCACTACCTTACGAGCAGGATGCAACACAAAGTCATTTTTTTAAATGGAGTTCAACTGGTTTGAAATCAGAGTTTTCCTTCTCCTAGGCCGGTTGCTTTACGAAAGTTAAAGTGCACAGACTTTCTTACTGTTTAGCTATAGATTGATTCATACCTTTCTCAGGTAGCCGATTACGTTTACTACAGCGATAACCGTTACACTAAGCACACCACCTTATCTGGAAGGATCAGCAGGTCGCTTATGTATGAAATACAGTTTCTCTCTACTTTCTACCAAGCTTTATTTCGTTCAACACCTAAGAAGGAAAGCGACAGGAAGATCATGCTCATTTTCTAAATGTAATTATCGGCATGCCTTGAAAAATCAGCATTTGAAATTCTGTCCGAACATTCTAGGAGAAAGATACTGAGTGTTTTAACGCATAAATTACTCTCCAGAATTAAAAATTCTTCCAACTATGATTTATTTTCTTATTTCTCTTATTGTTTTGCACCACATTATTTGAGCTAGTATATACGTTCGGTGGTGTTGGTGAGAGATATTAATATTTGCTATTTGAAAAAAAGAATTTATGACTATACTCTGATATTTTCTCAAAATCACAAAACAGCTTAAAAATAATACAACTAACTTCCAGTTAGTCAACAGTACAGCGTGAAATAAGGTTTGGTTTGGCTTTATGGCATATCAACCATTGTTGGTTATTTAATGACAAATCCCTTACATATATATATATATATATTTGTAAACACATTTTGTAAATACACACGTAGATCAAACAGTTCTATTTCTAAAAATTCAATTCAGCTTAACTTAAGTTAAATAGTTTCAAGTATTACTAAGTATCACTAACAATTCAATAAAACATCAGTCATTTGTTTACTCATAGTTAAATGATCAAACAGTTCTATTTCGAACAATTCAATTTAGCATAAGTCATTTGTTTGGACTCAGTTTAAATGTCAGTTCTATTTGACTCATAGATAGGACCCTATCAGGTGCTACCATTCCGGGCCAGAGACAACCTGATAGCGATAGCAATGAAAAGGTACTCCGTATTCCCAAAAGCTGCAGCATTACTAGAGCCTCACCATGAGACTATTTAGGGTCATATCCCGGGATAATCGTTGGGGGTCTTAGCCTTCTGCAGAGATGCAGTCAGTGTACTCTACAGCCCCAGCCGACGGGGCTAAAAGTTGAATAAAGCAGAAAGAACAAGATAATAGTTTACATATATACTTTGATGGCAGAAATTTACAAAGTGAATCCAAGAGCGCAACTTCAGTTCGAACCTGCTCAATACGAGATCATAGTCCAGTATGTAAGCAACAACGTCACGCGGTTCCCCACTAAACCAATTTATGTTATCATCATACAAATAATCTTAAAGTACCATTAACAGTTACTGTAATCATATTCATCGAGTGTTCATTGCTTTTTGCATGTCCTCCAGACGGCACCCAGTGTCCGCACATGATTGATGAATATCGTATCGATTAATTGGAGTCGATTGAAGACCTTCACTTACAAGTTCGTCCGTCATTTTCCAACAGTTCCCAGGATGTGTGGTTATCTTACTTGGATTGTTTGGGCGATGGGAGGTAAGTGGCCCAACAATTACTGGCGTAAAGACTACTGCTTTGAGGATTTTATCAAAAAAAACAAAAAACGTTGCATTCACGTGTTGTTTCCATCAAGATTTTTTCTCCGATTGTTTCGTTAGTGACCTAGTGGTGGAGTCCCCGTGGTGTTATGGTTAGAGCGCTGGACTACGGAATCGTAGTACGCGAGTTCGAACTCCAATTGCGCCATTACGTTTACTTTAGGACAAATACCCTTGAGAAAGGTATGAACCCTCTTCTTCCATTTATGGGTTGATAGTATCACCACTTTCCTAAAAAATGGATTTGGCATTAAATAAGCTGAGAAGGTTGATATGCCAGTAAATAACAGACAATTCTGATTATCAATCAGTCAAAAAAGAAAAGTACTTTTCATTTAGTTGAATTCAGACTCTCAGGCAAAAATTATTATTTGGTTTAAAGACATATCAACCCTTGATAGTTATTTAAAGCCAAATCCTCCCTACCTACCTCTCTCTCAATATATATATATATATATATATATATATATATATATTAAAGTATTATTCAGTCCAGTTAAACCGGAGTCGGGAATAATTCCGTCAGGACAAAAAAATCAGTCAACTATGAACATTTAAATTTTCCTGGTAAAGAGCTCAATGTAACTGACATTACAGAGCAATAATTTCTTTAAGAAAAAACAAAAACACGATCATATTAGGATTATAAATTTATTTCCATCCTGTAATGGGTATTGATATGAATCAATAACACCAAAAATAACAGAACTTCTTCAGCTCTAATGATAAATTAATTACAGTCAGAAGAGACACAGGAGGGAAGGGTGGGAGTTATTAGACGAGAGGTGAAGAGTTTCCTTCCCATTTGTCCACTTCCGGTTTTTCTTCTTACCGGTTTGAATCACAATAAAGTAACTAGACGTATAGTCTAAACTCACTTTCTAGAGCAAATCAAATTTTTAACTTTTTTAAAACTTAAATTCTAAATACACCTCAACGCAAATCTCCAGATTTAATTATATATATATATATATATATATATATATATATATATATATATATAGTAAAGTAAGTAAAGTTGGCGACCGTAGTCGAGGGCGACAAGAAGGCTTCCTTTTCAATTGCTACTACACCGAGGTGTAGGGGAAGGCGCTACTCCTATCTCTGGATTGCTCCACTTTACCCTCGATACGTACCTTATATTGCTGAGTGTTAAGCAAGAAGGTATCAAGTACCATTTTAAAAGTCTTTGGTATAACACGACCTGGGATTGAACCCAGGTCTCCGAGATCATTGGCGAACACACTACCCACTGGGCCAATGAGCCGGTTAATCATATATATATATATACACACACTTTGTAAACAAATTTAGTCTCCACACAGAGCTGAAAAATATAAATTTTTGCTGGTTATATGTCCATAGGAGGGAACCAGTTGGAGAGCTTGGCTCGGTAGTATGTCCTTACTTTTCTAGCATTGCTCAGCATGTCTTGTTCGTCTTAGATAGATTATGAGATTGAAGGCAAGTGGCCGTGGAGCTGCTATTTTGTTGGGTGCTGCATCCAGGATTTGTTCAAGACAGAACACAGCATCCTTGTATAGTTCCCATGAAGCTTTTTCTCCAAATACTTCGTTAAACCCCAGGTGGTGCAGCCAAATTTTTATCCTAACTCAGCTGTAGCTTGGAAGAATTACATATGGTCAATAATCTGTTGATAGTTGTCCATGTTTTTCTAATGCATATGTTGGCATAGCTTTCAGTAGATGAGATATTGCTACCGAGGTATGTAAACTGGTCTACTAATTTCAGAGGCTTGTCATCTAATTTAGAGATAGGACCATCTTGTTTAAGATACACGCACTGTTTAATCTGAGTTTACTGAGAGGCTAATGCCTCTTGCTGTTTGTTCCAGGTTGAGCTGCAGGGATTCGGCTGAGGCAGGTGGTTTTGAAAGAAGCAGTAGATCCTCTGTGTTGTCAGCATCTGTGATGATCTTTTTTCAGGATATCGTCTACTTTTTGTTTTGTCTGAGACCACTGCCTAACCAAGGCTATGTTGACATCGCTTTCAGTAGATGAGATATTTCTACCGAGGTATGCCAACTGGTCTACTAATTTCAGAGGCTTGTAATCTAATATGGCGATACCATCATCTTGTTTAATCTGAGTTTTCTCAGATTACAATGCCTCTTGCAGTTTGCTTCGGGTTGAGCAGCGGGGATTCGGCTTAGGCAGGTGGTTTTGCAAGAAGCACTAGATCATCTGTGTTGTCAGCATCTGTGATAATTTTTTCTTTTCAGGATGTCGTCTACTTCTTGTTTTGTTTGAGACCACTGTTTAACCAAGGCTATATTGACATCGCTTTCAGTAGATGAGATATTTCTACCGAGGTATGTCAACTGGTCTACTAAGGCTAAATGCAAGATTTGAACTCGGATAGCTGATTCGCTTTGCCACGACTTTAACCTTTACGCTAATGAAATGTAATTGAATAATTATAATGCAAAAGTTCTCTGTGTAGACGGAGAAAATATGAGTAGAGCTAAAAAGAAGGACAAGACTAAATTTCTTGTTTATTTTTATAAGAGCAGAGAAAGTTTCAACTTTTGTCATTTATGCGTGAGATTGCTTCTGATTTAAAAGTTGACATTTAAAAGAAACATCTCTAATAACTAAATAACCCAAAAAAGAGAGAACAAGAACATTGCTTAAAGCTACGAGGGCACAGATGTCTTCGTGAATAAGCAATGTCCACGTAAGATAAAGTTCTGAGGTTTGGGATGCGAGTTCAAGTCTCTTCCCGAGCTACTTTTCTTGCCCAGTCGGCTGTAGAATACACCGACTACTTCTCTGCAGAGGGGTAAGACCCCCAACAAGTTTCCTGGATATGACATTAAACAATTTGATGGTAAGGTTCCAGCAATGCTGGAGCTTTGGGGAATGTGGAGTACCTCTTTATTGCCATTACTCCCAGGTCCACTCTGGCCCGGAGTGGTAGCACCTGATAGGGCTCTATCTATGGGTTAAATAGAACTAACGGCATACTTATGCTAAAATGAATTGTTTGAGTAAACTGAATAGCTTGAAATAGAAATGTTTTTCACAATGAAACCGTACTTACATTTAAACTGCGTGCTTATGCTTAACTGGATTATTTCAAGTAGAACTGTTTTTCGACATTAAAACTGTATTTACATTTAACTGAATTGATACATATAACTGCTTGAATAGTTTGAAATAGAAATGTTCTTGACAATTAAACTGTGTACTTATGCTAAAATGAATTGTTTTAAATAGAACAGATTATTTACATAAAAATGGACTTGGCGTTAAATAACCTACAAAGGTTGAAATGCCATAAAGCCATAAATGGTCATCGGTCCAGGTAGATCATCTTGATCATACCCTGTATTCACACAGAGGTGATATAAATAAGTCTTTGCAAGTCGGCCAGCACTGGTGTGTCCATGGGTGGGAGTCCATAGGAATAGGTCAAACGTGCTGCCTCCATAATCACTCAGTTATCCTTCTCCGGCTTGTCTCTGGATGACATATTCTATGCGAGGAGATTATTATACGCACCATACAAACGTAATACAAGGAAAACCATGGGATTCAGTATGGTGGAAGTGAAGTAAGGTGGATGAAGTGAAGTAAGGTGGATGAAGCAAAAAAAAAAAAAAAAAGAAAAAAAAAAAAGCTACTTTTCAATTCCGAATTTTCGGACTAATAGAGCGCCTTTAGAGCTCCTTGACACAGAAATTACAAAGAAAGAATACAGTACAGGAAAAATTCTGTTAAAAAGGAAAAATTGAACAGTTCATGAAATTATGCTATGACGAATTTTCGATATTCTAAGTATGTTCATCAAAACCTGAGGTTATTGACAAAGAGATAGTATATTTTAATACCTGATAATAATTAGTATTCAGTAAAAAACAGTTTCGAATTTTAAGACACATACATACTTCACGTAGTATAAAGGTTAGCGAGCTAGATTAACAAACCATTGTTAGTAAGTTTGATTAAGCTAAGTAAATCACTAAGGACACTTCACGTGGTATAATGGTTTTGTCAAATCATTGTTAAGGAGTTCGATTCTCACTGGGTATGTCAGATTTCTAGCTTTGCATTTCGACTAAACTAAGTTTAGTTAAGAACTGAGACGCTAACAAAGAAAAAGAAACTTAAAACATCATTTTTGGAAATGTCCCTTCCTCTTTTAGTGTGAACAAAAGTGGATTTCTTGGTACGAAAGACAGAGGCCTTCTAATAGCGGAGGTGCCCGTGGTGTAATGGTTATCGTCGTAGGAAATGGACACGGCGACAGGGAGGGGTTGGTAAATATAAATAAGGTTGTTATCGTGTTAAACTATTTACCAGAGTTCCGTGATTCGGTTAAATGTAGAGCTCTAATTGATAAGATAAAAAGGGGGCCTAATGACTTTTGAAAATATACAGAAACAAGACACTGTCGAGAAAATGCTATATCGACCGAAAAAAATATATATACGGTGGTTCAAAACTATATAAAATAACTGTACATTTATGTTCTTCTGGGTCATTCTACGCAATAACTTGCAACTCAAATTCCATATGGCTGAGCAGGTATTTACCGATAAGTCATCACTATCCCAGCGTGCTCTTTCCTTCCGTTTTAAATGGTCATCCATATCTACCAACCCCTCCGCTTGGGCAGGATATGAGACAAGGTCAATTTTTAAGCGGAGTTCAACAGGTTTGAATTCAGAGTTTTCCTTCACCTACACTAGTTGCCTCACCAAGGCTGAAGAACCTAGTCTGCCCTACTATTTACCCATAGCTGGAGGGAGAATAATTGGATTCATACCTTTCCCAAGGGTATTAGTGCTATGTGAAATGCAATCAGTCTCGTCCAGAATTTGAACTCGTGTCGCCGTGTCCATTTCCTACGACGATAACCATTACACCACGGGCACCATAAATGGTCATCAGTCCAGGCAGATCATCTTGATCATACCCTGTATTCACACAGAGGTGATATAAATAAGTCTTTGCAGGTCGGCCAGCACTGGTGTGTCCATGGGTGGGAGTCCATAGGAAAAGGTCAAACGTGCTGCCTCCATAATCACTCAGTTATCCTTCTCCGGCTTGTCTCTGGATGACATATTCTATGCGAGGAGATTATTATACGCACCATACAAACGTAATACAAGGAAAACCATGGGATTCAGTATGGTGGAAGTGAAGTAAGGTGGATGAATCCAAATGCGGTTCAACGGCACGGTTCATCTGATCCTGAGGTCAACGCTCAGAATCAAATAGTTCAGTCAGGAAACTGCCGTGAAACATCTATCAGGGTAGCGTCAGCTGATAAGAAAAATAGCCACTGAAGGATTACCATTTATTCATGTCAATTACATTAAGTTTAGTGCAAAGCTGGAAGTATGAGACACCCAGTGAGAATCGAACTCATTAACAATGTTAGCTTGCCGAGCTCGCTAACCGTTATACCACGTGAAGCAACCTTATATGATTATCAAGGCGTGACCTCTCGTCATCTGTCTCTATCGGCTATAGCTCTTGATAAGTCGTCTAGACGGCATCCAGTTTCCACAAAGAACTGATGAATAAATCGTTACTGGTGGCTAACACTGGCGTTTTTGTATATAGGGATTCTTTGGAGAACGTCGCTTACTTCTACAGAAATGTCCAGAATGTCTTTTTTGGATGGTTTGAGAGATGGGAGGTAAGTGGCCGTACAGCTAGTAACCCACCAAATCACTTAAATGATAATTTTGCGGTGTCTCTGTTCACACTGAGTGTCAGCTTTTATCATCCAAGTTTTAGATATAATGTTGATAATTATAAAATGCTAATTAGAATATTTCACAACTTTCTGAATAGAAGCATCAATATCATGATGGATGAGAGAGTTGTGGGATCCTTACCTATCTTACCATATTGGGCTCTTCTCACCGTTATTAGTACTGAGAGATTTCGTTGCCAGAGAGGCAAATCAATCTCGGTCTGACACCTCTCCAGGTGTCGCGTAGCGCTTCGGCCAGCCGTGTTATCTGCGGCACGGATCTGGCCGAGTGTGTCTCGGTACCTGGAGATTTCCTTCGGCCTCAAGGGGCCTTCCCCCCAGGCTTTTACCCCTTTCGGAGAGGGGGTTAGGTTCATCGCCCGGCTCCTGAGGCGCCCCCAATAAGGGGAATGCCGACGGGGCCGTACATATTTTTGGGAAATGCCGGGCACATGTGGGCTACGGCCCAGCGCTCGGACCCACCATAAAAAAACCTTGTGCCACATATGCCCGTTGGGTGGGGCGGTCCTCAAATACCGCAGATCAATATCGGTGTTATCCGAACAGTACGAGACTTCTTACCTTTTGTTATCTAATATCCGTGTTTGCGTTTTCATTAGTGACCCTTTCCGGGGCCACAACAGACTGTTACCATAGAAATCGAACAGGTTTACAAATTCAGTAATTTGGGAAAATTGTCTGGTTGCTATGAAAGAGTTGATGCAAAAAAATGTTACGTAGAATTAAAAAGCAACAACTTATTTCATGCAATTTCTGTATAGTCAGTTTGACAGCTGATGATCAGGGACCAAAAGAGAGAAAAAAAAAACTGCTTATAAGCAAGGAAATGGGTACATCAGTACAGTTCGAGATTAGCAAGTTCGTTTTACGAAGTCATCAGTATATGAGGGATTTCCATCTTCACTACTTGCCCGGTCGGCTGAGGCTGTAGAATACACCGACTGCATCCCTGCAGAGGGGTAAAATACCTCCAACGAGGGTCTTGGACATGGCACTAAACAATCTGAAGGTGAGGCTCCAGTAATACTGGTGCTTTGGGGGAATGCAGTTTACCCCATTATTGCCATCGCTCCCAGATCCACTCTGGCCCGGAGTGGTAGCATCTGATAGGGTCCTATCTATTGGTCAAATAGAACTAAACTGTAATTACGCTAAACTGCATTGTTTGAAACAGAACTGTTTATATGTATTAGAACAGATTTGGTATTGAATAACCAACATTGGGGGGGGGTACCATCAAACCAAACTAAACCAATCTTCACTACATGTGATCTTGTGCAGGACTGTTAGATTAATAAACAAACAAAAATCGTCGACGGCAGACATCGACGCATTTTCTTTTTATAGTTTTCTCAAAAGAGAACAAAAAAAATTTAAAAAAACAACATAAAACGAACTTGAAACTAGACAGTAAATAAAAGTTTTCAATTGAAAAGGGGAGAAAAACTCAGAGACATCTTGTTTTTTTTTTTTTCTGAGTTAGTTCTCGAAGAAAAAAAAAATGAATGATAAAGATATAGACAAGGGAAAAAACTGCCTATTGTGTTTCATGGTAGGTTGAGAGAGAGAGAGATCGTTTCACGACAGACGAAAGTACTTATTGTAATTGACATAGATTTTTAAGGAGAAATACACTCGAAAAATAGAAACTACTAATTGAGTACTTAAAAAGATTAATGTTTATCTCTCTTTCCGATTTATCGATACCACATCATGTAGTTGCACTTTCTTCTTTCTCTCAGTACAAGACTATCTCTTTTTCATTCTTTACCTTTTCCCTCCTTCAGAATGTGGATCCCACAATTCACCACTTTTCTCTGGTTTATTCGGAGACATTTTCATTTTTTTTTTCTACGGTCATATCTGGATCCAGTATCAGTAGTCAGGATTCAATCTCAGGAAAAGACAATCAAAATATCGAACTTTTTAAGATAGGCAAGTCCTGTCTTGCTCCACGTGTAACTTGCGCCACTCAATCTTCCTGGCTCTAGGTTGTAGGAAAGTATATTTCACTGCTCAAAATATACGTTTCTTATTAGAGTGAGTGATTTTAACGGCAGTTCAATTTGTCTATGGTTATTTCGTTCCTTGAGATTAGGAAATTGTTTTCATAGTCCGTTTATATTTATATTTTTCTGTTATTTTTAATTGTTATTTTGCATACTGTCCGATCAAATACAACTATTTAAACAGATCTTTTTGATCCATAGATGGGGCCATAAAAGGTTCTACTCATCAGGATCGGAGTGTACCTCGGATTAATAACTAAAGGGGCACTTCACATACACAAAAACTGGAGACTTTAGTTTTGGTTCGATTTGGCTTTATGGCATATCAACCATTGTAGGTTATATAATGCCAAATCCTCTTATATATATATATATATATATATATTAAATATATGATTTGGTTTGGTTGGGTTTTAGGGCATATCAACCATTGTAGGTTATTTAAGACCAAATCCTCTTTATATATATATATATATATATATATTAAATATATATGATTTGGTTGGGTTTTAGGACATATCAACCATTATAGGTTATTTAATGCCAAATCCTCTTTATACATACAATGGAACCTTGACTTACGAAAACACAATCATACGAAAAATGTAGAATACGAAACGGGCTTCGAAGAAATTTTCGCCCCATTTAACGAAAAATATTCAAGATACGAAAACGAAAATCGAAAGTGCCCGACTCAAAAGGTAAAATATCATTATTCGTAAAAGAATTTATCATTTTTGGTTGATTTTATTATTTTCTCATAGTTTTTTTTTTTAAATATTTACGTAAATGGCTATGTTGTTATTAACGAACATATTCCTTCGGGTGGGTAGAAAATTTACACTTTATAAGACTGCGTTTGGGAGCTGGAGCGAATTACGCCATTCTAGGGTAAATCTTGTCCCATAATACGATAATTCCAAGATACAAAATCCCCTCTAGAACGAATTAATTTTATATCTCGAGGTATCACTATAATTCAGATTTGATTTTGATTGGTTTTTATGGCATGTCAACCATTGTAGTTTATTTAATGCCAAATCCTTTTTGTACATATATATCAAATATATGATTTCTAAACACGTTTTGTTGATAACATTTTAAACGAACCTGAGCACATTTTTCTTCACATAGTTGAATCGTTTCACTCATTTCCTTCTAATTCTATTAACTATTTATTTGCACACAGTTAAATGGTTCCAAGTATTGCTATGTATCACTAAAAATTCAATTAAACGTCAGTCATTTATTTTCACACAGTTAAATGATCAAACACACGAGACGGAACCTCTCTGAAACTGGAAGACAAATTCACCTACCTAGGAAGCAGCGCCTCATCAACCGAAAAAGACATCACACACGGCTAACGAAGGCATGGAAAGCTACCGATAGGCTTGAGATCATATGGAAATCAGACCTGAACGATAAAATGAAACGCAGTTTCTTCCAGGCAGCGGTCGTGTCGATACTGCTATATGTATGCACTACTTGGACGCTAACTAAACGGCTGGAGAAGAAACTAGACGGCAATTACACAAGAATGTTGCGAGCAATATTGAACAAGTTCTGGAGGCAACATCCCACAAAACACCAACTATACGGCCACCTGCCCCCCATCATGAAAACTATCCAAGTTAGACGAACCAGACATGCAGGACACTGCTGGAGAAGCAAGGACGAGCTCATAAGTGATGTACTCCTATGGACCCCCACATATGGCCGAGCAAAAGCAAGACGACCAGCTCGAACATACATACAGCAGCTATGTGAGGATACGGGATGCTTTATTGAAACGTTTGGCAATGACAACGCATGCCAAAATATTCCAAAGCCAGTAACTGCCTATTCCAACCGAATAATTGCTCCCAGATGATAAATCAATAGTTCACACACACCCATGTAAGAAGTTGTCTGAAAGGGCTTCGGATTTCAAACGGATTACCGAACTCAGACCATGAGATTAAATCTAAATCCCATACAAGAAGGAAATCTGTCAGTGAATGTCACTGTTTCAGCAGACCACAGAATAAATCAAAGTGCACACACACACACACACACACATATATATATATATATATATATATATATTGCATGGGGATTGAAAGAAATTGTTGAATAGGAAACTGACAATTGTACCCATCATTACTGGCGAGTTTGAGGCTTTTTAAATAAGTTGAAGTGAGAAAAAAAAAAAAGAAAACATGCAGAATATTGAAATTATTGCTAGAATATAGAAAAATTTTGTTCTTATTGGATTAAAAAAACACACCAATTATTATAGGTAGGAAAACGCAGAAAAAGTTTTTAAAAATAAAAAAGATAAAATTAAATCCAAGCAAGATACGCAGAAACATGAGTAGAACAGTTATATCAAGTAAATTTTAATTTGAAATAGAGGTACGAGGATCATTAAATAAGTTTCTAGACTTTTTCGTCTGGGCACTTTTATTGATAGTACACATCTGAAACTCTAGTCCCCTTCGATATAATCTCCTCCGGTTGTAATGCACTTGTTGTACCGTTCCAACAACTTCTGGAAAGCCCCATGGAGGTTCTCTTGTGTGAGCGTGTCAATGACCTTCGTCACAGCCTCTTTCATCTCAATTCTCTCATAACGACAGCCTCTGAGCTTAGGGAATAAGCAAAAGTCACAGGGAGCAAGGTCTGGACTATGGGGACGGCGAGGAACTGTCTTGATGCCCATGTTGGTCAAATAGTCTGTGACAAGGATGGAGTTGTGGACTGGTGCATTGTCCTGTTGGAAATACCACTGACCTGATTTGAAGAGAGCTGGCTTCTTCCGACGGAATCTCTTGTTGAACTCCCTTAAAACCTCAACATAGTAACCCTAACCCTTTGGCCAATCAACTCTGGTCTATTGACTTCCTTACTCCTCCCACACCTCTCATCATCCTTCACAGACTCCCTGGTTTCCTTGAATCTCTTATGCCACTCACAAACGGATGCTAGATTCCTGCAAGATGGTCGAAAAGCAGTCTGAAGCATTCCATACGTTTCTGTGGCATTTTTTTCAAGTTTAAAAGTTTTATTGCATATCGTTCTTCTAAAGTGTCCTCACGTCCAGATTACATTTATGAAAATCACCAGCTATAACAATCAGACTTTAGTAGGGTGTATTCCAGTTGCTACTGTAGCTGTTCATTTGAACCTGAAATCATAAAAATTGGTCAGTCATTTCATAAGATGTACAGCAATAAAATACTGAATTTTCAAGAGTCTACGACAATTTTAAATGACCATACAAAAAAGTCTGGAAACTTATTGAAGGCACCACGTATGTCTATGTGATTAATGGAGGAACTCTGATTGGTTTGGTTTCTTTGGTTTAATGGCATATAAACCTTCCTGGTTTATGTAATGTCAAAGCCATGCTTCTAGAAGAACAGTAGTGGTACTATTTAACCCATAGCTGCGAGGATAAGGGGGTTCATACCTTTCCCCAAGAGTATTTATCCGAAAGTGAACGTAATAGCGAGACTGGAGTTCGAACTAGCTAACCACGATTCCGCAGTCCATCGCTTTAACCATTACACTACGAGACTCCCACTTCTCCCCACCCGGAGAAGCTCTGAGTTAATTGAAAAAGAAGACTATGTTGGAAAATAAAAATGTTGAATAAAATAAATGATTTTTTTGTTTGTTTAATGGCATATCAACCTTAGTAGGTTATTTAATACCAAATCCATCCTTTTAGAAAAATAGTAGTGGTACAATTTAACCCATAGCTGGAAGGATAAGGGGGTTCATACTTTTCCTTTAGGGTATTTGTCCGAAAGTGAACGTAATAGCGTGACTGGAGTTCGAACTCGCGTACTCAGATTGCGCAGTACAGCGCTAGAGCCATTACACCACAGGGACACGCACCGAATGATTTTTTTTAATCATTAGCCTAACGATTTACAAACTACGGAGACAGACAGGTACATAAATCAATGGATAGATCAGGGGAGTGGTGAAATATTGAGTCGACCTGTCGACATTGGATCTCTTAAAGCAACTAGTTACAACAAAGGAAAATTCAGTAAATAAAAAAAAAAAAAAGTTTTAGCCAAGGTTGTCAGGGTGACCATTTGTATCGGCTTCACGTTTGTCCAAATTGATTTTTTTTTTTTTTTTGCTTAAAGTCAGCGAACACATTCTAAATTTCTATTTTCTATGCTGGTTGCTTTGTCCGGATTTTATGGCATATCAATCTTTGTAGGTTATTTAATGCCAAATCCATTTTTATACAAATAAACAGTATCATTTCAAACAATTCAGTTGAGCATAAGTACACAGTTTAATAGTCAAAAACATTTCTATTTCAAGCTATTCATTTTAGTCAAACAGTTCTAATTCAAACAACTTAATTTAGCGTAATTACAGTTTCAATGTCAAAACAGTTCTATTTCAAGTAATTCAGTTGAGCATAAGTACGCATTTTAGTTCTATTTGACTCATAGATAGGACCCTATCAAGTGTTACCACTCTGGGCCACAGTAGACCTGGGAGTAATGGCAATAAAGGGCTACAAGTATTCTTCACACAGTTAAACTGTTTCACTAATTACTTTATCATACGAACATTTCTATTTATCATTTGTTTACAAACCGTTTTATTTCGAACAATTTAGGTTAATTACAGTTGTAACAGTTCTATTTGACCCATAGATAGGACCCTATCAGGCGCTACCACTCCGGGCCAGAGGGAAGTGCCCGTGGTGTAGTCGTTATCGCCGTAGGAAATGAACACGGCGATACGAGTTCAAATCCTGGATGATACTGATTGCATTTCACATAGCACTAATACCCTTGGGAAAGGTATGGATCCAATTATTCTCCCTCCAGCTATGGGTAAATAGTAGGACAGACTAGGTTCTTCAGCCTTGGTTAGGCAACTAGTCTAGGAGAAGGAAAACTCTGAATTCAAACCTGTTCAACTCTGCTTAAAAATTGACCTTGTGTCATATCCTGTCCGAGCGGAGGGGTTGGTAAATAGTACCACTCCGGGCCAGAGTGGACCTGGGAGTAATGGCAATTAAGGGGTACTCCGTATTCCCCATAGCTCCAGTATTACTGGAGCATCACCATGAAATTGTTTAGTGTCATATCAAAGACACGCGTTAGGGTGGGGGTCTTACTCCTTCGTAGAGAAGCAGTCGGTGTTATCTACAGCCCCAGCCGACTGGGCAATTTTCCAACTCGTCTTAATAATGAAACCTTTCTTCGCTAAATGAACTATGGCTTCTCGGGACTGAATATTTGCGTGCATCCGCCATCTTTGTTTCGGGAACAAGTGGCATACCACCCATTTTAAATTATAGGAGTGTAAGTCCTATAGTTTCACATATTCCAATCCAATCGTAATAATTTTTGGTTTGGTTTTATGGCATATTAACCATTGTAGGTCATTTAATGCCAAATCCTTTTTCTTATATTAGATATATGATTTCCTTACACATCTTGTAGATAGCATTTTTAAAGAAAGCACACAAATTGTTTCACGGAATTTCGAACAACTCTGTTTAGCATAATTACGGGCACAAGTTTTGGCTATACATAGTTAAATGTAAAACAGTTCTATTTTAAATAATTCAGTTTAGCATGTTAACAAAATTAAATGGTTCCAAGTATCACTATGTATCACTAACAATTTAATTAAACATCAGTCATTTGTTTGCACACAATTAAATGATCAAACAGTTCTATTTCCAGCAATTCAGGTTAGGTTAAGTACAGTTTTTTTTGGTTACCCAAAGTTAAATGTAAAAACACCTCCATTTCAGTTTAACATAAGAACATAGTTTAAATATCAAAATTCCATTTGTGCCATAGATTGGACCCTATCAGGTGCTACCGCTTCGGACGAGAGTGGACCTGGGAGTAATGGTAATTAAGGGGTACTCCGTATTCCCTAAAGCTCCAGCATTACTGGAGCCTCACCATGAAATTGCTTAGTGTCATATCAAAGACACGCGTTAGGGTTGGGGTCTTACTCCTTCGTAGAGAAGCAGTCGGTGTTATCTACAGCCCCAGCCGACTGGGCAATTTTCTATATTGAGTTTACACCCAACTCGTCTTAATTATGAAACTTTTCTTCGCTAAATGAACCATTTTTGGCAACACTGTTGGCTCATGACCAAATCAGCCAACGAATCTTACAGGCCCAAGAAAATAACTCCGATATCCCATATAAAAACCGGTACAAGAGTCAAAAATAGACGAATTAGGTGTTGTAGAAATTTTATTGAACGGATTCCATAAAGAGTCTTTTGCAGATAAATAAGCATCAATCGTCGACAATTGGTTGACATCGCGTCAAACAGTTTTAATAAGAAATAACAGTTTAATAACAGTTTTTATAAGAAATATAAATTCGAGTTGTGACGTTTTAAACATAAGCAGAGCGATTTACAATCTTTCGTGGCGAAATAAGCGCCGAGGACCAGAAAATAAGATTTCTATTTAGATGTACGTTCCTACGTCAGATGATATAACATTCTGTTGTGGTCCCGGAAAGGGTCACTAATAAAAACACAAACACGGATATTAGATAACAGATTATATTACACTAGAAAGATAGAGTTACATAGAAAAGGTAAGAAGTCTCGTACTGTTCGGATAACACCGATATTGATCTGCGGTATTTGATGCACGCCCCACCTTACGGGCATGTATGGCACAAGGCCTTTTTTGGGTGGGACCGGGCGCAGGGCCGTAGCCCACACGCGCCCGGAGTTTGCCAAAAATACCCTCGGCCCCGTCGGCATTCCCCTTGTTAGGGTCGCCTCAGGCGCCGGGCAACGAACCCAACCCCCCTCGAAAGGGGGTAAAAGCCTGGGGGGAAGGCCCCCTGAGGCCGAAGGAAATCTCCAGGTACCGAGACACACTCGGCCAGATCCGTGCCGCAGATAACACGGCCGGCCGAAGTGCTACCTGATACCTGGAGAGGTGTCAGACCGAGATTGATCTGCCTCCTGGCAGCGAAATCTCAGTACTAATAACGGTGAGAAGGGTCCATTATGGTGAGATGGGTAAGACTCCCACAACACATTCTCAGAATTGGTTGGTTTATTTGTTCAACACTAATTTCAATTGAATTTCCTTGTCTATAATCATTTATTTGCACTGTTTTTCCCCCAACTCTTTCTCTTCGTCGGTCCTTATCCATCGTCCTTGGCAGGTTTTCCAAACTAGATCTTATGTCTACACAGAGTTGATGTAAATAAGTTCTTGCTGGTCGATCGAAACTGGAACGTCCATGTGTTGGGGTCCATAGAAGAACGTTAATTATAAGTTCGTCCTTGCTTTTCCAGCTGTGTCCTGAATGTCTTGTTCGTCTTGGATGGTTTTTGAGATGGGAGGTAAGTGACCGTGTAGAAGTCTATAGAAGAACCTCATCTGTGAATTTGTCCTTCCTTCTATTCAAATATGAATAATTCGGAACGATTTCGAATATTCCTATCACATACTAATAGTTCAAGAAATTATATGGTTACCTGTTAAATAACAATCATTTATTTGCACGCAGTTACATGGTTTTGTAGGAGGCGTTATTTTTGGTAGATATGTTTGGTCCCCCAAAATTTATGTTGTAGTCTGGTATATGTTTAGTGGTATATTATTTTTGTTTATACTTAGAAAAGATGTAATGATATGAAAGATGTGTAAACGATATGAAACGGCGCGGACAAAAGGAACACTCAAAACAAGCGACATAAACATAAATTTATATCTTAACAATACATGCAATGAAAACATTTAAAACATTACTATGGTTCTATTACTGTTCGTGAAAATATTCTGTGTGTGTGTGATTAACACAACTAAAACTACAAAAAAGTACTAAATAATAGAAGTGCCCTATGTATGTTGACTACGTATTTTAAATGTTCATTTCTTTCCGTGGTTCGACGCAATTGCAGTTTTCGAGGCTAGAAAAAGTCTCACCGACAAGGTATACTGAGGAAAGGAATGTTTGCATAGCCTATACATTTTGTAGCGTTTGATGTCTGTTGGTGAATATGAGAGAGTGATAGTATTCTCTCTGGAAGTCACACTGGAGAGAGTGTGTTAGCCCTGCAAGTGAAAATGTGAAATAGAGAAAGAGTGTTTGAAGATGAAGTATTTATAGAAAATACATGTCTTGGAATCGGCTCCAAAAAACGTGGGACGAAATTCAAATGAGGACGTAGTTTTAAACACTGATCACGTGGTTCTCCTGGCCAATGGTTTCTCGGGACTGAATATTTGCATGCGTCCGCCATCTTTGTTTCGGGAACAAGTGGCATAACGCCCATTTTAAATTATAGGAGTGTAAGTCACATATTCCAATCCAATAGTAATAATTTTTGGTTTGGTTTTATGGCATATTAACCATTGTAGGTCATTTAATGCCAAATCCTTTTTATACATATATTAGATATATGATTTCCTTACACATCTTGTAGATAGTATTTTTAAAGAAACCTTAAACTTTTTTTTCGCACACAATTAAATGGTTTCACTGAATTTCGAACAATTCTGTTTAGCATAATTACGTACACAGGTTTTGGCTATACATAATTATGGAAGTCAGACCTGACGGATAAAATGAAATGCAGTTTCTTCCAGGCAGCGGTCGTGTCGATACTGCTATATGGATGCACTACTTAGACGCTAACTAAACGGCTGGAGAAGAAGCTAGACGGCAATTACACAAAAATGCTGCGAGCAATATTGAACAAGTCCTGGCGGCAACACCCCACAAGGCACCAACTATACGGCCACCTACCTCCCATCACGAGAACTATCCAAGTTAGACGAACCAGACATGCAGGACACTGCTGGAGAAGCAAGGACGAGCTCGTAAGTGATGTACTCCTATGGACCCCCACATATGGCCAAGCAAAAGCAGGACGACCAGCTCGAAAATACATACAGCAGCTCTGTGAGGATTCAGAATGTAGCCCTGAAGACCTGCTAGAGGCGATGAATGATAGAGAGAAGTGGCTAGAGAGGGTCAGGGATATTCGTGCTAGCGGCACGACATGATGATGATCGTCAATGAAAAAATAGGAATTTAGAAATTTGCTGAAATCAACCTTTTTCAGAGCCATACACATGATTTAGAGTCGTAATTTACTAAGTTTTTTTTTTTTTTGCTTATATGTGGCACCCGGAGAGACTCGAACTCACTCGTGTAGATTCATTAATCTAGCTTTCTAACCATTATACCACCAGATGTGCCCTAGTAATTAACTGAGCTTTTTGCTTAGATGTGGCACAAGTCCACATGAATGGGACACCCGGCAAGACTCGAACTCACTCGTGTAGATTTGTTAGTCTAGCTTGCTAACCATTACACCACCAGAGGAGGTGCCCGTGGTGTAATGGTTATCGTCGTAGGAAATGGACGCGGCGACACGAGTTCAAATCCTAGACGAGACTGATTGCATTTCACATGGCACGAATACCCTTGGGAAAGTTATGAATCCAATTATTCTCCCTACAGCTGTGGGTAAATAGTAGGGCAGCCTTGGTGGGGCAACTAGTCTAGGAGAAGGAAAACTGAGTTCAAACTTGTTAAACTCCGCTTAAAAATTGACCTTGTGTCATATCCTGCCTGAGCGGAGGGGTTGGTAAATAGGATTACATCACCAGAGGTGCCCTTGTAATTTACTAAGATTTTTGCTTAGATGTGTCACAAGTCCACATGAATGGGCCACCCAGTGAGACTTGAATTCACTCGTGTAGATTTGCTCGTCTAGGTTGCTAACCATTACACCCACTGAGGTGCCCACACGTGATTTATTGCAGTACAAAATTTAATCCGAATAAAATACTTCACAAGATGGCCTATTTTTATCCAAATTAATTGTTGAATTTAACAAAAGTTATGAACAACCAAACAAAACAAGTCGCTTATACACACACTACACCCCCCCACGCAAAAAACAAATATTTATCCAACCTCTCATCTGGTCAGATTAGAGATAAGATCATTTTAATGATGGTGGTGGTGGAGAGGATACGTATAAATCGAGACCCATGCCGTTACAAAAATGCTTAATTAACTCGGCATGAATCAAAGGCCCTGGGTCGAGGCGATCAACTCAGTAACACTTTCTTGCGAGAACACCAAATGCCCACCCCACAAAAACAAATTGATTATTTCTGGTTTCTTTGTTTTAAAGGCAAATCAACCTTTGTAGGTTATATAACGCCAAATTAATCCTTGTAGAAGAGCAGCAGTGGTACTATTTAACCCATAGCTGGGAGGATAAGGGGGTTCATGCCTTTCCAAAAGTGAACGTAATAGCGCAACTGGAGTTCGAACTCGCTTAATACGATTCCGCTGTCCATCGATTTAACCCTTACAACACGAGGACCCCCAGCCCAAGAGTTGAAGAAGGGAATGTGCTCATTTGTATGGCAAACCACTTCAATAAATACCTTACCTACTCATGCAGTATTAGTAAAACATTGTTACATTTACAATCAATCTTGTCATATTCACACACACACATACATATATATATATATATATATATATATATATATATATATATATATATATACACATACAGAAAAAACACAAACCGGCGACATTAGGATTATAATGAAATTATTGCTCTGTAATGTCTGTTACATTGAGCTCTTTACTAGAAAAATTTAAATGTTCAATTTTGAATAGTTTTCTTGTCCTGATGGAATTAGTCCCAACTCCGGTTTAACTAGACCAAATAATATATATTTGATTAAATATTATAGACATCCTTTGTGTACATATATTTGGTTTGGTTTGATTGGTTGGTTTTATGGCATATCAACCTTTGTAGGTTATTTAACGCCAAATCCATTTTTATGTAAATGATCTGTTTTATTGAAAACAGTTCAGTTTAGCATAAGTACACAGTTTAATTGTCAAAAACATTTTCAATTCAAACTATTCAAGCAGTTATATGTAACAATTCAGTTAAGTGTAAATACAGTTTTAATGTCGTAAAACAGTTCTATTTGAAATAATTCAGTTAAGCATAAGCACGCAGTTTAAGTGTAAGTACGGTTTAATTGTCAAAAACGTTTCTATTTTAAGCTATTCAGTTTACTCAATTTATTTTAGCATAAGTATGCTGTTAGTTCTATTCAACCCATAGATAGGGCCCTATCAGGTGCTACCACTCCGGGCCAGAGTGGACCTGGGAGCGAGGGCAATGAAGGGGTACTCCGCATTCCCCAAAGCTCCAGCACTGCTGGAACCTCACCATCAGATTGTTTAGTGTCATATCCAGGACACTCGTTAGGAGTGGTCTTACCCCTCTGCAGAGGTGCAGTCAGTGTATTCTACAGCCCCAGCTGACTGGGCAAGTACATATTTTTATTTCGATCCTTTCAAATCGCCGTATAGATGTCATGATATTCGACTGGAATTGACTAATAGACTTTCCGTATTTTACTGGTTTCAAAGGACTTTCGGACCTTTCTCGGGCCATCATCATGTTTTTTTGGTTTATAAACGATCAACCTTTGTAGATTATTTAATGCCAAATCCATTTTATACAAATAAAAAGTTTAATAGTCAAAAACTTTTCTATTTCAAGCTATTCAGTTTGGTTAAACAATTTCAAATTCAAACAATTCAGTGTAGTATGTAGCAGAAAGAAACTAGGATTTTTTGTTTGGCGCGTAATTTAATTTGACCCTTGGAGTCGCCGAATATCCTCACCCAATCAAGATGACCTATCCTATTCAACCCGAACCATATTTCCTAGCAGCACTAAAAATTGAAGAAAGCCCGCGAAACGCTCGCTCGCTCAGAAATCCTCAACGAGAACGGACGTCTTAACGTCTGTTCCTGAATAGCAGTAGCAGCATCAACCATTATAAGGAGAGCCATCTAGTCTATGGACCGCTTAGGTCTATTCTTCTAGACCAAGAGATCCTAGTTAAAAACCAATTAGATGATACACTAACAACTTCCTACCTTCTTTCCTTCCTACGAGACCTCGCAGCATACCAGCGTAAACCCCTTTACTTCATGCTGCCGTTAAAACCTTGATACAAAAACCTAACGACGTCTTCGTTCTTCTCCACTACCTTTATTTTCTATCAACATTTAGCAAGGAGATAACAATCAACGAAATACCAACGCTACCAACGAATTACCAACGCAACCAACGTAATACAGACGCAACCAAAGTAATATCAACAAAACAAACCTTAAATCAAAAACCAATAATAATAATAATATAAGTGTCATCATCATGTCGCGCCCCCAGCACGAATCTCCATGACCCTCTCTCGCCACCTGTCTCTATTGTCCATCGCTCCCGGTAGGTCTTCAAGGCTTTTATTTACAATGTGTAGGGCTTCCAGAACCTGTCATCTTTGTTTGTTTTTTTTTTTGTTCCAATACTGTTGTTTTATCGGTAAGAATTTTCTGAAATTTATTTGTAGGGCAGAAATGTTTTTTCAAATGTTTGGCTATTGAGCTAGAGTCGGAAAGATTCATAAGTCGCCTAGACAGAGTACTTGATGTTAAACCAATATATATATATATATATATATATATATATATATATATATATACACACACACATTTTTTTTGTGATACAACCTCTCAAAGGACATTTAAATTGATATTTAACTTTAGTTCTTTGCAAACCTCCAATTGAGGGGGAGGAATTTGAAAAAATAGTATTGTGATTTCACAGAGGTTTTAAATTCATTATAGTATATAAGTTTTATTTTTTGTTAGAGTCAGTGAGGAGTATGTTCCGTCGAATCAACGTTCATAAAATATTTTCAAAATTTATAATCGTAGGACATCTGGTTGCTATATATATATATATATATATATATACTCGCATACACATATTACACGTAAATGAAGGCATGCGTTCAGCTTTTTTTTTTTCTTTTGTTGTTAGTGGGCACAGCCGGTCGAGACCGGTGTGTCATTCCTGACGGAACACATCAGTGTAAATTGATACTCAAGGGCTGACATCTCACATTTGCCCAGCGGTGGCCATTGACACAACAATCGTTGCACCGACAGTCGAGAATCATTATCCTCGGCTGATGATGTCAAAGCGTTGGTGGATTTGTCAGTTTTCTCATTGTTCCATTACGAGTGCTTTTTCTTCTCTGTCTGCTTGTCTATATAAACCAAGTGTGACACAAGGACAATAATGGAGCAGCCTAGAGTTTTTAATCACATAGCAATGGTTTGCGTCAAAGACAGTTATAGAGAGTTAGATGGTCACTGGATATACCGGAAATAAGTCTTCGTGAATTTGGATTGACCAAGGCATGTCATATATATGTGTGTGTGTGCGCGCGCGCTAAAACAATAGATTGTAGTGAATCTGACAATATGATAGAAATATGTAGAAAGTTGGATAAATCAAACCCTTAAAACCGGTTTAGAGGTGCGATATTTCATTTTTGATTTTTAAGAACTTTCTCAAACTGAACCGTTTTAGTTTTTATCTATAGCTAAATGAGGAGGCGCCCGTGGTGTAATGGTTATCGTCGTAGGAAATGGACACAGCGACACGAGTCCAAATCCTGGACGAGACTGATTGCATTTCACATAGCACTAATACCCTTGAGAAAGGTATGAATACAATTATTCTCTTTCCAGCTATGGGTAAATAGTAGGACAGACTAGGTTCTTCAGCCTTGGTGAGGCAGCTAGTTTAGGAGAAGGAAAACTCTGAATTCAAACCTGTTAAAATCCGCTTAAAAAATTGATCTTGTGTCATATCCTGCCCGAGTGGGGGTGTAAATATATATATATAGTTAAATGAGGAACATGATAAAATGACGGAGAGGATAATGGTGTAGCAGGAAGGAGGTGAGGGTTTTGAGTCAAATGTATCAGGTTTCATTATATATATATATATATATACCTTCTATAAGAAAAAAAAACAAAGACAGGTTACTTTAGTATTATAAGTTTATTTCCATCTCTGATGGATAAATCCATAAGATCTGAAGAAGTCCTGTTATATTTTTCTTCGTGTTTTTGGTTTACATCAGAAACACAAAACAGGATGGAAATAAATTCATAATCCTAAAGTTACCGGTCTTTGTTTTTTTCTTAAAGAAAGTATTGCTCTGTAATATCAATTACATTGAGCTCTCTACCAGGAAAATTTAAATGTTCAGTTTTTGAATGATTTTCTTGTCCTAAAGGAATTACTCCCAACTCTGGTTTAACTGGACCGAATAATACTATATATATATTTATTTAGGCAGCATTTCTTCGTTAATGCAAATTTCATTAAACATAATAGACACCTTATGCCTACATATCTTCTTTTGGATCCGTTCGAATTCCCGTATTACTTTTATCGTATTCGGGGGGAATTGATTTAGGTATTGTCCATAGTTGTATGTATCCCTAGTACTTTCTGCCCGACTTTGGGCCATTATCAGGGGAGAATCTGTTACAAAAGTGATGTAACTTTTGTTTTAGCAAATTACTACTGTGTAAGGACGTCTTTGCTGTTGGAGATTATGGCGCTTGCTTTTAAATGTAATTCTGTAAATAGTGCCAGTAGCTAAAGACATTTAAGTACGTTAGCACTGGTTTGAAAATTAATTCTATTGAGTGCTGGTTGCAGGTTTCTAATATATAGTGCTTCGAGAATCTGAAGTTTTTGTTTATTATTTTGATGTTCGAGTATTGTTGTGTTGTCGGTGAGAATTTTTCGTAGTTGTGTTGTTGGGCATGAATGTTTTTTTAAATGTTGAGCTATTGAACTTGTGTCAGAAACGTGCATTGTAAGTCTCCTCGACAGGGTAGTTGAGGTTAAACCAACATATATATTATTATCAGAGATACAATCTCCTAGGGGACATTTAAATTTATATATAACGTTGATTTTTTGCAACACCCCAATCGAGGGAGAGGAGTTATTTCTAATGACCAAATTCGAGGTTTTAAACTTATTATAATATATAATAAGTTTTATTTTTTTATTAGGATCAGTGGGGAGTATGTTTTTGTGAATCAATGTTTTCATTATTTTTTCATCGGATTTATAATTGTAGTGCAGAAAGTACTAGGGATACATACAACTATGGACAATACATAAATCAATTCCCCCCGAATACGATAAAAGTAATACGGGAATTCGAACGGATCCAAAAGAAGATATGTAGGCATAAGGTGTCTATTATGTTTAATGAAATTTGCATATATATATATAGTTTGCGTGTAGTTGGACCGCAGCCTTTCATTTAAGCATGTTTGATTAGATAGTAAAGATATTTTGCCTATATAATTTGATTAAGATCCTTTCAAGTTTCCTGATAAGTGTCTTGATTTCAAGTTGGGATTGGAAGATGAGTTTACCAAAATTGTCCCGAGGGCTTTCAGACCTTTCATCGGCCATCGTCAGGGGTTGTTTGCATGTGTAAAGAGTGTTTTTTTACAATCTATTTTGAAAACAGCGAGAATAATTTGGAATGTGTTTAGTTGTTTTTTTTTCTTTTACATATTCTATTTTTATTGATAATATTCTATTTCCGTTGATAGCTTTTTTTTTTGTAATGTTTAAAAAACAAAAATCGAAAGAGAACTTTAAAAAACAACCCCTGATGATGGATTAGAAAAGGTCCAAAAGCGCTTGGGACAATTTTGGTAAATTCAACCACCAAGTAAAATTTAGCTGGTTTATAACTCAAAATGTTTTCACCTGATCTTGAGAAAATATTTTGTCATGGAGAGCATTCTGTAGAGAACGAAAAAGTCATAAATCACTTGGTGGTGAGCCTCGGGTGGTGAAATGGTTAACAAGCTAGACTACCAAACTTTAACAAGTGAGTTCGAGTCTCATTGGGTGCCTCATTCATTCGGCCTTGTGTCTCATCTAGGCAAAATACTTAGTAAATTACTATAAATCACTTGGTGCAAGGTCTGGTAAATATTGTGGATAGGGAAGAACAACCTAGCCAAAATCCAACATTTTTTCCTGCGACCTTGCGTTTTTATATGGAAGCACAGTGTGTTTTATTAGATTTTCATGCATACGTAGTAGCTGTTGAGAGTGTTAACCTGTATTGAATGTTTGACAGTGGTTTAAAACTCAAAATAAATTTTACTACGTTAATACCACCATACACACTGCTTGAACTTTTCTTCAATAAAACCTTGGGTTTGGCTGCGGAGTTTGAATTGAACATTGTTGTAAAAGACCAATTTTTGTCACTCATAAAGTTATTCTTGAGAAAAGGTAATTTCTCTGCCTTGAAAGAAGACTTTGCGCTATAAAAATGCGATCTTCCTTATCCTTTTCATCTACTGTATGATGAAGCCAAATGCCTAGCTTGCTTACTTTTCCTATTTTTTTCAAATGTTAGCAGATTGTGATGTGTTGAAGTCAAGTGCTAATTCTCGAGTACTTGTTCGCGGATTGCCTTCTACTAATTCTTTTAAAGCATCTTGATCGTTGTCTGATGAGCGTTCTGGTATAAATTCACTTTTCAATGACGTATCGTCATAAAGAAACTTTGAAAACTAGTTTTGGACTTTGCGGTGATTAATGACACTTTGGCAATAAACTGTAGCAGTTTTTTCTAAACTCCCGCTACATAATATATTGAATATGCACTTTCAGTTGCTTCATTTTAGGGGCATGAGTTCATAGATTAAATTATGATGAACACTTTTTCACTATATGAATAAGAATGACTGATGAAGTTTCTCTTAATTACACAATTTCCCATCGCGTTTAAAACATTGGGAGTTTGAAATACGTAGTTACATCCTGCTTTAAAAAAAAAACGAAAATTATCTATGACTCAACTTATTAATTTGCATTTTTCATTCCATTTATAACAGGACAAAAAACCCAACCAATTAAACAAACGAAACATTGCGGGATCATGGCTAGTTGTTGTCAGATATACTCCTAGCAGAATGTCTGACTGGGTGTGATCGCCACAAGTGAGGGATCGTTCACATACGATCAGTTCAAAACATATAGGTCATTTAAATAAATGCAAAGTCTGGCGCTAACGTCGTTAAACCTCTTTGGTGTCATAAACTTACATACATGATCTCCACAGTGACCACCTAATTATTAAAAATAGTTCAATAATTAATAGGCACATTTGCATTTATAGTTTACTGTTTTTTTAACTCGTGAAAATTTTATTAAATTGTACTATTAGTTATGCTTTCTGGTTGAATATTCAATTAATTTATTTGAGAGTGAATGGAAATTAAATTTAGTTTCAAAGGGAGAATCAAGTAAAAAATTTGAAAATTAAAGTAAAATTCTTTTTAAAGTAAAAAAAAAACCCAAACGGCAAAAGATACATAGTCAAAATTTATGAGTCGTTACGTAACAGACGGTAATTCATTGAAGATATGAAACCCCTTATTCCCCAAAACTATAAGTTAATATCACCGCTGATTTTCAATTGGGTGGGCTTTGACATTAAATAATTCACGAAGGTTGATATGCCATTAAAATAAAGAAACTGAATTCTTTTAACGACAGAAATTTTGCTCTTTTAAGTACACACAGAAAGGAACATTTCGAGAACGTTTTACAGAAAAATCAGATGTACCGAAATATATCTCTTTTCCACTATCCCTATTTATGGGTAGACTAGGCTCTCTAGGCAACCAATTTAGGAGAAGGAAAAAACTGAATGTAAAACCTTGAATCGAGTGTAAAGTAAGTAAAGTTGGCGGCCTTAATTGAGCGTGACTCGAATGCCTCTTTTCAATAGTTACTACGCCGAGGTGTAGGGGAGAGCGTAACTTCATTTCCTGGATTGCTCCACTTTATCCTTGATCCTTACCTTATAATTCTGTGTGTTAAGCAAGGAGGCATCAAGTACCATTTTTTAGTCTTTGGTATGACTTGACCTGGTTGTGAACCCTAATAACAAGTCCTGCTTTTCTATGAGTCGCAGTATCTCTAAAAGTAGAATGATAATATGAAAAAATATTGTGATTTCACTGAGGAACATGGTGATGTTAACAGGAGACTACGACCGTTAGTTAGTAGTTAGTAGATTGTTTGGGGTTTTTATGGCATATCAACCTTCTTGGATTATTTAGTGCCAAATCCATCCTTCTATAAGAACAGCAGTGATGCTATGTAACCCATAGCTGGGAAGATAAGAGGGTCCATACCTTTCCCAAGGATATTTGTCCGAAAGTGAACGTAATAGCGCGATGGGAGTTTGAACTCGCTAACTACGATTCCGCAGTCCAGCGCTTTAACCATTAAACCACGAGGATACCCCCCGGAGGTTAGTAGAGTACCATAGTGAGAAGGAAAACTTAAATCCTTTGGGATCTACTACGATTAGTCATGGCAGAAGACCAGAATCATGGGGCGCCCAGTGAGAATTGAACTCACTCTAATTTGCCAGTCAAGCTTGCTAACCATTTCACCACGTGAGTTGTCTCTGTGTTGTTTTTTTTTTTTTTTGTGATTGTCACTGAAGTATAATCACAATTACTCAGAGATGGTATTAATGTTGTACAAGCGATTGCCACTTTAATGGTTAATTTAATCTTTTTTTTTTTTCTCCTTCATAAAAATCAAGAGATGGCAGTCATCTGGAATAATCATCATTATATAGATGTACCATAACGGTACCAAATAGAATGTTGTAAAGTTACACACCAAATGTACGATTGTACTACCACGTTCTCGAACGGGTTGATACATGTATCGCTACGTCTTAAGTAGTAGTCGGACCCTGTTATAACCTCACAGAGGGAAAAAATGATGAACACACGAAATGCTGTCTTAGTTCACTAACAAGAAAGTTTATTCGTTACTCTACTTCGTAAATAGTCGTCGGGAGAAAGAGGGTATGAAAGCTAAGTCGACCACGTTAGACGGACAAAGAGAAACCACACGTCATGAGGAGAGAGAGAGAGAGTAGACACAGACCTTAAATTTTCTCTCACGTTTCATCTTCTCTTTCTAACACGTGCTTATTCGCTGGTTTCGTCTTTAAGTTTCTCTTCTGGTGGGAGACCCTTTTCGGAACCTACTCCAAAATGAGGGTCGTAATTTTCGTCAGTCGATACATTTTCGTGGCTGGTGTTCAACTTACGTCTTTACCACTTCGCATCCAGTTTGCTTGCTCACTTTCGAATCCGAGTCGTCTCCTGACATCCGCCTGGTGACGGAGGGAGGACCATATTCATTTCCGGGGGTTCCACATCTGCGCAGAAGTTTTGGGACCTCCGTTTTTTTCCTAGTCATTTTTAATTACCGTAGTCATACACCCGTGACTGGCTAACCAACAATGAGTGCCTGGGTCACTCAGAGGTCAGCGGTATTTGTCGGCAGTCCTACCAACCGGACGAGTGTGGCACAAGGCCTTTTATAAGGTGGTTCAGGGCCCAGGGCTGTAGCCCAGACGCACCCGGGATTCCTAAAAATGCCTCGGGCTCCGTCAGCATTCCTCTAAAAAGCGGGGCCACAGAGGTCAGCTAGCCTTTCCCAGAGACTATGTCTGCTTTTTCGTCTTCTGATTTCTCTCTCTCTAGAAATTAACCACTCGTTCTCTTTATTATCCCGTTTTAAGTCTTGCACAGAAATTAAAAGGGTTATGAATAGTACCTCATGTGTTAATGTGTCAAGACAGACTGTTTCTAGACGACTGCAAGAAATGGGGCTGTTTAATCGAACCCCAAGGAAGAAACCACTTGTTAGTTCGAAGAATAAGAAGAGATTAGAGTTTGCAAACAGGTATGTAATTTGAACATATGAAAATTGGGCAAAAGTATTTTTCAGTGATGAAAGCAAGTTTAATTTATTTGGAAATGATGGAAAAAACAATGTAAAGAGACGTATTGGTGAAAGATTAAGTGCAAAGTGTACTAAGAAAACTGTCAAGTTTGGGGACGGAAGCGTCATGGTATTTGGAATGTTTTCTAGCCAAGGTTCAACGCCTCTTGTCTGGTTACAAACTCGTCTAAACACGCAGATCTATAAAAACATTGTTCAAGATCATGTTGTGCCAATCATACAGAATTCAGGTTTCGATAGGGCTACCTTTATGCAAGATAATGCCCCATGTCACAAGGCAAAGGTGGTAATGAGTTACCTTAGCGAGCAAGATTTCGAAATTATGGATTGGCCACCGTAAAATCCTGACTTAAATCCAATAGAAAATCTTTGGAAGACCTTAGGAGTGAAAGTTATAGAAAGAAATCCCACTAACACGAAGGATTTGTGGGTGAAGCTTCAAGAAGAATGGTCTAAAATTAGTATCGAGGATTGTCAAGAACTGATTCGTTCTTGTAGTCGAAGATGTGCAGCTGTCATTAAGAGCTAGGCTCATTTACAAAGTATTGATTGTACATGTATTTTTATTGTTTTGTTTTTTGTTTTTTTTTTCGTTGTTTACATTGTTTTTCTCAATTTTGTCCCTTACTTTTGGACGTTCCAAATTTGAAAATAAAAAAATAATTGTTATAATTCTTTTTCTATCCTTTGCAAATGATTCAAATTTTAGTATGTTATTATGAATGATAACGACAACCAGTTATCAAAATTTCAGCTTTTCATAATTGTTATTTCTAACAAATATTAGGTTTTAAAATTTTGTCCCTTCGTTTTGGGCGCTACTGCAAATATAAGTAAAGTAAGTTCACTTTACACTATATATATATATATATATATATATATATATATCTCAATCTTACTTAGAAGATTCAGACAATAGATCTAATCATAGTTAACAGAATTGAAACCGTCTACCCTGTTAATTAAATAAATTCTGTGTAGTCTTCCGAGTTCGACATAAAACACATGAAGAAGGCCGTAGGACATATCGGCCGAAACGTTGTGAGTATAACATTAAAGATAAGGTCAATAGTTCGAATATTCTAAGTGATAAAAATTATCCATTTCACCTCAGAAATTTTGACTATATAAGGATTTTAGATTGTGGGTTATCAGTTAAGTTTTAAATAGCTTGGAAAACATTTTACGTAAATTATTGTCGATATTTAACTTAGTGTAATCCTTGATTGTTTAAAATTACATATACACACACATATATATATATATATATATATATATATATATAAAACCATATTGACATTTCTCTGAGTTTTCAAGTCATATTTTTGTTTTGTTCACTAGCCAGTAGCGGCAGAAATAAGCAACTAGAATTGATCGCTAAACACCAAGCCATGGCAAGATGTCTAACAAACAATTTAATCTGGGTTTCATTTTTTTTTATATATAGCAGTAACAAGTCAATTACCCGACCACGCACCATGCTTCATGTTATTTGAGGTCATTGGTTTGCTTGAGTTCATTGCGTCTGAAAAGAGAAAACTGACAAATACTTTGGCGCAATCGACACGAAGCGAATCGATTTGCCTGTCGGTCGGTCAGTCGGAGCGTTTGTCCTTTCAGCCGCTGACATTTGTGAAAAAAAAAAAGAAAAAAAAAAGATTTTAGGCCGGAGTCCAGAGTGGCCGATCAAAAAGTACAAGTTATTTTAAAGAACGTTGTTCACGCAAGATCTTTCAGATTAGGTGTAAATTTAATTCTATTAGCTTCTGGCTACCTGTTGGGAAGTGATTTTTTTTTTTAGGTAAGAGTAGAAAGCAGTGTCGAAAGAAAAATCAACAGAAATCAAAGTTATTATTGAAAATAAACAAACTTTTTTTTCTATTTAACTTTAAGTATTTTCAGAGGAAACATTAAATGTTTCGGATGTAGCTCCCCCACCCCATTTGCCGATAGCAACAATATTTAATTTCATTCTCATCTGTCTCATTCTGCTTATTTGTCTCTGTACCATACACCAACTGCATCTCTACAGAGGGGTAAAACTTCCCTAACGAGTGTCCAGAATATGACACTAAACAACCTACACGAGTGAGTTCGATTCTCATTAGGTGCCCAATTCATGCGGCCTTGTGCTACATCTAAGCAAAAAGCTTAGTAAATTACTTCAGTAATGCTGGAGCTTTGGGGAATGCGGAGTACCCCTTTATCGCCATCACTCCCAAGTCCACTCTGGCTCAGTGGTAGCACCTGATAGGGTCCTATCTATGGGTCAAATAGAACTAAACCATGTTCTATCATCATGTCGCGCTGCTACCACGAATCTCCCTGTCTCTCGCCACCCGTCTCTATCGTCCATCGCTCCCGGGAGGTCTTCCAGGCTATATCCTATAACGGAAAAGCTGTTGTCCATGTGAAGGGTTCCACAGGTGTATGTCGCTTATGAGTTCGTCCCTACATCTCCAGCAGTGTCTCACATGTCTGTTTCGTCTAACTTAGATAGTTTTCGTGATAGGTAGTAGGTGGCAGTACAGTTGCTGCTTTGTGGGATGCTGCCTCCAGGACTTGTTCAATATTGCTCGCAGCATTCTTGTGTAATTGCCGTCAAGCTTTTTCTCCATACGTTTAGTTAGCATCCATATAATAATATGGACACCACCGCAGCTTGGAAAAAACTGCGTTTAATTTTTTCGGTCAGGTCTGACTGCCATATGACCGATAACCTATCGATAGCTGTCCATGCCTTTGCTAGTCGGGTGTTGATATCATTCTCGGTTGATGGGATGCTACTTCCGAGGTAGGTGAACTTCAGTGGACCACCCTTTAGTGTGGAGATGTCGCCTCTTTTATTAAAGCACATGTTATATATCTTGTCTGCATTGACAGAGGCTCGTTTCAAACTTGGTCGGTTGTATTTGCTAGAAGCGCTATATCATCGGCGTAGTCTGCATCCGCAATAGTTCGTTTGAGGTATCTTCTGCTTCTTTCCTTTGCCAGCTTGAAACCGTTTTCTTTCATTAAATCTATACACGTTCTAAGCACGTAGTCTAGACAGTAGTCTAAACAAGTATGGGGCTAATGTGTCTCCTTGCAGCACATCTAACACTAAAATGAATTGTTTGAAATTAACTGTTTTTGCATTTAACTGTGTAAACAAAAAAAAAAAACAGTACTTAAGCTTAACCGAATTGTTAGAAATAGAACTGTTTGATCATTTAACTATGTGTAAACAAATGACTGATGTTTAATTGAAATGTTAGGGATTCATAGCAATACTTGGAACCATTTAACTTCGTTGACATACTAAATTGAATTGCTTGAAATAGAACTGTTTATATGTATAAGATAGATTTGGCATTAAATAACCTACAATGGTTGATATGCTATAAAACCAAACCCAACTAAATCATATATATTTAATATACATGTAAAAAGAGGATTAGGCATTAAATAACCTACAATGGTTGATATGCCATAAAACCAAACCAAATCATATATATTTAATATATATGTAAAAAGAGGATTTGGCATTAAATAACCTACAATGGTTGATATGCCATAAAACCAAACCCAACCAAATCATATATATTTAATATATATGTAAAAAGAGGATTTGGCATTAAATAACCTACAATTGTTGATATGCCATAAAACCAAACCCAACCAAATCATATATATTTAATATATATGTAAAAAGAGGATATGGCATTAAATAACCTACAATGGTTGATATGCCATAAAACCAACCTAAGTCTGTATAAATTTATTAAATGATAATGATGTACGGATATGTTGGGTCCCAAGTCATACTGGTATTAGCGGAAATGACCAAGCAGATAAAGCGGCTGGGTCGACTCGAAACATAACCACTGAAAAAAGTTTAAAATACCATATACAGACTTTAAAATAAATATAAATGAAGACATACTACAACAAAGACAACAACGCTGGAACAGTAATAAGCATAATGAATTACAAGAAATTAAACCCGTATTAGGGGAATGGAAACAAAACTACAGAAAAAACCGAAAAGAGGTAATCTTTTCCAGCCGTATAGGTCATATAAAGAGAACACATTCTTTCTTACTTGAAGCAAAGCAGTAACTAATGTGTCATGCATGACAGACCGAATATAGTCAAACAAATCCTTATTGAATGTACCGACCTGGCCCATATAAGAGAAACCTTTTCTAGTGCAAACGACATGAAGGATCTGTTCCAAAAAAATTGAAATAAAAATGTAATGTTCTTCCTAAAAGCGATAAATATATACGGAAAATCTAAAAGAAATTTCTCCTGTAAACTGTTCCTCGACAAGAAATACTTCAACAAAATCTGATCCTTTCCATAAACTATTTAAAAGATCCTTTTTTACTACAAGACGATTCCCTCCAAATAAACTTTCAGGAAAACCAGATTCTTTCTACGAACCTTTTCCCTACGAATAAATTCCTACATAATAGATCTTTAGGGGGGGTGTCCTCGTGGTGTAATGGTAAAAACGATGGACTGCGGTATCGTAGTACGCGAGTTTGTACTCCAGTCGCGCTATTACGTTCACTTTCGGGCAAATACCCTTGGGAAAGGTATGAACCCCCTTATCCTCCCAGTTATGGGTTAAATAGTACCACTACTGTTCTTCTAGGAGAATGGCTTTGGCATTAAATAACCTAAAAAGAGTTGATATGCCATTAAACAAAGAAACCAAACCAAACCATAACAGATCTTTCTGTTTCCCCACTTTTTTTTTTAATTTAATTTTGCATTAAATGACGGGAGAAGTTGATATGCCGTAAAACGAAAATAAAACTCAAGTTTTCGAAGTGGTTGTTGAAAAAAATATCAACATTTCTATGGGATTTCCTTTGATATGAAGATTTTAAACACTCTCCACCTGTTTGTCATCTCTGTCAAAGCATTGTTAGAATCTTCCCCAGGCGGTCTCTCTAATATCAGTTCTGCTTTCCTAATAAAAATAAACCCATAGAAATACTAACATTTTTAATCATTTTTAATCTGTGGTAGATTTCAATCCTGTATAGGTAAGAATCCTAAACCAGTGGAGACTGACTGATAGTACCATAAAAAAAAAAATCATCCTGTATATCCATATTTACCCAACTCCTCCGCTCGGGCAGGATAAGACACAAGGTCAATTTTTAAGCGGAGTTTAACAGGTTTGAATTCAGAGTTTTCCTTCTCCTAGACTAGTTTCCTCACCAAGGCTGAAGAACCCAGTCTGTCCTACTATTTACCCATAGCTGGAAGGAGTATAATTAGATTCATACCTTTCTCAAGTGTATTAGTGCTATGTGAAATGCAATCAGCCTCGTCCAGAATTTGAACTCGTGTTGCCGTGTCCATTTCCTACGACGATAACCAGTACACCACGGGCACCTCCTGTATATCATCATGTATATCAGCGTGTTTATGTGTGAACTTTTTGTTATACAGATTGAGGAATTTGCTGAAAAGTAATCAGCCCGACAAAGAAGGAATTTCCCTAAAATCATGAAATGCACAAGCAATTTAAGTAGTTTCTTTATTTCTTTTTTTGGGGGGGTTCTTTTTTCATTCAAATATAAATAAAAAGGGAAAGTAATAACCTTAATCAAAAACTTATTAGTTCTACTTTGTAAATAGCAAATTTTAATTGATTGATTGCTTTTAAAAGATACCTAGGTGTCCTCGTGGTGTAATGGTTAAAGCGATGAACTGCAGAATCGTAGTACGCGAGTTCGTACTCCAGTCGCGCTATTACGTTCACTTTCGGGCAAATACCCTTGGGAAAGGTATGAACCCCCTTATTCTCCCTCCGGCTATGGGTAAATAGTAGGACAGACTAGGTTCTTCAGCCTTGGTGAGGCAACTAGTCTAGGAGAAGGAAAACTCTGAATTCAAACTCCGCTTAAAAATCGACCTTGTGTCATATCCTGCCCGAGCGGAGGGGTTGGTAAACAGTACCTAGGGTCATTTTATGCATAAAGGTTAGGGAATAGTGTTCCTATCGAATACAAATAATTTCTAAACAGATCTATTTGACCCGTAGGTAGGGTCCTAACGGGTACTCTACCACTACAAGTCAGAGTGGACCGGGGTATAATTGAAATGAAGAGGTACTCCAGAGATCCTCAGAACTGGAGCCTTACCTTCAGATGCAGTTTAGTGTCTTACAATGGGATCTACGATTAGTCAGTTATGGTTTAATGGTTTCTACCTGGCCAACCAAATATATCCTATGGCATATCACTCATGAAATGATGGTAAGTGGAATAAATCTTAAAAAATATTTCATATTTACAAAACAAGATTTTTCCACCTTAGATAATTCAATGAGAGCAATGCTCACGTGCACCTAAACATTTCTTTTATAACCTATTTAATTAAAATAAGGCTGCCAACTCAGCCGGGTTGCTAACTCGACCAGGTTGAATTTGATTGACAGCTTCTATCGACACTTTGACAGTTTCACTTTTATCAGCGTTGATTTATTGTTCAAATCTTAGATTTATTTCTCTATCGCAATTTTCGTATACTAATAAAAAGTAAAGTTGGCGACCGTCGTTGAGGGCGACTCGAAGGCTCCTTTTTTTAAGAGCAACAAAACCGAGCTGTAGGAGAAGGCGCTACTTCTTCCCCAGGATTGCTCCACTTTACCCTTGATACGTACCTTATAATGCTGAGTGTTAAGCATGGAGGTATCATGTACCATTTTAAAAATCTTTGGTATGACTTGACCCGGGATTGAACCCATGTCTCCCGAACCATTGGCGAACACTGAACCCACTAGTTGCGCCCTCCCCTACACCTCGGTGTAGTAGCTATTGAAAAGGGAGCCTTCTGGTCGCCCTCGACTACGATCGCCAACATTGATAACCGTTAGACTTCGCGCGATTCCATATAGTGATGTAGTTGAAAAAGAAATTTACAGTGTAACCCGGATATAAGAGAAACAAGGATATAAGAGAAACCCGGATGTAAGATAGATTTTCTCTGGTCCCAAATTAGAGCCTGTGTTACCTAAACAAAATAGACCAAAACCGGATATAAGATACTTAGTCTCCGATCCCGACAACTCTCTTATATCCGGGTTACACTACTTATTTATTCTTATATAGTGTATATTTTATATATAAAATATTCAAGTCAATGATATCTGTTTTATTTGCTGTATTTAGGAGGTCTGCAAACTTCAGGAACATTCTGACAGATGCCAAATATTCCCTTTAAAAATCCATGAGGTGACAGATGTGTTTAAAGTCAGAAGTTAGGCTACTGTGCCAATAAAAATAAAATTGGAAATGAAAAGAAAATCCCAAGGGGTATATTTAGTTGTTGTTGTTTTAATAAAGGCCTCAGCTATCTTTGTTTATTTTTCATACTAAAGGATAGAAATAGGCTACGATCAGATCACCTGCCTTTCCATTTGAAATCATGTTGGCCGCTTAGTGACCTGATTTTGTCATTTGGTCAGTAAATTTTTTTAAAAAAAAGGGTAGGGGTCACGCTTCAGGTCAGTTGAATTAACGGTCACTTTTAGGGAAAGTGACCATTAAGTTCCTTCGGAATGTAAGATGAAAAGATATGAAGACCAGCGAGAAAGAATCCACAGGATACAAGATATTCTGAAATTTCTTATCGGAAAAGAATATAAAAGTTTTGGTGCCTATTCAACTTCGGCAGAATAGGATCAAATTGGGAATGTTTCCACCAGAAAAAGTTATAAATAAATAAATAGATGAATCATTATGTTATCTCACGTTATTGTTGAGGCGGTTTTAGAGTCGCAGTAATGATTTTTAATTGCTAAATGATATTTGATCACTTGATCTAATGATGGCTTTGCTGGAAGCATTGTTCATTGCTGTTGTTTTGGTTTCTGTGTTTAATGGGATATAAACCGTCGTGGATTATTTAATGATAAAGCCATCATAGTAGAAGGACAGTATTGGTACTACTTTACCTACATCTTGGGTAGATACACGAATGTGAAAGATTTATCATCAAGGTATTCCAACATTCTTAATGGAAGTGATACATAGGGTAAAGGACAAATGTTGGAACAACCGAAGACTCGACACATGCATATTTTGCTTGAAAAATTTATACAGGGTTGATAGAAAATTGATACTGTTTTGGTTTGAAAATTCTATCCAGATCAGCATCATTCCAATGCAATATGAAACGAGTACGATAAACAGTGCAGCAATTACAGATTCACTGATTTTAAAATAACGTTTAAACAGCTAAATATGTCGTGTGAACCGGTTCCAGTCCTGATCCTAACTAATCGTATCTGTAAAAAGAAAAGATACACGGTCAACTAGTATGTTATATTAAGAGTCTGACGTTTAACGGGCCGACGTAATGTAAACCAAAAAATAGATAAATAAATAAAAATAATCCATTCATAGCCGCATATGTAATTTACCTAAAGAGAATTAACTTTAAAAATTGAATAGAGAAAATAATACAATCATGTTGGTAGAATTTATCCCAGGCAACACCCAACAAAGCAGAGCTGTACGGCCAACAACCACCCATCACGAAAACTATCCAAATTAGACGGACCAGAGAAGCAGGGACGAGCTCATAAGTGATGTACTCCAGTGGACCCCTTGACATGGTCAAGCGAAAGCAGGGTGACCAGCTCGAACCTACATACAACAGCTATGTGAGGATACAGGGTGTAGCTCTGAGGACCTGCCGATGAACGATAGGAAGAGGTGGCGTGAAAGGGTCAGGGATATCCGTGCCGATGGCACGACATGATGATGATGATTTTGAGATCATAAAAAGGAAGGTAACTCACAGGCGTTTATTAGTAAAAGACAAAGGGTAAATATGCATTTTGATGTTGAAAGGAATTGAAATAACATATTTATTCATATTTACCAACCCCTCCGCTCGGGCAGGATATGACACAAGGTCAATTTTTAAGCAAAGTTTAACAGGTTTGAATTCATAGTTTTCCTTCTTAGACTAATTGCCTCACCAAGGCTGAAGAACCTAGCCTGCCTTACTATTTACCCATAGCTGGAGGGAGTATAATTGGATTCATACCTTTCCCAAGGGTATTAGTGCTATGTGAAATGCAATCAGTCTCGTCCAGGATTTGAACTCGTGTCACTGTGTCTATTTCCTACGACGATAACCATTACACCACGGGCAGATGTTTATTAGTCGGCTGTGAAAGACATTAGCTGCATGAAACTACCATTACAAGTTGTCCGGATTCACTTGCACCACACATTTGACAGTAAAACATGGGAGTTATTTCAGTGGTACTAATTTCAAAAGTGAACGTTATTGCGCGACTAGAGTTGGGAATTGCTTAAAATGGAGTCGCAATCACGCACATTAGACATTTCGCTATGGAGACTCCCTACAACTGTTATTTTGTTTGTATTGGTCATGTGAAGTATATATCAGGAGCGACCCATTGGTGTAATAGGGTGTTCGCCAATCGTTCGTGATTCACGTGATTCAATCCCAATTCGAGTAATACTAAAGACTCAACAAAAAAAAAAAAAAAAAAAAAAGAGATACTCGATGCCTCCTTGATTAACACTCAGCATTGTAAAGATACAGATCAAGTGTAAGAGAAGCAATCCAGGGAAAGGAGTAGCACTCGCCCCTACACTTCGGTGTAGTAGCTATTTAAAAGGGAGCCTTCGAGTTGTCCTCGACAACGGTTTGGCAACTATATATAAAGAAAAATTGATAACAAGGTAATCCAAGGAGAAGGAGAGATTTATTGAGAAGCAAAGTCGACACTATAACGTTTCGGTTCTAATGAACCATTATCAGGATTTTGAGGGATGATATTAGTGATGTTAAATCAACGATGAATGTTTAAATATATAATTAATGTCGCTCTGTGTTTTCTCTATCTATAAATAAAAAGCTTAATGTTGAAGATAGAATAGCGTAGACAAAGAGTCAATAGCATGATGGAAAAGACTTTACATAAAAAAGATGAAAAGAAAGCAAAGAAAATCAAACTTACAAATACTAGTTACCAGATCCGGAAAGAAAACCGCAGAAGGAATATAAAATCATCCATGACACTTACCTAAGGAAGAGAAAAGAGAAATCAAGATTAGTTATTTATCAATGAAGATAAAAACCAATAATATTTTTTTTAAATTCTATGATATGAAAAATCCCAGTCGTTAACTGACAAATAACAAAGTTCAATAACAATCTTAACACAGAAAGCAAAATATATTCAGCATACAGAAAAAAAATAAGCGAATTCATTTGCTGTTAAGGTTTTTAAACGCTTGCAAAATTACAACAACAAAAAAAAGAAAAAGTTGTACAGGTGCACGATTGAATAAAAATAAATAAACAAATAAATAAAATAAATGAGATATAAAAAAAAAACAATTTCCCGGGAGGCCTCTGACAGGAGGTGTGATTCGTGCATACCCTAAAAAAAAAAAAAAAAAAAAAAAAAAAAAAAAAAAAAAAAAAAAGAGACGAGCTTCCTGGCGTTAAAAAAGAAACTGAAAGGCTTTTTTCTCTTTTTACCTTCCCTACTGGACAGACGCTTTTACTGGCAGGGGGAGAAAGTTCCCCCGACCACAGAATAGTTGCCGACCGGTAAAGTAAAGATTAAATTTAGATTATTCTTGTCTTTGCTTTTTTCATATTAAGTTCATTAACAGTTCTGGCCAACCATAACAGAATAAGTCAATGGGGTAATAAGAGAAACCAAAGAGTCGGATACCAAAAACAAAAAGATCATCCTATGGAACCCAATAATAAACCAAATCGAAACGGACGACAACCAAAAAACCAACAAGAAAAAAACTTGAAAGAGACGGTAGGTAACCTAATTAGCATATGTTCACCAAGTTTATCTCCCTTCGGAATAGGAACACTCATTGAGAATAGATGGTTTGGTTTGGTTTGGTTTCTTTGTTTAATGGCATATCAACTCTTTTTAGGTTATTTAATGCCAAAGCCATTCTCCTAGAGAGAACAGTAGAGGTACTATTTAACCCATAGCTGGGAGGATAAGGGGGTTCATACCTTTCCCAAGGGTATTTGCCCGAAAGTGAACCTAATAGCGTGACTGGGGTACGAACTCGCGTACTACGATTCCGCAGTCCATCGCTTTAACCATTTCACCACGAGGACACTCCCGGTAAGAATAGAATTCAAGTGATAAGTTGTAGAGGATAGAAAAAGAAAATGAATTCCAAAAAGAGTATTTAAAAAAAAAAAAAAAATGTAGAAATTCCCAGAAGTCCCCGACAAAAAAAGGAAACCCTCTTGGCAAAAGAAAGAGGTCCATTCTCTTTCAGCAGTTACCAGCAGAGTAAAAACACCTAAATCTTTCTTGCTACTGGTGGAAGGCACCATGCGTCCGCAGTAAGCGACGCGTTGGCTAATCTTTCCACTAGTTGCAGCCGTCTCTTTTACCAACGACTCTCGACTAAAAACACCATATAATTGACTCAGGGGCACCTCTGGTGGTGTAATGGTTAGCAAGCTCGACTAGCAAACCTACACGAGTGAGTTCGAGTCTCATTGGGTGCCCCCTTCATATGGCCTTGTGCCACATCTAAGCAAAAAGCTTAGTAAATTTCCATATAATTGACTCAGCTACGACTGATAACATTGGATTAAGACATATCTCCCAAAAGCATCTAACACAATGTTAACGCCTTAAACACCAAATTTGGACATATATAACCAAGAACGACTAAGACATTTTAACACCATAATCGAGAGACGCAACCATTTCATTTGTATTCAGGAATAATTTCCTCACCCACTGAATAGTTGTTGAATCCAGAAATAAAGGCAAACTATAAAAGATATCTTGGCCTCCTATCTTATTTCCCTGTCTTTCATATAATTCCTTTACAGCATTCATAGACCAAGAACAGAAACCAGCAAATAACATGGGGTAAGAATAGAGTGATCCAAAACGGAATCAGATAATAACAACAGCAACAAAAATCACCTTGAAACCCCATAAAGTCACAAAAACGAACTTGCTAACCACGCTTTAAGACAGATATCGACTATAATGATTCACTTAGCTAAAATAGACTGATTTTACTTATTTACCACCTCCCGCTCGGGCAGGATATGACACAAGGTCGATCTTTAAGCGGAGTTTAATAGGTTTGGATTCAGAGTTTTCCTTCTCCTAGACTAGTTGCCTCACCAAGGCTGAAGAACATAGACGGCCCTTCTATTTACCTATAGCTGGAGGGAGAATAATCGGATTCATACCTTTCTCAAGGGCATTAGTGCTATGTGAAATGCAATCAGTCATGTCCAGGATTTGAACTCGTGTCGCCGTGTCTGATTTTAACAGCACGTCAAACTGTCTAAAGTTATTTTATACCCAAAGGTAAGGAAATTGCGTTCTTTGTTCGCTTATATTCACATTTTTTTGCAGCTATTTCCTTTGAGGTTTTTTTAGGACATCAGATTTTCTTATCTAATACAGATAATTCTTACACAAATCATCTCATATAATCATTTCTATTTAATTATAGTCATTTGTTAGCATATTTATATGGTTTCAAGTCATCATCTTCATGTTGTGCCGCTAGCACGGATATCCCTGACTCTCTCACCACTTCTCCCCATCGTTCATCTCCTCCGGCAGGTCTTCAGGGTTACATCCCGTATCCTGTTTTACAATTCAGTTTAGCATAAGTATGCCGTTTGTTCTATTTAACCCATAGATAGGGCCCTATCAGGTGCTACCACTCCGGGCCAGAGTGGACCTGGGAACAATGGCAATGAAGGCGTGCTCCGTATCCCCCAAAGCCCCAGCATTACTGAGACCTCACCATCAAAGTGTTTAGTGTCATATCAGGACACTCATTGGGGGGTTACCACCCTGCAGAGATGCAGTCGGTGTATTCTACAGCCCTTGCCGACGGGGCACACAGTGAGGATTAAATTCATTTCATAAGCATTCTAATTAGTTCGATATTTGTGGAATATTGTAGCATCTGTTATCGAGTAGTGTCGAGGAAGAAAATATAGTAAGCCAGTATTAGTATCATGGACTCGATCCTCGTTATGTCCAATTTCTTGTGAATTAACTTAATAGAGGATTTTTTTTGCCTTAGAATGAGGAGCAGCCTCAAGACCTACTGTTGCGTAATGAGCTTTTTTCTCCATTAGACATTTCCACTGTCTTTCATCAAGTTTAGTACTAGCTTGTATCTATCGTAGCAAGCTTGTTTTTATCACCAGCTGTCGGTCTAGTTTAGGTAATTACCGACTTTTCAGGCAAACATGCAGTGACCTATCACTTTGAACGGGAGTAATACACAATCTTTTCCTCTAAAGCGTATTTCTCTCTGGCCTTGTTCTCAATAACAACTGAGTCAATTCTATTCAGTATTATAAATACTCAATTTGCAAATAAATACGCTCTGCTTGCCCTTGTAGTTTTACTTTATACGAAATGAACAAAGTTGAGTTAAGGGTGATGAGTTGATCCCTGTGTACAGAACACAAGTCATACTCAGATTAGCTCGTTTATCATCACTCTACAAAAGGGACCAAAATTAAATGGTTACTAAGCTTAATCTCGTCTAATTCAAAGATACAATAGTGAAGATCGAACTGAATCTACTAGTGATATAGCCCCATCGGCAGAGCTATGAGTACTCTGAGTGTATTACCTAAAGAAGGGTAAGGCTTCATCCTCCTCTTCATCACAACTCCTAGAAAAAAAAAAACAAAAAAAAAAACGAGGGTTGTCCTGAGGTAGACTGAAGTGAATTTAATGATGATGATTTGGACTGGAGATCTGAAGTGTATGGACGACGCCTTCACTGCCATTATTGCTGGGTCTACTCTAACTGTTACGTCCCTATCGATGGGTCAAATAGATCTTCGTAAAAAATATTCTTATTTAAAAGAATACTTGATGCCTTGTATTAAGAATATCATCATCATCATCATCATGTCGTGCCGCTTGCACGGATATCCCTGACCCTCTTCACCACTTCTCCCTATCGTTCATCGCCTCTGACAGGTCTTCAGGGCTACATCGCGTATCCTCACATAGCTGCTGAATGTATGTTCTAGCTGGTCGTCCTGCTTTTGCCCGGCCATATGTGGGGGTCCATAGGAGTACATCACTTATGAGCTCGTCCCTGCTTTTCCAGCAGTGGCCTGCATGTCTGGTTCGTCTAACTTGGATAGTTCTCGTGATGGGAGGCAGGTGGCCGTATAGTTGGTGCCTTGTGGGGTGTTGCCGCCAGGACTTGTTCAATATTGCTCGCAGCATTCTTGTGTAATTGCCGTCTAGCTTCTTCTCCAGCCGTTTAGTTAGCGTCTAAGTAGTGCATACATACAGCAGTATCGATACGACCGCTGCCTGGAAGAAACTGCGTTTCATTTTATCGGTCAGGTTTAAGAATATATACTAGAAGCTATAGTTGTTTACTGAATATTGTTATTAGTTACGTGTAACCATAACTATGTGCAAACAAATCACTATTATTAAATAAAAATAATTACTTGAAACCATATAACTATGCAAATTATTTGTATTAGATAGGAATACTTGGAACTATATTACTGTGCGCAAGTTATTTGTATTAGATAGGAATACTTGCTATAACTGTGTGCAAAAAAAAAAAGAAAACTCCAAAATGAATGTAGATAGAGCTGAAGGAATTGTGCTCAAAGCAAAAGATAACGCTCGACGGTTTGACATCATTAAAATCAATCTAATAAATCATATTTACCAACCCCTCCGCTCGGGCAGAATATGACACAAGGTCAATTTTTAAGCGGAGTTTAACAGGTTTTAATTCAGAGGTTTCCTTCTCCTAGACTAGTTGCCTCACCAAGGCTGAAGAACCTAGTCTGCCCTACTATTTACCCATAGCTGGAGGGAGAATAATTGGATTCATACCTTTCCCAAGGGTATTAGTGCTATGTGAAATGCAATCAGTCAGGTCCAGGATTTGAACTCGTGTCGCCGTGTCCATGTCCTGCAACAAAAACCATTACACCACGGGCACCTCCACAATCAATCTAATTAATAGTCTGCGAGATTACTTTGTTAACCTCCAGTTCTGCTTCATGTCCTCTAATCAGTACCACCAACCATCGTTACATTGGCCCAGTCCGCTGGGGCTGCAGAATACACCGACTGCATCTCTGCAGAGAGGTAAGACTCCTCCAATGAGTGTCCTGGATATGACACTAAACAATCTGATGGTGAGGCCCCAGTAATGCTGGAGCTTTGGGGAATGCGGTGTACCCTTCATTGCAATCGCTCCCACGTCCACTCTGGCACTGAGTGGTAACACCTGATAGGTTCCTATCTATGGGTCAAATAGAACTAAGCTGTGTACTTATACAAAACTGAAATAGAATTATATATGTTGAGAGCAATATTGAACAAGTCCTGGCGGCAACACCCCACAAGACTCCAGGTGTACGGCCACTTGCCTCCCATCACGAAAACTATACAAGTTAGACGAGCCAGACACGCAGGGCACTGCTGGAGAAGCAAGGATGAACTCGGTGATGTACTCCTATCGACCCCCGCATATGGCCAAGCAAAAGCAGGACGACCAGCTCGAACGTACATACAGCAGCTATGTTAGGATACGGGATGTAGCCCTGAAGACCTGCCAAAAGCGATGAATGATAGGGAGAAGTGGCGAGAGAGGGTCAGGGATATCCATGCTAGTGGCACATGATGATGATACATATATAATGGATTTGGGATCAAATAACCTACAATGGTTGATATGCTATAAAACCAAAGTTACATTTATTTTCCAAGTCGATAGAATCACCGTCGATTTAGATAAAACGTAAGAACTTTTTTTTATTTTTTTTGAGAAAGCGTATATGAGGTAAATGCATTTGCTTTAAAGAAATATTCTTTCCGTTCTTACGATCATAGTAACTTCTATGAAGTGATACGTTTTTATATCACATCAAATGAACACATAAGGACAGAGAAAAATCAAGATTTTTATCTTTAGCTTCCATTAATGCTTTTCCAACAGGAAAGCGTCAATACAACCACTTGACACCCGTATAATCTTTTGGGATTTAAAAATACTTTTAACAACCAAACATCTTGTTTTAGCTTTTGTGTAACAAACATTTGTTTACCAGAGAAGGAAATGAAAGAAAAAAAAAATCGAATCAGATGACGCGAGAATTAAAAGAAAAAAAAAAAAAAAAAGAATGAGAAAAGGTAGATAGAAAAGGGGGATTAGAGAAGGAAAAAAAAGGAAACAGGGTTAAAAAAAAAAAAGGAAAGAAAAAGAAAAGATGTTACAAGGGAATAAGAAAAAAAAAATAGAAGATAAAAAAAATGAACAAGAAACGAAAGAAAACAACCAAAAAAGGAAAAGAAAAAAAGGGTGTTGAATACACGTACTAGCGGAAGATATAGGGTTAGGGTTTTACGGGTGTTAATGGTTGGGGGTTGATTCTTTCTTCTTTCAAACCCTAATACGTGGTTTTCGTTTGCTGGTCGCTTTAGATGAAATGAAATGAGGGCAGGTTGGTTGGTTTTTGTTTTATGGCGTATCAACCCTTTTCAGGTCATTTAACGCCGATTTAAATTTTTTAACAATTCAGTTTTGTGTAAGTATAGTTTTTGTTTACAAGCAGTTAATGTCAAAACAGTTCTATTTCAAACAGTTCATTTTAGGATAAGTACACAGTTTAAATGTTCTAACAGTCCTATTTTAGTCTAACAGTTCTAATTCAAACAATTCAGTTTTGTATAAGTATAGTTTTTGTTTACACACAGTTTCAATGACGAAAACAGTTCTATTTCAAACAATTCAATTTAGCATAAGTACACAGTTTAGTTCTATTTGATTGATTGTTTGGGTTTATGGCATATCAACCATTGTAGGTTATTTAATGTGAAATCCATTTTTATACAAATAAACAGTTTTATTTCAAACAATTCAATTTAGCATAAGTACACAGTTTAATAGTCAAAAACATTTCTCTTTCAAGCTATTCAGTTTAGTCGAACAGTATTATTTCAAACAATTCAGTTTAATATAAGAACAGTTCTCGTTCAGATGATCCAGTTTAGCAGAAAAAAAAAAAAACAGTTTTATTTCAAACAATTCAGTTTAACATAAGTACACAGTTTAGTTCTATTTCACCCATTGATAGGACCCTATCAGGTGCTACCACTCCCGGGCAGAGTGAACCTGAAAGTGATGGCAATGAAGGGGTGCTCCGCATTCCCTAAAGTTCCATTATTACTGGAACCTCACCATCAGGTGGTTTAGTGTCATATCAAGGACACTTGTTTGGGGAGGGGTCTTACCCCTCAGCAGTGGTACAGTCGGTGTATTCTACAGGCCCATCCCCAGCCGACAGGGCAAAAGTAGCGAGAAAGACAACTTTATAATCATAGAAGTTCATAACTAAGTCTTGAAGTAGCCCCCCCCATTAATTGTTGCCTTCGTTCTCGAGGTATCAGTTCTTTTTCTTTCTTTCTTTCTCTCTCGTTGCTTTTTTTGTCACCAGAAAGCTTCCTTCTTTTAAAAATATGCTCAGATTGATCTTCCTGTCAGAGGCCTACCGGGAGATTGTTATTTCTTTTGTATTTATTTTATTTCGTGTTTTTTTTTTTTTAATTTCTTTCCATTTTTTCATCTATTATTCAGTCCCCTCAAAATCAAAGGATTTAAGTTACACGTTTTATTTTCCGATTAAAAAAGGAAGAGAATGAGCAATCTCCATAAAACAAGTTCAAATCCTGGAGATGACTTTTTCACTTCACGCTAATGCTTTTAAGAATGGGATAAAGCTATCTATAGTAGTATCAGCTATGGGTAATTAGGTCAAATTGGGTTCTTTAGCCTGAGTTGACAACAAATTTAGGAGAAGGAAAACTGAATTCAAACCAGCAGTACTCTGCTTTAAAAATAAGAGTTATCTTGAGGGGTTGGATAAATAGGTGCACCTGAAACAGACTGAAAGTATATCGTCTGAAACGTTGTGCTAAAAAAAAAAAAAAATATATCTGCAATTATCCATAACGTTTTTGAAACTTCACGAGCTGCATAATGGTGATATTTTCATACAATAGCGACATCAGTTCAAATTCTGCAAACATTTTTTTAAAAATAAACTTCACACACACACTTGAACTAAACTGAATAACACACATTAAATTACTTTTAATTAAATGTTGATGAAATTTATTGACTGAATACGATACCAGGTCATCTAATTGAACGAAATTCTTTATCACCCACACATATTACATCAGGCTTCCCCCGCCTGCTATATCCCCCTTTCCGCTACCCATTTTTCTTTTCTTTTCACCCAACAACAATGCCCTCTCCCTATTCAAATTGCATTTTCTTTTTCCTCCTTGAGGCTGTCCTTTCACTTCGTAACTTTCACTCTGTGAAGAAACTCTTCTTTCTTTCTCGTTCATTGATGCAACGTCGACTCTTTCCTTTTGTTTCTCAGAGATTTTACTTGGCAGAATTGGCGGAGGGAAGTGAAGCTTTCTTAGATATTTTTACTTCTTATTTTCTTGATTGTCATTTTATGTTTTTTTTTTTTTTTGTAGAACGGAAATTCTCTTAATACTCTGCGCACTGAAATATCTGAGAAAGTCCCTCAGTACATTTCATAGTGAACCATTTAAAAGAGTTTTCAACTCCTGTTCTATGCAAGTTGGCACCTTTCCTTTGGAACTGTGGGTAATTGAAATAATTTTTTTAAAAATGATCACAATTTAAAATCGGAAATACGTTTTAAAAATGGTAACATCCAGCCGGTGTGTTACAAAGACCATTTTATAACAATCGGGGTGTCATGGAATTTATTTCATTCTTTCCCTATTTACTGATGTCCATTCACATTACGTGGCTAACTTTTTTTCAACACCCTTCTTTTGACTATAATCAAAAGTTTCCATATTTGTTTTACTAGTTTTTCCTCCTCTCTAACTTTTGTAATTTTTCTTTAATCTTTTAACATACTAGTGGAACTTAAGACATAAAGCTCTCGTGTAGTAACAAAGATTGTGTTGCGTCGGTCTTCTTAGCGAGATTGATTTTAATGACATGTCAACCCTTCTAGGGTTATTCTATACCAAAAGATTACAGAATTGCTTTCATTGTATGCTCATATTAATGTTTTGTTCCGTTGTCTAAGAGTTTTTTGGGTTTTTTTGCTCGATTAAACGATATCAATTATTCCTACGTAACACCTCTATAGTTTCAAGTGATTATTTCTCTTTCGTAATAGTCATTTTTTGTACACAGTTATATAATAAATATAAATGGAGGTGCCCGTAGTGTAATGGTTATCGTCGTAGGAAATGGACACGGCGACTCGAGTTCAAATCCTGGCCGAGACTGATTGCATTTCACATAGCACTAATACCCTTGGGAAAAGTATGAATCCAATTATTCTCCCTCCACCTATGGGTAAATAGTAGGGAAGACTGAGTTCTTCAGCCTTGGTTAGGCGACTAGTCTTGGAGAAGGAAAACTGAATTCAAACCTGTTAAACTCCGCTTAAAAAATTGATCTTGGGTCATGTTCTGCCCGAGCGGAGGGGTTGGGTAAATATGGTTATATAATAAAATTATAATTAAGATTATATATTCATATACTATGGACGCTCTGAAATTAGTAAATTTGGGTAGAAAAAGTATTTCGTTGGTATCAAGAGCTTTGTCCTAATTATTCCATTGCTGTAGTAATTTATGAAGCTTTTTGCTTCGATTTGGCACAAGGCCGAATGAATGGGGCACCCAATGAGACTCGAACGCACTCGTGTAGGTTTGCTAATCTAGCTCGCTAACCATTACACCACCAGAAGTGCCTTATTTCATTGCTGTAGTCTTGTGTCAAATTAATATTCGTAGAGTAAATAGTTAAATGTGTATGCCCTGATCCGATTGATAGCGAGCTTTTTCTGCAATTTAGCGTAACGTGTTCGATCTTCGTTAGCTACCTTGCTGCTCTGAGCATATAGCAGACTAAATGCATCCTAGTAAATAGACAGCTTTTTATTGCAGATTGTGTCACTAAAAAATGACCATATCCATTGTGACTCGTACTTCAGGATTACGGGAATCGCCATATTTCGAAGCTATCGATCTTAATCGTTTATCCGAAACTGTTCAGAGGTCTATTTTTCAAATTACTATTATTTTTGTCCACTATTACATATAAATTAAAGGAGGAGCTGACAGTGTAAAGGTTATCATCGTAAAAAAATGGATACGGTGACCAGAGTTCAAGCCCTCGACCAGGCAGTTTGCATTTCATATAGAGTTAATACTCTTGAGGAAGACGTGAATTCAGTTATTCTGCTTCCAGTTATGGGTAAATAGTAGGCCAGAGTGACTTTTTAACATTGGTATGGCAACCGTTCTTGGAGAAGGAAAACTGGATTCAAACCTGTTAAACTCAGCTTAAAGAAATTGACCTTTTGTCACATCTTGCGAAGTAGTTGGATAAATACATATATATGTTAGACGAAATCTCTTTATCCATGAAAAAGAGTGAGTATATCTCTTTTGCTGATATCGATTTCAGCTATTTTCATTTTATCACGAGTTTATTAATGAATACAAAAAGATTGAGTGTTTGTAGTTGGAGAAATGTACACGCACGTTTCTGGTTATGACTTAAATAACGATAAAAACGCGAAAGAAATAATCACATAATCACTTTACAAAAAAAAAAAAAATAGCGTGCTTAATTAGTCCATCTAAAAAGGTGAAATAATTGGAAATCTACTTTTTAGTTGTGAATTACGTGATTGTACAATTCATTAAGAAAGGACTCTCCCCCTACTAAAAAATGAACAATGTATTTTGCTCATGCCGACCTTGGTCAATAAAAAGGTGTATTCATACAATAAGTGGAAAAAATGAAAAAAAAATCCCTGTTGCAAGATGGCCGATGTAACCTATTTACAACAATTTAATGCTAAGTTTTTCAAACGAATTGAGCACTTTGTTCTCTGATAGCGTAAAATGTAAATCAAAGGAAGTTAATACATATACGTTAAATTCCCTAGTTTGCGTTGGAGCTGCTGCTGCTAGCCCACAGCCAGTTATGTTATCTGGGTTTCGATACTGGCTTGAAGTGTCTCGTGTATCTATCCACACTGATGAGTTATGATACAAAGAAACAGCTTGTCTGTAGACTATATATATATATATATATATTAGTTTTTACTAATTGCGTTTAGCCCAACGGTAGTACATTATCTTCCATCACATGCTTGATAATATTTGAACAGGGCAAAAACAGAAACATTTTTAAAGCATAAGGCCAACAGATATACTGGGAAGTTCCTTGTTGCAACATGGCAGCTGTCACCATCAGCAGTACAGTATTTTCCTCATATGGGTTATAAGGGTTGAGCAGGCAAAAGAAAGACTTTCTAATGTCAACAGAGGAAGCGACAAGCAAATGAAAAGGTGGACATAAAAATTCAAGTTTGAGCAATTTGTCCCGTTTAGTTGATGAGTACTTATCTACTCAATTTTCAAACAATGAAGATAGATGGATTAATTTTAACGGCATGTCAACTCGTCTAGGGTTATTTTATACCTAGAGGTGAGAGAATCGTGTTCATTGCATGTTCATTTTTACATTTTTATGTGATTGTATCTTAAAGTTTTTGTTGTTGTTTTTTTTTTTGTGCCCAATAAAATATTAATAATTCTAAACAAATCTATTTGACCTACAGATGGGACCCTAACAGGTACAACCATTCTAGACCAGAGTGGACCTGGGAGCAATGGCAATGAAACGCATTATATGCTCTTGAACTAAAGCCTTACCATCAGAATCCGTTCAGTGTCCTATCCAGGATGCCCATTACGCTTTTGCAAGAGATACAGTCAGCATATTCTAAGCTTCGCTGACAGGGGTGTACATTTTTTGTATATCCGTTAAAATTTCTTCAAGTTTTTTCTTTCTTTCTCAGTGACTTTTTCTACTAATCAAACTGTTCAGTTCCTTGGGTACAATCTTTTTTTTTTTAGCCTTTTCTTCGTTACATAACATTTTTGTAACAATGTACCGATAATAGTCCCATTTTGTTAGTGGCAGTAAAGAAAAAAAACTATAATCCCGATTACTGATGGAGCCCATTGGCATTATGATCAGAGTGTTTACCAATGGCCCGAAAGACCGAGGTTCAATTCCAGGTCGATTCATATCGAAAGACTAAAAAAAAAAAAAAGTACTTGATGCCTCCTTTCTTAACACTCAGCATTATAAGGTACGGATCAAGGGGAGGTGGAGCAATCCAAGAATTGTTAACATAGAACAAATTTCTAATAACAAATACAAAATCCAACCTCCAAGCCACCATCAATAAATGTTGTAATTTGAGTTCGTGAAAGTTCTAGTGCATTTAGTGAACCCTTACAAATCAAAATGGCCGGTATTTGGGGTCACTAAAGTACATATACCCGGGTATCCGGAATTCCCGTCGATGAATCCTCATTTCTATACCCTTATAGCCAATAAAATATTATGATGTTAAATTAAATTACAACATTTTACATTTTCACTTACGAGCCGGGAGGCTCTGGTTTGAGGGGTAGGGATCAGGGTTCTGAAGGTTATTTAATATTAGATGTGATAACACAAGATATTTGCCTAGACGGCTGGGGCTGTAGAATACACCCACTGCATCTCTGCGGAGGGGTAAGACTTCCCACCACAACGAGTGTCCTGCATATGACACTAAACAATCTCATGCTGAGGTTCCAGTAATGCTGGAGCTTTGGGGAATGTGGAGTATTCCTTTATTGCCATCGCTCCCAGGTCCACTCAGGCTTGGAGTGGTAGCAGCTGATAGGATCCTATCAATGAGTTTCGCTAAACTGAATTGTTAGATATAGAACTGTTTTTTGTATTCTAAACTGAATTTTTTTAAAAATAGGACAATTTTTTACATTGAAACTATACTTAAGTTAAACTTAATCGTTTAAAATAGAACTGTTTTGACATTTGAATGTGTATAAACAGAAAATATACTTACGTGTATACTAAACTGAATTGTTTGAAACTTATCAAAATAACTTAATTCGGAGTTAAATTACCCAAAAAGGGTTGGTACGCCGTAAAATAAAACAAACAACCAACATAAGATACAAAATGTTATTAACTTTACGCAAATGCTCTTGGGAAGGGAATGAATCGATCTTTTCCCTCCTAGTTATGACTAGCTATTTGGGCAGACGAGGTTCTTTTCCCTTGGTTGGTCAACCAGTTTAGGAAAAGTGAATTCAAACCAGCTGTACTCCGCTTAAAATTGACCTTTTTGCCGGAAGAGTTGGGTAAATAGATACAATTTTGTCATTAGGCTTAGCTAAGTCTGGTTCAAGACCACAGAAAAGGCCCTTAATTTGGATCGTTGTGGTCAACAAGATAAACGCGTTATCACATGACAATGGCGGCCTAAGATGTCATAAGTTGGTGACTGTAGACAAGGGCGACCCAAAGACCCCCTTTTCATTAGCTACTACACCAAGGGGTATGAGAGGGCGCTTCTGCATTCCCTGGATTGCTCCACTTTACCCTTGATCCGTTCCTTATAATGCTGAGTGTTAAGCAAGGAGGTATCATGTACCATTTTTGAGTCTTTGGTACGACTCGACCTGGGATTGAACCCCGGTGTATATATATATATATATGTCATCCACATATATATTTCTTAGCTTAGTCTTCTACAATGTTATAGCTCTGGAGGACTGCATGAAAATAGAACGAACTATATTAGCAAATGACCTAACTAGATTGGGGAGAGTCAGACTGGTGTGTCACATCGTAGAAAGCCAGTTCGAAGTCGTCTCACGATTGTACGAAATCTTATCCACTCAGTTATGACTTAAATAGTATCACGACAAGTATAGATTTGGCCTTAAATAACCCATGATGGTTGATATGCAATTAAACTCAGAAATTGAAACCAAATATAAATTACAAGACTACGTATAAATTTGTTATGTCATCTTAAGAACGCATTATATCAAGAAACCTTTTTTATAGAATAGAAATGCGTTAACTGTTTTTCGCCTCATTATAATCTATCCCTCCCTCCTAATTTTCATTTCAATCCCATGACTATTTTCGTTATTCTGCTTCAAACCTCTAGTTAGAATATTTTCAAAACATTTGTCTTTCCATCTTCCATACACTCTTCCATCAGCACTTTCGTCCCACGTCTTCACACGCCAATTTCGTTGATTGACTCAGAAAAAAAATATACATCTTTTTTTTCATTTTTTTTTTTTTTTGCATAGCATCTTCGTCTGCATCTCCCAGCTCTTCTACATCTGACACACTTCTTTTCCTCTTCAAAGATTTGGTCTTGACTGACATTGACACACACCCTCTCTTTCTAATTGGGCCTATATCCTCTTCCCCTCTGACCTTTTCTTCTTGGCTTTATCTTCTATTCTTCATTGCTTGAGTCATTACGACAATGTCCATTTGCTTCTTGTTCCTCTGTGCCTTTTCGCGATCTTTCTTAGGCTTCATAATTAAACCTTCTCTCGTTTCCTCACATTCATCTTCATAGGCTGTCATCCTAATGAGGATATCATCTTTACCATTAGATTATAGATAATTCTAGTCATTATTATTATTATTATTATTACGACGAATATACACAAAAGAAAAAAAAATCACCAAAGGTACAAGCGCTAATTATACTTTAGTCTTCTGAGGAAGAAGAAGCGCTAGTAGCCTATTAGTTATTGTAACTAAATTTGGTCAACAGTCCGTTTTCAAATGTATCCACGCGATTATCTAACGTAGCAGTACCATGTCTGATACAAGGCCACATTGACTGAAAATTTGGCCAGCTGTCCGTTTTCAAATGTATCCACGAGATTATTTAACCTGGCAGTACCATGTCTGGTACAAGGCCTCATTGACTGAAAATCGAACCCAGTATCCTCAAACTACATCATGCCTACTACAGAATATAAGAGAATTGGGGAATATTATTTCTCCTGCTCAGGGGCGGTATTAGTAGCATATTTTTTTCTTCAGAGCTACTTCAAAAAGGTCAAAATTAGGATCTTACTGATGATTTTCAAAGTAGACTCACCCAATGATGGTCTGTGTAACACGATCTTCTTCATCAGGTCGCGCCACCAGCGCAGACCTTCCTGACCCTCTCCCGTCGCCCTTCCCTATTGTCAACCCTTTGCTCTTTCCATGTGAAGGGGTCCACAGGAGTATGTCACGAGTTCGTCCCTACTTCTTCAGCAGTGTCTCGCGTGATCTTACCCTAAGTTTATTCAGTTTCATCTAGAAGCTAAGTAAAATATCAAAAGTTAAAGGTTTTGAATGCTGATTTTCTAGGTTATTAAAAGTATTCCAAAAACATAGGCGAGAAAGATTATGTTGTATCTGTCTTAAGTTGAGAGGGCCTGTTTAGCATTCGAATATTTCTGTTGATATTTACCAAAGTTTAAAAACAAGAACCCAATCGGCTGTGGATGCAGAATACACCGACTGCATCTCTGCAGAGGAGTAAGACTCTCCCAAAGAGTGTCCTGATATGATACTAAACAATCCGATGGCGAGGCACCAGTCATAGCCTATCCATTAGTTGAAGCATATTTTGAAGCGAGAATGTAAAATTACGATCCTGTGTTACTTATTCTATTATCATCCAGTGTTTCTTGTATCAATCAAATCGTCTTTTTGATTACAGTGGTAAGGGACACTTAGATTACGGGATGGAGAATCCGAGATAATGAGAAAAATAAATTGATAAAAATCAGACAAAAAAAATCCACGTGAAAAACATTTTAGGGTGTATTTATAATAACATTTCGCCTCAATAAGTTTCATAAAATAATGATTCGGAAAAAATGTTAAAATATCATGAAAGATTCGTTTGGTTTGGTTGGGTTTTATGGCATATCAATCTTTGAGGGTTATTTAATGCCAAATTCATTTTTATGTAAATAAACAGCTATATTTCAAACAATTCAGTTTAGCATAAGTATAGTTTAATTGTCAAAAACATTTCTATTTCAAGCTATTCAGTTTAGTCAAACAGTTTTATTTCAAACAATTCAGTTAAGTATAAGTATATATATTTTTTGTTTACACACGATTAAATGTAAAAATAATTCTATTTCAAAAAATTAAGTTTAGCATACAAAAACATTTCAATTTCAAGTAATTCAATTTAGCATAAGAACACACTATTTGACCCAAATAGAGGGCCCTATTAGGTGCCATCACTCCGGGCCAGAGTGGACCTGGGAATGATGGCAATGAAGAGATACTCTGCACTCCCCAAAGCTCCAGTATTACTGTAACCACACCATGAGATTGTTTAGTGTCATATCCAGGACACTAGTTGCAGGGGTCTTATCTGCTCTGTAGAGAAGCAGTCGGTGTATTCTGCAGCCTCAGCCAACAGGGCAATATCACGAAAGAATATAGGAGAACGTTAAAACAGGCTACAAAATTATCTTGGGGATTGATTTGAAAAATCGATTATTAATGTTTTTTACGTGTCAATGTCAGCATAAAGAAAAAAAATGTTGCATTTGGATAGGATTCAGATTTCAGTTACCAAATTACAAACCAAAACATACTCGACAAAACGACAACTCACATGAAAAACATAAAGTTCTATATTTATTTATTTATTTAAGACCAGAAATACCCACGAGGCATTTCAGTAAACCCTTTTAAAGTAATTCTACAAACAAGAAGTGACAGGAACGACTGTCGGCTTGTCACTATCTTATTTCCTTACTCGAAGATTTGATTATAGGGTTTGTGACTAGAGTGTTAGAACAAAACTCTCGAGGGGTCCCCAAGAAATAGCAGAAGTATTCATTTTGGTACGGTGTAGTGGGACCGTGCCTTCTGGGAAGAATATGATAGAGACTATCCCACAGAGTGTCTCCCTTATTCATCACAAAGTGATAGTTGAAGTCAAAGATTACTTCTGGCAGTTGGGTGAAAATAGTGCTAAGGTTTAGAATGAAAAAAGTACACCTTTTTTGTGTTGTCGGGTGTTGTGGGGAAAGGGTTTGGAAATATTAAATGTGTACGAAGTTTCTTACGGGGGGTTAAAAAAAATAAAACCGAAAATAATTCAAGATAGTTTTCTTTGTTTAATGGCATATAATCCTTCGTGGGTTATAGAATGCCAAAGCACTATTTCTAGAAGAACAGCAGTGATACTAATTATTCCATAGCTGGGAGGATAAGGGGGTTCATGCCTTTCCTTGTGGTGTTTGTCCGAAAGTGAACGTAATAGCGCGCTTAGAATTCGAACTCGCTAACAACGATTCCGAAGCCCATCGCTTTAACCATTACACCAGGAGGACACACCATTTGTGATGTCTGATTGATTTTAACGGCATGTTAAGTCGTTTAGGATTATACTCAGAGGTTAGGGAATCGTGTTCATCGTACGTTCATATTTGCATTTATTTTGTTGTTGTTTAAGCTTTTTTTGATCGTATCGAATACGAATGATTTTTAAATTGATCTATTCGTCCCATAGATGGGACCCTAACACATACCACAAATCTGGATCCGTGTGACCCGGGGAGTAATGGCAATGAAGGGAACTACACAGTCCCCAGATCTCGAGAAATGGATCTTCGCTGTCAGATGTAGTTAAGTACACCCACCTTTTTGGCATACAATCCTTTGTGAGTTATTTAATGCCAAAGCCATTCTCGTAGAAGAACAGCAGTTATACTAATTAACCCATAGCTGGGAGGATAAGCGGGTTCATGCCTTTTCCAAAGGTGTTTGTCCTAAAGTGAACGTAATAGTGCAACTGGAGTTCGAACTCGCTTACTACGATTCCACAGTCCAGCTTTAACCTTTACACCAGGAGGACACGTCCAGATTTTTTTTTTTTTGTCGATTAAAGATTATATTTATTTTCAACAGGGCATCCTAGAGATCTGATGGATTTTCGTTGCAGCCGATGTCCATGATGATACTAATGCTTCTATTTAGGAAAGAGTGAAGGATTTCAACAAACATTTTTATTTCCATTATATCGAGAATTTGGAAGATTAAAACATGAAGTTTAGAGGAAATCAAGACTTCACGTTATAATCATTCACGTTTAAATGGGACAAAAAATTGCTTTATTCTCTGAAATAAATGTATTTTTAAGTATTGCTTTAATTGAAATCTCGTGATGATGTGCCATTTTTTCTATGTTACTGTTACATACAAAAATACTGAGAATGGATTTTTTAAAGTTTAAATGAAGACATGTACACAGCTGAGCAGTATTATAAAGGGGTGATATCAAGGCAAAATCTCGACGAGTCAAGTTTCGATATTTTCGGAATTAAAGGGTTTTTTTGTCGAAAAACAGGATTGTACAAGTGCAATAAACTCCATAGTCATCCAACCGAGTTGTGTGTGATGTTATGTTTCACAAAATGAAAAATCGTTTTAAGGGTAAAAAATTTGATTTTGTTTGTTTGCTTCTTTGTTTTTTTTTAATGGCATATCAACCTTCTTGGGTTATTCAATGCCGAATCCATCCTTCGAGAAGAATAGTTGGGGAGGATAAGGGGTTCATACCATCCTCAAGTATAAAGTGAACGTAATAGCGCGACTTGGATTCGAAATCGTTTACTACGATTCCGTAGTCTAGCGCTTTAACCATTACACCACGATGGACCCAGCCCCTAAGAAATTCGAAGATGTGGAGGACATTAAAAGAAATATAATCTACTTCACACCAAAAGAGGAGTTACAAGGGTGCTTCGACCCATGAAAAAGTCGCTGATATATGTGCGATTATCTAAGGGGAGTATTCTTAAGAAAATTAACGCTTCATTTACTGTTCATTTTGTTTTGGTAAATGCAGCTCCAGTTATTATACTTTTTCACACCCCGAACATACTAAAATGTACTGTTGGTAGAGCTTATTCATCAGTCTTAAAAAAAAAATGTAGTCTAACCAAAGTGTCTTCCTTTACCAACAGTATATTTTACATCGGTTTTTATAGAATATGTCAACTCCTTATTAAAAATAAAAAAAGACATCCAGGACTGGAACCTCGCTATCAGTTGGTTTAATGTTATATCCACAACACTCGTCGTTTGGGCGAGGGGTCTTTCCCCTCAGTAGAAATGTAGTCGGTGTATTCTACAGTCCCGACCGACTGGGCAAAGAAGAAAGAGAAAAGCAAGGGAGAAGTGAAAGAGAGAGAGTAAGAAATGAAGAAGAAAAAAAAAGAACAGGAAAAAAAAAAAAGGCTGAAGTGGGTACAAACGAAAGGGAAGAGCCGCTAAAGGTAAAGAAAAATAAAACGAAAACAATGTTGACTTTAAGAACGAAAAGGAAAAAAAATTTTGGTTGCTAAGGCAGTTGTGTACTTATTGTCAGCACCAGTGAACGGTGTTCAAACCCAAGTAAAAGCCAGGCGTTCGGAAGTTCACTTTCAAGGTTGTGACAAGCCCTTCTCAGTTAAAAGGTTGACGATGCACAATCTTCTTGCCGCATGTATACTTTTATTTGGCTAGATTTAATAAAGTGATCTTCCCCAAGGACTCAGAGTAAACAAACAAATCTATTTAGTAATGTTCCCTTGAATACGGTTATATCATATTTACCAACCCCTCCGCTCGGGCAGGATGTGACTCAAGGTCAATTTTTAAGCGAAGTTTAACAGGTTTGAATTCAGAGTTTTCCTTCTCCTAGACTAGTTGCCTCACCAAAGCTGAAGAGCCTAGTCTGCCCTACTATTTACCCATAGCTGGAAAGAGAATAATTGGATTCATACCTTTCCCAAGGGTATTAGTGCTATGTGAAATGCAATTAGTCTCGTCCAGGATTTGAACTCGTGTCGCCGTGTCCATTTCCTAGGACGGTAACCATTACACCACAGGCACTTCCAAAAATACGGTTATATCATTAAAACCTGAGTGGAGAAGAAAAATCGTTTATAAATAAAATAAATAGCAGTCCTTTCTTTATAATCACGATGCGGTTCAGAGACTTATGAGATTTTATGATTATTTGGATTAATGGCATATCAACCCTTAATGACTACTTAATGCCAAATCTTGTTTATACATATGGTTTGTAAGTGAATAGTTACCAGGTTACATTTTTTAAACGAGCCAGACCTCATTTATTTGCACTCAGTTAAATGACTTCGAGTATTGCTATCTGACACAAATAGCTCTATTTTCACACACTTAAATAGTTGAACAGTTCTATTTGACCCATAGATGGGGCCCTAATTGGTCTTACTACTACGGGTCAGATTTGACCTGGAAGTAATATAAATGAAGAGGTATTCCATATTGCCCAAAGCCCCAGAACTGGAGTCTCACCTTTTGATAGTTTAGTATCATATCTAGGACTTTTGTTTGAAGGAGGGGTCTTATTCCTCAGCAGAGATGCAGTCGGCATATTCAACAGCCTCAGCCAACTCTGCTAAAATATTCCATAGTTACCGCTAGTATATCGAGAACCAGTAGAATTAACACAACTTCTAGCGTGATCGTACACAATAGTCAATTATCATTCAGTTGCAAATGTTATATAATAGCCGAGGGATTTCGGTTCATGCCTTTGAGTTTAGTTAGGCTGAGAACCTTTCGGCTCAGCACATGGGTTAGTTAGGTGCAACATTGAGGCAGGTGTGCGCGCGGGCGGATGGAGGTGTCACTCAGATGTCATAATAGTCCGAGACAAAACGCAGGGACAGGGTGCGGGTGACGTCACGCACCGGAAGCGCACGGAGGTTTGTGTGAGATTTGAAGAAAGTAAGAGTTGGGTACTAGACGCCAAACGAGAAGGATCGACTTCTGGAGCTCGCAGACGCGAGGCGAACTTGCGCCCTAGGGGGGCCGCACGAGATGGGGTCCAAATGAATAAGACAGCATAGAAGATTGTGTCTCTCCTCCTTACGTCGAAACCTTTAACTCAAAGTTAATAAAAAGGTTTCGTACCTGAACAAGAAGTCGTAACGTGTTTTCGAATTCCGAGATTCTTATGTTCTTTATATGCTCTATTGTTATGAACATTATATGTCCATTTCGCACATAGCGTTAATTGTGGATATGGAACACAAACTGATCGAGAAATTTATTTATTTCCTATGAATATTTTAAGTGCATTGTTCTAATATAAGTCTCGTTATTATGTACCCTTTTGCTGGGTTATAGTTACGAATATCGAATGTCCACAAAAGAAACAGTTTAGAAATTAATTTTAAAATATCTATTTAAGATATTGACACAGATTTGTAGAGAAACACTTTGTTTATAGCTGCGACCGATTGTTGTTCGACGTGTTCACCCCTCGGCACACATTAATGTTAAACACGTTAATACATCCTTATCTATAGAAGAAAAAGCAATCGTTTTTGATACTCTGAACAAATGATATTGCCAAAAGCCTTCATTATGAACTTTAACTGTTTTCCTACAAAATCGTGTATCGTGATATTAAAAACTTTAAAAAAACGTTTTAGAAACTGTTTTTCATTGATACCATATGTTTGGTTTCGTAGTGTAATGGCATAGTAACCTTTTTGGATTATTTAATGCCAAATCTCGATCATATATATGATTATAAGTGAAAATTTTGTTGGTAACATTATCGTTAAACGAACCAGAGCTCATTTTTTGCACACAGTTAAATGGTTTCAAGTATTACTATTTATTGTTTGCACACAGTTAAATGGTTTCAAATATTCCACATTCCCTAAAGCTCCAGGACTAGAGCCCCATCATTAGATGCAGTTTAACGTCATATAGGACACTCGTTGTGGGGTGGGGTGAGGTGTTACCTCTTTGTGGAGGTGCTGTCGGCGTATTCTAGAGTCCCAGTTAACATGACGAGACACTATATGTATAGACATAATGGTGGTTGGTTAGTTTTAAAATATAACACTTGTTAGGTTATTTGATGCCGAAGTCAGTCTTAAAAAACTAAACGAAATAGTTTGAAGTAATTAGTTATTGGTTCAACTAAATATTCTCAATATGAATAGTTTATATGCAATCATATAATTTCAAGTAATTATATTTATTTAATGATAATGTATTTGCTCAGTTATATGGTTTCAAGTATTCCTATCTAATTTGAATAACTTTCAAACAGATTCATCTGATCCATTCATTTGACCTTAAGTGTTTTGGTTTAATAGTGCATCAACTATTGTTAATAATTTAATGCTAAATCTTTTTAATACAAACATGGATTTCTAAAGACATTTTGTAGATAACATCTTTAAATGAGCCTGAACTGTTTCCTTTTCACACAGTTAAATGGTTTCACTTATTTCTATCTAATAAAAACTCAATTTACTATTAATCATTTATTTGCACACAGTTAAATGCTTTCAAGTATTGCGATATATTTCTAATAATTCATTTAAACATCAGTCATTTGGTTACACTGTTAAATGATCAAACAGTTTTATTTCAAAAAATTCAGTTCAGTATGTCGAATGTAAAAACAGACCTGTTTTTAAAAAATTCGTTTAGCATAAGTACAAAGTTTAAATGTCAAACAGTTCTATTTTACCCATAGATAGGACCCTTATAGGTACTATCACTATGGGTCAGATTGGACCTGGGAGCGATAGCAATGAAGGGATTCTCCAGATTACCCAAAGCTCCAGCATTACTGGAGCCTCGCCATCGGATTGCTACGTGTTAAATCCAGGACACTCGTTGGGGAAGTCATACCACACTGCAGAGATGCAGTCAGTGTATTCTACAGCCCCAACCGATAGTTTAAGGTCATATCAAGGACATTCAATCATAAACAAAAACGTTTTCGGCATAAAATAACTCAATGGGTTGGGATGTAAAAACCAACCAACCAAGGACATTCGTTGTGTGTGAGTAGGTGGGGTCTTACCCCTTTGCAGAGATACAGTTGGTGTGTTCTACAGCCCCAGCTGACTAGGCCAATCTTAACTGGAACTAGCACTGAGAGTAGACCCGAGAGTAGTGGTGCCAATTAGTGATAATTCATTCTACCCAGAGCTTCGTAAATGGAACCTCACCACCAGATGCTATTTAACATACCTGAAGCAAAAAAAAAAAAAAAATCCTTCTAGTCACAAACTGAAATCTCGGACGCACCAGTAGAGTCTGTCTGTCTCTTTCACTGGTAAGTCCAACTGGTCATCCAATAAAAAAAAAATAAAACAAGTCCGACCGTACATCTCTCATCACTCGCAAGCTTGATTGGTAATCTTCGTAACAAAACGAAGTCCGACCGTAAGTCATTCCTCGCTCTCTTCTCATCGCAACAAGAGAGCTGACGCTGCTATTTTTATCTCTGTCCAGACTGGCCAAAATTTGCATGAGAGCATCTCTACGTTATACAAATCGCACCCGCAGGAATTTTTCCTCACTTCACATGCGAAACACTTTATCGCTTCTCGGCCTTTTGGCTGGGCCGTCTGGCATTCGTGCCGGATGGGTGATCGAAACCAAGAGCAGACTCGGGGCCGAATAGGCCCCCAGCTTCGGCTGGGCAACCTTCGGGTGGGCGAGCTGCACTTTTGTCCCCTTTGTACGGCACTAGACCAAGCGTCTAGTTTAAGCCGTAAACAGGCATACGTGCCCGGACCCACATTTGGGTTCGTGAAACCGCTTGCCTCATCAGGCTCACATTGCACTAAGTGAGCCGATGAGCAGCACTGACAAGCAGGGTTCGAGTCTCGGCTCCTTCCCGACCTTCCCCTCCCCTTTATCCCCACTTTAATTGGCCTTCGGGCTTTTGACCTTGTGTCAAGTCGTGTCTGGTGGGAGGCAGCGACAAATACTACATGCGAAACACTTTATCGCTTCTCGGCCTTTTGGCTGGGCCGTCTGGCATTCGTGCCGGATGGGTGATCGAAACCAAGAGCAGACTCGAAGCCGAATAGGCCCCCAGCTTCGGCTGGGCAACATTCGAGTGGGCGAGCTGCTTTCTCAGATCCGTTTTGCACGCCTTGTACAGCACTAGAATTCACGGTCTAGTTTAAGCTATATGCAGGCATACGTGCCCGGACCTAGATTTAGGTCCGTGAAACGGCTTGACTCATTAGATCCACATTGCACTTAGTGGGTCAATGACTAGCAGGGTTCGAGTCTCGGCTCGTTCCCGGCCTTCGCCTCCCCTTTATCCCCACTTTAATCGGCCTTCGGGCTTTTGACCTTGTGTCAAGTCGTGTCTGGTGGGAGGCAACGACAAATAACTATCGCTTCTCGGCCTTTCGAGAGGCGTTGTATCCAGTTGATGAGACACATTCAGCCGGCCGTAATGCGATGGGCGGTTCAGGTCAGATGTGTCTTGTCACTGGATATACCTCTGGCCTCAGGGGGCCGTCCCCCTAGGCTTTAACCCTCTTCGGAGGGGTTGGGTTTATCGCCCGGCGCCTGAGGCACCCCTTTTATGGGGAATGCCGACGGGGTCCGAGGCCTTTTTGGAAATGCCGGGCGCGTGTGGGCTACGGCCCTGCGCCTGGCCCCACCCTAAAAAAAAAGGCCTTGTGACATACTCGTCCGGTTGGTGGGACGGAGGACAAATACCATCGCTTCTCGGCCTTTTGGCTGGGCTGTCTGGCATTCGTGCCGGATGGGCGATCGAAATCAAGAGCAGATTCGAGGCCGAATAGGTGGGCAACCTTCGGGTGGGCGAGCTGCTTTTCAGACCCCTTGTATAGCACTAGACCTCACGGTCTAGTTCAAGCTATATTCTGACATACGTGCCCGGACCCAGATTTAGGTCCGTGATACTGCTTGATTCATTAGACCCACATTGCACTTAGTGGGTCAGTGACTAGCAGGGTTCGAGTCTTGGCTTGTTCCCGACCTTCCCCTTCCCTTTATCCCCACTTTAATCGGCCTTCGGTCTTTTGACCTTGTGTCAAGTCCTGTCTGGTCGGAGGCAGCGACAAATAACACTTCACATGCGAAACACGTTCTCGCTGGGTTTGGATTCCGCGATAAGTAATTCTTTTCATTACAATGCCAAGACACATGGACATAATCATCATCATATCGCGCTGGTAGCACGGATATCCCTGACCCTCTCTCGCCACTCCTCCCTATCGTTCATCGCCCTAGGTAGGTCTTCAGGACAACATCCCGTATCCTCACATAGCTGCTGAATATAAGCAGGGACGAACTCATAAGAGATGTACTCTTATGGACCCCCACACATGGACGTAATAAGTTACATAATATATGTGAGAGAGACGGAGACATAAAAAAAAAAAACAAATTAAATAGCATTCAACACAGGTACTAACACTTCCAATAACTGATATCGCCAACCATATTAGATAACTCATCCAACAGTATATATATTTATTCAAACCTTTCTTGCAGAACGATTTTAAAACAAAACGCTGAAAACGTTCCAACTGACCACTTTAAAATAAAAACGCTAAAAATAATCAAAGCAATAAAACTGACTAGATTGTCAACTCAAACTAAACGGCCCCTGCTAACTACTAAAAGTATGGTCGAAAGCGCTTAAGCTGGAGATATGGGACAAGTTCTTAACTACCTGAATCCCAACAAAAGATAAATAACAAGACTTGAAAAATTACAATAAAAATAATAAACAGTGTTCTATCGTCTTTAATAAAACTTGCCTAAATAACAACTTGCTATCTAAATTCACCCTCATATATATATTATAACAGAGTTGGTTGTCACTATCTCACTTCGTGGGTTTGTAGCACCTAAATGCTGTATAATTTGAAGAGTGCTCAATATCTGTGATAGAGCAATTATATAAGTAAATATATATTAGTTGATATGTATATTTGATAGTATGGGAGTTCATCTGTGACCACAGGTTTTATGCCGTCTTACAAACAACAAACATCAGGCAAGGAAAGATGTTGAAAAAATTGAAAAATAGAGTCAAAAGAACGTTAGGATTGTGTAAAACTATGTGCGCGGCCGCGTGCGTAGATTATATTAGCATATTATTGTGAGCAGTCGTATAGATGGTATTTAGTATGAGTGTGTAGGAAGATACATGCACCGCTCGGCAAATTTGAGGTTGTCTCATGGGTATATGAGGCGCGATGTGTCGCCCAAATCGCGACAGTTTGACCGTGGCCGTCGCTAATATATATCGCGGAAGCCACGGTTTGACCGACTAAAAATTTTTTTTTGTATTCGTGTGTGTGTATGTATATGTGTAGTGGCGATTTTAACTAAAGCAAATTATCGTCAGTGCATTACGAAGAAAAAGTTTTAATTTATAAGCATAATAGACAAAGGAGTATGGTGGATCATAACGCAACAAATATCGTGGTGATGAGACATGTAATGTTGAAATGTACTATGAATTATTATGTAATATTAGTATTTTATGCTGGAATAAATTTTGTGTTAGACTGCAATTTAATTTGCATTAGTAATGATTAGTTAATGATATATTGCGTATGCATCATTGTAATCCATGATTGTATGTACGTAAGGAATACAGGGAATATATTGTTAAGATGTTGCAATGATTGTATTAGCAATGTCGTTTTTCTTAATCGTGTGCAAAAAATGAGCCGAGGCTCGCTTAAAAATGTTAGCAAAAGTGTTTACAAATTATATGTATTTGGTTTCGGTTTGGTTTCTTTGTTTAATGGCATATCAACTCTTTTTAGGTTATTTAATGCCAAAGCTATTCTCCTAGAAGAACAGTAGTGGTACTATTTAACCCATAGCTGGGAGGATAAGGGGGTTCATACCTTTCCAAAGGTTATCTGCTCGAAAGTGAACGTAATAGCGCGACTGGAGTACGAACTCGCTTACTACGATTCCGCAGTCCATCGCTTTAACCATTACACCACGAGGACACCCCCTATATGTATTTGATATATGTACAAAGAGGTTTTGGCATTAAATAACCTACAAAGGTTGATATGCCATAAAACCCAACCAAGTGAGTGATGAAGAGCAATAGTGGTACTACTTAACCCACAGCTGAGGATGTATATGTGTTCACTGTAATAAGTGACTAATACAGTTTATCACGAGAGTGATGGTTTCGTTTCTTTGTTTGATGGCACATCAACCTTCATGGGTTATTTAATGCCAAAGCCATCTTTGTAGAAGAACATTAGTGGTACTACGTAACCCACAGATGAAGATGTGTATGTAATAAGTGACTAATACAGTTTATCAAGAGAGTGATGGTTTGGCTTTTTATTTGATGGCATATCAACCTTCATGGGTTATTTAATGCCAAAAACATCCTTGAAGAAGAACTGGGAATGTAATATTTTATTTAATCCACAGCTGGTTCGATAATTTGGTTGATACCTTTCCCAAGTGTTACATAATGGCCGAGGGATTTCGTTTTATGCCTTTGGGTTTAGTTAGGCTGAGAACCTTTCGGCTCAGTGCATGGGTTACTTAGGTGCAACATTAACGCAGGTGTTCACGTGCGTGCGCAGAGCGGACGTCTCACTCAGATGTCACAATAGCCCAGATGGGAAACGGGGCTACAGAGTGTGTGACGTCACGCACCGGAAACTCGAGGATTTTGGGAATTTTGAAAAAGTCAGTTAGTTGAGTTGAGTCCTGCCTCGGAAGAAGACGGTTGACTTTCGCTTGCTCTCCGAGGCCTTGGACAGGTGCCGCACGAGATGGGGGGGGGGGCTGATGAAAAAGCCAGAATAGAAAGAATGTGTATCTCTCTCCTTTAAACTCAAAAGGTAATAAAAAGTTTCATACCTGAACTAAGAAGTCGTAAGTGTTTTTCGTGTTTCGGGACTCCTATGTTCTATGTATATATTTTATGAACATTATATATACGTGTCACACATAGCCGTGTCACAAAGATGTCAACCCGAAAGTAAACTTATAACGCGACTGGAGTTTGAACTCGTTTACGACGATATCGCAGTCCAGTACATTAGCCTCTAAACTACGGGGGACGCCTTTGTAGGGTTACATGAGTACACCTGACTACTTTGGATAAAGTAAATGTTTTCATATCAATGAGAAAAATTAATTGACATGAAAGAAATAAGTATAATTTTTCATTTTAGCGTGAAAGTATGTCAACAGCAACAAAGAAATGAGAAAGCACTTTATATTCAATCGAAAACGAGAATATCAAACATAGTTTTCCCTTGACGAATGATGCTGGGTTGAGACTCTAAAACTGTTCAGTCATTCAGCTGTATAAACAAAGAAAACCACTGTTTGACCCATGAAACGTCAATAAAGACGACCGGTCGTATTTAAACAAATGAGATAGATTAACAGAACGAAAGTCAATGTGTACTTAACGGCTGGGAGTAGTTTCAGTTATGAACTTTGTGACCTTGCTGTACAACACACGCATGCGTAAGAGTCATGAGTGAAACTTTTTCAAGGGATAGATAAATAAAAGAATATCCTTCATTTTCAAATGTTTAATAGAACGAAACCCCAGTTAATAACAGAGAGAGAGAGAGAGAGAGAGAGAGAGAGAGAGAGACTCCTAATAATTTAAGTACCTATCAAAAAAAAAAAGTTTTTTTTTTAAATTTAACTTATTAGAAAAGTCAAAGAAAAAAAAATTAGGTAGTTCTATAAAAATTACTGACACACACTAGCTAACAAAAAGTTGAAGAATTTAGTGAGGTGATTATTCCAAGAGCTTTCCGAAGTTGTGCTCTTTCATTTGTATATTCTGAGGTCGCAAACAACCGGTCCATGAGGCTCGAAATGCGTAGACTGTATCCCCTTGCAGAGAGGTAAGACTCTCCACAATAAATGAATAAATAAAGGTGGGTGTACTTGGTATGACACTTAACTGCATCTGACAGCGAAGATCCATTTCTCGAGATCTGGGGACTGTGTAGTTCCCTTCATTGCCATTACTCCCCGGGTCACACGGATCCAGATTTGTGGTATGTGTTAGATCAGTTTAAAAATCATTCGTATTCGATACGATCAAAAAAAAGCTTAAACAACAACAAAATAAATGCAAATATGAACGTACGATGAACACGATTCCCTAACCTCTGAGTATAATCCTAAACGAGTTAATATGCCGTTAAAATCAATCAGATATCACAAATGGGGTGTCCTGGTGTAATGGTTAAAGCGATGGACTTCGAAATCGTAGTAAGTGAGTTCGAACTCTAGGCGCGCTATTACGTTCACTTTCGGACAAATACTCTTAGGGAAGGTATGAACCCCCTTATCCTCCCAGCTATTGGTTAAATAGTACCACTACTGTTCTTCTAGAAGGATGGCTTTGGCATTAAATAACCTACTAAGGTCGATATACCATTAAACAAAGAAAGATATCACAAAGTATAACGGCAAAAGTGTGTACGCTTATAAATTCCCCATATTTTTGGGGTGGTACGGATGAATTCTCCCTCTGATTCTTATATTTGAGGACCCAACAGCAAAATTATACCACATAATTATATATTCACGACTTTGAGATTTAGACTGCTTGTATTCTGTAAACCAGTTACGTGACGTCCATTAGATAACGCTTTCGTCCTCAGTTCTCTTTGATAATCAATGCACAACTTTTCAAATTCAATTATTCTTTGGTGGAAGTCAACCCTCCATTTAGAATCCATGGCGTTGTGTTCAAAAAAAGCGATAGGGAGAATTAATAGCATAAAGTTTGTCCTTAAACAGGGGTTTATCAACATTTATCAATTTGCATAAATCTAGGGTTTGTGGTTTTTGAAAAGGAATTAGATGTTTTAAAGCAATTGTTTTCAGAGTCACTAGCTGCAATCTTCCCACTTTTTAAATTGTCACCTCGACATTTTTTTTCATCATTATACTTCTGACTGATATATGGTTTGAATTTCTTTTTAATTTTTTCCGCTGCTGCAATCGCTTCCCTTAGATTTTAAATTCCCCATTTTGGTAGCCAAGTTGTTCGAGAACCTAATCGGTCGGAACAAGGTAAATATATAAGTTTGTAAGTTGCCCGACCGTTGTAGAGGGCTCCCTTTTCAATAGCTACGACACCAATGTGTAGAGCAGGCTGCTACTCCTGTCCCTTGACTGCTTCACTTACCCTTGATCAGAACCTTATAATGCTGTGTCTTAAGCAAGAAGCCATCAAGTACTATTTTTGAGTCTTTGGTATGACTTGACCTGAGATTGAATCCCAGTCTCCCGGGCCATTGGCAAACACTCTAACCATTATGTCAATGAGTCGATATATATATCTTTTTTTTCAAATTACTAGTCCGGCTCAATGTCAAATAAGGCACCGAACATTTATATTTGGACAGTATTTGGAGTTTGAAAGCCTTCCTTCCATGAAAATCAGTATTTGAAACTCATTTTTGTCCAATATTGACCACTGGTGCTAATCCGAAATAGGCAATTATTTCAAATAAACATAAATAAACTCTGAGTTTTCCAAACAGCAGTTGTGTCGATACATGAAGTGCATCCGTATAGCAGTAATCTAACTAAACGTATGTAGGAATGCTGCGAGCAATATTGAACAAGTCCTGGAGGCAACACCCCACAAAAACAGCAGCTGTACGGCCACCAACCACCCATCACGAAAACTATCCCAATTAGATGAACCAGACATGCAGGACACTGCAGGAGAAGTAAGGACGAACTTAAAATCGATATACTCCTGCGGACCCATTTCACATAGACAAGCAAAGACAGGACGACTAGCTAGAAGCTATATACAACAGTGCCGATACAGGATATAGTCTTGAACCCCGCCACGGGAGTGATGGACGATAGAGATGGATGGTAAGAGAGGGTCAGGGAGATCCGTGATGGCAGCGTGACATTATATATATATATATATATATATATATATATATATATATGAATTCACGTATAGATTTTAATTAACTTGCAGCGTGGCCCCTGAAGAGTTAATGCTTGAGAACATGTAATTCCATTTCAAAATTAACGAACCCTGGATATACGCGAATTTTCAAACAGATTTGCGGGTATTTAATAACCTTAGTTGAACACCACAATTAAGAGGGAGCTAGTGAGACCTAAAATCCTATCACTGTGATGTTTTGTTCATCTTCCAAAAATGCTGATTGGTTTCATGGCATGTCAACCCTTGTTGGGTTACCTAACGCAGAAGTTTGTATTTTTCCCAAATATTATATGGTTTTAAGCAATACTAATAATTTTTCCCAAATATTACATGGTTTCAAGCAATACTAATAATTTCAAATTATAGCTTTGACTTTTCTCGGTCATACACAATTATATGGTTACTATTTGATAATGTTTTCATATTTCAATGGTTTCAATTATTCTTGCGTATGGCGTATGGTTTGTAGGTTATTTAACGCCAAATTCTATCTATATGTATATACATTCATTATTTGTTAACACACAGTTAAATGGTTTCAAGTATTGCTATCTAATAATAATTCAATTTGATATTAATCATTCGCTTTTTACAGTTTTAAATGGTTTGAACTACTGCTATATCTGCGCAATTAACTCTCAGCAAGATAGAATAGGGTCGGGTGCTTGTTTTCCAGGGGATGGAGTAGCGCCCTAGCCCACACCTCGGTGCAGTAACTATTAAAAACGGAGCCTTCGGGTCACCCTCGACTACGGTCGCTAACTTATTCGTTTGCCGAAATTCGGAACGCTAAACTTTACGGACACTCAATAATTTGCCACGTTAAACTGCTGCACAAGGCCAGATGTATGGGGTGCCCAATGAGAATCGAACTCAGTATCAGTAGTCTACTCGCGCTAAATAAGCGTATTGAGAAAAAACGAGCCGAGAATTGCATAAGAATTCTACGAGCTATATTGAACAAATTCTGGAAGCAACATCCAACAAAACAAGAGCTGTACGGCCACCTACCACCAGTCTCTAAAACCATCCAAATAAAACGAACAAAACATGCATGACACTGCTGGAGAAGTAAGGACAAACTCATAAGCGATGTTCTCCTATAGACCCCTCTCACACTGACGTGCAAGTCTTGGATGACCAACAGAACTTACCTAAAACGGACACAGGAAGTAGTCTAGAAGACATGCCGGAAGCGATGGATGATGGAGACGAATGGCGTGGGAGAATCGGGGAAATCCATGCTAGCAGCATGACATGATGTTGACTTGTTTGCTACAAGATCAATTCGAAGCATACGGTCGGACCAACCAAATAGGTGCTCGGGCTTGGCATGATCTGCCGATTAATCAGAGAAAACCTTTCTGACCATCCGTGTAGCCCAGTAAAGGCCGAAGTGGAGTGTTCCAAGTAACGTGACCACTTCGGTTACGGAGTAGCGAACTGCTCAACCACCCGGATCCCGTCCTCAAGGACTACGGGTAGCCACCCACAGCCAACACGTGGCTTCGTTGCAGAAGGAGAGTGTCTTTTTGAGTTCCATTGATTTGTTGCTTGAGACACCAGGGAGTACTACCGGCTGATAATACCCTTGAGATCCTCTACTTGGAGACATATTCAGAAACTGTTTTAAACTTATGAATGCCCGATTTCAGTTGAAGAATCATCAGACGAGCGAGCTGACAATTACTCAGGACTGGAATGTAAATGTATAATTTTTTTCGATGAAAAAAAGTTCAAGAAAATAAATTGGAAAAGCGACTTCATTAAAACGATCATGTCACTCCATCTCCCACCATCACCACGAGCCGTCACACGAGTGAATTTGGAATGGGTTTTCCCGCCTTATTTCTTGGTGGTCATCACTCTTTGTCACCTGATAAGATTGTGCCCTCAGAGGGAAACTTAAGAGACGCTCAGATGGCACTGGGGATTCGGGTTGAGACAAGAGAAAAATGGAGACTAAAGCAAATTGGAGTGGTGGGAGCAAGACTTGAAATGAGAAAGGCGGGTTTGGTCATAGAAAAAAAGAAAAAAGAAAAAAGAAGAAAAAAAAAGCAAGGAGTAGGTTACAACGTGGATTCGTCCCGCAATTAGAGATCTATTGCTGCGAGAAAATCTGGCGTGTGACGAAAGTGCGGTGATTGGGGGTGGGGGCTCAGAGCATAAAAATAAGAGGTGAAGGGTTTGAGAAAGAAAAAAAAACACTGATTAAACTGACACACGAACTTGTTATACGTAATCCGATACGCGAGAGGTAGAAGAGAGAGAGAGAGAAGGAGACGGGGAGGGAGAGAGACAGAAAGAAAAAAAATGAGAGGAGAGAATGAGAGAGAAAGAGAGAGAAAGAAAGGAGAGAGAGAAAGAAAGGAGAGAGAGAAAGAAAGGAGAGAGAGAAAGAAAAAGATGAGAGAGAAAGAAAAAGATGAGAGAGAAAGAAAGAGAGAAAGAAAAAAGGAGAGGGAAAGAAAGAAAAAAAGGAGAGAGAGAAAGAAAGAAAGAAAAAAGGAGAGAAAGAATGAGAAAGAACGAGAAAGAAAAAAATCAGAAACAAAGAAAGAGAAAAAAAAATCAGAAACAAAGAAAGAGAAAAAAAATCAGAAACAAAGAAAGAGAAAAAAAATCAGAAACAAAGAAAGAGAAAAAAAAATCAGAAACAAAGAAAGAGAAAAAAAAAATCAGAAAGAAAGAAAAAAATCCAAGAAAGAAAAAATCAGAAAGAAAGAAAGAAAAAAAGAAAGAAATGAGAGAGAGAGAGAGAGGGAGAGAGAGAGAGAGTCATTGTAGGTTGAGCCAATATTCTCCGAACCAACTATATTTGATAATTTTATCCCGAGTGCAAACACACTTGTTAGACGATTTAAACGTGTTCATTCGCCACGAGTGATAACCACCAACAAATCAAAAATCAATATTGTCAGCGAAACATTAAAATGTAGATATTAATATATTTCATTATTATTATTATTCTATTTGGTATAGAAACAGAAAAAAAGAGAAACCAACATCGATCGAAAAGGATTTTGGTTTAAAAAATGTGTCCATCATAATAAATACTTGCGAATATATTCTAATTAATTAAGCTTTACTTAGTTTGACACACTTGCCTCGGGTTGCTTAAAGTACCCAGGACAACCCCTTTACTTTTTCCGAGCGGGTTCTGCAAGGGATGTAAACGGTGTATTCAAGGCCCGGTCAACAGGACTTGAAATGACTAATAGTGTAATATAATTAAGGTCTCCAGTTAATTGTTTTAGTAGTAAGTTGTTTCCCAGCTAGACTTAGAGGTTCCTGGAATCCAGGTCATGACGCCCAAGTTAAAAATAGAAATGTATCAGGAGCAATCGGGCGACGGACTCTGATTGGCTGGAATAAACTCAAACGGAAAAACCGTTTAAGGGGTCGTAAGATAGAAAACAGGAAAAGAAAGTTAGCGAACACGAGATGCAATGAAGTGAAGTAAAGTCGGATTGAAAATTACGGCTCCTATTTTTTGGCTGAGCTCTGCGAAGGGGTACTACACCCACCGCGAAGATGTGAAGACGGGACCCCGAGCAGTCACGCACGAGAACTACAACAGAAAACGAGAAAGTTAATATCAAGGTCTGTGTTTGCCTCTCTTGTTCTCCGACGGTTTATTTCTCCCTATCAAAAGTGGTTGACTCAGCGTATGCTCTATTTTCTCTCTTTTCAGCGACTGCTAATTTGTTGGTTGGTTTGGTTTATTGGGTTTTATGGCATATCAACCTTTGTAGGTTATTTAAAGCCAAATCCATTTTTATGTAAATAATCTGTTCTTTTTAAAACAATTCAATTTAGCATAAGTACACAGTTTAATGGTCAAAAACATTTTTATTTCAAACTATTCAAGCAGTTATATATAACAATTCAGTTAAGTGTAAATCCAGTTTTAATGTCGAAAAACAGTTCTATTTTAAATAATTCAGTTAAGCATAAGCACGCAGTTTAAATGTAAGTACGATTTAATTGTCAAAAACATTTCTATTTCAAGCTATTCAGTTTATTTAAACAATTCAGTTTGGCATTAGTATGTTGTTAGTTCTATTTAACCCATAGATTGGGCCCTATCAGGTGCTACCACTCCGGGCCAGAGTGGACCTGGGAGCAATGGCAATAAAGGGGTACTCCGCATTCCCCAAAGCTCCAGCACTGCTAGAACCTCACCATCAGATTGTTTAGTGTCATATCCAGGACACACGTTAGGGAAGTCTTACCCCCTCTGCAGGGGTGCAGTCAGTGTATTCTACAGCCCCAGCCGACTGAGCAACTAAACATTTGTATCAGAGAAACCAAACAGACGGTATTTGTGTGCATCACTTCATTTCATTATGGTGGAGGTTACAACGGAGTTCCGACTAAAACTTATGGGGTAATGCTACACTCATAGACTATTTAGAACGGTGGGGGTTACACGTGTCTATCAAGTGCCGTAGCGCTACAAACGTCAATTAAGAACCATGTCCGTACAATAGGCTTAAAAAATATCCTAGGTCGCATCCTCAGGAGGTGTAATGATTAGCAAGCTAGACTAACAAACCTTCACGAATGAGTTAGAGTCTCACTGGGTTCCCCATTCATATGGTCTTGTGCCACATCTCAGCAAAATGCCTCATCATCACATCTTGTCGTGCAATCAGCACGGATATCCCTGACCCTTTCTCGCCACATCTCCCTATCGATCATCGCTTCCGGCAGGTCCTCAGGGCTACACCCCGTATCCTCACAGAGCTGCAGTGTGTAGGTTCGAGCTGGTCGTCCTGCTTTTGCTCGGCCATGTGAAGGGGTCCATAGGAGTCAATCACTTATGAGCTCGTCCCCACTTCTCCAGCAGCGTCCTGCATGTCTATGGATAATGAGAATAAACAATGAAGTATAGATGTATTTGTTGTGCCACTTGACAAAGGTATTGAGGAGATAAGTAAGTAAAGTTGTCTCCCTTTAGTCGAGGGTGGCCCGAAGGTTCCCTTTTCGATAGCTACTATACCAAAGTGTAGGGGAGGGCGCTACTCCTTTCCCTGGTTGCTCCACTTTACCCTTGATCCTTACCTTATAATGCTGAGTGTTAAGGTAGCATCAAGTACTATTTTTTTTTTTAGTCTTTGGTATGACTCGACCTGGGATTGAACCCAGGTCTCCCGGACCATTGGCGAACACTCTAACCATTATGCTACTGTCCGGTGTCTAATAGAGGAGATACTCTAGGACAAAATGGCTAAGTTTGAAATCCAATCGCGCTCTTACGCTCACTTGCGAAAAAAATACCCTTGGGAAAGTTATAAACAGTCTCCTCTCCTGCAATGGGTTATATCGTATCTCTACTGTCTTTCTAGAAGAATGGCGTCGGCATTAAATAACCCACCAAGTTTGATATGCTACTACACAAAGAGACTGAAAACAAAATACGAATTAAGTGTGGTCATTTAAAAAAAAGAAAAAATGTTTAGGATCGTCGGCATTCCAATTCAGGAATATCCTTTAGCGTGCTTTTCCCTTAAAAATAGCCACAAGATTGGAATTGTAGCAGAAAGAACTTCGTATTTCTGTTTGGCGAGTAAATTAATTTGACCGTTAAGGTCGACGCATATTTTCACCCAATCAGGATGACTTATCCTATTTAACCCGGAACATTTTTTTCCAGGAAGCACCAAATGGGCGAAAGCCCGTTAAACACTCTTCCCCAGAACTCTTTCGAACAGGACAGACGTATCTACTGTCCGCTCTCTTCAGAGCAGCAGCATCACGACACCGTGAGGAAAGCCATCTAATTTATGGACCTCTTGAGTCTATTCTCTAAGACCAAGGGTTCCCAGTTGATTATGAATTAGATGAATTCAATCCGCCTCGCACAGGAACAACTTAGCGTCGCCTCCAACTTTGGCTATGTCGACTGCAATGCAAAATTCCGCTCAGACATCCAGCTACTTTATCCATGGGCAACATTTTCTGGAGACATTCACGCTTCTCCTCCAAACAACCAGGACCACACATTCATGGGTGACTACATCATTCCTGTCCTTAACCAACAAACACGACTTTTGCTACACCCATGGCGACCATATCTCACTCACACATTCAACAATGCCTTAACCCTAACGATGCACATTTCGCTCAAGCATTTAGCTGCTAAAATTCCTTATCAACTCCATAACTATTTCCTTCCTTCCAACGAGACTTGCAGCATAAACGTAAACCCTTTTCCCACGCTGCCATTAAAAACTACCATAAAAATCTTACGGCAACTTCGTTCTTTCTCTCTTTTATTTACAACAACATAGCGAGGAAACAACGCAACAACCTAACAATTTTCCGCGCTAAAAAAATAACAAATATAACAATTCACCGCTAAAGAGTAACAGTATACAAAAACTCTTCCAAATAAAACCCAACATATAAAAACAAGACTTCAGAAAGTTCAGAAAGGAACATGTCACACAAAACAAACATACTCCTTTTTATTCAAACAAGAAAACTCACAAGAACGCATAGCATGTCAAATATCCTAAACCATTTAACATTCTTATTGAATGTAGTAATTTTGCTGCCACCAGAAAACGCTTTTACAACACAAATAATATGAGACATTTTAAAACATCAATATAGATATCATTTTATCCTTCGAGAAAGAAATAAAATTATACTCCTTGCAACCCCCAAACACACACACATATATATATAACAGTAAACATGCATCCAACGAACCTACCCCTTAAAGCGACCCCAAATCCGCTTAGTGAATTGTCTGTAGTTGTTTGTTACTATCAAAATCAAGATCCTTGAAAAAATAAAATAACTCTGACCGTCCTCCAAATAGATTGACAACTCGTTAAATCAATCAATCACCCGAAGCGCCTTAGACGCTTAGCAATTAAGTCAGTCCTGTAGAGAAGGACCCCTGAAACCAGGTGATTCATGCGAATGCCAGGCAAGTAAAACATCGAAGTATTTCCCAAACTCAGATTCACTTCGTTTTATTAATGAGATATTACACATGGTTTACGGGTTGTTCTAAGATTTTTACATTGTTTATTTTAATTCTGTTATGGTAAAATTGACGTTGAATATCTAAGCTCAAAAATCGCAAAGTGAATTTAGGAGTGACAAATCAAATTAAAAGAAACCATTTCCTCCCTTTAGAGAGAGAAAAAAAATCCGAATAAATCTTTGTGCTTTTGCTTAAACGCTAAATGGATAATCCAGAAGTTAAGTAGTGAGGAACGCGAATAAATAAATCACTAAAGCAATATCTGAGAATTAATTTTTATTTATTGCGGACTTTTTTCCTCATCTTGGTAGTTTTTGTGTTGTTTCTTCTTTCACGACGTTTCGGCCAAATTTCACCTCTGGCCTTCTTCAGGTGATTTACCGCGACCTTAGATAGGAATACTGAGTCTTGTAACCGTATCCCTAGTAATTATTGCCTTCCATAGTTGTTGTCTATCGCACCACGTTTTTGACCAAGTAAACCTCTGGCCGGCTAGGGTAGGATTTGAAACCGCTATCTTCTGAAAATGCTCACCTGGAACCGTAGAGACTCAACGCCTCTATCCGCTGCGCCACGGGCCCCGAAGGGCGATCAAGGATGGAAGGCAGAAATTACTGGGGATACGGTTACAAGACTCAGCATTCCTATCCGAGGTCGCGGTTAATCACCTGAAGAAGGCCAGAGGTGAAATTTGGCAGAAACGTAGTGAAAGAAGAAACAACACAAAAAACTACCAAGATGAGGACAAAAAGTCCGCAATAAATAAAAATTAATTTTCAGATTAAGAAGACTCTTCTCAAAATGATTCCAATTAAAGACAAGTATAAAGCAATATATTTCCTTTTTCATCTACAGAGCTTTTTTTAAATCTTTGTTTTCTTTTTAAGAAACTAGCGAATGGAACAAAGTAAATAGATATCGTACTCGGCATTATGTAACTTAATAATGAATAATAATTAAGGAAAGGAAAAGAGAGACAAGAACTTGGACATTTCCGTAGAACTAAACAAAAGTTATAGAACATGAAAGTGACAGTGATACTAATTATAATTGGTGTACTCGGAACGATCCCCAAAGACTTGGTAATCGTACTGGAGAAGTTGGAAATCAGAGGACTAGCCGAGAGCATCCGCACTACACTATTACAAATATTGGCTAGAATATTGAGTAAAGTCCTGGAGACTTGAGACTTTCTGTCGCTCAGACTCCTGTGAAAGATCATCTGCTTACACTGGTGAGAAAAACCCGCTAGGAATAATAAATAAATAAATAGTTAGAAAAAAAGTTGCGAAGAGTATGTAATTTTTTTCTTGTGGAAAAAAAAAAACCAAACAAAAAAAAAAGCACCCCCGGCTTCCTTGTTAGTAGCGATTTGAACACATTCATTGTTATTTTCTGATAGGGCACCTCACGTGGTGTAATGGTTTGTAAGCTAGGTAAGAAAAACAATGCTCGTGAGTTCGATTCTCACCGAGTACCCCCATACTTCTGGCCTTGTTCCACAACTAAGTTAAGCTTTATGAATAACTTATTTGTTGATTGGTGAACAAGATCAGTGATTTGGTTTGGTTTCTTTGTGTAATGGTGTATCAGCCTTTGTGGTTTGTTTAATGCTAAAGCCATCGTCGCAGAAGAACAGGACTTCTTCTATTTAACTCATAGCTAAAGGGATAAAAGGGTTCATACATTTCCCCTGGGCATTAGTCCAAAAGTAAGCGTAATAGGCAGACTAGAATTCGAAATTTCTTACTATGATACTATGGTCTAGTACGTTACTCACTACACCACTAGTACTCCTTCGTGCCTCTCTCCGTCTATTATATATTTCTTTAAGAAAAAGACAAAAACCGGTCACAATAGGATTATAGATTTATTTATATCCTGTTATGGGTTTTTGATATAAAAAAAAAAAAAAAAAAAAAAAGGACTTCTTCAGAACTTATGGATAAAATAATTCAGAATAGACACAGGAAAGAACGGTGGGAGGGGATAGAAGTGGGGTGAAGAGTTTTCTCATTTAGCCCACTTCCGTTTTTTTTTATTTTTTTTTATTGCCGGTTGAAATTATAGTAAATTAATTTTTTTAAATTCTAAATATATTTCGACTTTACCAGGAAAATCTAAATGTTCACTGTTGAATTTTTTTTTATCCTGATGGAATTACTCCCAACTCCGGTTTAACTAGACCGAATAATACTATATATATATATATATATATATATATATATATATATATATATATATATATATATATCTCGATGATTCAATTTAGCTTTGTAACGTTGATACTTTCTGTATTTAATAAAGAAATCCAAATGAATTTTTGGGGAGTCAGATTAATTGATTTTTATACCATGTCAACCCATATGAGGTTATTCTACGTTAAGGTTTGGTTTGGTTTGGTTTCTTAGTTTAATGGCATGTCAACCTTTGTAGGTTATTTAATGCCAAAGCTATTTTCCTAGAGGAACAGTAGTGGTACTATTTAACCCATAGCTGGGAGGATGAGGGGGTTTAAAATTTTCCCAAGAGTATTTGTCCGAAAGTGAATGTAATAGCGCGACTGGAGTACGAACTCGCTTACTACGATTCCACAGTCCATCGCTTTAACCATTACACCATGAGGACACCCCAATTTACGTTAAGGAATTGCGCTAATTGTGTGTTTTTATAAACATTTTGTTTGTATTGTAAGTACCATCGCTCGAAATGTGAGTAAAGTTGGGAATAATGTCAATGAAGAAGAACGCCACACCGCAACAACTCCAAAACTGGAACTTCACTAAAAGGTGTAATTTAGTGTAACTCGTAAGACATTCTTTTTTCTTTGTGGTCTTGCCCTTTTGTAAGGGGATACAATCAGCGTTTTCCAAGCCTCGCCGAGGCTGTGAAAATCAAACTAGCAACGGTTAACAAGACTTTGAAGCCGAAGTTTTCCTAAATCTTTTTTTTTTTTTTTGATGAGGTGAGTGTGTATCATGAGGGTGGGGGTAATGATTATAGTCCCAGAAAATAGACTAGGCGAATTAGGAAAAGGATGAATCCATCTGTGATCATCCAAGTACGAGTGAAATAGTGAGGCAAAATGAGCTCCTGCCTTCTTAGGGCAACAAGTCTAGGAGAATGAAAACTGAAATCCAAACTAGAGAAATCGAGGACATTCTTGTGCGCTATGATTTTTTTTATCAGCTCATCCAAAATAGTGTGTAACTTGATACAAGCCTTAACTAGAAGGGGTTGAGTCTCCCTGGTGTAGTGGCTAACGTATCGGACTGTAGCATTGTTGGAAACGAATTCGAACTTCAGGCGGGCTCTAGCGTTCACTTTTGGATTTGGAAAAGGCATGAACTTCCTAATCGCGCCCCACCACTGCGATGTGTTAAGTAGTGCAACTGCTGTTCTTCTACAAGGATGGCTTTGGCGCATATATACACCTATTCCAGATCAGAGTTGGTCTGGGAGTAATGCCAGCGAAGGGGTGACTCCACACTTCTCAGAGCTCAAGAACTAGAGTCTCGCTACTAGATAAAGATGAATTTCGTACCCTAGACAAGGGTACTGTAAACAATCTGATTATGCCAATCTAACAAAAGCTCATATATAACCTGCAACTCACTTAAAGCTTAACGACTGCAACATTCTTTGTCGTTGTTTAAAGGCATATCAACCCAATTTTTGCAAAAACTCAGATTATACAAAAATATAATTATAAACATACAATATGCGTAATTTTCTAACATCTAGACATAAATTAATTCCCAATGGGTTGGCATGCCGTTAAAATCCATTTATAAAATATTTGGAAATACATTTTGTTTTGACCCAACCATTTAAACAAATGCGGGTGTCCTCGTGGTGTAATGGTTAAAGCGATGAACTGCGGAATCGTAGTACGCGAGTTCGTACTCCAGTCGCGCTATTACGTCCACTTTCGGGCAAATACCCTTGGGAAAGGTATGAACCCCCTTATTCTTCCTCCAGCTATGGGTAAATAGTAGGACGGACTAGGTTCTTCAGCCTTGGTGAGGCAACTAGTCTAAGAGAAGGAAAACTCTGAATTCAAAACCTGTTAAAACTCCGCTTAAAAATTGACCTTGTGTCATATCCTGCCCGAGCGGAGGGGTTGGTAAATAGTACCATTTAAACAAATGCACATTGTGTTTTTAGAGGTGAGTTTAAAGGCGGGGGAGGGAGTACTCTACCATGTAAACATCGCCTGTTTTGGAAAGTCGTTTGGTAAATGATCGAAGTTGTCAAAAAGTAGCTGTCTTAGACACGTAATGATTGCATATTGTTCTCATAAATGTGTTGGTTGTTTTGAAACTTTCGATGAAAGAAATTCTTTTATTATTTTTAATCCCACCAACGCTCATCGTTTTCTTTAGACTCCATTTCAAACCCCCATCAGTCGAAGTGTTTTTAGGTGGGTGAACCGAAAAAGAAAAGAATATCTGAGGGTACATTTTATTTAAAACAAAAGCTACCCAACTATCCAGTAAATAAAGAGTGATTTATAAAGATTAGGAGAAAAGCTGTCGTAATTCGCGAGAATAAAGACAAAAGTTAATTCCGATAAAATATTCGAAAAAATTGCTGTCTTTCCGGGAATCATTTTCTTGTCACAGTCGCCATTTTGTTTTTGCCAATGTTTTTCTTTGCGACTGGATATCATATCACGTCTGCTGTGCGTAATAAACAATTGCTATCTCTAAGTAAATATTCACTAAATTTAAGCTTAAATGGCACAAGGTCACAATATAAAGAGCACTCTTTTATAAATGGATTTACTCCAGTAGCAAATCACGCTCTACTTCAGGTATTCTTTCGCTCTTTCCTTATATATCTTTATTAAAACTCATTTGGTCACAGATAAGTGAGTGTTCACTGTTTGATCGAATAAATTTTCGATGGTGTTGTCAAGAGTTAGTTTATTCCCAAAAGTTGGGGAATTGCGTTCATTTTACTTTTATATTTTTATGTCATTGCTTCTTATGAGTTTCTTGTACAGTTATATTCTTTCAAGTATTCCTATCTAATACAAATAATTTGCACACATTTCTATGGTTTCAAGTATTCCTATCAAATACAAATAATTTGCACACATTTCTATGGTTTCAAGTATTCCTGTCTAATACAAACAATCATACGGTTTCAATTGATTATTTCTATTCAATAATAATTGTTTGTTTGCACACAGTTACATGATTTCACGTAACTAATAATAATCCTTAGTAAACAATTATAGCTTCTTTTGCAGTCATATGGAATCAAGCATTCCTATCGAACACAATTTCCAAAAAGCTCTATTTGACACACAAATGGCACTATAACAACTAGTACCACTCTGGGTCAGATTAGATTTGGGAGTAATGGTAACGAAGGGGAAATCCATAATTCCAAGATCTCCAGTTTAATATCCTACCAAAAGCATCCCTTTGGAAAGGGCTTATCCCTCTTCAAGAGATACAAATAGTGTACAGGCCCGCCAACAGAGCGTTTTGCCTATAGAGTTTATTGATGACATTCAAGCCCAAGTAGGAATCAAAATTTGGAAAACTCAATTTCGTTGTAATATCTCCTAGTAGAATATTGGCGCTGTAAGATCTTAACATTCGTATACTTTTAAAATCTTAGATGCTTAGATAGAAATCAGTATTTTGAAACACGCTCATTCTTCACTCTTTATATCAGCAAAACGTTTGTATCTAGATGCTCAACGATATCATTCAGAAATAAGTACACCGTTACTATAAATAAATGAATAAAAGCTTGATTTTTCTTCGAAACTAAATATACCAAGATTTTACAATTTTTAGCAGAACATTATAAAACCAAAACTGATGCTATTAGGAATTATTCATTACCAAATTTTGGGTTACAGCGATTCACGGCTTTAGAGTATGGGTTGTAATATCTCTTTTAATTGAATATTTTATTAAGAATAATAACATCTTGGCATATTTGGTCGAGAAGAAAATAAAATTTTTCTTATAAGGATGTAATTTACCCGAGATACCGTATGCCTCTGGCAACCTGTTTATCAAAGTATCTACCTAGAAACACTCACTCTTTTATCTATTTATAGCAGTTACATTGATCCATATTTATCAGTGGTTCCCGACCGATTTTGAGCTTTACCCCACTTTGGTATTTCTAAAATTCTAATGCCTCCACCCCCGCATCAGTAATATTTAATATTCTAAATGTTACTGCAATTCACGTAAAGGAAACTTAAACAAGCCCTCCCCAAATATTGCAATGCGTCCCACGTTGGAAATTACAAAGATTATATATATATATATATATATATATATATATTTTAATAGCTTCCATCTTTCTGATTTTGCTTTCTCTAATAGAATCTTTTTATCTAAAAGGGTCAAAACCGCGCACTTAGTGAACCGTCAGCCTCAGACAACGTTCTTCTCCGTTCACAAAAAGGTCACTTCTTCCGCCATCCTGGATTGTTTCTCTCATCTACCGCAGCAATTAATCCAAGCAGTCAGATGCCTGAATCGCTTTTAAACAAATAATCGATCTACAGGCTTGATTCCCGCGCAAACTAATTTATTTATTTTTTTACTGTCAATACATCCGTGAAACTCGCTCTGACGACAATTGTCTAATAATCATATGAATGTGTGAACTTAGTCAAGTGAAATCATCAAAAAAACAATACCTGTCGGTTTTTTTAAAGCCCAGGGGCGTCGGGCTGTTTTGTTTAATCACGTGACTGAAACTTAGTGGTTAGGGTACTTTTCAATTGACGAGTGCACAAACAGCAAAGCGAAAGTAATTGGTTTTTTAAGCAGTTGGTGTTTGAGAACGAATAATAATTTAAAGAAATAAAAAAAAAAAAAAAAAAAAAAAAAAAAGAGGATTTTCAATGCTGAATGTTAACACAAAAATTGCTCGGATTATGATATTGGAGCAACACCATTCCGCCACACACACACCCTGGTCCCAAACCTTAATTCCTGCTTATTCAAAATACATTCTAATAAGATAAGGTATTTGCATATCTTCTACCTTTCCAAATATACACTTTTCGAACCTGGATAAAAGCCAGACTACCTAAGGCTGATTTTTAAGCAGAAAGATTCTTCCCAATTGATTTTAAGACGTAAGTATATTTAGTAAGTTAAGCTTATAAAACAATCTAAGCCTTGTCTATTCTACAAGATTGAAGCGAAAATAATGAAAGTAACAATGGAATACATATTGATTGTTGCTTAATGTTTTATTACGCTTGTAGGTAGTTGTTGTGAAGCGGTTATCGTTATAGGAAATGTACATGGCAACCCGAGTTCGAATCCTCAACGAGGCAATTTGCATTTCACATAGCGCTAATACCCTTGGAAAAGGCATGAATCCAATAATTCTCCCTTCAACTATAGGTAAATAGGCAGGCTGAACTTTTTAACCCTGGTATGGCAACCAGTCTTGGAGAAGAAGAACTGTATTCAAACCACTTGTACAGGGTGCGGAAGCAAAATATGGAATAATCTTTAAAACGTTTTTTTAAGTCTGATGAGTCCAAAATTTTTTGGAAAAAAAAACGTGATAAATCTAAATTTTCATGATTAGCTCTATTCAAGCACTTTTTCATTAAAATTCAAAGCAATATGAGTGAACAAGAAAAGAAACGACAAATAATCTATGATTTGCTCAATGCCGAAACCAAATAAAAATTTTTAAAAAACAATTGAAGTTTCTTTATGGTCTCCATCAACCCCACACCTGAACCCACTTGATTACACTATATGGGGGAATTTTAGAAAACCAAAAAGATGCAACTTCTCATCAAAATATTGGTTCACTTAAGACTTCTAAGGAGGAATGGAATAAAATACCTGAAGAATTTATTTTGAAGGCATGCAAATCCTTCGAAGGCGTGTTGATACAATTATAGAAAAAAAGGTGGCCATATTGAGTAAATTTACTGTTTTGTGTCCATCTTCTTATTTAGTCGTTTATTTTGTAATATTAAAATGAATCTTGTTTTATAATAGAATCGTTTATTATTGAACTAGTAGATTCCAAATTTTGCTCCTGCACTCTGTAGACTTTGGGAAGGATGGGCTCCTCCATGCCATTCTTGCCCAAAATACACAATATCTGTAGCACCTAATTGATCAAAACCAGGTTACAGAACCAGGGTGATGTGAGTGGAGATGTTTTAACCGAAGTAGAATGATTATCGTTAAATCAAGTAAGGAAGTCGCTGTGGCGTGGCAGCAAACCTGATGAATTGCGACGACATTGTAAGCGAGTTCAAATTCCAATAGAGCTTTTGAGTTCACTTTCGGACTAATACTCCTGGGAAAGTGGAGGAACCCCTTCATCCCCCCGGCTATGGGTTAAATAGTAGCTTTACTGTTTATCTAGAAGGGTGGCTTTAGCATTAAATAACTCACGAAGATTGATATGCCATTAAACAAAAAAATAAAGTGGACAGAATTCGCCAAAAGGTTCGCTCAATCAAAAGGTTATCGTCGAGGCAAATAGAATCGGCTACGCAATTACAAATCCTGGGGGCAGACTTTTTGCACTCAGTTTACATATCAAACAATTCTATTTGACCCATAGATAGGACTCTTGCAGGTGTTACCACTCGAGACCAGAGTGGACCTGAGAGCAATGGCAATAAAGGGGTACTCCAAATTCCCCAAAGCTTCAGCATTACTGAAGCCTCACCATCAGATTGTTTAGCGACATATCCAGGACACTTGTCGGCTGTATAATACACCGACTGCAGAGATGCAGTCAGTACATTCTATAGACCCAACAGACTGGGCTGGAAGAAAGGGTTAATTGAGTTGTGATAAAATGAGGGGATAGAAATCTTTAAAAGCCGAATATTTGCCCCTGTATAATATATTAAAACATAAACGAGATTATTTTTCTTTTACTTTCCTTCCGCCAGATTTTACTGTGTCACAGGATATGAAATCATTCGACTGACTGACTGATTTTATGTACTTTCTTTTTTTGATAAATTCTTTGTGTGATCTAAGTTGTTACATAAACATCTCGTATATGAACACAGAAAACACACAACTCAGCTGTTATTAAATCCGAACCAGTTTCCAGCTAATTATCGGCATAATTTCTATCATTTGAGTTGAGCGTTCGTGCGCAGAATTTATTACAACCGAGCTGCCGATACCGAGAGAAAACGGAAAATCCTAGCCAACATATATTCCGACAAACGTCTTGTCAGAATATTTCCCGAAACAATTCATCAAAATCACACTCGATAAACGAGGCAAACATTACTCTAAGCTAAAAATTATTTAGCAAAATCTAAACGGAATGTCTACCTGGAGAGTATCAAGCTATGCTTTGTATCTCGAGAATCGACTGCATAGCTTTAATACAAATTTGTAAACAATTAGGCACGAGACCTATGGCCTCAATGGGCTGTACCCCCCCCCCACAGGTTTTAACCCTCCTCAGAGGGGTTAGGTTTATCGTCTGGCGCCTGAGACACCCCAAAAAGGGGAATGCCGAACGCGTTTGGGCTACAGCCCTGCGACCGGACTCACCTTAAAAACGGCCTTGTGCCATACTCGTACGCTGGTGGTGCGTATGACAAATATGGGCACGAACAGCAGCAGGCATTGGCCTCCATGTCAATGCACACAAAGCTGAATATACGTGCTTTAATCAAAGCAGCGACATCTCCACACTAAATGGTAGCTCTCTGAAACTAGTAGACAAATTCACCTACCCAGACATCAATACGCCACTAGCAAAGGCATGGACAGCTATCAATAGGCTATTGGTAAAATGGAAGTCAGACCTGAGCGATGAAATAAGTTCAGTCATCATCCATAATTAACGTTGTCAAAAATCTATGTTTTCGACAAACAGACAGAACTTATTTCTTGCCCCCCATTGTTTTTTTTAACACAACCACTTTGCCTTTGTTCTCCTTGCCTTAGCTGTTGTCATTTATTTCAAACGTCTAACACATTTATAACCTCCGCAACATGAATAATAAGTTTGTTGGTCTAGTGGGTAGAGTGTTCACCAATGGTTCGGGAGACCTGAGTTCTATCCCAGACTTTAAAAATGGTACTTGATACCTCCTTGCTTAACACTCAGCAATATAAGGTACGTATCAAGGGTAAAGTGGAGCAATCCAGGGAAAGGAGTAGCGCCCTCCCCTATACCTCGGTGTAGTAGCTATTAAAAAAGAAGCCTTCTTGACACCGGTTATATGGATTCCGGTAACTAATTAATATAATCCTTAGTAAACAATTATAGCTTCAAGTAACTTTTCTCAACAGAAATAATTCACAGTTATCATCATCATGTCGCGCCATCAGCACGGATATCCCTGACCCGCTCTCATCACCCCTCTATATCGTCCATTGCTTCCGGCAGGTCTTCGAAGCTGCCGTGTGTAGGTTCGTGCTGGTCGTCCAGCATTCGCTCGTCCATGTGAAGGGGTCCACAGAGGTACATCACTTGTGAGCTCGTCTCTACTTCTCCAGCAGTGTCCTGCATGTCTGGTTCGTCTAATTTGGACAGTTTTCGTAATCGGTGGTAGGTAGCCGTACAGCTGCTGCTTTGTGGGGTGCTGCCTCCAGGACTTGTTCAATTTTGCTCGCAGTATTCTAGTGTAGTTGCTGTCAAGCTTTTTCTCCATACATTTATTAAGCGTCCATGTTGGGCATCCATATAGCAGTATCGACACAACCGCTGCTTGGAAGAAACTGCATTTTATTTTATCGGTTAGGTCTGATTTCCATATGACCGATGACCTATCGTTAGCTATCCATGCCTTTGCTAGTCGCGTGTTAATGTCATTGATGAGACAGCTTCCTAGGTAGGAGAACTTGTCAACTCGTTTCAGAGAGCTGCCGATTACTGTGGAGATGTCACCTCTTTGTTTTTTACCGGATACTTTCTGCTTCTTTCCTTTGTTAGCTTGAATCCGTTTTCTTTGATTTTCTCGATAGATATTCTAAGCACGTACAGTTACATGGCATCAAGTCTAGTAATGGTTATCGTCGTAGGAAATGGACACGGCGACACGAGTTCAAATCCTGGACCAGGCTAATTGCATTTCACATAGCACTAATACCCTTGGGAAAGGTATGAATCCGATTATTCTCCCTACAGCTATGGGTAAATAGTAGGGCAGACAGGGTTTGTCAGCCTTGGTGAGGCAGCTAGTCTAGGAGAAGGAAACTGAATTCAAACCTGTTAAAACTCCGCTTAAAAATTGACCTTGTGTCATATCCTGTCCGAGCGGAGGGGTTGGGTAAATAGGATCAAGTAGTACTAATGTATATGAATTATTTTTAAACTGATCTATTTGACTGATAAATGGGTCCCTAACAGTTTAGAGTGGACCTGGGAGGGTCTTGCTCGTTAGTAGGAGGATACTGTCATTGTATTTCAACTTTCCTTTATAGAGCAGAGTTAATAACAAGACTTTTGAGATATATGTCGATAGGAAAGTTGGTTGGATTTTATGGCATATCAACCTTTGTAGATTATTCACATAAAAATGAATTTGGCGTTAAGTAATCAGTTGTATTTCAAACAATTCAGTTTAGCATGAGTACACAGTTTAATTGTGAAAAACATTTCTATTTCAAGCTATTCAGTTTAGTCAAGTAGTTCTAATTCATCTAATTCAGTTTTGTATAAGTACAGATTTTGTTTATACAGAGTTAAATGTTAAAACAGTTCTATATCATACAACTCAGTTTAGTGTTAGTACAGTTTCAATGTCAAAAAACAGTTCCATTTCAAATAATTCAGTTTAGCATAAGCCCGCAGTTTAAATGTAAGTACAGTTTAATTGTCAAAAACATTTCTATTTCAAGCTATTCAGTTTAGTCAAACAATTCAGTTTAGCATAAGTATGCAGTTAATTCTATTTAACCCATAGATAGGGACTTATCAGGTGCTACCACGCCGAGCCAGAGTGGGCCTGGGAGCAATGGCAATGAAGGGGTGCTCCGCATTTCCCAAAGCCTCATCATCACTGGAACCTCACCATCAAATTGTTTAGTGTCATACCAGGACATTCAGGGTGGGGGCTCTTACCCCGGTGTAGAGGTGCAGTCAGTGTATTCTACATTCCCAGCCGACTTGGCAAGTACATGGGAGGGACTTGCTCGTCTGCAGGGGGATACCGTCAGCGTATTTCGAATTTCATTAATAAAGCGGTGTTAGTAACAACACTTTTGAGATATATAGAGATAGGGAAGTAAGCAGAAAGAGAGTTGTGTACGTTTTTCAATAGCGGGATTCAAACACCCACCCCCAATTACATTGATACTATCACTTTTCAATGAAGTTTTAAATATATACCTAATTATTTTCCTTTAGAGAAATTTTTTTAATGGATAGGAAAGAAATTTATTCCAATTCAACGTTGTAATCAAATACTTCACATCGTATGTCGCTGACCCTTTGCCGCTAACTATTGCCGCCCAGTCGTCACTCTAAGCCATTCAAAGTTCTTTTTAGCCCATTCATAAACTTGTATTTCCTTTCTTTCTGGGGTCAAGTCAAGTCAATGGTTCTTAAATGAATACCACTTAATGCTGTCTGTGCAAAAGAGTTTCACCAACTGTTCGCATATAGCGTTTTCAAGTTGAAACAGATTTGGTCTTAAAAGGAAGTAAAATCCCATTATAAACAATGACCCATAAGCCATTGTCAACGCCTCCGGAGTCTACACTCTAGTGATCAGCGTTAAAAGGAATTGAGAAGTAGATTTATTTTCCCACCTCCTCCTCCAGATATTTCCGATATTTGCAAGTCATGAAGTGATTCGGCTTTTAGGACTAAGGGTCAGACGTAGAACCTAACGCTTGACAGTAGGACAAGAGCATATGGTGAATGGGCGGGGGCTTAAGTCCCGATAACCATTTTAGTGACAGCAGTGTCCTCGCTATTTCATTCTTTAAGTCCTTGTTTATTCTGAGGGCTTTGTTTAGACATCGGTCTAACCGGCAGAGTTTCAACTTGAGGAAGGGTCAAAAGTTCAGCTTTATAGAATTATCGCCCGGTAAAATAAAATGAGTCGCGGTTGCCTTCTATGAATTAATACTTAATAAATTGATCAATTGTGTCTAAATAATTTTGCCGATCGTTAAAATAGCCCCTTCCCCAAACTGTCCCCTTTTAGGGATAAATCCTTTATACTATCACGAGTTAGTGAAGACCTGATGGAAATGTCATCGTAATTGTATAATCCTGACTTTAGAATGCACCATCTGGGTTCACAGATGTACATTCTAGTATTATCAGTTTAATTTCATCATTGTCAAGTCGTGCTAATATCACTGAGTTCCATCCGTCCCTATCGTCCATTGCTGTTAGCAGGTCCTCAAGAAGGCATCAAGTGTTTGCACAGACAGTCACATTAAGTTTCTGCTGGACACTTAAGTACAACTGAGTTTGTTTAAAATGGACTGAAGGTTTTCATTTGCTTCGTGGTGTGATAGTCGTCGTCGTAAAAAAAATGGACACGGTGATCCGAGTTCAAATCCTGGACGAGGCTATTTGCATTTCAATAACGCCAATACTCTTGAGCAAAGTACGAATCCAACTATTCTCCTTCTAGCTATGGGTCAAATAGCAAGGCAGGCTCACTTGTGATAGAACGCAGAAGTGATGAGAGTCTAGAATGATTCCCATTGCTCGTTCAGTCTGATTAAAGTAGTCACATCCACATATACAGGGTGCGAAAGCGAAATTAGGAATATTCTAGTATAATAACTATAAACGACAGTAGGACAGATTAGTTTCTTCAGCCTTGGTTAGGCAACTAGTCTAGGAGAAGGAAAACTCTGAATTAAACGTTTCGACGTTAAGCAACTCATAGATTCTTTGTAGTTTCTTTTCTTGCTCACTCATATTGAGCTGAATTTTATTTTTTAAAAATCGCTCGAACAAAAGTGCCCGAAACGATTTTTTTTTCAAAAATTGGACAAATCAAACTAAAAAAAATTTTTTTTTAAAATCATTCCATATTTTGCTTCTGCATCCTGTACACTCACGCTAAACTAAACTTCAAAAAGCGCTAAGCTTTGTCGAATAGGTCACAGAGTGGAGCTTACTGAGTATCGAACTTGCTATATTAAATATGATGTAAGAGATCAACTGACTACCACTCTATGGAACATTTCCATTAAGTTTTAATTTACTGAACCTAGTTAAATATAGTATCAGAAGTATGGCACCCTGTGAGAATCGAACTCATTAACAATGATCAACTAATCAGCCAATAACGAAGAGCTCTTAATAAAACAAATGTAGCTTAGATATAGCACAAGGCTAGAGACTCAGTGAGGATCGAAATCACTACTCAGTTGCAACGGATTTGGGAGAATTACTTGTGAATCGTTCCATCACGACAGGGAGACACTTAAGTCGCATGCTTCTTCGTCTTTTCTCTTACATATTTTGAAGAAAAACATCTTTGTTTTTTTATTATTCTAGTTTAGTCGATGCCAACGTTCACCACATTCAATTTTCCCTGAAGGTCAAAGATAATTCATTTGTACACGTCAGATCCTTACTCTAAATGGCGTCTCTCGTTTATACAGAAATGTCTTAAGGATACTCGTGATATTTTAAGGTATTCTCACGAAGAAAACCTTTTTGATTAATTCCATGTCATGAGAATCCGGAAATCAACCATACCATTGAATATTAGCGAAAAATTAGCCTACCTAGGGTAATGACGCTTTAGTTCACTTCAAAATACTTTACTTGTGAATCAACACACTTATCCCGAAGCTCCTACTTTCCAAAACGGTCTGCAACATCCATTTTCGAGGGCACACCAACCAGTCGATGGGATTAAAATGCGCTGACTGAATCCCATGCAAACGAGCAAGACCTCCCCCTCTCTCACAGAAAAAGAAAGGAGTGTCCTAGATATGACACTAAACTGCATCTGATTGTGAAGATCCAATCCTGGAGCCTTGGGAAATGTGGAGTATTCCTTTATTGCATTACTCCAAGGTCCACTCTAACTCGAAGTGGTAGTACCTGTTAGGTTGGTTGGGTTTATTGGCATATCAACCTCTATAGGTTATTTAATGCCAAAGCCTGTTTATACATATATGTATGGTTTGTTAACATAATTTGATTATACCATACTAAAAACCAAACAACTCATTTACTCGCATATGAGTAAATATTTTCAAGTATTTCTATATGGCATTAGTATATTTAGTGATGATAGCTTTTTTTTATTATGATTTCTCACGTTATTTCTAACACAAACATAATAGTATTTCAATTCAGCAATAATTTGTTTTCAGTTGATTAGTTTGTGTTTTCAAGATTGTAACAAAGTCTATATTTTCTGGTACAACGCGGTCTCTTTCAAGAACGACAAAACATCATCCATGTGGACGTTCTCAAATAAGTCCTTCATAGTATTTGCTTTTGTTTGGTTGGTTGGTTGGTTTTATGGCATATCAACCTTTGTAGGTTATTTAACGCCAAATCCATTTTTATGTCAATAATCTGTTCTATTGAAAACAGTTCAGTTTAGCATAAGTACACAGTTTAATTGTCAAAAACATTTCCACTTCAAACTATTCAAGCAGTTATATGTAACAATTCAGTTAAGTGTAAATACAGTTTTAATGTCGAAAAACAGTTCTATTTGAAATAATTCAGTTAAGCATTAGCACGCAGTTTAAGTGTAAGTACGGTTTAACTGTCAAAAACGTTTCTATTTCAAGCTATTCAGTTTACTCAATTCATTTTAGCATAAGTATGCCGTTAGTTCTATTTAACCCATAGATAGGGCCCTATCAGGTGCTACCACTCCGGACCAGAGTGGACCTGGGAGCGATGGCAATGAAGGGGTACTCCGCATTCCCCAAAACTCCAGCACTGCTGGAACCTGACCATCAGATTGTTTAGTGTCATATCCAGGAAACTCGTTGGTGGGGGGGTCTTACCCCTCTGCAGAGAAGCAGTCGGTGTATTCTACAGCCCCAGCCGACTGGGCAATTCATAGTATTTGCGTGAAAATAGTGCTTTCTAGTGTTATTAAAAACTTTACTCAAGGAGAACGTGTTTGATTGTGCAGGGCGTTTGGTACCTGTAAGGGTTTCATCTATGGATCAAATAAATCTGTTTGAATGAATTCATATTCGTTAGGAATTATTGATGCCATGTAAGTTATCTCTTTTACAATTTACTTGAAGCTACAGTTGTTTACTGATTATTATGTTACTTCTTTAGAGTTTTTCACACCAGCGTTAGTGGATGGTCTTTCACAGGAGTTTGAGTGACAGCAAGTCTTCTCAAGTCTCCAGGACTCTTCTCAGTATTCGGGCCGATCTCAATAATACAGTACTTTGGATGGTCCCCACTCGTTCTTATTTCCAAATCCTCCAGTCCCTTTGTAATATAATGGCCGAGGAATTTCGTTTTGTGCTTTTGGGTTTAGTTAGGCTGAGAACCTTTCGGCTCAGTGCATGGGTTACTTAGGTGCAACATTGACGCGGGCGTGCGCGGGCGGAGCGGACGTGTCACTCAGAGATATGACAATAGCCCAGATGGGAAAAGGGGTTAGCCAGTGCGAATGGCGTCACGCACCGGAAGCGCGCGGAGGATCTTGGGAATTTTGAAGAAAGTAGAGTTGAGAACTGGACACCGAACGAGAAGGGTTGACTTTCGCTTGCTCGCGGAGGCCTTGGGCAGGTGTCGCACGTGATGGGGGGGGCAGATGAAAAAGCCAGAATAGGAAGAATGTATATGTCTCTCCTTATGTCGAAGAACCTTTAAACTCAAAAAGGTAATAAAAAGTTTCGTACCTAAACTAAGAAGTCACAAGTGTTTTTCGTGTTTCGAGATTCCTGTTCGATGTTTAATACATATATAATTATATTATATTATACATAAAAACATTATATGTCCATTTCGCATATCCGTATCTAGCTATGGTACACCTTTATTAATCCTTTGATGACTGTACTAAGAGCACCAATTATAATTGGTATAATCGTCACTTTCATGTTCCACAGTTTCTTTAATTCCCTTGAAAGGTCGAGATATTTATCCTTTTCACTTTCTGTCAATTTTACTCTGTGGTCAACCGGGACAGCACAGCAAAGTCGACAATTTTGCAAGTTCCTTTTTTTTTTCTTGGTTGATTATTATAAGATCTGGCAGAGATTAGGTGATCCGTTTCTTTGTCAAAATCCTAAAGGAGTTTGTGCGTGTCCTTCGCCAGGACAGATGTTGGGTTGTGCATTTACCATTTGTTCGTATGGTCAAATTGTGGATCATTTTGCCCACCCAGTCATGTCTATTCTTATACTCATTCTGTGGCAATTTGCTAGATTCGCCGATTATGTGATTGATGGCTTCGTCTATCACCACACAACCCACATCCGCTGTTTTGTTGCATCTTATCAATTCTTGCTTTGATATGATTTGTTCTTATAGCATTGTTTTGTGCTGCTATCAGGAGAGATGCCGATTCTCTCTTAAGGCTTCCTTTTCTTAGCTACATCAATGTTTTCTTGTGTGATATGTCGCTTAAAACGTCCATAAAGTTATTTTTCTTCCCATTTGTTTCCTGTTTATTGTTGCTTTGTTAGTCCTCATGTTGTCAGTATTGTTTCCGGTGGCTGTAATCAGTCTGCCTCTACGCTTTTGATTATTATTATCGGTTTGGTTTTATTGCATATCAACCATGGTAGGTTATTTAATCCCAAATCCGGTTGATACATATATATTAAATTTATATGATTAGAAAACGTAAGTCAAAAAAGTTAAATGGTTCCAAGTATTGCTATATATCACAAACAATTCAAGTAAAGACCAGTAATTTGTTTACAAACATTTCTATTTCTAACAATACAGTTTAGCATAAGTCATTCGTTTGCTCTCAGTTTAAATGTTAAACCATTCTGCTTGACCCAAAAACAGGACCTTATCAAGTGCTACCAATCCGGGCCAGAGTAAACCTGGGGGTTATAGCAATGAAGGGGTGCTCAGTATTCTCCAAAGCTTCAGGATTACTAGAGCCTCATTATCAGATAGTTTAGAATCATATCCAGGACACTCTTTGGGTGAGAGTTCTTAACCCCCCCCCGCAGAGATTCTACATCCCTAGCCGACGAGGCTTAATTATAATTATTTTTATAATTGGTTAATTGAAACCATTAAATAGACATGATTATTGAAACCATAGAATTAATTTGAGATCGGATTAGCACACTATAATTATAAACCTAGCATGCTAACGTACGCGCTAGAAGGTGCCCTCAGAATAGTTTAGCTCAGTTACTTTTTCTTGATTAGATTCATTTAGTGACGTGGCAACTAGCAAAAGTATTTGGCGAACTAAGGTATATCTTCACGATCGACTTTCCTAGGGCCATCTTCGGGTGGGCGAGCTGCATCATTAACACCTTTGTTCGCTCTTATATAGCACTGGACCTTGTTGTTCAGTTCAAGCTATAATCAGGCATCTGTACCTGGACCCAGATTTGGGTCCATGTCCAGCTAGGGTCATCAGGCCCACATTGCATTAAGTGGGCCAATAACAAGCATAATCAAGCAGGGCTCGAGCTGCGGCTCGTGCCCGACCTTCCCCTTCCCTAATTCCCACTTTAAGCCGATTTTCGAGTCATTGACCTTGAGTCTAGTCTTGTCTGGTGGGAGGCAGTGACAAATATCGACTTTCCTTTAAGAAACAAAGAGAAAAGTCTTGTACAATATTAAATACTTATAATACACACATATTTGAAATCCCATTATAAGATCGATTGATATTCAGAACCCATACTGCGTTTCCTACTAATATTCTAAGAATGAGTAAGGACGTTTTTAATAACTTCAGTGCCAACTTATTTCTACGGTGACATGTTTCCATCAAGAACTGAACAATGGGACACCTATTAATAGCATTTGAAAGCAGTGAGTTGTCATTGCACTGGGCGGATGATTAAATGAGGACACAGCGTGAGTTTCAAAAAGAGGGATGTCGTTTAGTACTTAACAACTCAAATATCTTTAATTCATGTCGTTTGGTGGTAAACGTTTTAATGTCTGCTTATCAGAGCATGTGTCCTTAGGGTGTACAGATTCAGGAGGTGCCCGTGGTGTAATGGCTTTCATCGTAGGAAATGGACACGGCGACACGAGTTCAAATTCTGGACGAGACTGATTGCATTTCACATAGCACTAATACCCTTGGGAAAGGTATGAATCCAATGGGTAGATAGTCGGACAGACTGCGTTTTTCAGCCTTGGTGAGGCAACAAGTCTAGAAGGAAAACTGAATTCAAACCTGTTAAACTCCGCTTAAAAATTGACCTTGTGTCATATCCTGCCCGAGCGGAGGGGTTGGTAAATATGATCAGAGTATGTATTAACACATCTCCATCACAGGCAGGGTTTGAATTTTTAAGCAGAGTAAAGCTCGTTTGAATTCAGTTATCATTCTCCTTGATTGGTTTGACTTACCAAAACTCAAGAACCCAAGCTGCTATACTATTTGCTGGGGTGGGGGTATAAATGGATTCATACCTTTCCCAAGGGCATTGCATTTTATACAGCGTTTCACATCGTGCAAATGCCTTTAGGAAAGGCATGAATCCATCCCTTCTTTCTCCGCATATAAGTGGATAGATTTGGAGAAAGAAAACTTTATTCTGTCGGTTTCGATGTGGTTGGGTAAATAAGTTAACCATATTTACCAACCCCTCCGCTCGGACAGTATGTGACACATGGTCAATTTTTAAGCGGAATTAACAGGTTTGAATTCAGAGTTTTCTATCTCCTAGACGAGTCCCCTCACCAAGGCTGAAGAACCCAGTCTGTCCTACTATTTACCCATAGCTGAAGGGAGAATAATTGGATTAGGGTATTAGTCCTATGCGAAATGCAATTAGCCTGGTCCAGGATTTGAACTTGTGTCGCCGTGTCCATTTCCTACGACGATAACCATTACACCACGGGCATCTCCTGGGTAAATAAGTTAACTGCTGGTCACTAAATTTCTGTTTTGTCGTTTCTTTAACTGATAAACTTTCCATTATATATATATATATATATATATATATATATATTAGTTCTTTTAATTTTTTTTAGTTTGATTATACCTCCATGGATATGATTCTAGCAAGAAATACAGTGTGTGGGAGGGGGAGACGCTTTTATCCTTCTCAGGGTGTACAGATTCTACATTCTGAACCCAGCAGAAGTTACGAATAGGAAGAACAAAACAACAGGCAAACAGTAAAGTCATACTGTTTATATGTTTCACAATACAAATAGATTGGGAGAAATAGAAAGGGGGAAAAAGTGCGTGTGTACGATTATGTGTAGGCCGAAAAAAATAAAAAAAATAACACCGCAGAATATCAATGGATCTGTGAATTTAAAGAAATAAAGAATGCATATTGTTAACGATAAATGTTCATGAAAATACCAAATCACGGAGGCGTTTATGGGGAGTTGATCAACGTGTCATAGTTGATGAATTTCAACTCCTATTCAAAAAAAACAAAAAAAAAGCAAAAAACATCTATTTAATTCGACAACCTAATTTTTCAGGTCTTTCAATTTCTACACATTTTTTCAAATTCCTTTTTATTTTTTACATTATTGTTCACACCGACACAATCAGAGTATTTATTCAAACTAGAGAATAAATTAAACATGGGAAAATGTCTGGATTCCTCGCCACAATAGTTTGCAACTAAACATCACACACCATAGAGACTGTACTGTCAATCTCACTTTTGTAACCTTGTACCAAAATAAGCTAAGCCTTGGTAATATTTTATTGTGCCTCACAATAGAACAATGGTTAGGAAGCTTGTCTTAAAGACTATTACTACGATAATGTTGTGGCCTTGTGGTTGACTAATATTGATATGGTAAATACTTTTTAGGCCCCCCTTTATAAAAACAAAAACAAGCCAGTCTCGTAGATTGCTACGAGTGTAATGAGTTCAATCACTCCTGGGTGTTCCATATAGAGACTTGTGCCGTACTAAGCTGAGTAGATATAAATCTTATCAGATTATCGTTAATCTTAATTCGCTTTCCCTTGCTTGTTCCATTCGTTCTTTTGTTTTATCCGTCATTATTTCATTTGATTTGCTTCTTACTCCTTATTTTTCCTCTTTCTTCATTTTTCTTTCATTTTCTGAGTTTATTTCTTCGGGCTTTTTCACTTTTCTCATTTTTTTAAAAAAGTTTATTCATTTATCTATTTTACTTCCCCCACAAAATATTTTCCTACCCCCACTTTCATTCGATTCGTTTCTCATTCTTTTCCCCTCTCTTTTTCCTTCCTTCCTTTAAATTTTTTTTTTTTTTCTCTTATTTCGGCCACTCTTTTGCAACATTGCACATTTCTTTATAAAAAAGAATTATCTATTTTCCGCACCCCACTTTACCACTCTCTTTAATTTCTCCCCCCCCCCTCTCTACTTTCATTGTATTCGTTTCTCATTCTTTTTCTTTCACTCGTTCTTTCATTTTTCTCTTCCGCTCTTTTTCCTCGAAACTTTTTTTTCTTTTCTATAGTTTGAATTTGCATATTTTGAATGGACTTTTTAAAATGGAAAATAAAACCTGAATTGTTACATTTTAATTGAAAGTCGAGAGTTACCGAAAGAAAAACACAAAGAGAATTCTTGAAAAGGAAAAGTTATTCTTTAATTCACGACTGGTTGATTTGTTAAATGCGATCTTTGTCGGAAAAAAAGAAGTGCGTGTATGTATGTACACAAAAATACCAAACCATATTAACAAAACACATTCAGAAATAAGTATTCCCAGGGATGCTGAAAAGTTTTTTGTCCAACCAAGAAAGATTTACTTTTTATTTATTCCTTTTTTGAATTTTTTACCGATTTGTTTATTTTTTGTATGTTAAAGAATTTTGAGAAATAACGCATCAAGTATGTTGTACGAATATGTGAAATAACATTTGTATTTCTTGACGGTTCATATCTTGGTCGGACCAAGAACTTTTCAATAACCTATTGTAAATCAAGATAAGTTGATAAAAGTTTGAACATCTACACAATCTTAAAATCTACACATTAAAATGCCTCGCTGGGATAAAAATAATTTCCGAAACAGAAAAAATGGTTACTACTGTCAGGGGTTTCGATCTTCTGAAAGCCTCACATTTATAGCCTTGTGGCAAACTAAAATCAGTTTAGAAAATACCTAATAAGCGCCTACCGCGGTGCAATGGTGTTGAATTGTAGAGTTATTATTATAAAAGTTGTAGGGAACGAATAAATAAATAAATTTTTTAATTAAATTAAAAAAGAAAGCTATTAAATTTGCAGAAATTCCCAGAGGTCCCTGACAGGAAAAAGGGACGACGCATGCGTAAAGAAAAAAGCGACCTTCCGACAACGGGAGCAGGGTCTTTCTCTTTCAGACAGTGACCAGCGAATTGACAACACCATTGCTGTCTGGTGTCTGGGCGCTACGCATACGTCTTTGGACGAGGCGTCGGTTAGTCCCTTTCACCCAGTAGCATCTCTCTCTCTCTCTCTCTCTCTCTTTCTGTTAACAGTATGCCGAAATATAAAAGGCTACGAAATGAAACTACAAACTAAAACAACCAGACTTCGACAAACTTCCAAAAGAAACTAACCGTTATGAAGCCTTAAATACCAAATGAGGACAGGCATATACCAAGAAACGATTAACGTATTTTTAAAACACCTTGACTTGGGGATTCAACCATTCCAATTGTATTCAGGGAAAATTCCCTCACTCATTGAATGGTTGTTGAACCCAGGAAATAAAGGAAAAATATAAAAGAAACCTCTTCGTCTCCTATCTGTTGCTGTCTTCTTTCGTATGGTTCTTTTTGGCCTTTCTTGTTCAAGGAATTACACCAACTAGCCAACGTGGGGCAAGATAAAATAACCTCATAATGGAGTCAGATATTAAACGGCAACACAGCTTTGCCCTTAACCTCAACCAACCCCCATAAAGTAATACTATCAGAGCTAATGTTATACAGCTTTACAGATGAAACTGTAGGAGTACAGCACCAGCCGAAAAAATGCATAGAGGGTAAAAAATAAATATTGAGTTCAATTCAAAATTAGATTTCATGAGTTTCGATTGAGATATTTTTGTTGTATAGCCGTGATACAACTAAACATACACACACACACACACACATATATATATGCGGAAAAACAATCAACAATAATGAACGAACGAACACACTTCTTTAGAAAAATATACATCTCACACTTTATGCGAAAGGGTTGTGTGTGAGAGGTGAGTTGGAGACTGAACAGACTGCAACATATTGACCCCAAGTTCCACTTACTATAGCAGCACTTCTTTCTCATTCTGCTTGGCTGCTCAACCGGGGTCACTGAGGGCCCAAGCCCTCTACTGGGAGCTGGTTCTCACTGCCTCAAACTGCAACTCGAACTCCAACCGACTCCAACTAACTCAAACTCTCTGTGGCACCGGTTTATATAATTGTTTGACATCCACCTTCTTCCTGTGAGCGTCGCAAATGCACCGAATTCAACCCTTCCACAGACAAGGTTATATCTAGATATCTTCGACCGGATGCACCCGTTTTTTGATTGACGGCTGGGTCGAAGGTCAATATGTTACATTCTGAAAGAGGATACAAGGCTTCATAACAGTACAATTGCTTATAACTGAAGGAGAAACCAAGTATAATCAAAGATACGCGTAATAATAGCAACGAACCTGCGAATTTAGTATTTCAAGGTACAAAAATATAAGATCACAAATTCGACTCTGAAAGTTTCTGTAACTTTTCTGACTAAATCAATATTAGGATAAAACAATCACAAGGTATTCAGAACATCTGATTTTTTTAATCACAGTCGTTTAACTTATCACCCAAGATGTATAAAGATACAGAAAACATAACACCAGGTAATGTTATATAACAATCAAGATCGTATTATATTTACATATATATTTATTGTCATCCACAGACAGACTGTTTCGTTGTATCACAAAACTTCAGTGTGGCTAGACACGTAGGACGGTTGAAGCTGGGATCGAAACCCGGCCACCTTTACGTTAGACTTAGTATCAGACCGCACGGCCAACAAGCGTACTACGTCAGCTAGGGAATTATAAGGTATTAAGTAGCATATATATATTTGTCATCCAGACAGACTGTTTCGTTCTATCAGAACTCTTCAGTGTGGCTAGACACGCAGGATGCTCGAAGCCGGGATCGAAACCCGTCCAACTTTACGTTAGACTAAGTTTCAGACCTCTCGGCCACCAAGCAGACCACGTTGGCTAAGTGAGTGTGGCTAGACACACACACACATATAATGTATATAATATAACAATCAAGCTCGTATACAATAAAAAGCATGTACACGGATTTTTTTTTTTTTTACATCAAATCTTTTAACTTATTGCAAAATTTAAATATCTACTTTACATTTTTAATTGAAAGATAACATGAATTTTCACGAAATTAAAAGCGGTTTTAAATTGTCTGCAGATGTTGTTTACATTTTGTTAACAAAATACTTCATTTACTTTGAGATTGATGGCCTGTCAACAAGAAATCGAACCTTTACTTTTAAGACTTTTCCAAAGATTAATTAGGCAATCATAGAATTTTAAAATTTAATGTTTAATTAATTAGATCCTAAAAATATTTCTTAAATAGGAATGTCGATTTTCCTGTCAACACAAGTTGTTACACCACAAGCTTTTTCTATAGCTCAAAACAAATACACGCATATTCAAAGACTGTCAGCTGAGTTATTTAAAGTACGGAAGAACACAAGTGACAAAATTTCAAAAATCTATTTTCTTTATATGTCATCTAAAAAGTTAAAAACATTAGGCCTTTTTAAATTCAGATAGACCTACATATGTTGTTTTTATTTTTAGAATGACTTTTTTCATTGAATTTTTGGAGTTGTTAAAAAAAACAAACTATTTGCTGTGTTTAACTGTGGCATAAATGTAGAAGTAAGTATGTTGTATGGCGTTTGGTTTGGTCAACAACTTATCGTGGGTAATGATAACAACTAAATGTAACTATCACTGCTGTTCAACAGTAGTTGAACTGCAGTGATAGTCACATTACTCGATATCTACCAATAGACATCTGTAAATTTGTGTAAATCAAAAAATAAAATTCGCTAAAATTGATACTAAAAGTTTCACGCTGAATGATACAGAAACTCTTAATAGTAATTATACACGTTTGTTTGATTTCGTTGTACAATCGATCAGGACTGCTCGACGCGACTGCCCGAGTAGCCCTGCAGTCGCGGCTATGTAGTTCTGGACTAACCCATTCATCGAGCCTCAAGGGGCCGTCACCCCGGCTCTAACCCACCTCGGGGGAGCTAGGTTTATCACATGGCACCTGAGGCGCTTCTTTTTAGAGGGATGCCGACGGGGCTTGAGGCATTTTTGTGTCCTTCAAGCGTGCCTGTGCTTCGGTTCTGCGACTTGACCCACCTAAAACTCAGCTTTGAGCCACACTTTTTTTTTGGGGGGGAGGGGGAAGAGCGCGACAAATAACTATAAAGGGATAACCACCTCTTGGTCTGATGATTGCATAGCCGAGAAACTGACAGTTATCAGGGGCCGTTGACTGTGTTTTTACTTACGACCAGACAGAGATATTTTAGCAACTCTTCAGTAAGCCATTTCATACCTGCTAAATGGAGGTGCCCGTGGTGTAATTGTTATCGTCGTAGGAAATGAACACGGCGACACGAGTTCAAATCCTGGACGAGACTGATTACATTTCACATAGCACTAATACCCTTGGGAAAGGTATGAATCCAATTATTCTCCCTCCAGCTATGGATAAATAGTAGGACAGACTAGGTTCTTCAGCCTTGGTTAGGCAACTAGTCTAGGAGAAGGAAAACTCTGAATTCAAACCTGTTCAACTCCGCTTAAAAATTGACCTTGTGTCATATCCTACCCGAGTGGAGGGGTTGGATAAATAGGATTTCATACCTGCTACAGTTGGAATACAATAATGAATATTGTATTTGGTTGGTTGGTTTTTATGGCATATCAACCTTTGTAGGTTATTTAATGCCAACTCCATTTTTATACAAATAATCAGTTCTATTTCAAACAATTCAGTTAAGCCTGAGTAGACAGTTTGTCAAAACAAAACAAAAAATCCTATTTCAAGCTATTCAGTTTAGTCAAAAAGCTCTAATTCACACAATTAAGTTTAGTATAATCTAGTTTTTATCCACACACTTAAATATCAAAAAAGTTCTCTTTTGAATAATTTAATTTAGCTTAGTACAGTTTTTATGTCAAAAACAATTCTATTTCAGACAATTCATTTTAGCATAAGTTCGCAGTTTGAATATCTAAACAGTTCTATTTCAAGTAATTTAGCATAGCATAAGTACTCAGATTAGTTCTATTGGACCCAAAGACAGGGCTCGATCAGGTGCTACCATTCCGAGCCAGAGTGGACCTGGGAGCGATGGCAATGAAAGGGTGCTCTGCATTCTCCAAAACTCCAGCATCACTAGAACATCACTATCAGATTGTTTAGTGTCTTATCCAGGACACACGTTTCGGGAGGATCTTAGCCCTCGGCAGAGGTGCAGTCGGTGTATCCTATAATCCCAGCCAACTGGGCAATATTACATTTCGGTCTCGGTAGAAACTTTACGATGCTTAAATGACTTGCACAGCACCATTTTTTCTTTCCTTATTCCCATTTCCAATCACCTTTCGTTTGACAAAGCAAAGAGTAGAAAACATCAGTACTTCCTAAGTAACTTCTAATTGAGTAATGTTGGTAATAACATAAAAATAATACAAATGCAATTATCTCTCGCTGCGATGCAATTTGTGTCTGTTTCTCTCTGTTTCACTAATTATGATGACGACGATAACAGTTCAAACGCTGTAATTATTCCACTGCGACATGAAGCATCTAACTTCCGTCCTTCACTTCCGCAATAACAACAACAACAACAGCAGCAAGGAGAAAATGATATTTATTATACAACTAGAGAGATAAGAACAATAATGTTGACAATCGAAATATCAACGTAGCGAATGTTTCTACGACGATAAACAAATCCATTGAACCTTAAATTCAGATCTCAGCAAGAAATCCTGAAAAATATAATTTTTATCTTTACTTCATGAAAACCACCACCTTAACCGTCTCTAATTCTATTATCTGTTCTTTTGATATCACTGTAATTCATTCCCGTTCTTTCCAAAGATGAAGACGGGTAAATTCTACTCAGGGCCTGTCATCTGGTCGGCGTTGACAGATGTGACGTCATAGAAATTTGCAACCAATCAGAAGAGAACAATGAGTCATGCATAACACAAATAATTACTGCGGGTCGGCTACAGAGAAGACAACACGAAGCGCGTCTTGGTTGTCTGAATCAATGAATGGAGGAATAGATAGAAAGAGAGGAAATGGAAAGACGGATGAAAGAAGACAGAAGGTTGTGATGGGGAGACAGGTGAAAGAAAAAGAAATAAATGTTTTGATTGCTATTGGTGTCAAGCATCACTGCACACAGACGATTCGCAGATCTCTTTTAACCTGTAATGTATATCATTGTTAACTTCCTTTCTGCAACCGCCATTGTAGAGTATGTGAGCTAATGTTTATATGATTATCTGGACGTCATTCTTTATGGTACAGGTAATTACAAAAGCTTAGCCCAAACTGGCACAAGGTCATACATATGAAGCATCTTCTATCAGCTTACTAAACTGGCTTCTCGATCATTTCTCTACATTGTTTACTAAGGGGTAAAAATCGTGATAGCAGAACGGTTATCACCGTGGGAAATGAAATTATTAACTTCAGTTCAAATCCTGGACATGGTTGTTCGAGTTTTACTACAAACTGACTATCCTCAAAAAGGAGAATGTTGTTCACGCATGCACAATAAGGTTCCCTCTGGTTGCCAAGTTACATCAAGGCCGCACAACTGGTTCTTAAGATATGCCCGGATATTTTCCATTTAGATTTCATTGTATATGATTTTTTTTTTTGTTCATTTTTTTTTTTCGTTTTTAGACAAAACAAAAACAAACCCTAGTCCATTGTTGCCAACTAGCAAATATCCATTGCTTGTTTCCGTAAATGTGCACCTGTCGCTACAAGCCTAAAGATATGCACCCGTATAACGACGTTCCTATATCAGAGCTCCACCCGCACGAGCACAATCTTTCGAGGGCAATGCTTGTTCTTCCTTAAGGATTGTGATTTGTACAAGTATTGGGTTACAGCAAGAATAACTGCATAGCAGTACCCTCATCGCTTCGTGATAAACTTAAGCGCATATCAGTTTTAAAAAACTACCTAAAAAATGATAGGTGAAGAAAATGTGGAGTTCATGCCTTTCTAAAAAAAAAAAAAGAAAAGTAAAATGCATATTTACTAAACTTAGGTTAAATTGACGCAAATCCCAATATTCTGAACACCCAGGAGTAATTGCCGGCTTGCTAACTACTTCGCCATAGTAGGTGCCCTGGAAAATGAAAAAAAAAAAAAAAAAAAAAATTACAGAACCCCACCGTCAGTCTCCAAGAGAGGGCTGTATGAAAGACATCTGCAGCATGTGTGCCTTCCCCAATATTCAGCCGTTTTTCCGGTTTCGAAAAATGGATTTCCTGTGAGGCACATTATCGCTGATTCTCCGGAACAAGCGTTCATGTACATTTTCTCAGCTCCAATTGGATTAACGAACTACTAAACGAACCTGCCATAAGCATTTACATGAATCTTTTTTTTTGGAAAAAAAAAGCACCAAAACACACAAATACTGATTCTTTTAATATAACATTATGTATTCAACTGAAATATGTTGCTTAGCGTATCGAGAGTCATAATCATTTGTCGTTGCACGCAGTTCTGTCAATTTGGTTGAGGTGTTAATTCTAGATTATATAGAAGAATTTGTTTCTAGACCTTTCTGGTTTGGGTTATTTGGTTTAACGGCTTATTAACCTTTGTATATTATTAAATGCTGAATTCTATATATGTGTCAAAACCAAACCAAAAAATCGGAAAACCGCTCTTTTTTTTTTTAGGGGGTGGTCTTATCATTCAGCAGGGGGATACAGCGTATTCTCAACCTCGCCGACAGGGCCAAAATGACAGTAAAGTTTCCCGTAAGTTAAAGCATTAACACTAATTAGTAAAGAGGGCGACCAGAAGGCTCCCTTTTCAATAGCTACTACACTGAAGTATAGGGGGGATAATACTCCTTTCCCTGGATTTCTCCACTTTACCCTTGATACATACATTATATTGCTGAGAGTTAAGCAAGGAGGTATCAAGTACCATGTTTAAAGTCTTTGGTATGACACGACCTGGGATTGAACCTAGGTCTCCCGGACCATTGGCGAACACTCTACCCACTAGGCCAATGAGCCGAAGATAATTAGTACGAATATAAAAACAAACCTGTAAAGCATTAGTCAACGATGACATTCTCTTTATTTATTGATGTGTATTTACCTCCCCTCAAGCAGGATGTGACACAAGGTCATTTTTTTAAAGCAGAGTTAAAACAGGTATGAATTCAAATCTTTGATTTTATTTACTCCTTGCTAGAGGAAGATTAGTTAAATGCATACATCTCCCCAAGGAGATTTGCATTCAAACAACCTTGTCCAAGATTTGAACTCAGGCCATCGTGTCCATTTCGTACGACGATAACCATTACACCATGAGCGCCTCTTGATTCATATGAGGGCATAAAGAATTAATCAAGAAAAAAATAAAAACACCAAAAGTGGTTTTATGAAAACTTATGAAAATGACAAATGCTTATTGTAGTAGTATGATTCTGGAACTAACTTACATAATTGAAGAATTCTTCCATATCTTCGATTCAAAATGCAAGAAGCAATTCCAAAAAAAAATATTAAAGTTGTTATTTACAAAAATTTGTTTATAGTACCTGTTCATGCCCTCGTTTAGTTCTAAGATGGGTATTTCAACTTAACTTTGGAGATCTGAAGGAAACGGTTACTTTTAGAGTGACTTAAATTGGAACATATGAAAAACGACAATGTCTGGGTGGGTAAGATAGAGATGGGAAAGTTATTTGTCCAAGTACTCATTCACTTTTCTCTATCAACCGTTGAAAGGCATTAAGGATGTGCGATTTTCTCAAGGTATCTCACATTGGAACAGGTAGCAATAAGTACATTTGTGAAACTTCCCAATGCTAACAGGGTGGGTTACTTGGTTTAATTGCATCTTAACCCTTAATACAAAATCCTGTTTATACAAGTATATATAAATAAGTAAAGTTGGCGACCATAGTCGAGGGCAACTGGAAGGCTCCCTCTTCAATAGCTACAACACCGAGGTATAGGGAAGGGCGCTACTCCTTTCCCTAGATTGCTCCACTTTACCCTTGATACCTACCTTATATTGCTGAGTGTTAAGCAAGCAGGTATCAAGTACCATTTTTAAGGTCTTTGGTATGACCCGACCGGGGATTGAACCCTGGTCTCCCGGACTATCGGCAAACACACTATCTAGTAGGCCAATGAGCCGGTTTATATATATAATGATTTTTAGGTGAACAGTTTATCGTTAATATTTTAAAAACTAGCCAGAACTCATTTGTATGCACAGAGTTAAATAGTTTTAAGCAATGCCATTTGTTATTTGCACACAAACGGTTTTAAGTTTTATTATTTATCCAAAGAGTAAAAGTAAAGTAAATTTTAACGCAGATTCCATTTTTGGGGCTGATAACAGTCCAGACTTGGAAAAAAAAAGAAAAGAAAAAAAAAAGCTGATCACAATAGCAAACTATCGTATGATTTTAACGGCATGTAAACCTCTTTAGTGCTATTTTATGCCTAGAGGTTTGAGAATCGCGTGCATTGTACATTTATATTTTTGGTGTAGTCAGAGTTTTTTTTTTTTTTGCACATGGTTATTTGAAGTTTTTCAATCTACAAATAATTTGCTCACAGTTGTAAGATTTCAAGTATTCCTATCTAATTCTTATAATTTATACAGTTATACTGTTTTAAATAAAATTTCCAATCTAATAAAATAAATCATTTATTTGCTCTCAGCTATATGGTTCCAAGCATTTCTATCAAATACTGATTATTTGAAAATTTGACTTGTAGGTGTAAATAACAAGTAATGTTACTCTGGTTGGTCGGTCGGTGAGGTTTTATGGCATATCAACCTTTGTAGGTTATTTAACGCCAAATCCATTTTTATGAAAATAGTTCTATTTCAAACAATTCAGCTTAGGATAAGTATGCAGTTTAAATGTCAGTTCAGTTTAATTGTGAAAAACATTTCTATTTCAAGCTATTCAGTTTAGTCAAGCAGTTCTAATTCAGTTTAGTATAAGTATAGATTTTGTTTACACACAGTTAAATGTCAAAACAGTTCTATATTAAACAAATCAGTTTAGTGTAAGTACAGTTTCAATGTCAAAAAACATTTCCATTTCAAATAATTCAGTTTAGCATAAGCATGTAGTTTAAATGTAAGTACAGTTTAATTGTCAAAAATATTTCTATTTCAAGCAATTCAGTTTAGCATAAGTATGCCGTTAGTTCTATTTAACCATAGATATGGCCCTATCAGGTATTACCACGCCGGACCAGAGTGGACCTGAGAGCAATGGCAATGAAGGGGTACTCCGTATTCCCCAAAGCTCCAGTATCACTGGAACCTCACCATCAGATTGTTTAGTGTCATATTCAGGACACTCATTGGAGGGGAGGGTCTTACCCCTCAGCAGTGGTGCAGTCGGTGTATTCTACGACTGGGTAATATTACTCTGAATGGGAGTAATAATAGTGAAGGAAAGAATAGTCCACAGTGCACTAGAACAAGAGCCTCACAACCAAATACGGTTCAGTGTCATCCTTTTTTGGGGAGTGTTCTTGCTCTTATCCCTCTGCTTGGGAAATACATTTTGGTACCATATTCGGGCACTGTTTTTGGGAGTGTTTTACTCTTACCCCTCTGCTAGGGAGATGCATTTTGGTACCATATTAGAGCACCGTTTTGGGGAATGTTTGCCCTCTAGCCATCAGCTGGGGAGACGCGTTTTGTTTTGTCTTACCAGGGCACTCTTTTTTTTGGAGTATTTGCCACTTATTTCTCACCTGGAGGCACAGTCAGCGTATTCTTAATTTCACCAACTGGGTGGAATTATTCCATGGAAAAGGAATATGAAACGGCAACACATTGTGAATTCTGTGATATTTTTACAACAATAACAATGAATTTTGTTTAATAAACAACATTAATTTGTTCGCAGGTTTCAAAGGTTAAGTGCTCTGTTTGTATAATGTAAGTAATTATGAAAGCTGAAAATGATATATGACCAAAGCAAGCAGAAGAATGTGAATTAAATGTTTATGTATGGATAAATATCCGTCAATTATAAAATAATTAGGGACTTCGGTTGATTGTGAATTGTTTCCTAGCGAGATTTGCTAGTCCACCACGAGACGTTGGAAAAGAAAGGAACACATATGAAAAAGAGAAAGGTAGATTCCCGAAAACTAGGTAATCATAGCAACGGACGCTCGGGTCAAAAATAGGAACGTATCGGCAGCGAATCGGCAACGAGTTTTGATTGGCTGGAGGAAACTCAAACGGAAAAGCCGTTAAGAGTGGGCGCAGGTAGAAAACAGAAAAAAAAAAGATTTAGTCGGCTGCTCTTACGAAAGGGTTTCACACCCACTGCAAAGCTATGAAGACGGAACCAGCAAGCAAATACTTGCGAGAACAATAGCAAAAAACAACTCAACATCTGTATCTGCTCTATCTCTGTTCATTTCAGTGGGCGCAGGTAGAAAAAAAAACAAAAAAGATTTAGTCGGCTGTGGGACACGACAATGTAAAGATAGCAGGTGAACACCTGCCTCGACGATTTGAAGACGGCCAAAAATTACGGCCCTAATTTTTGGGTGAGCTCTTGCGAAAGGGTTTCACACCCACTGCGAAGACGGAACTAGCAAGCAAATACTTGCTAGAACAATAACAAAAAACAACTCAATATCTGTATCTGCTCTATCCCTTTTCATTTCTCTTAGTCTAGCTAAAGAGAGAGACTCATGTCATACTGTGTTTCTCTCTTCTCGACAGCTACTAAAATGTTTAGAAGCGAACAAACTTCGGTGGAGGTTATCACAAGGTCTGGATGACACTTACGACTTAGTGCCATACGCATAGACCCGTTAGAATGGTGGTAGTACAAATGTCTACGTAGTGCCGTAGCGCTATAAATTGTGTACCGAGAGCCGTGGTGGCGCGAGCGACCATTTGAACACCGTAGAGTTACCACCGTCAGTTTGGAGTGTAACGGTACCTAATAATTACTACAGGGTGGAACGATAAAATTGTCGCCCTAGAAAAGACGACATGATTCCATTTCCGTTTAATGAAAACTGGTTTTCTTTTTTTGTTGCAGACCATCTACTAGTTGGCCAGTTGTTTACAAATCCTAAGAGCGATAGGAGCCTTCTATCATGTCTGAAAGTGACACAATGTTCAACGAGCGAGATCGGAGATGCGCCGCTGTACAACTCATGCCCTCTACTGATCCAAGTTATGACGACAGGACCATTGCGAGCACCCTCAAAATGTAAATCTGGATGGCCACGAATAACAGGAACCTGCCCAGGGTGATGAAAACAAAGTTTCCGGCTACGGTTATGGTTTTTGGTGTGGTTTCAAGTGAGGGCCACATCATGCCACTTCACATCTTCGAAGTCGGTTTGAAAGTCAACACCAAAGTGTACCTGGATGTGCTGAAGAGTGTGGTGATCTCCTGGTGCAATCAGATGGCCGGTGGCAGACCCTGGGTGCGGCAGCAGGACTTGGCACCGGCCTACAAGTCCAAAGAGACCAAGGCTTAGCTTCAGAAGGAGTGCTACGACCTGAAACCGCTGGACTACTTCGTTTGGTCATACGTCGAGAACATCACCAACATGACCTCCCACAATATCAAAGCCAGCCTGATCGCCGCCATTCGTCGAGTATTCGCCGAGCTCCCGCCGGGGTTTGTGGAAAAGGCATGCTCCCAGTTCCGTATCCGTATCGAGGCGGTGATTGAGGCTAAAGGCGGCTACATTGAATAGATGTCAGCTCTACTACATAATCAAGTTAGCTGAATTGATTTTTTCAATAAAAGTTTTAAAATAAAGCTGTAGTGTTGTTTTCTTCAGGGCGACAATTTTATCGTTCCACCCTGTACTTAGCGCTGATTCTATTAGGAATTAGTAAGAATCTTCTTGGGTCATTTAATGCCAAATCTATTCTTCTACAAGAGCAGTAGTGGTACTATTTAACCCATAACTGGGAGGATAAGAGGATTTATATCCTTCCTAAGTGAACGTAATTTGCTCCCCCAATATGAGAAGGTATTTGACCCCGGGTTGTTGGCCTAATGAGTTGAGTGTTTGCCAATGGTCCGGGAGACCGAGGTTCAATCCCAGGTAGAGTCATACCAAAGACTCAAAAAAATGGTACTTGATCCCGCCTTTCTTAACAGTCAGTATTATAGGGTAAGGATCAAGTGTGACACTATGTACGTGGTCCGCCAAGCAGACGATTTCTTTGTCTGTTTTAGCGCGAAACCAAACAAAGGCCTGAGCCCGCGATCTCGACGTGACTGGAAGTGCGTAAGGTAACGCGAGATGAGTTGGAAAAGGAACTCGGAGAAGGCAGTTGGCGAAGGGTGACGCGAGTGGCCAGTCGACACCGGACAGCAGAAGTGAGCAGTCGGCATGAGATAGGGTCCAAGAATCAGTGAGGGAAGAGCAGTCAAGATGAGTCAGTACTCCTCATGGGTTGTAGAATTTTCGCTAGAAATCCACGCTAGCGTTAGTCTACATATGCACATAGGGAATGCATTGTTACATAACTCCTCTTCTTGCGCTTGAATTAACCCAAGCATATTATTCGTTTGTTTTCTTTCCTCCCACTCCCTTGATTGTATTTCTTGTAGCTAAGAAGAAATGTGCGATGCCCCTATCGGAACCACTAGTTGATCACCGGCCAAGAAGTTAAATGGTTCGAAGAAGTTGACGTATTTGGGGGGCCGAGGGGGTATCGTCACACAAGGGTAAAGTGAAGCAATCAAGGGAATCGAGTAGTGCCCTCTCCTACACCTTGGTGTAGTAGCTATCGAAAAGTGAGCCTTCGGGTCACCCTCGACTAAGGTCGCCAACTTTACTTTTTAGGTTTTTCTCATCCCAATGACGTTGGCGGAACTAGCGGTGAATCAAAGACTCAAAAGTGTAGCTTGCTTTGAAGAAAACTAAGGATTTTCAAATATTTTTAACAGGCTTATAATAAAACGGAATAAATTACGGTTACAGAAAGAGGAATTTTATCTAATAAACAGCATAAAAATGATTGATTTTAAAGGCTGCCAATCAGTTATTCATTGTAAGATCATATTTTTTGAGGAGTTGTTTGTCGGGAGTTTTCTTTGAGAGGCTGCTCATGTGATCAGGTGCCTGAAAATGTTTTTAGAATATTTTTTCAGTGTTGAATTGTATATCTATTTTTTGTGAAAATTTAGAAAAACAAAAGCCAAGCAGAATCTAGCTAGAACCAGTTCTTCCAACGAGATTTTTCCTAAAGTGAAAAATTGCATAAATGTTGATCGCTATCCTGTCTCATATCTTCGACTAAAAACACGAGAAACAATCCCCAAAGAAGACTGTATATATCCTCTGTCTCTGAATGACAATAAAAAATACAGGCGATTAAATAGAAGAAAATTAATAAAACTTTGCAAGAGACCATTTGGAAACTCGAGAAGATCATAAAATCCTCAATGGCGTTTTGTTTCTTCATCGTTCGTCATCAGCACGTTGTGCATAAAACTTGTTCTGAGTACATTTGAATATTTGTCTAGATTCTTCTTTTGTTCTCTCATTTTTAGAGCCTTCTCGTATTTAAGACACCTTATTTTTCTCAGTTCATTTGAATATTTATTTATTTCTTTTTTAAATACTAAGCTTCTCGTATTTAAGGGAGGGATTTTTCATGGTCCATTGCTTTGTCTCTAAAGCATAAGAACGTAAAATCCACCCCCCACAAAAAATAAATAAATAAATAATAAGTTTAAAAAAACCCAAAAGACACGTAAATAAATAAAATAAAAGTGACGTAGGTTCAAATTTCAGTATAACTTGCCTCAAGATACTTTTTTACTGATGGGTCAACAGCAGTGTATGCTTCATCATGCACTCAATATAGCGATGATATCCACCCGGGCAAGACCTACCCGCTAATTTCCTCTTTCCAATGCGACGAAGCGTGAAAAACAATCATCTTTTGTTCTTTTTATATACCCCACCTTTTTTTTTTTTATTATCGTAGTTTTACACATTTAACTTAGGAGTTCTGCAGGGTTTGTTTTTTTTACTTTTGTAGCAAGACAGAAAATGATTTTCAAACAAAAATTCATTCTGAAATAGATTTTACTTTAGTGTGTTCAAATAAATTAGAACACCGAATAAAACATTTCGCCTTTGTCACTTAAAAAAAATGCTTGTGTAATGTGTAGCGAATAAGCCAAGTTTAATTACAGCAGGTAAGAGTTTCTGGATTTGAGTTTAAATTTGTATGCAAATGGAAAACTCATTTTAACGACGAATCAACCCTTCTGAAGTAATTTCATACCTAGAGGTTAGGGAATTTGCTTGCATTGTAATTTTATATCAACACTTATGGTGCATTTCGTTTTTTTTTTGTTAAATGGCATATCAACCTTCGTGTGTTATTTAATGCAAAAGCCATCCTTCTAGAGGAACAGCAGTGATGCTATTTAACTCATAGCTGGGAGGATAAGGAGGTTCATACCTTTACCCAGGGTATTTGTCCGAAAGTGAACGTAATAGCGCGACTGGAGTTAGAACTCGCTTACTACGATTCTGCAATCCATCGATTTAACCATTACCCAACGAAGACACTCCTTACTCTTGGTGTAGTTTCCTAAGAGTTTTTTTGTCCACCGTAATGTTATCAAGTATTCCTTTCTAATACAAATAATTTGCACAGAGGAATACTCGAAACGCTATGACTATCTTATGATAATAATTGTATGGTTTCAAGTAATCATTCACAAATAACCAAAAATAATCCTTACACCATTATATCTTTATGAAACAATTCGTAATACAAATAATTTACAGTTGTTTTGTATAAAGTATTCCAATCGAATATGAAAGATTTTAAAATTGATCTATCTGACCCATAGATTGAATCCTAACACATACGACAACCCATCCGGAACATTGTATGTATTTACCCAACCCCTCCACACGGACTGAATGTGACACAAAGTCAATTTTTAAGCGGAGTTTAACAGGTTGGAATTCAGAATTTTCTTTCTCCTAGACTGGTTGTCTAACTGAGGCTAAAGAACCTAGTCTGCCCTACTATTTACCTATAACTGGATTCACTCCGGGGCATAGTAGACCTGGGAGTAATGGCAATGAAAGGGTACTCTGCATTCCGCAGAGTTCCAGAACTGGTTCCTCACCACCAGATCTAGTTTTGCGTCCTAACAAGACGATCGCTTTTTATAGGGGGGGGGTCTAAACTCTTTTCAGGGCCTACAGTTCGCATATTTTAAAACTCATTGATACTGTGGACGCAACTTAGAGAATTACAATCATGAATATGTAAAAGGGAAATAGATATGAAGCACTGAGTGAGAAACAAGCTCACTACTTGAGTAATGATCTGCGAGATTTGCTTGCTTACCCGTTTCATGCAAAGTGCCTTTACTCATGAGTGCAAGGAGTTTAAAGTGGGGAATGGTTACCTAAGAGAAAAAAAAGTATTTGAAAATAAAGCTCTTAATTTTCTTGTTGAAGTGATTTTCGGAAGATGCGTATAATATCCGGCGAGACTCGGGGAAATGTTGATTAACTTGTAATTTGAACAAATTCATAAAAAGATCAAGTTTTCCGAGCTTTAGGGTATTACATTGTGTATATGTACATAGATGGGATAGGTTAGGTTCTTTAGCCTTGGTTAGGCAATCAGTTTAAAAGAAGGAAAACTCTGACTTCAAGCCAGCTGTAAGTAAGTTAAGTAAAGTTAGCGACCATAGTCGAGGGTGACCCGAAGGCTCCCTTTTCGATAGCTACTACACCGAGGTGTAGTGGAGGGCGCTACTCCATTCCCAGGATTGCTCCACTTTACCCTTGAACCGTACCTTATAATGCTGAGTGTTAAGCAAGGTGGTATCAAGTACCATTTTTAAAGTCTTTGGTATGACTCGACCTGGGATTGAACCCAGGTCTCCCGGGCCATTGGCGAACACTCTAACCGCTGGGCCAATGTCCCGGTTAAAGCCAGCTGTACTTCACTTGAAATTGAGCTTGTGTCACATCCTGCTTGTGGTAGAAAGGCTAGGTGATTACATGTGTCTGTGTGTCCTCACATGGAAACATTTACATAACACAAAATTAGGCACACAAAAATGTAAGGGTAATTGGCGACCCCAAGGCTTCCTTTGCAAAAGCTACTACACCAAGGTGTAGAGAAGGGCACCACTCCTTTCTCTTTTTAAGCTTGATAATTCTGAGGGTTAAACACAGCGGCATAAAGTTCCATCTTTTGAGTCTTTGGTATGACATGACCTGAGATTGAACCCCAGTCTCCCGGGCCATTGGTGAACACTCTACCCAATGGCCCAGTATCTATTCAAATAACTGTACATGAACATACACGAGGGAATATTTATATATTTTTTGAGAGTGAGCGAGTTAAGGGAAATCGATAACGAAGACAAAAGCTAAATTAAAATCCCCACCAGATCAAATGCACGTTTTTTCGTCGTAAAAAAAAAATGTCTGCCTATCTAACGGCAGTCTTTTCCTTCATGAAACCAAATTCCAAAAACGTGCACTACACAGCCTGACTATAAGTGGTAATTTACTAAGCTTTTTGCTTAGATGTGGCACAAGGCCATGTGAAAGGGGCACCCAATGAGACTCGAACTCACTCGTGTAGGTTTGCTAGTCGAGCTTGCTAACCATTACACCACCAGAGGCGCCTCAGCCTGACTCGAAGTGATTAAACAAAAGCGAAATGCATAACGTCAAGGATATCATTTTTCTGACCTTTGCGTCCTTATTTCTCTGAAAATATTTCATTCAAACATTTATTTTCCCGAAATCTTTCCGAATATCCCAACCACATTCAGCAAATAAAAATAATTGGGATGAATAAATAAAGCTGGACTTATTCTAGAGTAAAGTTGTCTTTAAAATACATCTGATAATTTAGACATTACTTCCGGTAACTAGTATTTATATATCTTAGCCTTTTCTTTTCCACCTCGTTTAAACTCTTCTTTATATTCACGCTGGTCTTTATTTGAAACAAAGGCCATTGAATTCTTTCTATACATGAAATTCATTAGCGATATATAAAACATGTACATAAATAATCGTGGTTTATTCTCACAGTTACCGTGAGAGACAAAAAAATAAATAAGACAACTGAATAAATAGTTGAGAAGAATGAATGCACACAAAAGAGTGTGTTTTCTCACCATCATTCAACAGCAAGAAACCAAGCCTATAAATCAATGAGCATATTTACTCGATTCGTTTTTGCACAGTTATATAGGAAGAGCAACAAATGAAGAATGGTCAATGAGATTACTTAACCATATTGACCCAACCCCTCCGTTCGAGCAGGATACGACACAAGGTCAATTTTTAAGCGGAGTTTAACAGGTTTGAATTCAGAGTTTTCCTTCTCATTGACTAGTTGCCTCACCAAGGCTGAAGAACCTAGACTACCCTACTATTTGCCCATTGCTGGAGGGAGAATAATTGGATTCATACCTTTCCCAAGGGTATTAGTGCTATGTGAAACGCAATTAGTCTCGTCCAGGATTTGAACTCGTGTCGTCGTGTCCATTTCCTACGACGATAACCATTACACCACGGGTACCTCCATGAGATTACTTTACTAACCATCACTAAATTGGAACTTTAGTAACACAATGTTATTTGTCTAAATTTCTCTGATGAATTCTGATAATTTTTATCACTAAGAATATTTGGACAATTGGTTGGTTTGTTGGGTTTTATGGCATATCAACCTTTGTAGGTTATTTAACGCCAAATCCATTTTTATGTAAATAATCTGTTCTATTTAAAACAATTCAGTTTAGCATAAGTACACAGTGTAATGGTCAAAAACATTTCCATTTCTAACTATTCAAGCAGTTGTATGTAACAATTCGGTTAAGTGTAAATACAGTTTTAATTTAGAAAAACAGTTCTATTTCAAATAATTCAGTTAAGCATAAGCACGCAGTTTAAATGTAAGAACAGTTTAATTGTAAAAGTCATTTCTATTTCAAACTATTCAGTTTTACTCAAACAATTCATTTTAGCATAAGTATGCTGTTAATTCTATTTAACCCATAGATAGGACCCTTATCAGGTGCTACCACTCCGGGCTAGAGTGGACCTGGGAGCAATGGCAATAAAGGGGTACTCCGCATTCCCCAAAGCTCCAGCATTGCTGGAACCTCACCATCAGATTGTTTAGTGTCATATCCAGGACACTCATTAGGTGGGGTCTTACCCCTCTGCAGAGGTGCAATCAGTGTATTCTACAGCCCCAGCTGACTGGGCAATACACAGAGTTAAATGTCAAACAGCTTTATTTCAGATAATTCAGTTCAGCATAAGTACACAGTTTAGACGTCAAAAACAGTTATATTCTGAGCAATTCAGTTCAGCATTAGTAAGCAGTTCCAATATCAAAACAGTTCTATTTTAAACAATTCAGTTTAGCATAAATACACAGTTTAAATGCAAAAATCAGTATAGTGAAAGAAGCACGTAGTTCTATTTAACCCATAGATAGGACCCTCATCAGGTGCTACCACTCCGAGCCAGAGTGGACCTGGGAGCGATGGTAATGAAGGGGTACTCCGCATTCCCCAAAGCTCCAGCATAGCTGGAAGCTCACCATCAGATTGTTTAGTGTCATACCAGGACACTCGTTGGGGGGGGGTCTTACCCCTCCGCAGAGAAGCAGTCGGTGTATTCTACAGCCCCAGCCGACTGGGCAAATTTGGACAATTGTCTTCGTTGTTTTACTCACTTTTTTTATCTAGCAGGATATATAGCACGGTGGATTCGTTAGAAAGTGCTTCCGATTGAAATCATTTAAAGGTTCCAGGTTCAATCCCACCAACAGGTAACAACAAAGAATACTTACTATAGGTTTATTTAAATTTCTGAGACGAAGCTTGATTTTTATCTTTAAGGGTTTTCGGACTATTATCTTTATGTTTATTGTTATTTCCCCAACGTTTCGGCCGATATGTCCTCCGGACTTCAGGTGTTTGTCGAACACGGGAACCTTCACGGAACTTCGAACTACGTCCTTTATTGAATCCACGGGGGGTCACCTGCTCTGATTCCGTTAACCATAACCAGGTACAAGTGTTAAGTGTTCCTGTATTGTTACTCGCCTGTAGTCAGGATTCCCGAGTTCGACAAACATCTGAAGAAGGCCGGAGGACATATCACCGAAACGTTGTGGAAATAATAACGATGAAGACAATAGTCCGAAAACCCTTAATGATAAAAATACCTACTACAGCTTAACACTTGCATCCGCTCATGGGTAACGGAATTAGAACAATCTATTCCCTTGAATTAAATAAAGAATTCATTTCGAGGTTCTTTGTAGGCTCCCAAGTTCGACGTAGTACAAGTGGAAGAGGCCGAAAAACATATCGGTCGGAACAATGGATGTATAATGAGGAAGACATTTGTTCAAATATTCTACATAATGTATTTACCCAACCCCTCTGCTACGGACAGGATGTGACACAAGATCACTTTAAACAGAGTCCAGCTGGTTCGAATTGAGAATTTTCCTTCTTCTAGACTGGATACCGAAACCGATGCTTAAAAAAAAAAAAAAAAAAAAAAAAAAAAAAAGAAGAAATGCTAGTCTACCATCTTATAACTCATAGCTGGCAAGAGAGCATTAGCTCAAAGTAAAATGCAGGCACCCTTGTCCAGGATTTGAACTCGGGTCACCGATTCCATTTCCTACGACGATAAACGTTTCTCTAAGCGCACCACAGACTGATATAACTAATATATTGACCCTCGACCGAGCTGCCAATCAAGAGTAAATAAGCGGAAGTAAATAATATAACCAGATGGCCAGACGGTTCGAGTCAGTTGGAGACAAGATGCCGAAGTGAGAGCCAGCGGCAGAGAGAGGGCTTCGGGCCCTCAGTGACCTACGGTTGAGCAACCCCAGCCAAGATGTGGAGGAAGTCCTGCTATGGTCAGAAGAACTTTGGTCAATATAGCAGTCTGTCCCTGTCCCTAACTCATCTCTCATACACAATCAACATCACCCTTTCGGGAATAAAGTGTGAGAGATATTTTTTTTTATAAAGAAGTGTATTCGTTCGTTCATTGGAGTTCGTATATTATGTTTAATGATGTTTCTGCTTATATTTGTATTATGGCTATACAACATAACTATTGATTTTACCCGAGTTTGGCACAAGACTCAATAGTGTAGAAATAAAAAAAATAGGAAGATTATGTTGCGCCAATTTTCCAAATGATGAGTTTTAAAATTAGATAGATTTCACCTAGGCACGAATATAATTTAACTAGCGCTGGTTGGGCACAGGCAGCTATCGTAGATACATAACAATAGTCTATTATAGAGCTGTACCACCCTGTGAGGATCAAACTCTTCATTTTAGCAATGGTCTCAGATTAGTTTGTGTGATCGACGCTTCAAATTTACAAGTTCAAAGGACTATTTATTGTTTTTCTTTTTAAATAATCAGCTTCAATTGAAATCATTTCTCTCTGAAATTGATATGAAGTTTATAGAAAAAAAAAGAAAAAGAAAAGGTTTTTTCATTAGTTCAAATGACATTGCCCAGACGGTTAGGGCTGTAGAAGCACTGACTGCTTCTCTGCAGAGAGGTAAGACACCCTACCCAACGAGTGTCCTGGATATGAAACTAAATAATCTAATGGTGTGGTTCCAGCAATTTGGAGTGCCCCTTCATTGCCACTGGTCCCATATCAACTCTGACCAGGAGTGGTAGCACCTGATAGGGTCCTATGTATGGGTCAAATAGAATTATAATGCGTACTTAAAACTGAACTGTTTGACTAAACTGAATTGCTTGAAATAGAGATATTTTTGACTATTAAACAGTGTATTTATGCTAAATTGAATTGTTTGAAATAGAACTGTTTTTTGTATAAAAATAGATTTGGCTTTAAATAACCTATAAAGGTTGATATACCATAAAATCAAACCAGACCAAATCGAATGACAGATTTATTTTCAAGTATTTGTCAAAATGGACAATTTCGCATGCATATGAGGTTCCAAACATTCTTTTCCTATTCATGCGCAGTCTATAGTTTATATTCTAAGACCGAAGAGAAACGAAATGAGAATAAAGAAGTAACCGGGCATTTTTCATTTTCTTTTTCTCGTTATTCATTTCCCTATTATCTCCTTGGTTGGTTCTTGGTCATTTTCTGGAATTTTTTTTTTTTTGTTTAACCTTCTCCAAATGTTCACTATCTACGAGAGCATAAATAAATATACATTCATCTTGAGACAAATTTGAGCCTTTGAGCTGGTATCTAGTGAAGAATTTTAGGGTTGAAACGTGATCAGGATTACTTTTGTTTCCTCAGGTAGCTCTTGTGTGCGTGACAGCTTAATAAGTAGGGAAACGGGTCTTCTAATCGGTCGGTGACGTAATTCGAGCGAAGAGTGAAGGTTAATGAGCTGTGTAACTCGAAAGCGGATTGAAGATTAGACAATCAGAAAATAAATTCGAACCAGTGGCTATGAATAAAATGTGTATCTATGAGAGGAGAGAAAGACAGTGTTAGAGAGTGATTATATAAATATATATATATACATACATACACATATGAGGAAGAGAGAGAGAAGGGGGAGGGAGAGTCAAAAAGCGAGAGGGGTGTTTCAAAGATGGTTGGTTAGTTATATTTTATGGCACATCAACCCTTGATGGTTATTTAATGCTTGATTCTGTTCACATATTATTTGTTAACGAATAGTTTGCTCGTAATATTTTTTAACGAGTCAGAGCTTTTGTCCTCAGACAAATGGTTTCAAGTATTGTAAATGGTTAAATTGTTCCAAAGGTAAGACTAACAGGTACTACCACTCCGGGTCAGAGTGGATCCAGGAGTAATGGCAGTGAAGGGTTACTCGATATTCCTCAAAGCTCCAGGACAAGAGCCTCACCATCAGATTGTTTAATGTCATATACAGGACGCAGTAGAAGTGGGGTCTTATCCCTCTGCAGAGATCCAAGTCAGTGCTATCCACAGCTATAGGGTCGAGAGAGTGAGAGAAAAAGTTTGTTGTTCTTGTCTAAATGGCAAATCAGTCTTCGTGGGTTATTTAATGCCAAAGTCATCTTTGTTGAAGAATAGCAGTGATGCTATTTTACTCATAGCTGAGAGGGTTCATACTTTTTTTCAGTACTTTCTCATTTTTTAGGGTTCATTATCTTTCCCTTTTTAGGGTACATTAACAGCATTGCTTAAGTGTGACTGGAGTTTGAACCCACAAACTACGATACCGCATTCCAGCCATGACGCTAAAGGGACTCTTCCCAAGTGGTAAGAGAAGAAAGTAAAAGAGAAAAGAGGTATGGTATGAGGAGACACTTTGTGCGGTATTATTTAAAAAAGCGAGATAAAGAGGGAAGGAAATGAGACAAAGAAGGGAAAAAAAAAAAAAAAACAAAAAAACTCCGATGTATATACAGAGAAAACAGAAGAGAAAATTGTTGGAAGAAGAAACAGTGGGAACGGATGAACGTTTAAGGGGAAGAAGAAAAAGAGAAGATAAAAGCGAATACTGGGAATGGAAAAAAAAGAAAAGAATATAAAACCAAAAATGGCGGGTTCGAAAAATATTCAAGTAGCACAAAATCTATAAGAGAAAAGAATAGAATAAGAAAGCAATGCTGTTAATGTACCCTAAAAATGGAAAGATAATGAGAACAAAGTACTGAAAAAAAGTGGAGATGAATTACAGATAAAATAAACAAACAAAAATAGATAAAAAGGCAATGAAAAACGAAAAACAGAAAACCTGTAAAATACAGAAAATGAAGTGTCAAAATAAGAAGACTTGATTAATCAAATACCCTTTGGCTTCTCGAGTTTTCTTATCAAACCCCACGTTTCATTAATTCCAAATTTGAGGGGATAATACTCAACAAGGCTTCTTTTAGCAATTCAAAAAAAAAAAAAAAATATTAAGAAACAAAAATGGCCGACTTTCGAATTTAACTGAAGACAAAAAAGCGGAAAATTTCGTTTGATGAATATTTTATATTTAGTCATCTGCTTCGCTCTTTTCAAATAATAAAAATTACACAACGGTCCGATAGAGAATGCTCTATCAGATTATTATTCATTAATTTTCTTCTAGGATAGCTTAATCTAGAACTGCGAAAAATAAATAAATAAAAACCAAATTGCTGAAGTAAAATGAGCTAAATATTTACAAAGAAGACAGTTGTATTCTGGGTAGGTTCCCTGCTCGTGATAATTCTACAAGATTTAGCACAGATGTCCATTATTTGACAATCTTTCGGAGGTCTGCACTAAAAGTGCAACAATTGCCAGTTATATAAATTAGGTTGATGCAAAAGATTCCAGCATTTTTGATAAATCTTTAGCATAATTAATCCAGCATCAAATTATTTTACAAGGCTTTCTATGTCCTTAGACTTAATTTTAGTTAAATTAGTCGGGTTGTTTGGGTTTTATGGCATATCGAGCTTTGTAGGTTATTTAAAGCCAAATCCTGTCCCCACACTCACACACACACTCTCTCTTTTATATATATATATATATATATATATATATTTTTTAGATGGATAGATAGATAATATACGATTTTACGCGAATAGTTTGTTGGTAATATTTCAAACAAGCCAAAGATTATTCGTTTTCGCTGTTAAGTATTGCTCTGTAACACAGCATTTAATTTACCCATCAGTCCTTTGTTTGCACACAGTTAAATGATCAAACAGTTCTATTTGACTCATAGATGGGACTCTAACAGGTACTATCAATCCGGATCAGAGTAGACCTGGGAGTAATACTGATGAAGAGAGTACTCCACATTCCCCAAAGCTCTCGGACTGGATCCTCACTATCTGACAGTTGTGTATCATATCCAAGACACTCGTTAGTGGGAGTCTTACTCGTCTGTTGAGATGAAGTCGACATATTTTACAGTCCTAGCCGAGTGGGCTGCACTTAAATCTGATTTGGTTTAATTGTTTAACGGCATATCAACTCCTTATGTGATATTTGAAGCCAAAATTTTATTTGTAAATATTTGGCTATCATTTAAATTTCTAAAAGTTTTATTGAAAAAGAAAACAATGGGGGAAGAACTGCCAAAAATATTCATATCTATTTGAATTGAATTTGCATAAGTTTGGTTTTAAGGCATATCAACCATTATTGGTTATTTAATGCCAAATCCAGTTTATCCATATATATTAGATATGTGATTTGTAAACATAAGTCAAAAATTTTTTAATAGTTCCAAGTTCACTAACAATTCATTTAAAACAAACATTTGTTTACACACAGTTAAATGATCAAAATGTTCTTTTTAAACAATTCAGTTTAGTATGAGTCAAAATTTTAATGGTTCCAAGTATTGCTACATATCACTGACAATTCAATTATATATCAGTCATTTATTTCCACACCAATAAATGATCAAACAGTTCTATTTCTAACAATTCAATTTAGCATGAGGTACTATCAGGTATTACCACTCCAGGCCAGAGTAGACCTGGGAGTAATGGCAATGAATGAGTACTCCACATTACAAGAGCCTCACCATCAGAGGTTTAGAGTCATTACAGGAGACTCGTTAAAGAGAGGGGTTACTCTTCTGTAGGGATGCAGTCGGTGTATTCTACAGCCCCAGCCAATTGGGTTACAAAAGTTGAGTAGTTTTTTTGTTTACATACAGTTAAATGTCAAAACAGTTCTACTTCATGAACTTCAGTTTAACGAAAATACAGTTTAAAAACAGTTAAGTTCAAACAATTCAGTTTTGCGTAATTACAGTTTAATTCTATTTGACCCATATCAGGTGCTACCACTCGGGGCCAGAGTGGACCTAGGAGCGATCGCAATAAAGGGATACTCTGTATTCCCCAAAACTCTAGCATTACTGGAACCTCACTATCCCGCGGCAGAGATGCAGTCGGTGTATTTAACAGACCATCCCCAGCAGCCGACTGGGTAAAGTAGTTTTACGTAGAGTCTGTTTAATAACATTTTTTTGAATTTCTGAGACGAAGTATTCTTACGATTATTCATCGATTTTTTTTTCAGACTAGTTTTTGTTTTTATGAGAGTTTTTTTTTATCTGTACTCTACAACTTTTCAACGGGTGTCCTAGATATGACTCTAAACCATCAAACCAAGTCAGCTGGGACTGGAGAAGACACCGACTGCATCTCTACAGAGAAGTTAGAATCCCCACCAACGAGGCTGGCCCAGTCGGTTAGAGGGGGACTGTAGAATACACCGACTGCATCTCTGCCGAGGGATAAGACTCGCCCCCTTAACGGGTATCCTAGATATGACTCTAAACCATCAAACCAAGTTGGTTTGGGCTATAGAATACACCGACTGCATCTCTACAGAGGGGTAAGACTCCTCCAACGAGTGTTCTGGCTATCACACTGAACAATCAGATAGTGAGGTTCCAGTAATGCCAGAGTTTTGGGGAATACAGAGTATCCCTTTATTGCGATCGCTCCCAGGTCCACTCTGGCCCCGAGTGGTAGCACCTGATATGGGTCAAATAGAATTAAACTGTAATTACGCAAAACTGAATTGTTTGAAATTAACTGTTTTTAAACTGTATTTTCGTTAAACAGAAGTTATTGAAGTAGAACTGTTTTGACATTCAACTGTATGTAAACAAAAAAAAAAAAAAAACTACACTCATACTTTACAAAAGTTTGTACTGATCTGGTATTTTGTCTGCATTGTGTTCTGGTAAAAACAGTAAAAAAACTGAAAGGATCATTCTATGTAAGTAACGACTCTATATTTAAAAGCTTCCTGTAAGTTTACATGGAAGTATTCATAAACCTTTTCGCAGATCAAATATTGATAATCAACAAATACCTTTGTCGGGGTTACTTTTACCTCTTAGAACTCTCATACACATTTATTCACGGTCTAATGGGAAGGCATACTTGATAGACTTTAATAAGGAAAGTGAAAACAAAAGTTTCCACCCAACATGATTGACTCCCCAGTCAAACAGGTGGTACCAGTTTTGCGAGTCTTTTAGACATTTCTTGGAAACCAGCCAAAAACCTTAAATCTAAAACAGGCGGGTTCTTGTGCCCATAGAGACAATATTTTGTGGCTATCAACGTCGCAGTTCATTTGTATCAAATCTCAAATGAATGGAATTCTAAGTGTAACATTTCATTGAGGTCTTTTGGCGAATATTAAGTGACAGACGGAAGTCAGGATTGTCTAGACTTCTTTGCTCACAACCATCTTTCTACCCTTCTTTTGCAATTCGGTGTTTTTTTTTTTAATTTATTTTTCTTTCGCTCCCTAAAGTTAAATTTCTTTTTTTAAAACAATTTTCTCTCAGTTTCTTATTTCTTTCTTTTCTCTCTAATAATCTTTACTCTTTTCCTTTCTTTTTCATCCGGGTTCTTTTTCCTTTTTCTCTCTCCAGTTCTCCATTCTTTCCTTCTCTCTTCATCCTACCCCTTATCACATTCTCATTTTTTTCTTATTCATCTTTCTCTTTATCCTTGTCTTTTTTCTTTTTCCAGTTCACCCTTCTTTCTTTCTCTTCCCTTATCTTAATCCTTCTCTATCAAAACCAGCTATTATCAAAAGAAAAACTATAATAGACAACCAAAGAAGAAGCTCACATAAACTATAAGTCTATAACAGAATCTAACACTATGCTCCGTTCGCGTCGGGCATATTGTGTAAATGCCGTGCAAATAGACACATAGATATTCGCTGCCCATAGCCAAAACATAAAATTAGACAATCATGCAACTCTACACATCAGTTTCCGACATCTTAATTTCTCCTTGACTGAACATAAAAACAATTCTTCCTTTGAGCACACATAACGCCCACTGTTACACCTCAAAATTGCCGCCATTTTTTTTTTATTGCCGAAATAATAATTATCTATTGGCGCCACCTGACGGCAGGGAAAGAAATTATCGTCGGATCACTTGTCACTCACCACACACACATATATATATATATATATATATATATATATATATATATATATATATATATATATATATATATATATATATATTTACTTACATAACGTATAATCTACACACATTTCTACATTGCTAAAATTATTATATATATAACCATTCCGGGTGAAAACGAACCATTATAGCAAGATTTTTTTTTTTTTTTTATTAGTGCACTACATTTAAGATGCCCTTGAAAAATAAAGCAGTTTTCTGTCCATTTTGCAAATGAGTTATGCAGAAGTCTGCCCAGAACGTTAGTTTTTAATTATCTAAATTCTCGAAATGACAGAGCTCGGTAATATAAATAAGAATCCTTCGCTCCTTCCTTAATATCATTATGGATCACAGTTACTGTTGGATCATGGATTTTCTAGTATAACTGTTGAGAGAAAGAGAGATTTCATGTTTTTCCAGAGTATTTATACACCATGACCTGAGCTACTTCAGCACAAACTCGAACTCTCATCGGCGACTTCATTTCAGGCCAAGCTTGGTCTGATGAACGCATAGGTGATTTGATTTAGTTTGGTGGGTTTTATGGCATATCAACCTTTGTAGGTTATTTAACGCCAAATCCATTTTTATGTAAATAATCTGTTCTATTTAAAACAATTCATTTTAGCATAAGTACATAGTTTAATTGTTAAAAACATTTCTATTTCAAACTATTCAAGCAGTTATATGTAACAATTCAGATAAGTATAAATACAGTTTTAATGTCGAAAAACAGTTCTATTTCAAATAATTCAGTTAAGCATAAGCACGCAGTTTAAATGTAAGTACGGTTTAATTGTCAAAAACATTTCTATTTCAAGTTATTCAGTTTACTCAAACTATTCAGTTTAGCATAAGTATGGTGTTAGTTCTATTTAACCCATAGATAGGGCCCTATCAGGTGCTACCACGCCGGACCAGAGTGGACCTAAGAGCAATGGCAATGAAAGGGTACACCGCATTCCCCAAAGCTCCAGCACTGCTGGAACCTTATCATTTGATTGTTTAGTGTCATATCCAGGACACTCGTTGGTGGTGGGGGGTCTTACTCCTCTGCAGAGGAGCAGTCAGTGTATTCTACAGCCCCAGCTAACTGGGCAAACGCATAGGTGAGACACTGAGACACCAAGCCCTGTTGACTATGCCTACGCTATCCTATATGTTAGTGGAATAGAAGTAATTGATCAAACAATAATATTACACGAAATAAAGCATTGATTTTTTTAAAAATAATCTTTATCGGTTGTTATTGACTAGAATTGCTACACATAATTGCAAATGACCAAGAAACATGTTTATCGGATTTGTATAAATATTTTTATCCTAAATTTCCCTTCAAACATAAATAAATTTAAGAACAAGATCAAAGAGAATTACGGGTGCCAAGTTATAAATAATCCTAATTTGTTTAGAGTGATTTTTGAAGTGGAAATATTTACCAAGTCTCAACAGTGTACGCACGTCTCAAAAAAGATCTTATAGAAATTAGATAGTAATTGTCGATAAGAGGATATAGGAGAGTATCAACTTGATAAAAATACAGCACATATAATTCATTGCATTGAATAGAGAGATAGAGAGGCTAATTAACAATTCTGATCAAGCATGTAGTAAAAATGGTTAATCACAGTTAAATAATTTTTAGATTTGATAAAGAATTTAAAGTTGTCTTTAATTGGATCATTTTGAGATGAGGCTTCTTAATCTGAGAATTAATTTTTATTTATTGCGGACTTTTTGTCCTCATCTTGGTAGTTTTTTTGTGTTGTTTCTTTCACTACGTTTCGGCCAAATTTCACCTCTGGCCTACTTCAGGTGATTTTTACCGCGACCTCGGATAGGAATGAGGAGTCTTGTAACCGTATTCCCAGTAATTACTGCTTTCCATAGTTGTCTATCGCACCACGTTTTTGACCAAGAAAACCTCTGGCCGGCTTGGGTAGGATTTGAAACCGCTATCTTCTGACAATGCTCACCTGAAGAAGGCCAGAGGTGAAATTTGACCGAAACGTAGTGAAAGAAGAAACAACACAAAAAAAAAACCTACCAAGATGAGGACAAAAACTCCGCAATATATAAAAATTAATTCTCAGAATTTAAAGTTTTCGTAAAAAATCACGATATAGTATAATTTTTTAAAGGCTTTACTCAGTTTGGCGCATGTTCACACTAGAGAACCATAGAAGATTGAACTAGCAACACAAAAGAATATTTAATTTCTATAATATAATTATGGTTTATTTCTATGATATAATTTCTACATGAGAGAAAACGGCTCAAAGCTGTCGCTTATACAATGCCAAAACAACACAGCAGAAAGTGAAGTTTGAACTCATTAAACCAATCTATTGGGATGAAAGATAAACTTTGATAGATACTCAACATCGACTGCATATTCTTGAAGTATAACTTTGTACATCTCAAAGAATATCCGCTATGAATCAGTTTGGTTTGGTTTTATGGCACATCAACCATTGTAGGTTATTTAATGTCAAATCCTTTTTATACATATACATTAAATATATAGGATTTATTTTGGTTGGGTTTTATGGCACATTAACCATCGTAGGTTATTTAATGCGAAATCCTTTTTATACATATATAATAGATATATAGGATTTGTTTTGGTTGGGTTTTATGGCATATTAACCATTGTGGGTTATTTAATGCCAAATCATTTTTATACATATATGGTAAATATATAGGATTTGTTTTGGTTGGGTTTTATGGCATATTAACCATTGTAGGTTATTCAATGCCAAATCCTTTTTATACATATATGATAAATATATAGGACACCTCAGGTAGTGTAAAGTTTAGCAAGCTTGACTAGCAAACCTGCGAGAGTGAGTTTGAGTCTCATTGGGTACCCCATTCATTCGGCCTTGTGCCACATCGAAGCAAAGAGCTTCGTAAATGACTATATATTAAATATATGATATTTAAACACATTTTGGGGATAACGTTCTTAAACGAGCCCGAGGTCATTTTTTTCACAGTTAAATGGTTTCACTTATTTCTATCTAATATGAATAATTCTATTTGCACACAGTTAAATGATCAAACAGTTCTATTTCAAACAATTGTTTAGCATAAGTACAGTTTTTTTGTTTACACACAGGTAAATGTAAAAACAGTTCTATTTTAAGTAATTTAATTTAGCATAAGTACGCTGTTTAATTGTCAAACGTTTATTTTTGACCGATTGATGGGACCCTATCAGGTGCTATCCCTCCTGCCCAAAGTGGACCAAGGAGCGATGACAATGAAGGTGTACTCCACATTCCTCCCGGATTGATTAGTGTTATATATCCGGGACACTCATTGGGAGGGGGGTCTGAAGAGATGCAGTTAGTAAACACGGTGCATTCAATAAGTTTCCAGACTTTTTGTTCAGGCATTGAAAAATTGACGTAGACTCTTGAAAATTCAGTATTTTATTGCTATACATCTTATGAGATGACCGACCAATTTTTATGATTCCAGGTTCAAATGAACAGCTACAGCAGCAATTGGAATACACCCTACAAAAACCTGATTGTCATAAGAGATTCGAGGAAGGCAGGGAGTCTGTGAGGGATGATGAGAGGTGTGGGAGGAGTAAGAAAGTCAATACACCAGAGTTGATTGGACAAACGGTTAGGGTTACTATGTTGAGGTTTTAAAGGAGTTCAGGAAGAGATTCCGTCGGAAGAGGCCAGCACTCTTCAAATAACAGGACAATGCACCAGTCCACAACTCCATCCTTGTCACAGATTATTAAACCAAGATGGGCATCAAGGCAGTTCCTCACCGTCCCTATAGTCCTGACGTTGCTCCCTGTGACTTTTGGTTATTCCCTAAGCTCAGAGGCTATCGTTATGAGACAATTGAGGAGATGAAAGAGGCTGTGACGAAGGTCATTGACATGCTTACACAAGAAGACTTCCATGGGTCCTTCCAGAAGTTGTTGGAACGGTACAAGTGCATTGCAGCCGGAGGAGATTACTTCGAAGGGGACTAGAGTTTCATGTGTGTACTATAAATAAAAGTGCCCATACGAAAAAAAGCTGGAAACTTAGTGATCCTCGTATTTTGTAGCCCCAGTCAATTGGGCCAGCGATGACACAGCAAAGAACACATTAAGCTGGAGAAAGAGAAATACAGTGAAATACTCTATGGTTGACTTAATTTCAAAATAATTTGGAGAAAGGCGTCGTTTACGAGAGAGATAGACTATCTACGTCTCGATTTGTGGAGTTAGATATTCTTAAAGGGAAGGAAAAATTGTATCAGTGTTTTTCAACTTTCATATTATACGTTTGTTTTAAGTGATAAGGGCGCTTGCCAGCAACCAAAAAATGTTAGTTATTTTAGAGATAGCAGAAGAGTACGAATGACGCCAAGTTGTTGACCAATCGAAGTGGATAGCACTGACTACCTCAAATGTCAGATGACAATGTGAGAGGGATTGATTGAGATGGAAACCTTGTGGAAATATTTGGCTCAGAAAAAAAGGGAGTAAATGAGTGTGGTTTTGGTTGAACAAGACTGTGGTTGCCTGCATTAATCACTCGACAAAAAAAAATATCATGTGGTTCAAAGTAAGCAAGAGTTGGTCTGAAAAGTCCACTGTGACAGTTTAACTCTAAAAATATCATATCAACCTTCTCGGGGTACTTAATGCCGAATCCATACTCCCCCCCCCAGAGGGACAGTAGTGGTACTATTTAACGCATAGATGGAAGAACAAGGGGGTTCATAACTTTCCTAAGGGGATTTGTCCGAAAGTGAACGTAATAGCGCGACTGGAGTTCGAACTCGCATACTACGATTCTGCAGTCCACCGCTTTAACCATTACACCACGGGGATATCCCGTGGAAAATCAAAGTTCTTCTAACCCAGAACTGTTATTAAAAAGATAATTGTTACTGATCTCTTTTTTCTTTTTAAACCAAAAAACGTTTCCGCCTCTTTTACGCGTATATTCTTTCTAGAAAGAGTGCTTTTCCAGGTCGTACCTCACATTCTTTTCAGCTATGGGCAAATAGTAGGGCAGACTGGCTTCTTCCCTACTATTTGCCCATAGCTGGAGGGAGAGTAATTGGATTCATACCTTTCCCAAGGGTATTAGTGCTATGTGAAATGCCATCAGTCTCGTCCAGGATTTGAACTCGTGTCACCTTGTCCATTTCCTACGACGATAACCATTACACCACGGGGACCATATTAAATATATAATTTCTAAAATTATGTAGTTAACATTTTTAAACGAGCCTGAGCTCGTTTGGGGGGGGGGCACACAGTTGAATGGTTTCGTTTATTTCTATCTAACACGATTAATTCTATTTACTATTAATCATTTGTTTTCATACAGTTAAATGTTTTCAAGTATTGCTTTTTATCACTATCAATTCAATTAAACATGAGACATTAGTTTACACACAGTTACATGAACAAACAGTTTTATTTCAAGCAATTCATTTTAGCGTAAGTCATTCTTTTGCACTCAGTTTAAAGGTACAGTTTAAATGTCAGTTTTATTTTACCCATACGTAGGACCCTTGAGTGGGCCTGGGAGCGGAGACAATGAAAAGGTACTCCACATTCCCCAAAGCTCCAACATTACTTGAGCCTCACCATCAGATTGTTTTGTGTCATAACAGGACACTCATTGGGGGAGTCTGCAGAGATACAGTCAGTGTATTCTACAGTCCCAGCCGACCGGGCTTTTTACCGTTGTGAGCAGAAGTAAAAATAATCTGATCAAAACAAACATATCAATCCTGACAAAAGACAAATAATAGATGGACTGAAACGTCATGGGGGCACCCCACTTAAAATAAAATCGGTAATTTGAACAACTTATCCATCATTAATTCATCTCAGAATTTCGGAACGTATAGCAAAGAAAAGTGGGCGACTCGAAGGCTCCCTTTTCAATAGCTACAACACCGAGGTGTAGGGGGAGGGCGCAACTCCTTTTCCGAGATTGCTTCACTTGACCCTTGATACGTACCTTATATTGCTGAGTGTTAAGCAAGGAGGTATCAAGTACCATTTTTAAAGTCTTTGATATGACGCGACCTGGGATTTAACCCAGCATTCCCGGACCATTAACGAACACTCTAAATATATGTAAACATATATAAATAAGATCATACAAGGCAAAATACCATTGAAACACAAGAAAATAAATAAGTATATTAGATTATAAATCTATTTCACCCATTTGTCAGGATCTTCAGATGGGATTTAAATAAAATCCCGGTGAAATAAATTTATAATTCAATATAACTATTTATTATCTTGTTCAATATCTACGACAGGAGGGCACTACCCCTTTCCCTGGATTGCTCCACTTTACTCTTGATACGTACCATGTAATGCTGAGTGTTAAGCAAGTAAGTATCAAGTACCATTTTTATGACTCGACCTGGGATGAACCCCGGTCTCCAATGAACGTATAAATATATATAATACTGTAAAATAACAAATGTAAACATTGTAGAGTTTAGATTATTCAGTCATTCTGAAGTCTTATTTAATGTTTAGGTATTAAAAGTTTTTTTGTTAATATTTTGCTTCATTCAGCGTCTCGTTTCATAGAAATATTTAACCACTGATTGGATTTCATAAGCCTTTTCAGTCAATCTTCCTTAAGGACAAGATTAATTTTTGGTTTAGGATTAATCCAATTATATATATATATATGTCATCCACAGACCTCATCAGTGTGGCTAGACATACTAGCTTACCGTCGCTGGGATCAAAACCCGGTTGACTCAAACGCCAATCCAAGCTTCTACCCCTCAGCCACGAGGAAACAGTAGCGACGAAGTAAATTTTAAACGGTTATGAATCACAATTACTATTGTTTACACACACACACACACACACACATAATTGGATTAATCCCAAACCATATATATATATGAGAGAGAGAGTTTGGGTTATTTTTAAATTATGGGATTTGATATGTTAAATTTGGTTTGGTTTGGTTTCTTTGTTTAATGGCATATCAACCTTTGTAGGTTATTTATTGCCAAATCCATTCTCCTAGAAGAACAGTAGTTGTACTATTTAATCCATAGCAGGGAGGATAAGGGGGTTCATACCTTCCCCAAAATACCTTTGCCTGAATGTAATAGCGCGACTCGGGTACGAACTCGCTTACTACGATTCCGCAGTCCATCGCTTTAACCATTACACCACGAGGACACCCTCGGTTGAATTTGGTGTAATAAATGAGTTTAACTTCAGGTGTTTGGTAGGTATATTGTGAGTATATAATATTGGTTGGGTTGTTTGGTTTTTATGGCATATCAACCTTTGTAGGTTATTTAACGCCAAATCCATTTTTATGAAAATAGTTCTTTTTCAAACAATTCAGTTTAGCACAAGTACGCAGTTTAAATGTGAAAAACTTTTCTATTTCAAGCTATTCAGTTTAGTCAAGCAGTTCTACAGTTAAATGTCAAAACAGTTTTATATTAAACAAATCAGTTTAGTGTAAGTTCAGTTTCAACGTCAAAAAACACTTCCATTTCAAATAATTCAGTTTAGCATAAGCACACAGTTTAAATTTAAGTACGGTTTTAATTGCCAAAAACATTTCTCTTTCAAGCTATTCAGTTTAGAATAAGTATGCAGTTTAGATATATTCAACCCATAGATAGGGTCCTATCAGGTGCTACCACGCCGGGCCAGAGTGGACCTGGGAGCAATGGCAATGAAGGAGTGCTCCGTATTCCCCAAATGCCAAGCATTACTGGAACCTCACCATCAGTTTGTTTAGTGTCATATCCAGGACACTCATTGGGAAGGTCTTACCCCTCTGCAGAGGAGCAATCAGTGTATTCGCCTGGGTAATATATTGGTTATTGCTTGTTCTTCTAATTTATAATTTTTGTGTATTTTATTGATTGATTTAGATTTTATGACGTATCAACCTTTGTAGGTTATTTAATGCCAAACTCATTTTTTATACAAATAAACAGTTCTATTTCAAACAATTCAGTTCAGCATAAGTTCACATTTTAATTGTTAAAAACATTTCTATTTCAAGTTATTCAGTTTAGTCAAATTGTTCTAATTCAAACAATTCAGTTTTGTATAAGTATAGTTTTTGCTTACACACAGTTAAATGTCAAAATTTTATTTCAAACAATTCAGTTCAGCTAAAGTACAGTTTCAATGTAAAAAACAGTTCTATTCCAAACAATTGATTGATTAGTTGGGGTTTATGGTATATTCAACGCCAAATCCATTTTTATGCAAATAGTTCTATTTCAAACAATTTAGTTTAGCATGAGGATATGTTTAATTGCCAAAAACATTTCTATTTCAAGCTATTCAATTCATTCAAACGATTCTAATTCAACTAATTCAGTTTAGTATATGTACAGATTTTGTTTACCACAGTTAATTGTCGAAACAGTTCGATATTAAACTATTTAGTTTAGTCTAAGTACAGTTTCATTGTCAAAAACAGTTCATTTCAAACAATTCAGTTTAGCATAAGTATGCAGTTAGTTCTATTTAACCCATAGATAGGGCCCTATCAGTTGCTACCATTCCAGGTCAGAGTGGACCTGGGAGCAATGGCAATGAAGCGATGGTCCGCATTCCCCAAAATACCAGCATCACAGGAACCTCACCATCAGATTGTTTAGCGTCATATCTAGGACATTTATGAGGGTGTGGTTTTCCTTCTCTGCAGAGGTGCAGTCGGTATATTCTACTGCTTCAACCGATTGGGCAATCAAACAATTGAGCTAAACGTAAGTACGCAGTTTAGTTCTATTTGACCCATTGATATGACCCTATCTGGTGCTACCACAGTGGGGCAGACTGGTCCTAGCCTCGTCCAGAATTTAAACTTGGGTCATAGAGTTCATTTTTCACGATGATAACCATTACGTCACACGCGCCCCCGTTAAGAGAAGATCAAATTGACAGATTTCACTCGTGTTTTATAAAGAGCCACCTGACTTACATTGCAATTTGTGAAGAAATATAACGAAAAATAACGCTGAACATAACAGTAAATTAACGACAACATTTAAACTGATATGACTATTCCAGCATCTACTTGGTTAATAGGTTGCTGAGTGAGATGCAGTTAAAAGCCTGAATAGGTTCGGAGGTTAAACATGAAAACCAAATAACTTGATAGCTCAACCACAAATAAAATTTTAATTCTTTCATCTCTGGCGATGTTCCCATCAATTTCTCATGCAAAGACACTGTATATAAACAAGTTTTCAGCCGAATAAAAAAAGATTTATTTTTACGTCATCATCATGTCGCGTCGCCTGCACGGATCTCCCTGACCCCCTCCCACCACCCGTCTCTATCGTCCATCGCTCCTGGTTTGTCTTCAGGGCTACATCCTGTATCGGCACACACATGTTGTATATAGGTTCTATCTGGCCGTCCTGCCTTTGCTTGTCAATGTGAAGGCGTCCGCAGGAGTATGTCGCTTATGAGTTCGTCCAGCAGTGTCCGCACGTCTGGTTCGTCTAACGGATAGTTTTCGTGATGGGTGATAGGTGGTCGTACAGCTACTGCTTTGTGGGGTACTGCCTCCAGGACTTGTTCAATGTTGCTCGTAGAATTCAACTTTTTTTTCCCATACGTTAGCGTCCATGTAGTACATCCATATAGCAGTATCGACACAACCGCTGCTTGGAAAAAAACTGCGTTTCATTTATTGGTCAGGTCTGACTTCCATATGACCGATAGCTATCCATGCTTTTGCTAGTTGCGAGTGATACCGCTTCCTAGGTAGGTGAACTTGTCTACTAGTTTCAGAGAACTACAATTTAGTGTAGAGATTTCACCCCTTTGATCAATATCACTTTTCCTTGTAATTTTTGATGATTTAACAGAAATGGTCAGCCAAAATTAAATTAGAAATGAGGCTACTGGTGTTTGATATCTAGAAAAATCATGATCTTTTGCTTTTGTCCAGTTAGTAGCAGTTAAAAAAAGAAAAGGTATTCACTTCGTTGACTCAATAGAAGAGTTGATAGACACGAGTGGCCGAACCCGCCCTGAAACAAATAGGATTAATATCTTTTGGGTTGGCCGAGGTTAGCAGAAGTTGTAGTCTGACTCGAGTGTTGGCGGTGCGTACGACGTGGCGTTCATTCGAGTTGCTCCTACTTCTGGTAGTATTTGACGCTACTTCTGGTAGTATTTGACGCAGTTTCTTCCAGGCAGCGGTCGTGTCGATACTGCTGCACGGATGCACCACTTGAACGCTAACAAAACGGCTGGAGAAGAAGCTAGACGGCAATTACATAAGAATGTTGCGAGCAATATTGAATAAGTCCTGGCGGCAACACCCCACAAAGCACCAACTATACGGCCGCTTGCCTCCCATCACGAAAACTATACAAGTTAGACGAACCAGATACGCAGGACACTGCTGGAGAAGCAGAGACGAGCTCATAAGTTATGTTCTCCTATGGACCCCCATATATGGCCGAGCAAAAGCAGGACGACCAGCTCGAACATACATACAGCAGCTATGTGAGGATACGGGATGTAGCCCTAAAGACATGCCAGAGGCGATGAAAGATAGGGAGAAGTGGCGAGAGAGGGTCAGGGATATCCGTGCTAGCGGTACGACATGATGTGTCTTCCATATGTATGCTGTGTAGTCATATTTGCATAGCACGTGTGAGTGTGTGTGTGTGCGCGTGCGCAAATATGCATATATATGAGCCCGCGGTGTTACTTCGTCGAAATGTACTCGAATAACTTTCTTCCAGTACTACGTAATAATCTTTTCCGGGAGCATTATTTTAAAGAAAAACAGCCTGATCTAGAATTTGGCTTGATCGCTGGTTTTGTTTTGTCATTAAAAGATGAACAACCCAGCTATGACGTCCAGAGAATTGAAATTCAACACAAAGAACTCATTAGACCGACTGACAAATGAAGAGAGAAAAGGGATTATAATCTAGAATTGCTTTCGATTTTAAAGACAGAAATAATAATGCGTCAGTCGCAACAAAGATTGAGATACACGACCTACAAAATAAAGAGACTGGATGCAATTAGATTCTCCTAATGAGACCATTTTCTTTAACCGGACAGGGACTTGTCCATCACTGAATCGAGCAGCAGTGATGACCCTGGTAAAACAATGACACTTTTTTCCGGCAGAGTCATGTTGTGTCGAGTGTGAACATATGCCACTGTCGCCCTCGAGAACGAAAAGGGTCTAATCTTGTCTCATTGTACAAAAGATGCGAGCTAACGTCTAATGATGAGTAGGTGATCCACGCAAAACCAAAACGAAACGGAACGAAAGGGTTTCTATACAAATAGATCCCAAAATCCCAGGAGCAGCCGACAAATAAATCTGCTTTCTATTTTGAATAAAGAAAGATCAAAAGCAGCGCTTTATAATCTTTCTTTTTTTTTATTCACTGAGGCAGACGACACTGGCGGCCATTATCAGTGATTAGCTCTAATCGTCTTTAATCAACAAAAGTGAATTGACGGTCAACTTTACAGTGAGTTTTACTTTCCATTCGCGAAAGTAAAAAAAAAAAAAAAAAGGCTCTACTTCTTTTAGTCGTTTGATAATTTTCTAGGTTTATATATGTGACTAACCGAAACAGATATTATACAGAAGACAATTTAATATTTATTAAACTTCTTATTATGGTTTACGAGTAAACGAGATATGTTTTGGATAGAAAGATAGTTATCCATATCCTTCATATGCAAATTTATTTTCTTGAAAAAAATCAGTATTGAAAATCTGGGTTTTTGCTTTAATTTCAAGTATAGCAAAAAGCCAGTATTTTGAATGACTCTTTCTCTCTAACATACACTCACACTGTACATTATATATATATATATATATATATATATATATATATATATATATATATATATATATAGATAGATAGATAGAGAGAGAGTTATTGAATACTAGCTCACTTAAGGTTGGTTGGTTGGTGTTTGGGTTTTATGGCGTTTCAACTTTTGTATATGATTCAACGCCATTTTTATGAAAATAGTTCTATTTCAAACAATTCAGTTTAGCATAAATACCCAGTTTAAATGTAAAAAATCAGTATAGTGAAGGAACCAAGGTTTAGTTCAATTTAACCCATAGATAGGACCCTTATCAGGTGCTACCACTGCGGGGCAGAGTGGACCGGGGAGCGATGGCAATAAAGGGGTACTCCGCATTCCCCAAAGCTTCAGCATTACTGGAACCTCATCATCAGATTGTTTAGTGTCATAAACAGGACACTCATGGGGGGGGGTCTTATTCCTCTACTGAGGTGCAGTCGGTGTATTCTATAGCCCCAGCCGACTGGGTAAACTCGTTGGTGGGGTCTTACCCCACTGCAGAGAAGCAGTCGGTGTATTCAACAGACCCAACCGACTGGGCAAGCTCACCTGAGGATCGACAACCTGAAACATTGAGCCGTGAGTTTTGTTTTATTATATTATTTCATACTTAAAATATATTGTGACATTGCCCTGCATTTTCATGCACAGAGCACAGTGAATGTTTTCTGGATTGAATATGCTTTCAGCCTTGAATTATATACACATGTAGCATATCGACTTCTTATGCGTTATTTAATGGCAAGATGTGATTCGTTTATGGTTTGGGTTGTTGGTTTTTATGGCATATCAACCTTTGTAGGTTATTCAACGCCAAATCCATTTTTATGTAAATAATCAGTTCTATTTCAAACAATTCAGTTTAGCATGACTACACAGTTTAATTGTCAAAAACATTTTTATTTCAAACTATTCAAGCAGTTATACATAACAATTCAGTTTAGTGTAAATACAATTTCAATGTCAAAAAACAGTTCTATTTGAAATAATTCAGTTTAGCATAAGCAGGCAGTTTAAATGTAAGTACGGTTTAATTATCAAAAACATTTCTAATCAAACAATTCATTTTAGCATAAACATAACGTTAGTCCTATTTAACCCATAGATAGGCCCCTATCAGGTGCTACCACGCCGGGCCAGAGTGGAACTCGGGGCGATAGCAATTATAGGGGTACTCCGCATTCCCCAAAGCTCCGGCATCACTGGAACCTCACCATTAGATTGTTTAGTGTCATACCAGGACACTCGTTGGGTGGGTCTTACCCCTCTGCAGAGGAGCAGTCGGTGTATTCTACAGCCCCAACTGACTGTGCAAGTGATTCGTTAATCGTAATCATAACTATAGTGTCAATATTTCATAGAACTTTTTCATTTGTCTTTTGTAAGCAGACAATTATATCAAGTATTCCTATGAAATAATATAAATTCAAGTGAACGAAATAGCGGGAAAAGAATTCGAACTCGTTCTAAGAAGTGGAAAAAACAAACAAATTTTCTAGTTGCATAAAACTCAAACAGAATTCCAGGCATTAAAAGATAAGCCCTGTGCCAGAGATCGACGAATAAATCGGCTTTCACGACGCTTGAGGCGTTTGTCTAATCTGCATTCATGAAATCAAGAACAAATTCCAAATAAAGCCGATTAAAAAAATAATAATTCAATTTAATTTGTAATCACATCTGATAACTAACGTTTTTTTCTCTTAACATGCGATGCAACGATCATCAAACAGGATTTTATGCAGCTCGTGCAATAACTCTGGACACCTCAATCTGACACCTTTATACATGCAGTTGCCCAAACCCTCAGCCATAAGGTCAATTTTTAAGCGGAGTAAAGCTAGACTGAATTTAGGGTTTTTCGTCCCGACTGGTTGCTTAACTAAGGGAACCCCCCCCCCAACAAACCACAAACCCGTCTGCGTTACTATTTACTCATAGCTGGGGAGAAAAAAAAGTGGATTAACGCCTTTCTAAAGGGGAAACGCAAAGAGCCTCGTTTAGGATTTGAACTCCAATCACCGATTCCATTTCTCATGGCAATAACCGTTTCGCTAAGTGAGCCTCTCCAATTAGCAAACAAAAATACCCGTGTATATATATATATATATATATATATACGCACTTGTACTATCACAAAGATTAAGTCAGGTCGAAGAAGACCTATAATGAGATTAGTTGACTTCGAAACTTTTATGCCACACGTAATTTTGTGTAACAAGGGATATAAATAAATGTGATAAGGAGTTTTTTCTCGTAGATCAGTCAATAATAGTGTACTCTCTTCCATCCTCAAAAGGGACGACTTCAATAACATAAAATAGTAAAATTTATCAGCAAAATCTGAAGTCAACATATATCTGCTGGTCTAGTGGGTTTGCTAATGGCCCGAGAGACCGGGGTTTAATCCCAGGTCGAGTCATACCAAAGACTCTGAAAATGGTACTTGATACCTCCTTACTTCACACTCAGTATTATAAGGGATAAAGCGGAGCAACCCAGGGAAAGGAGTAGCGCCCTCCCCCGACACCTTGGTTTAGTAGCTACTGAAATAGGTAGCTTTGGGTTGCCCTCGACAACGGTCGCCAACTTATATAAACAGAATCTAACGTTTGTATTTATCCAACTAATCCGCAACGAGTAGGATACCATACAAGTTCAATTTTTTTAAGCGATTTGAATTCTTATGCAGCCGTCTGAATGTGGTAACGAGTTTTTCGCGTAGATCAGTCAATCAGTCAAAGGGATGACTTCTGTAGCCTTGTGCCAGACTTAGCTAAGCTTAGTAAATGACATATCTAAATAGGTCCTTTGCCATAAGACCAATTTTAAACTGGGTAAAGCTGGTTTATATTCAGCGGTTTCCTTTACGTAGACCGGTTGCCTAACAAGACAAAATAACATCGTCTCCTCTATTTACTCATTGCCAGGGGAATAAACGGGATCATACCTTTCCAAGGGCATTAGCGTGTAGTGAAATGTAAACAGCTTCGTCCAGCATTTGAACTAGAGTTAACGATTCCAGTTCTTAAGACCATAACCGTTATACTACACGCGCCTCTAGAGTGTGCATGTATGTGCGTGTGTGTGTGTGTGTGTGTGTGTGTGTATGTGTGTGCGTACGTGTGTATGCGAGAGAAAAAAAACGTCTCGAAGATGGCCTCGTATTTGAGATAGAGCTTCTTCATTGATTTATTTGCCAACGATTCTTGTAGCAACCAAGTACAGTTAGAAATTAATACGGCTTTACAAGACATGCAGGCTCTTCTTGCTTTAAGATGAGCGTAACACACTTTATTTATCCACTCATTTCCAACAATTTTGAATTTCTGTCGTAATGCTCTGATTGGTAGCTTTATCTTACAATGTAGAACTCAGAAAGTAGGACCTTGTGCCAGACTGTTTAGTAAAAAAAATATTATACCTAATATTAACTTCAGAATCCGGAAAAAAAACAACTAAGTTTTTGATTAAATACAAAGTAAAAGTAAAGTTGGTGACTGTAGTCGAGGGTGAACCGAAGGCTCCCTTTTCAATAGCTACTACACCGAGGTGTACGGGAGGGCGCTACTCCATTCTCTGGATTGCCCCACTTTATCCTTGATCTTTACCTTATAATGCTAAATGTTAAGTTGGCATCAAGTACATTTTTTTAGTCTTTGGTATGACTCGACCAGGGATTGAACCCCGGTCTCCCGGACCATTGGGGAAACACTCTACTCATTAGGCCAATGGCCTGGTGTTGATTAAATATTTCCTCCTTAAATAGCATAAAACAAAGGCCATATAGTTTAAACGTTTTCATACATAAATAATTCATTCATCACCATGTTGTGCCGCGAGAACGGATTTCCTTGACTCTCTCTCGCCTCTATTGCCTTTCGCTTTTGGCCGGTCCTCTAGACTGCGCCCTGTGTCTGTACGGAGCTGTTATAGATAGGTTCATGCCTGACATCCAACAGCTGCTTGTCCTTGTGTTAGGAGTCCACAGGAGATCGTCTTTTTTGGGCTTGCTCTTACTTCTCCAGTAGTTTTCTGCATGCCTTATTCGTCTGATTTGAATAGGTTTAGAAATGGGAGGTGGGTGGTCTTAGAGCTGCTGATTTGTGGGATGTTGCTTCCAGGATTTGTTCAATATGGCTCGTAGCATTAACACATCATAAAACGAAATGAATACTCCTCTACAGGGTGAATGATTGTCACATTGTTGGCCTGTGGAGCATTGCGTGATTTTTTTAACAAAGTCAGACGAAGAATACTCCAAATTTGGTATTCAATTCAAGAAAAAACAAAAACATACTCACAGGTGCGCACCTTCAACATGAAACTGCAAATGATGAAGGCATGAACCTAAGCAAAATTTTCAATGACACAAAAAACTTTAATGCCAGAGATTTCCAAGAACCTTAAATAACCATTTCAACTTGAGACAACAGAAATTTTAGGTTAGGTTAAGCAGACTCTTGTCTCTCAGACAACCTATACCACGGCATCAACCCCAAACCTGACGAGAAGGAAGATCAATTGCCAATCCGTCCAAAACCCTTCCTCTTTCCCCAATAGAAGCTAACATTAATAGGCTCACGGATTAGCTCCCCGACCATTTTGCCAAAACAGCATGTAAAAACAATGAGGCATTTCCACATCCACGTTAAAGAGGGAGCAATTGTTGGCCAGTGGAACATTACGTAATTTCTTTTTTTAAACAAAGTCAGACTAAGAGTAATCCAAATTTAGTATTCGATTTGAGAAAAAACAAAACATACTCACAGGTGCACACCTTCAACATGAAACTGCGGAAAATGAAGGCATGAACCTAAGCAAAATTTTCTACGACTCAAAAAATTTTAATGCTAGAGATTTACAAGAACCAGAAATAACCTTTTCAACTCGACACGACACTAATGGTAGATTGATCGTGCAGTGATAAACAACTTTTTAATAAAGACAAACAGGTCTTGGAACGTTTTAACTGTCAACTAATGGTGTCTTGGCCCAAACGATTTAACTGATCTGACTTTGATTAAATCTTAATTTGATGAGTAGTTTCTTAACCTAAAAAAATTATCTTTAGTAGTGTTAAGAGAATAAAACACATACACTAGTTTCGTTGAATCTAACTAAATCAGATGTTTTGAACACAATCTCACCTGAGGATCGAATGCTAGATTTTATCCTGTTTTATACTCTATTTTTTCATACTTGAGCAATATAGTGATATTGCTCTGCGTTTTGGTGCATTGAGCACTGAAGAGTTTACGGATTCAAAACGATTTTATCGTTAAAGCTTGACTCATATATATATATATATATATATATATATATATATATATACATACATATATATATAGCTCCATCCATTAAGTTAGTACAATCAGAATGCTTCTACTGCTATAACTCAGGACTACTGGCTAATCTCCGAGAATCGTTGTTGGCTGGGCGCAGACTTGATGGAGGCCGCCTGGTATTTATGTCGAGTGGCTGAAATCGATTAATCCTTGGCCTTAGGGTGATGTACCTCCCAGCCTTTTCCTGCTTTGTAGGGTTGGGTTGATTGCTCGGCGTCTGTGGCTCCCCATGAAGGGAATGCTGACAGAGCCAAAAATTTTTTATTCCAGCCTCATATGGGTTTCGAACTTTAAAATGGTCCGAGGAAACTAACAGGCACTACCACGCCGGGACAAAGTTGAACTGGGAGTAATGACAATGAAGAAGTACTCTATATTTTACACAGCTCACGGATTGGAGCCTCGATATCATATCCTGTTGAATATCGCACCAAGAAGACTTGCTGGGGGGCGGAGATGGTATCTTTGCAGAGATGCCCGTGGTGTAATGGTTATCGTCGTAAGAAATGGACACGGCGTCACGAGTTCAAATCCTGGACCAGGCTGATTGCATTTCACATAGCACTAATACCCTTGGGAAAGGTATGAATCCAATTATTCTCCCTCCAGCTATGGGTAAATAGTAGGACAGACTAGGTTCTTCAGCCTTGGTGAAGCAACTAGTCTAGGAGAAGGAAAACTCTGAATTCAAACCTGTTAAACTCCGCTTAAAAATTGACTTTGTGTCATATCCTGCCCGAGCGGAGGGGTTGGTAAATATAGGTATCTTTGCAGAGATGCAGTCGACAACTTGGTTCGATGAGAATTAAGATGAAGATAACAGCAAGCAGTGCCCGTTGAGATTCCACTTTTAAAGTTTTTTTTCTTATTTTGATATATGAATTTACAAAGAAAATTTTATCAAATTAAAATAAAAACGTATCCAATTTGTGTGATAACTTGTGTGTAAATTATTATCCAAACCATGATTATCAATTATTTTCCATTTTTAGCTTCCTCATAAATAAATAAATTAATGAATAACTAGTAATTCAACCAGTTCACATTTCAGGATCAATTTATTTTCATCTGTTCATTAATAAATATAAAAAAATATAATTAGAATTGAATAATTTGTTGACTTTCAGAAAAGGTTATTATTTACGAAATATCACGTCATTTTTGTTTAAGAATTAATTTTCAAAATAAGCATTTTACATGACTTTCTATTTCTTCTGTTTCATTATATTTCTTTCTTTAAAGCCGTCGATAAGCATCTTTATGTCTAGCGTTATCGTCTCTTTTTTTCTCTTCCTCCTATTTTTCTCTCTGACATGCAGCATATTGCTTTCTTCCCTTTCTTTCTTCATAATCAAATCTGAACAGTCTATCTTTTATCGTAAGTGACGACGGGACATAACATTTAAGTACATAAGCCTGTTTCTTATTCAAATGAAGTTATAGATAAGTATTAGGCGAGTACAGAATTTGAGGTCCTTATAAATGAATACCCCCACCAAACAAATTAGTCTCGAGATAAGAGACGAAATGGTAGCAGTTATAGGGTACGATAGACTTAACCTTCTACTGCGATAACCGAAACTTAAACAGGATTCTTACCATGGTACGATGGGTTAGTAAGTTTATTCCGTTGAAACGAGTTCAATCCTCACTGGAAGTTCTTCTGTTGTGTTAACGTAAGCAAAGCTTAAACAATAATTTAAATGCATGCAGCAGTGTGATGATCAGTGCATATTTCTCACTGGTGTCTCAGTCCATTTTTTGAGACTAGATAAAAGCAGGCGACGCACACAGCGTAATGATTACTGAAAGAAATCAGTGACTCCAGTTCAAATCCTGGACGAGGCTGTCTGGATTCAATATAACGTTAATACTCTGGGGAAAGGTGTGGATACCAAATATTGTTCCCCCAGCTATGGATACGGAGTAAAGCATACTGAGCGCTTAAACCCTTGTATGACAATCGACCTGAGAGAAGGAAATTGAATTTAAATAGAGTCGTAGACATTGAGAAGTATGGGCTCCGCCAAGCTATTCCTGTTGAAGACAAGTAACGCGTGTTATTGCTCCACAACTAATACCCTTGAGAAATGTATGAATCCAATAATTCTCCCTCCAGCTATGGGTAAATAGTAGGTCAGACTGTGTTCTTCAGCCTTGGTGAGCCAACTAGTCTAGAAGGAAAACTCTGAATTTAAACCTGTTAAACTCCGCTTAAAAATTGATCGAGCGGAGGGGTTGGTGAATATGGTTGTTGCTCCACAACTGTATCAGGTTACAAGGTACGGTGATCAAGGAAATGTAGGACTTTCATTACTAACTATGAAAAGCAGACAGAATTACAAGTCTCTAAAGGTGGAGTTCCTTTGACTTTATGGCTAGAGTGCTGGACAGCGGCTTAAATGCGAGTTCGAACTTCAGTCGTGCTGTTTAGTGCACTTTCGGACTGATATCTTTCGGAACGGGTATGAATCCCAGCTATGGATTAAATTGTATTCCCTCTGTTCTTCTACAAAGATGACTTTGACAATTAAATAAACCATTGCTATTAAATAAAGAAAGAAAGCCAACCAACACCCAGAACGTGAAATACTAGTGTAACACCATTTTATACCCATTTGGTCCTTATCGTACTATATATATAACCCCCAGGAGCAGACAAAAAACACAAATGGGTGGAGTAACAGTTTCAGATATCCAGGAAATATGAAATATTACTAGTTTCATACCGATAAATTAAACCACAAATCATATGCTAGGAAGAAATTGTTACAAACCGACTCTTATCTCGCCAGCAATTTACTCTATTTTTTAAAGCCCTCTCGGTGAGGATTAAAATACTCTAACTGTATTCTCTACAAAGAGGAGTAAAACTACCCTCCCCCAAAGTATCCTTGGTATGACACTAAACTGCTTCTGATGGTGAGGCTCCAGTTCTGGAGTAGTACTACATTACAACTACTTTCAGTTCGACTGATTGGAGTGGTAGTACCTGTTAGAGTCCAATTTGAGGAATGAGGAGAGCGCTTTCATTACCATTACTCCCAGATCCACTGACCCGGATTGGTAGTACCTTATAGGATCCCATCTATGGGTTGAATTTGAATACAAATCCCTAGCCTCTCGGCATAAAATAAGCCTAAACGAGTTGGAAGGCCGTTTTAATGAATCAGTCCATTTTTTTCGGTTAGGTATGGTTTCTATGTTTAATAGCATATCAACCTTCCTGGGTTATTTAATGGTAAATCAATTCTTGTAGAAGAACAGCAGAGAAACGGGTCATAAACATATTTTCTGATTAATCAGAAACTGAGATTTGTGACTCCCAGAAAAGCCTATCTGAGCCACTAGAGTGCTAAATAAGACTGATGTGCATTAAGAACCCAAGCAGCAGCAGAACACATTCAGCAAGAGACTCAACCATCTGTGCCAGGTCAGCGCGAAAAGCCACCAGCTGACTCACCTCATATTTGGATTTTGTTCGTGGCCAAGTCTAAGATGCGACATACTTCTGAACCAGCGACATCACGGTTCCTTTTCAACGACAACTCTGGTACGTGACATATCCCCGAATAAATAAACTTGAATAAACTCTTTATCTCAAACACGTTTCCTTTGTTGAGTTACTTCTCACTTTTATCCTAAGACGACGACATTCGTATAAGGCCTATTCTCACTCGTCGCTATTATAGCTCCCGCTACGAGTCTATAGATTCAGAATAATTTCGATTGCCATTAGTCATTGTCAAGGGAAAAAATACTGAAAACAGTGAAAAGTTGAAATCCAACACCTTGATATTGATTATAACAATAATCAAATAAAAAAAAAATGCATATTGTATCAGGTGTTAGTGACGTCATTTATGTCCTAAGTGTTGAATGCCTTTTTGAAATCCTGTTCCTTAATGTTATTTGGCTAAATTAAAAATAAAAAAAATGACGAAAAATAAGATCTAACTTTTTCTAGACTGGTCTTACTGCATGTAAATCCTTGTTGGATTATTTAATTTTCTTATAAAAACCCTGTCAGCTGGGGCTGTAGAATACACCGACTGCACCTCTGCAGAGGGGTAAGACCCCCACCCAACGAGTGCCCTGTTTATGACACTAAACAATCAGATAGTGTGGATTTAGTAATGCTGGAGCTTTGGGGAATGCGGAGTACCCCTTCATTGCCAAAGCACCCAGGTCCACTCTGGCCTGGAGTGGTAGCAACTAATTGGGTCCTATCTATGAGTCAAATAGAACTAAACTGAGTAATTACACTAAACTGAATTGTTTGAAATTAACTGTTTTTTTAAACATAAAAACTATATACTAAACTGAATTGTTTTAAACTTTAAAGAAAATGACTTAATTCGGCGTTAAATGACCCGAAAGGGGTTGATATGCCGTAAATTAAAACAACCAATCAATTAAATATTCATATCTGATAATTTTTAAACAGACTTGTTTGACTCCTAACTGATTGTACCACTATGAGCGAGTGTGAGCTTGAAAGCAATAATAACGAAGGAGTACTCCCCAACCCCAGAACTCCAAAACTGGATCCTCAGCACGGTATGACGTTTAATTTCATACTTGTTACCCTATCTACTGGGGACTCTGTGGGTTCTAGACTCTGCCTAAAGTGTGGTGGTGTATAAGATGCTGCGATAATGGTTCAAATCAATTTAAAGACATTAAATCATTTACACACGACAGGAGTACAAAGATTTTTTTTTAAATTGAAATCACGACGTTCCTCGCTAACAACATAATTTTTCTGGAATTTGAACATAACACTACGACAACATCCATTTTACATAATTATCTACAATAGTTGAAAGATTTCTTCCAAGAACTAAAATTATAAAAGATTTGGAAGTTTTTTTGTTCACATGCTTTACTTTCATATACAGCGTTCAAATCCAGGAACAAATCTTGTCTTCTGCAAAACAGATACCACTAATAAATTCTATGACTGAAATTCTTCCTCTGGAAGCCAAGTGTCAACCATTTCAGAATCATTGCAGCCGAGCTTATAAGATTCGGTAATTTAAAGTCGTTTACATTTTTTTTTTTTTTTTTTTTTGCGTGAGTAAACGAAGATTTTTTAAAAGTCGGTTATTCTTACAACTGTCAATACTTTTGTTATTTAATGTATTTGTTCAACGAAAACTTTCCAGTTTAAATGCTGGACTCTAAAATTGAGACTTAGAAAGAATCAAGAGTTCTTCCATTTCAATAAAATTTGTTTCTCTTAGTAAAAACTTTCTGCTGTCAGCGGTAGCAGTTTAAGAAGAGAAAATCTCCCGTTTTTTTTTTATCGTCTAACACAGCGTCATATCCCTGACTAATTTTGATACCAGTCAAGTTGCCGCCCAAAAAAGGTACAAACTTACCATCAAGGTTCATATACACAGCCAAAGTAAAGAACTTGAATGAAGGTTTTATCTTATAGCGGGTTATGCAGATATGGCACAGCTATTAGGGCAAAGGCGCCTCTGGTGGTGTAATGGTTAGCAAGCTCGACTAGCAAACCTACACGAGTGAGTTCGAGTCTCATTGGGTGCCCCTTTCATATGGCCTTGTGCCACATCTAAGCAAAAAAAGCTTAGTAAATTTAAGGCGCCTCTGGTGGTGTAATGGTTAGCAAGCTGGACTAGCAAACCTACACGAGTGAGTTCGAGTCTTATTGGGTGCCCCTTTCATATGGCCTTGTGCCACATCTAAGCAAAAAGCTTAGTAAATTACCACAGCTATTAGGGCAAGTGTAACATACGCCAAAGTACATTTAAACCTCAATTCTCCTTAGAATAATAGTATTTTTCTATTATACTAAGAAGGATAGAATCCTAAATACACTTTGATGTCAGTTGCAATGGTTGCAAGAACTGTACATTACTCATAAAAAAAAACTTGAGTTATGTGCAAGCCAAATTTCAGGAGGTAGCCACAAAATAAAAAAAATTGCTCAGTTTCGTTTTTTATAAAATTCATTTACCCCGTAATCAACTAGATAAAAACAGCTGTAAGAAATACACAAATTAGTTTTAATAGAAACGGAGAGATCTGTACAGGTAGCGAAAAAAAGGATAAGAAATTTGCTTACCTGAACTGCCCCGGCCATGCTAAGCCAGAAAAGTACCCACTTGGGGTGCCGGAAGCGTTGACATATTTGGGGTTGGATTGAACCCCAGCCACACTTTTCCCCGTTATCTGGTTCCTCTTCCTCGGTATCAGGGAGACCCGTGTGACATGTGGGGATTTTTCCATTCTTTTCTGCCGGTGACATAACGCCATTCTCATTCATGGCGGTGTAAGAAATTGGTCCCGTCATAATGTGCTATCTTTAAACAAGTGGATGTCTAAGCGGTGATGAACGTGCCAAACTTCCTTGTAAATAAAGATCCTTGGATAGTGTTGAAGATTCCTTTTTTTTTTAAATTGTTTTATTGGTTGTTGAAAATTTCAAATGGGTTTATCCGTTGTATACCGTACGTGTCTAATGTGGAGGGACTGGTATTTATAAATGAATTTAAGGATTTTATCAATTAGTTTTATTTTGACATAAATGTATAAAAATCGGATTCCTCAATTAAATAGTTATATAAAAAAATATCCAAAAATATAATAAAAATACGAACACAAAGACAATATATAATCAGACACTTATAAATTGGACCAAAAATTCAGGTCAAATTCAATTTGTAATTATTTTTATCATTAATTACTTATGTGGCTGTTGTTAATGAAGTCTTAGTTAATTTAAACAAATGTTAATAAAATAGCTGATAATAACAACAACAACAATATTTTCTTTCAAATTTTTTTGTTCCCATTAGTCTTCTGTACTTCACAATTACCTGACTCATATGTGATCTTCCGTAGTTAGAAAATAATGGCGGGAAAAAACAAACAAACTCGAAATTGATATTCAAAATGGACGCTAACAGAATTTTTTGTCTCGTTTCTCTAATTAAAATATAAGTTTTAATTCTCAAATGAGCAACAAATATTTTTAAAAAATCTTGATAAAATTATTGCTATATTCTTTGATAGAATCTTTTTAAAAAATATCTTTTTTAAATTTTAGTTAATTGAGCCACGATTAATATCGGCTGATCATTAAGAATTGAGTTACAGAATTCTTTCAGTAGATATGTTTGTATTTATTTGCTAACACCTTTTGACAAATGAATACGTTAAACTTGAGGGTATAAGACAATTATATACGACCAAATATTTTCTTTCAACCGGGAATCACTATAATGTTTACAAAAAATAATAGTAAATGGAAAAATCCGATAATATTTTAAGGGTAATTTTCTCAGAAATTTGATTGTCTTCTAATAATGACTGATATGATTATTTGTTGCCGAGATAATTTCTTGATATGTACAAAATTGTGAATATTTAATGATTATGAATCTTAAACGAGTAAGTATATTTAGACAATTAAGGGCTTTTAGAAGGCTATTCAAATTCTATTGAATTTTTTCAAAGATCGATTGATATTGTTGAAGTCGAATTATTGATTTAGAATAGATATGCTACGTGGCTTTTTCAATGCCAAATTTTCTGGCGTTCACGTTTTCCCGTGTATTTACGCGTGGATATTGTCTAGGACGAAAGAGGTAAGTGTCAGGCTGAAGAAAAGAGCCAGTCTGTATATAAAATTTCATTTAGATGACGCACTGCACTCATATTGTGAGGAGAGCCATTAAATTACCCCCAATTAAAACAGTAATGCAAGATTTTAAAAAATGATAAGCAAGAATATAAAAAAAATCAAACGAATAAATCTATTATAGTCACGAAAACACTTTCCTCCAATCTTACATAAAACCAATTTAAACTTTAATTTAAAAATAAGATGGAAGAAATCAAGATAGCCCGACTGAAAACAACAAAGATTTAAAATTCATAATCAAAATGTCATTTACAGAATAAAAAATAAAATATCTTTTTAATACGTTTTGTTTGTTTTGTATTTAAGGCTTTAAATATTTGTGTATATCTTGCTACTAGTGCTTCTACGTATTTTACTGTTTTAGGATTTATTTCGCTGAGAGGAACTTAAAAGTAGACGATGATTTTCAATGACTCCGTTGATGTCTGTACAAAAAATCTCACCGGGAAAGTATTTTTGATTCACTTTATAAAGTAGAATCCAAATCTGGAAAAAAAAAAAAAAAAAAAAGAATTTAGAATAAACAATTAAAATTATTTGATTAAAATAATTTTCTTTTTCATGCGATAAATCATTGATAATACATTTGACATTACTCCCAGGGCCACTCTGACCCAAAGTAATGGTAACTGTTAGATCTGTTTAAAAGATATTCGATATAACTGTGAGCCAAAAAAATAAACAAATAAATAAACAAATAAACAGATAAATAAATAAGAAAAACCTCACAAAAACAACAACACAAAAAATGTAAATATAAACATGCAATGAACACGATTACCTGAGCTCTAGGCATAAAATAACCCTAGATGAGTTGGCATGCCGATAAAATCAATAAATCGTTCAGAGATCGTTCAGACGGTCGTCTGCCGGCTCAGAGAAAGTTTTTCCCATCGAAAAGGGAGATTTGTGTTCGATCCCAGGTGAAAGCAAGGATTACGAAAACTGGTTTTCTGGGTGGACGAGTTCCTTTTCATCTGGAAATTGAGCGTAACTCAATTTTCTATTTTCATGTCTTCATGTTTGGTTTTTGTATCATTCTTAGCTAAATTTAGTACATAATTAAAACAGTTCAGATAACAAATAAGCTGCAAGAATAACCGCTGTTTCTCTGTTTCTTTATCCTTTTATCTTTTGGAAATATTTAGTGTCCTTTTTCAATTACTAACTCCAGTACTTGCCCAGTCGGCTGGGACTGTAGTATACACCGGCTGTTCTCGAACGAATGTCCTGGATATGACACAAAACAAACTGATGGTGAGGTTCAAGTAATGCTGGAGCTTTAGGAGAACGACTTCATTGTCATCTCCTGCAAGTCCACTCTGGTCCAGAGTGGCATCCTATCGAATACAAATAATTTTTAAACAGACTTATTTTAACTATTGACTGGACTCTTTGAGATATTAAATTTCCGGGTCAGAGTGGATCCGGGAATAATAGCAATTAAGGAGAGTTCTATACATAGCAGATCCCCATAACTGTAGCTTCACCATCAGATGTAATTTAATATTATACTCTTAACACTCTCATACAGAGCTCATCTGTAGGAGACTCAGTCAACGTATTCTAAACCCACCAATAAGTTGTGTCTATTCCAGAATAACAGCCAAACGGAAAGTCTCAGTCATTTGATTTTTACACAGATTCAAATTGGTTTGGTTTGGTTTGGTTTCTTTATTTCAATGGCATATCAACCTTTGTAGGTTATTTAATGCCAAAGCTATTCTCCCAGAAGAACAGTAGTGGTGCTATTTAACCCATAGCTAGAAGAATAAGGGGGTTCATACCTTTCCCAAGGGTATTTGCCCGAAAGTGATCGTAATAGCGCGACTGGAGTACGGACTCGCCTACTACGATTCCGCAGTCCATCACTTTAACCATTACACCACGAGGACACCCCCGGATTCAAATAGATTTTCTGCTTTAACATAAACTATCAGAGGAAGATCTCCGAGGTCATTTAAGAGCACTGAATATCATCAAAAGGCGAAATATGCCATTTCTGGACAAACGGGAAAAGAGAGTTTAATATGAAGTGCAAACATTTATTGATCTCATGTTTTTTTGGGGTTTTTTTACTGATCAGGTCAGGTCCATGTTTTTAAACTGGCCTGCTAAGTGTTGGATATATCGGAGTTTGTTTGTTTGAGTTTATGGCATATAAACCTCTGTAGGTTATTTAATGCCAAATCTATTTTTATACAAATAAAGTTTTATTTCAAACAATTCAATTTAGCCTAAGTACAAAGTTTAATCGTCAAAAACATTTCTATTTCAAACTATTCAATTTAGTCAAACAGTTCTTATTCAAACAATTGAGTCTAGTATAATTATAGTTTTTGTGTACAGACAGTTAAATGTCAAAACAGTTCTATTTCAAGCAATTCAATTTTGCGTAAGTACAGTTTCATTTCAAACAATTCATAAGTACGCAGTTTAAACTCATTGGGTGGGCAAGGTAATCCACTGGGAATTGTGCAAGAAGTTGAAGTTTGACCATACGAACAAATAGTATATGCACAACCCAGAATCTGCCCTGGAGAATGAGATGCTCTAACTTCTCTGGGATTTTGAATTACAAACGGATCACCTAATCTCGGTCAGACGACCAGACCTAATAATAGTCAACACAAAAAAGAAGAACTTGCTGAATCGAGGTCTTTGCTGTTCCATCTGACCACAGAGTAAAATTAAAAGAAAGCAAAAAGAGAGATAAGTACTTCAACCTTGCTAGAGAATCGACAAAACTGCGGAACATGAAAGTGACGGTGACACCAATTGTAAATGGTACTCTTGGTACAATCACTAAAGGATTGGTACAAAGACTGAAGGACTTAGAAATAAGAGGACGAGACCATCCAAACTACTGTATCATTGAGAACGGACAGAATACCGAGGAGAGTTCTGGAGACTTGAGGAGACTTGCTGTCACTCAAACTCCAGTGACAGTGGAGAAGAACGAAGACGTCGTTAGGTTTTTGTATCAAGGTTTTAATGGCAGCATGAAGTAAAGGGGTTTACACTGGTATGCTGCGAGGTCTCGTAGTAAGGAAAGAAGGTAGGAAGTTGTTAGAGTGTATCATCTAATTTGTTTTTAACTAGGATCCCTTGGTCTAGATGGCTCTCCTCATAATGGTTGATGCTGCTACTGCTATTTAGGAACAGACGAATAGACGTCCGTTCCCTTTGAGGATTTCAGAGCGAGGGATAGATTTTCGAGCTTTCTTCAATTTTTGGTGCTGCTAGAGAATATGGTTCGGGCTGAATCGGACAAGTCATCCTGATTGGGGGAAAATTTTCGGCGACTCTAACGGTCAAATTAGATTACGCGCCGAACAAGAATTCAATTTTCTTTCTGCTACAGAAGCAGTAGTAGTAGTGGTAGTAAACGGGAGAAAAAATCATCTGGCGACAAAGATAAAATAAAAAGACAAACACCATTAATTTCTTGGTCAGTAGTACCGACACATATAATTAAGAACATTTCTAGTGCACTGTGTAATTGAGCTGGTATTGATCGAGACTGACGTAAACAGATATGTCTCGGAATTGTACTTTTTGTTGTTCTTCAGTTTAAGTCTTCATCTTACATCTTATTCTTTCATGTCCACCATACATTCTTGTTATTTTTGCGAACCAGGCTCAAGGCCAGCAAACATCAAGTATTATTAGGACCCCAATCCATATCTCATGTATTACTAGTATCAACTGAAAAAAGGAAAAAGAAACTGTTGTGAGTGAGTTATAAAGATGGTGTTTGGCTTGCCATTTATCATTAAGATTGAGGTGAAGAGATAAGAAGAAGCTATCAGGGTAATTGACAATTACCACCATTACCTACACCAGCACTATCATTATTATCATTATTATTGTAAGTTTTTCATCCTAGACTTATTGCTACAACTACTCCTACTACTACTACTACTATTTCACGCCTTGATAGTTGATTTTTTTGTTTTGTTTCTATTTTTATTTTTATTTTTTTGCACCAGCATTAGTTGGTGGTCTTTCACTGGTTATTGCAGGTCACGTACGTGACTTATTTGGTTACCAGATCAAGGACTGCTCAGCCACGTGGATCTCGTCTTCAGGTATTCCGGGTTGCCACCAATGACCAACTGGTGTCCTCGAAACGGGGGGACGAGTGTTTTAGCCCGCTGCAGAGATGTAGTTGGCGTATTCTACAGCATCATTGACTGGGCGGAGACGATCATGTTGAGTCGTCATGATTATAATAAATAGTAATATTATAACATAATATATAATATAATATAATATATGATAAAATATGTTATCATCATCATCATCATCATGTCGTGCCGCCAGCACGGATATACCTGACCTCTCTCGCCACTTCTCCCTATCATTCATCGCCTCCGGCAGGTCTTCTGGGTTACATCCTGTGTCCTCACATAGCTGCTGTATGTAAGTTCGGGCTGGTCGTCCTGCTTTTGCTTGGCCATATGTGGGGGTCCATAGGAGTACATCACTTACGAGCTCGTCCTAGCTTCTCCAGCAGTGTCCTGCGTGTCTGGCTCGTCTAACCTGTATAGTTTTCGCGATGGGAGGCAAGTGTCCGTATAGTTGATGTCTTGTGGGGTGTTGTCGCCAGGACTTGTTCAATATTGCTCTCAACATTCTTGTGTAGTTGCCGTCATGTTTCTTCTCCAGCCGTTTAGTTAGCATCCATGTAGTGCATCCATATAGCAGTATCGATACAACCGCTGCCTGGAAGAAACTGCGTTTCATTTTATCGGTCAGGTCTGATTTCCATATGATTGAGAGCCTATCTGTAGCCGTCCTTGCTTTCGTCAGTCGTGTGTCGATGTCGTTTTCGGTTGATGAGACGCTACTTCCTAGGTAGGTGAATTTGTCCACCAGCCTCAGAGAGGCTCCGTCTAGTGTGGTAATGTTGCCCGTTTGGTTGTAACACATATATTCAGTTTTGTGTGCATTGACATGGAGGCCAATGCCTGCTGCGGTTCGTTCCAAACTATGCAATAGTGTCTCTGCTTGATTAGGCGTATTCGCCAGTAACGCCAAGTCATCAGCGTAGTCGGCGTCTGTGATTGTTTTTGCGGGGTACCTTTTGCTTCTTTTCCCAGTCAGCTCGAAGCCATTTTCTGATTTTGTCGATCGAAGTTCTAAGCACGTAGTCTAGACAGATGATAAAGAGGTATGGGGCTAGCGTGTCTCCTTGTAGTACTCCTGAAACAACGTCGAAGTATTCCGTGTCTCCATCTGGTGAACGTACTTTCACTTTTGTGTTTCTGTAGAGAATCGTTATTGCTGCTACGGTTTCTTTTGGTTATAATTATATGATATATAATAAATAATATATAGTAATATTATGATACAATAATAAAATATACTATAATACAAAATGTAATGATATGGTTGGCTGATTGGTTGGATTTTATGGCGTATCAATCTTTATAGGTTATTTAACGCCAAATCCATTTTTATGCAAATGGTCAGTTCTATTTCAAACAATTCAATTTAGCATGAGTACACAGTTTGATTATCAAAAACATTTCTATTTCAAACTATTCAGTCTATTCAAACAGTTCTAATTCAGCTAATTCAGTTTAGTATAAGTACAGATTTTGTTTACACACAGGTGAATGTCAAAACAGTTCCATTTTAAACAATTCATTTTAGCATAAATACGCAGTTTAAATGCAAAACACAGTAAACTCAAACCACAGTTTAGTTCTATTTAACCCATAGATAGGACCCTTATCAGGTGCTACCACTCGGGGCCAGAGTAGACCTGGGAGCGATGGCAATGAAGGGGTACTCCGCATTCCCCAAAGCTCCAGCATTACTGGAACCTCACCAATAGATTGTTTAGGGTCATATCCAGGACCCTCATTGGGGGGTCTTACCCCTCTACAGAGAAGCAGTCGGTGTATTCTATAGCCCCAGCCGACTGGGCAATATAATAAGTAAAGTTGGCGACCGTAATCGAGGGCGATGAGAAGGCTCCCTTTTCTATAGCTGCTACACCAAGCTGTAGGGAGGGCGCTACTCCTTTCCCTAGATTGCTCCACTTGACCCTTGATACGTACCTTATATTACGGAGTGTTAAGCAAGGAGGTATCAAATACCATTTTTTGAGTCTTTGGTATGACTCGACCTGAGATTGAACGCCGGTCTCCCGGGCCATTGGCGAACACCCTACCACTAAGCCAACAAAATTGCTTCCAGTTTCTACTTAAGCTATTTGTGCAGTTTTTCATCCATGTATATTCGGTTACACTGGACATTAGCATAATGGTTATAGTGTTCGCCAAGGAGGTATCAAGTATTATTTTTAAAGTCTTTAGTATGACACGATCTGGGATTTAACCCAACACTCCCGGAAAAATTGGCGAACACTCTAAATATATGTTAATATATATAAATAAGCTCATACAGGGAAAAATATCATTGAGAAACAAGAAAATAAATAGATATATTCAATTATACATTTATTTCACCCTTTTGTCGAGATCGTCAGATGGGATTTAAATAAAATCGCGACAAACTGGTGAAATAAATTTGTAATAGATGATACCTATTTATTATCTTGTTTCTCAATTATATATATATATATATATATATATATATATATATATATATATATATATATATATATATGCAGCGTTTCTTATTGATATATACTTGATTGAACATTATAAACATTTTTGTACTTGTAAGTCCTTGTAATTTCCAACCAACTTCTAGTTTATTTGTTTGGGTTTTATGGCATATCAACCATTGTAGGTTATTTAATGCCAAATCCATTTTTATACAAATAAACAGTTCTATTTCAAACAATTCAGCTTAGCATAAATACACAGTTTGATAGTGAAAAACATTTCTATTTCAAGCTTTTCAGCTTTATAAAAAGTTCTAATTCAACCAATTCAGTTTAGTTTAAGTATAATTTTTGTTTACACACAGTTCTTAAACAACTCAGTTTAGTCTAAGTTCAGTGTCAATGGCCGAAACAGTTCCATTTAAAACAATTCAGCTTAGCACACACACACAAAAAAAACAGTTCCATCTCAAGCAGTTCAGTTTAACATAAGTACGCAGTTTAAATGTCAAAACAGTTCTATTTCAAGCAATTCAGTTTAGCCTAAGTGGGTAAACTGATTCTTGTTTGTGCATATAAAAGTTGGCGACCATAGTCTCGATAGCTACTACACCAAGGTGTAGGGGAGGGCGCTACTCCTTTCTCTGGATTGCTCCACTTTACCCTTGATCGCGTACCTTATAATGCTGAGTGTTAAGCAAAGAGGCATCAAGTACCATTTTTTGAGTCTTTGGTATGACTTGACCTGTGATTGAACTCAGGTCTCCCGGGCCATTGGCGAACACTTATACCTAACCCCTTTACCCCGGGCAAGACGTAACACAAGTTTTATGTTTTAAAGCTGAGTAAAGCTGCTTTTCTTTTTCCTTAACTGGTTGCTTAACTAAAGCAAAACAATCCATTTTCTCTGCCATAGCTGGAAGAGAACAGATGAATTCTTTGCCTTTTCAAAGAGAAACGCAAAAAGATTTCAGTTGCCATTTAATAAGTTTAACTTGACACAAGACCAGATATATGGGACACCCTGTGAGAATCAAACTCATTTGTAATGGTTTGTTCGCCTAGTTCATTAACCCTTACAACTTGCGAGGTGGATTTGAGGGAATGAGAGTGCTTTTGTAAAGCAACTATTTTTCTAAATTTCTAAGATGAGACAATGATTTTTTCACTAACAGTATTTGAACTATTGCCTTCATTTACATTGTTAAATTCAAGACGTTTTGGCCGATGTGTCCTTCGGCTTTTCTTCAGGTATTTCGAAAGCACACATAGAACTTCGAACCAAATCAATTTAATCAATTCACGAAGGTAGAGTGTCCTAATTTCGTTAACCCTGACAGGGTACATGTGTTAAATTATAGTAAATATTTCTAGCTATTTACCTGTAGTTGGAACTAAACCAAATAATTCTACTAAGAAGCACTTTTCGACCAAACGCCTGTGCCCGTTGCACCATGGGTCCAGGAGAAGGCTGCAGGACGCATCGGTTGAAACGTTGTGAATATAACAATAAACACGAAGGCAACATTCTGAATACTCTATGTGATAAAAATATATAGCAACTGTTATTGACGTGACCCTGGAGATCACCGTGTCTTCTGTAGAGAGTACGGATGTAACTTGCAAGACACATTCAGGTTAATTGGCCGCGCAATTGTCATAACTAGTTAATTTAGCATCGCTCGTGTGCGATGTGGGTTGATGGTCTATGGTAGAGTTTCGGCTCTGCATTCTGAGGTCATTGGTTCAATCTCCAGTGGGGAGTTCACGGTATACACAGCTGATGAGACCTAATAAGGTCGAAACAGCTGTCCAGCGTTTCTGAATATCGAGCTCAAGTGTTTGCCGGATTTTCTGGTTAAGGTAATTCACAATATAATTCCTCTATTTAAAAAAAAGTAAGAAAATGTACAACTCTTATAAAGTTTGCAGAACATTAGTTTTGTACGGAGTTGAAATCTTACTTGTTATCCCTTTGTTCAATACGTTTGCCATTACGCCACGGGAACTCTCTTCAGCTGTCATAATATTTGGATAGCTCTGTCGTGCGTATTTGGGCTACTTAAAGACAATCTTCAGTGTTAATAATAGTTCTGTCTCCATCTTACTTTGGTAAAAATAAATGTTTTAATTAGACTTGATTCTGAATGTTACATGATTTCCATTCTTAAAATAAAACTCCAAGTAGCATTTTATATCATCAAAGACACAGAAATAATAACCGTCTCGATGTTTGAGTTTTTATTATGTTATTTAAACTATTGGCCTAATGAGTAGAGTGTTTGCTAATGGTCCGGGAGACCAGGGTTCAATCTCAAGGTTGAGTCATTCCAAATGATACTTAATGTCTTCTTGCTTAACACTCAGTATTATAAGGTAAAGCCAAAGCGGAACAATCATGGAAAAGGAGTAGCATCCTCCCCTACACCTCGGTGTAGTAGCTTTTCAAAAGAAAGCCTTCGGGTCGCCAACTTTATTTTTACTTATACAAAACTTTAGGACTATTGTTCTCTTGCCCAGTCGGCTGGGGGCTGTAGAATACACAGACTGCAGACACCCCCACCCAATTATTTTCCTGGATATGACACTAAACAATCTGATGTTAAGGTTCCAGTGATGCTGGGGTTTTGGGAAATGCAGAGCACCCCTTCATTGCCATCGCTCCCAGGTCCGCTCTGGCTCGGCGTGGTAGCACCTGATAGGGCCCTATCTATGGGTTAAATAGAACTAACGGCATACTTATGCTGAACTGAATTGTTCGACTAAACAGAATAGCTTGAAATAGAAATGTTTTTGACAAACCATACTTGTATTTAAACTGCCAGCTTATACTAAACAGAATTGTTTGAAATAGAACGGATTATTTGTATAAAAATAGATTTGGCGTTAAATAACCTACAAAGGTTGATCTGCCATAAACCCCAAACAACCAAACCAAACTATTGTTCTCAGTTTTGTAGTTATATTCACAACGTTTTGACCGCTGTATCCCGCAACTTTCTTTTGTAATAGTCTGTAACATTCAAGGAATTTCTAACAGAAAATCTTATTCAATTCATTCAGTAGACTGTTCTCACATGTCTCTTCTTTGGAATATTTGGCATCATTTATTTACAATGTTACTTTTTCTTTTACGCTACGCTAATCTCAGTCCCAGGATCGAACTAAAGAAATCCAAACTTCTTGTAAAATAAACTTTCCATCAATAAATAGAAAGTGAAATATCTCCGCCTTTTCTTCATAACTCCCTTGTTTTCGCAGTAAACAAATAATACAATTCACCTGGTCATACTTGCACTGCTCATAGCAAACAAAAGACCAGATGCTTCCAATGGTAACATCAGGTTGGTCACATGTTTAGTGACGTTGGGGATTATTTCGAGTTATACCAGCTGTGACATCTCTCTACGCATCACAAAATGAAGACTGCATTTTCGCTGTTATACACTCACTAAATTGAAACACAGATGGTCATTTTAGGTGTGGCTGGAAAATATTTACAGAGCAAGTCCACAAGTTTAGAACTCTCGACTGACGGACATCTTGTATCAACGAACGAATTGGCACGATCTTTTTTTTTTTTTTTTTTTTTTAGATTTAAACTAAATCTAAAGAAACGGTTCTTTTAAATTGTTGCAGTACTGATTACTTACTTAGATATAGTCACATACAAATTCTCTCGACTGTACCGACAGGGGCTGCAAAATACACTGACTGCATCTTGGCACAGGGGTAAGACCCCTCTCTACAAATGTTCTTGATCTGACACTAAACTGCATCTAATATGGAGCTATCATTAATTACAATTACAATTACTCCCATTTGTGCAAATGAATGAAGAATGTTGAATAGAATTATTAGAGTTAGATAGCAATACTTGAAACCGTTAAGTGTCCTGGGTAGGACATTAAACTACATCTGGTGGCAAGGCTCCAGTCTTGGAATTTGGGGAATGTGGAGTACCCCTTTATTACAATAACTGCTCGGTCAACTCTGGGAGTTGTAGTATCTATTACGATTCCATCTATGGGTCTATCTTTTAGTAGGGATTATAACAAATATTAAATTGAATTATTAGTGTTAGATAGTGTTGGGGTGTCCCCTATAGATGAACTCGTCCTCATGTGACATATACCAACTGTGCTTTCTTCTGCACAGACGCAGTCTCGGTCGCAGTTTCGAACTCAGTCACGGTTCTGTTTCAGCGAGCCGTTACCAAGAGCGGTAATATTCCTGATTGTTAAGCTGAGGAGGGGTTTCTCCCAGATATTGTTTGTGTATGTATTATTTGCCTCCAATATACTTCTTATTACTTATTTCTGTGTCGTGTCATCATTTGAACCTCCCCATGACCATAACATAGGAATACTTGAAACTATTTAACTGTGTGCAAACAATAAATAGCAATACTTGAAACCATTTAACTGTGTGCAAACAATAAATAGCAATACTTGAAACCATTTAACAGTGTGCAAACAATAAATAGCAATACTTGAAACCATTTAACAGTGTGCAAACAATAAATAGCAATACTTGAAACCATTTAACTGTGTGCAAACAATAAATAGCAATACTTGAAACCATTCATTCGAGTGCAAACAAATAATTAACATTAAATATAATTACTTGTCTTGAATGGCAATACTTGAAACCATTTAACTGTGTGCAAACAATAAATAACAATCCTTGACATTATTTAAGTGTGTGGAAAAATAAATTGTAACTCGTTTAAAAAAAACAAAAAACAAAGTTACCAACAAAGTATTCATTAAAAAATATCGTGCATATAATGTACATGTATAAACAGGATTTGGCATTGAATAACCATCAACGGTTAGTATGCCGTAAAAACTAAATAGCCTGATTTATTTCTTACTGACTGAGAGGTCTTGCGCAAGTGAATTTTGATTTCAGCAGGTGGCATAGATTTTTGGCCTAAACTACAGATAGGTTGCTTCTAATTATATGCATTTTGCAAACGGAAAATTCTAACGAGGCATGCAGAGCACGCCTATCTTTGAAATATTTGATTTTCCAAAAACATTTTCCTTCTCATATATATATATATATATATATATATCGAGTGTGAAAAGGTTGAGAAATGCACGCGAGTATTTCTATAATAAATTATCAATATTGTTGTTGCTTTCATGTCTGCTTCGCCCCACGCATTCCATTTTTTACAATGAGCCTTTCATTTGTAAGAAAGAGGAAATCTTACAAAGCGATACGGGCGCGCACACTTCAGTCATTTCTGACAAAATCCTGAACGTTGGAATGTAGAATATTTACGGAATTTCTTGCAACTGAAGGTCAAAATGGATTTTCTGAACATTTATTCATTTCCCGCCATTTCCATTTCATGTCACGTGCTATGTTGTATGTTTTCTGAATGGAAGAAACAAAGCCAGAAGACATGGCTTTTTCTCCATCTCTTCCAATATATATATAATTTTCATATCTATCCTTTAATTCTGACACAGATAATACATTTACAAAATGAATTAATATTACTCAAACTAATACATGGGAAAAACATTTCATAAAAAAGAAAAAGACTAAAACATTCTAACTGTTTGAAAATAATCAACCAATAACGTATGTCTAGTCAAAAGAAGAAAAAAAAAAAAAAAAACAATGACAGAATTCCTTACGCAAAAACTTAAGAGTGCTCAATGCAATTTGGTAAGCAAAAAACGAATGATGATAAAATCAGAAGAAATCTACGTAGGTTTCACCAAAGCGGATCATCAGGTTAATTCTGACCAAAGAAAAGTTAGTCCAAAGTATATTTTATTGATTAAAAGGCCAACAGAAAGAATAAAATTAGCATAGAAAATATCATACCTTACCTACTAAACAATCAAACTTTTTTTTATGCCTAAAAATATTACGTTTATCCGATCTTTGTTTTTTTTTACTATCTGCCATTTTGATATAGGCAATGAGTGTATATAATGCATTCATATTGACATTTTCCTAATTCTTTAGATTTTTAAAGAAAAAATTTCCCTATCGAGTAACCTATACAAAATATCTAACAAGAACACGGTTAAATTAAACACCAGTTGTATGCCAAATGTGGCAAATTTAATTAATGAAAGTAACACGAAAAAACTTGGGGAAAAGCAACGTATGGAGCCCCTTAAACGCAATTGAATTAATAAAGCCAATTGCTCCAAGGGAAAATGTCAATATGAACATAACGTATACAAGGTGGAGTTGCATAGCTGTGAATCTAATAATCGCAATGTTAGCAGAAATTATAAAAAAAAGTATAGGTGCCCGTGGTGTAATGGTTATCGTCATATGAAATGGACACGGCGACACGAGTTCAAATCCTGAAAGAGACTGATTGCATTTCACATACCACTAATACCCTTGAGAAAGGTATGAATCCAATCATTCTCCCTCCAGCTATGGGTAAATAGTAGGGCAGACTAGGTTTTTCAGCCTTGCTGAGGCAACAAGTCTAGAAGGAAAACTCTGAATTTAAACCTGTAAACTCCGCTTAAAAATTGACCTTGTCTCATATCCTGCCCGAGCGGAGGGGTTGGTAAATATGATGATAAAAAAGTATATCTAGGTTCTACACAAGGACCTTTCAAAAAATTATATTATAATCATAGAAGTAGTTTTGTATACGAAACATATAAACACAGAACTAGTTTATCAGTCTAAGTGTATGAAATTCTAAAGAATCTTGGTACAGATCTTATATTAAAATGGGAGAAAGCTTTATAAAATTCCGTAAATATAAGAGAGGTGATTGGTCTAGTGGGTCGAGTGTTCGCCAATGATCCGGGAGACCTGGGTTCAATCTCAGGTCGTGTCATACTAAAGACTTTAAAAATGGTACTTGATACCTCCTTGCTTAACACTCAGCAATATAAGGTACGTATCGAGGGTAAAGTAGAGCTATCTAGGGAAAGGAGAAGCGCCCACCCCTACACCTCGGTGTAGTAGCTTTTGAAAAGGGAGCTTTCTTTATTATTCATGGAGGGAAAATTTGCTCTAGCTTCCTTCAATATTATCAATGAATTACTTGACCAAAGATTAGAAATACTTTATGTTTGAAAGCGTAAAAAAAAGTTTACTGGCGGCAACACCCCACAAGGCACCAACTATACGGCCACCTGCCTCCCATCACGAAAACTATCCAAGTCAGACGAACCAGACATGCAGGACACTGCTTTAGAAGCAGGGACGAGCTCATAAGTTATGTACTTCTATGGACCCCCACATATGGCCGAGCAAAAGCAAGACGACCAGCTCGAACATACATTCAGCAGCTATGTGAGGATACGGGATGTAGTTTTGAAGACCTACCGGAGGCGATGAACGATAGGGAGAAGTGGCAAGAGAGGTCAGGGATATCCGTGCTGGCGGCACGACATGATGATGATGATGACTTGTTAGATAATGCATGAGAGTTTTTTTTAAATGCTAATTTCATTCTTTCTGTCGGCCTTTTTTTCAATAACATATACAGTGTAACCCGGATATAAGAGAAACTCTGGATATAAGAGAGTTTTTTTCTCTGGTTTCACATTTGAGCCTGTGTTAATGTATATACAATAGACCAAAACCGAATATAAGAGACTTCTTCTCCGGTCCCGACAACTCTCTTACATCCGGGATACACTGTAGTTAGGTCCAACTCTTCCTTGGTCAGAATTATCCAGATAATCTGGTTAGGTTAAGCAGACCAAAGAGACCGCCTCCCAGTAGAGTAGCTATTGAAATACGAGGTTGCCCTTAATTACAGTCACCATCTTTATTTATATAAACAAATTCTAACGTTTGTATTTATCCAACTAATCTGCAACGAGTAGGATGCCATATAAATTCAATTTTTTCAGCGATTTGAATTATTATATAGCCGCCTTAATATGGTAACAAGTTTTTTGCGTAGATCAGTCAATAGTGTACTCTCTTGAATCCACAAAAGGGATGACTTTTGTAGCCTTGTAGTAGCTAAGTAAATGACATATCTAATTAACTCCTTCGCCACAAGACCAATTTTAAGTGGGGTAAAGCTGGTTTGAATTCAGAGGTTCCCTTCACGTAGACCGGTTGGCTAACAAGGATAAATAACATCGTCTTCCACACTATTGACTCATTGCAAGGGGAATCAACGGGATCAGACCTTTCCAATGGTAACAGCGTGAAATGAAATGCAAACAGCTTCGTCCAGCATTTGAACTAGAGTCACCGATTCTTAAGTTGTTAAGACCATAACCGTTATACTACACGCGCATCTAGTGTGTGTGTGTGTGTGTGTGTGTGTGTGTGTGTGTGTGTGTGTGTGTGTGTGTACGTGTGTATATGAGAGAAAAAAAACGTCTCGAAGATGGCCTCGTATTTGAGATAGAGCTTCTTCATTGATTTATTTTTCCAACGATTCTTGTAGCAACCAAGTACAGTTAGAAATTAATACGGCTTTACAAGACATGCAGGCTCTTCTTGCTTTAAGATGAGAGTAACACACTTGATTTATCCACTCATTTCCAACAATTTTGAATTTCTGCAAGACAAAGCTAAACTTTGATCTTCTGTCGTAATGCTCTGATTGGTAGCTTTATCTTACAATGTAGAACTCAGAAAGTAGGATCTTGTGCCAGAGTAGGTTTAATTAAAAAAATATACCTAATATTAACTTCAGAATCCGGAAAAAAAACAACTGAGGCGATTCTGATGCTTTTAAGTAAAATTAGATTAAGTTTTTGATTAAATATATTTCATCCTTAAATAGCATAAAACAAAGGCCGTAGAGTTAAAACGTTCTTATAAATAAATAATTCATTCATCATCATATCGCGCCACAAGTACAGATTTCCCTGACTCTCCCTTTACGTTTACTGCTATGGTCCATCGCTTTTAGCAGGTCCTCTAGACTACGCCCTGTGTCTGTACAGAGCTGTTATAGATAAGTTCATGCCTGACATCCAACAGCTGCTTGTCCTTGTGTTAGGAGTCCACAGGAGATCGTCTTTTATGGGCTTGCCCTTACTTCTCCAGTAGTTTTCTGCATGCCTTATTCGTCTGATTTGAATAGGTTTAGAAATGGGAGGTCTTATAGCTGCTGATTTGTGGGATGTTGCTTCCAGGACTTGTTCAATATGGCTTGTAGCATTAACACATCATAAAACGAAATGAACACTCCCCTACAGGGTGAATGATTGTCACATTGTTGGCCTGTGGAGCATTGCGTGATTTTTTTAACAAAGAATAATCCAAACTTGGTATTCGATTTAAGAAAAACATACTCCCAGGTGCACACCTCCAACATGAAACTGCGAATGATGAAGGCATGAACCTAAGCAAAATTTTCTGTGCCTTAAAAAAAATTAAATGATAAAAATTTCAAAAAATCTCAAATAACCTTTTCAACTCGAAACAGAAATTTTCAGTTAGGTTAAGCAGACTTAGGAGACCGTCTCCCAGACAACCTATACCACGGCATCAGCCCCAAACCTGAAGAGAAGGAGGATCAACTGCCAAAGCGTCTAAAACTCTTCCTTTTTCTCCAATAGAAGCTAACATTAATAGGTTCACGGATTGGCCCCCCGAGCATTTTGCCAAAACGGCATGTAAAAACAATGGGGCATTCCCATTCGTGTCTGGCCCCGCCCCCCACATCCACGTTAAAGAGGGAGCACTTCCTAAAGTCAGACATCACAAAGTTCAATAACATGAATGACTGGGTTGAGCCAACAACCCTATCAGCAACGTTCGGGGCGACGACAATTTAGCAAATAATATAGCGCCTTGTTGTAGTAGCTATTGAAAAGGGAGCTTAAGGGGCACCCTCGACTAAGGTCGCTAACTTTACTTTATATATATATATATATATATATATATATATATATATATAGGGGTGTCCTCGTGGTGTAATGAACTGCGGAATCGTAGTACGCGAGTTCGTACTCCAGTCGCGCTATTACGTTCACTTTCGGGCAAATACCCTTGGGAAAGGTATGAACCCCCTTATTTTCCCTCCAGCTATGGGTAAATAGTAGGACGGACTCGGTTCTTCAGCCTTGGTGAGGCAACTAGTCTAGGAGAAGGAAAACTCTGAATTCAAAACCTGTTAAACTCCGCTTAAAAATTGACCTTGTGTCATATCCTGCCCGAGCGGAGGGGTTGGTAATTAGGAACTTTACTTTATATATATAGCAAAAACTATTCTTTCCTTTCTCTCTTTACCTACCAATTAAACTTTTTCTTCTGAGAGGATGTAGGTGATAATCGGCGTAGTTTATTTATTTAGCGTTCTTTACCATGTGACGCGATGCTATTTGTGTTCGTGAGTACGCACGCGTGTAAGTCTCTTTTCTCCCCACCCCTCTCTCTATATATATACTTCTCTCCTAGCTTGACATTCATTTTCTATCCACACTCGTTTCTGCATCACACCGGGTCATTATCTGCGCGGCTGCTATTCGCCCGACAGGAAACACGTGACTAATGACTCAAGCGGCCACATTGTAAACTGCCTTATTTGTTAGGTCGTGAGACGTTTTCATCACGGCCTGATGTGGTTCTGGTTCGATGGTGGAGGTGAAATAAGAGGAAAGCAGCTCTTCTAATTATACACACACACACACACACACACACACACACACACACGCACGTGTAATCTCTCTCGCTCGTTCTCTCTCTCTTACTCTTTCTCTCTGCGCCACTACCTCTCGCTAAAGTTTTGTCAGGAAAGCATCCAGCCATTTAATAACAATGAAAAGATAGCCTACCTAGGGTAATAGGGTCTTAGTTCTCGTCAAAACACATCCTTAGGGACTCCATGAAGTTATATTCGAAAAAGGACCTTTTCAGGATCATCATCAGATATCCCATTATCTTTTCCTTTAATCTTTTTCTTGATCTGAAATCTGCATTTCAATAGCAATTATAGCTCTGTGAAAAACCAGAAGTAAAAAAGACAGAAAATTTATGTTATAGGGCGGGACATAGCATATCTGGGTAATATGCTATTTTATAAAAACTCAGCCAGAGACGAGAAGAATATCAAGTACTTTGTCATGCCTTGATCACACAATATATAGGTTTACTTAATGATCTCTAACTGCTGACTGAATAACCCAACGGGAGAATGTCTGCTGACACATATACAATAATGCCCCCTCTAACTGGTTGTCGAGTGATGTCAAGTCTGCCCAATAGTTGCTCGTATATTCAAAATGTCTGAATACTTTCAAGAAAGACTTCTTATACATATTTATAAAATAAAATCAGCAAACCGGGTTCGAATTTCGTTGAGATTTTGTAATTATTTTGCAATTATAGTCTTAGGAAAAATGTGAATCTACACCCGCGTACGCTTTCTTTCTTTGCTTTCGAATAAAAAGTGAGAGTACCTATTAAGGTCAAATCTGTATCAATATTCCATTGCGCTGTGAGCATGCGCTGTCCTCATCTACATATTTATTCCTGATTATATTGTCCAGTCGGCTGGGGCTGGGGCTGTAGAATACACCGACTGCACTTCTGCAGAGGGGTAAGACCCGCTCCCCCAATTAGTGTCATGGATATGACACTAAACAATCTGATGGTGAGGTCCCAGTAATGCTGGGACTTTGGGGAATACGGAGCACCCTTTCATTGCCATTGCTCCCAGGTCCACTCTGGCCCGGCGTAGTAGCACGTGATAGGACCCTATCTATAGGTTAAATAGAACTAACAGCATACCTATGGTAAACTGAATTGTTTGATTAAATTGGATAGCTTGAAATAGAAATGTTTTTGACAATTAAACCGTACTTACATTTAAACTGCGTGCTTATGCTAAACTGAATTGTTTGAAATTGAATTGTTTTTGACATTGAAACTGTACTTACACTAAACTGAGTTGTTATATATAACTGTTTGAATAAACTGAATAGTTTGAAATAGAAATGTTTTTGACAATTAAACTGTGTACTCGTGCTAAATAGAACTGATTATTTACATTAAAATGGATTTGGCGTTAGATAACCTATAAAGGTTAATATGCCATAAAACCCAACCAACCCACCAACATTCCTGATTATAATCAAATGTTTGATTTGGTTATTAAATGGCTTATTTTATGCCAAAGTCATCTTTAAAGAAGAACAGCAGTGATATTATTTAACCTGTAGCTGGAAGGATAGTGGAGGGGAGTCGTACCCGTTCCCTAAGATATCATTCCGAAAGTGAAAGTAATAGTGCGATTGGAGTTCGAAATCGCTTACCTCGGGACTGCACTCTAGCACCTGAGCCATTACACCACGGTAACTCCCTCTCTATGCTCTGTCCTATCGTCAAATATCTTGATAAACATGTAGTGTCACTAGCACGCTGAGACAGTTGACGGAGAAAACAGTGGTTCCTTGAAAATTACCTTACCACCCAGACAGCTGTAAAATTAGCTAGTTGTTACGCGTATTATCAATTTTAACGTTAATTTTTATCATATTTCTTGTGCCTGGCACACCGAGGCTCTAATCATCAAGTAAAACAGGACAGAAAACGAATTAGGTAATACCTGATCCTAAGAGATTCTAACTCAAGACAGCACTCCGCCACTGCACTAAAATGAAGATTATAGATAGCCCTGACACCTTTTTACAATTCAGAACTCAGAAAGTAGGATCTTGTGCCAGACTCGGTTTAGTAAAAAAATATCATACCTAATATTAACTTCAGAATCCGGAAAAAACAACTGATGCGAATTTATAAAATTCTGAAGCTTTTAAGTAAAATTAGATTAAGTTTTTGATTAAATATACTTCATCCTTGAATAGCGTAAAACAAAAGTCATATAGTTTAAACGTTCTCATACATAAATAATTCATTCATCATCATATCGCGCCACGAGTACGGATTTCCCTGACTCTCCATTTACGTTTGCCGCTCTTGTCCATCGCAATTGATAGGTCCTCTAGACTACGTCCTGTGTCTGTACAGAGCTGTTATAGATAGGTTCTAGCCGGACAACCAACAGCTGCTTGTCCTTGTGTTAGGAGTCCACAGGAGAACGCCTCTTATGGGCTCTAGCAGTTTCATCTGATTTGAATTGATAATGAGCTGTTGTGGATAAGTTCCAGCCGGACATCCAACAACTGCTTGTCCTTGTGTAGGAGTCCACAAGAAATCGTCTTTTATTGGCTCGTCCTCATTTCTCCGACAGTTTCCTGCATGTCTTGTTCATCTGATTTGAATGAATTTAGAAACGGGAGGTAGGTGATCGTATAGCTGCTGATTTGTGGGATGCTGCTTCCAGGATTTGTTCAAGATGGCTCGTAGACTGGTACATCGAGGCTCTAATCATCAAGTAGAACAGGACAGAACACTAATTAGGTTATACCTGATCCCAAGAGATTCTAACTGCAAGACAGCACCCCGCCACTGAACTAAAATGAAGATTATAAATCGCCCTGACACCTTTTTGTAAAATTTCCCTCGGCCCACACTGATATACGAGTCCTTACGTTAAAGCCAATTTTAAGTCATGTTATATGCTCTCACGAGAGAATAAATATATACTCACATACGTTACAAAAAACTGGTGTATAATTCAGAATAAAATGTGCTTCATCTTAATTATCATGAAGCGCTTTGATTGTACGAATTTCTCTCTCTCCATTCGTTCCAATCATCTATCGCTCTCGGCAGATCTTCCATACTACATCCTGTGTCCTCACAGAGTTGGTGTAAATAAGTTCTTGCCAGTCGGCCAAAATTGGCTCGTAGGGGTCCATAGAAGAACGTCACTTATGAGTTCGTCTGTGCTTTTCAAGCAGTGTCCCGCATTATTTGATCATCATCTTATCGTACTATCAGCACGGATATCCCTGACCCTCTCTCGCCACCCCTCCCTATCGTTCATTGCTTCCGATAGGTCCCCAGGTCAACACCCCGTATCCTCACAGAGCAGCTGTATGTAGGTTCGAGCTGGCCGCCTTGCTTTTGTACCGCCATGTGAAGGGGTCCACAGGAATACATCACTTATGAGCTCTTCCCTACTTCTCCAGCAGTGTCCTGCATGTCTGGTTCGTTTAATTTTGATAGTTTTCGAGATGGGAGGTAGGTGGCCGTACAACTGCTGCTTTTTGGGGTATTGCCTCCTGGATTTGTTCAATGTTGCTCGCAGCATTCCTGAGTAGTTGCCGCTTAGTTAGCGTCCATGTAGTGCATCCATATAGCAGTATCGACACGATCGCTGCTTGGAAGAAACTGCGTTTTATTTTATCGGTTTGGTCTGACTTCTGAAACCTGATAAACGTACGCTAATAAAGGATTGTTATTTTCCTCTTTGCTAATTTTTCACATCGGCGTCAATTGATGAACTTTCACAGGAGCCTAAGTGACAGCAAGTCTCTTCATGCAGATTTCAGCCATGAATGGTTTCGACTCTTCCTCTGCTTTCCAATTTCTCCAAGCCTTTTGAGACCGTTTTTAGGCGCATCTACAACAATTAGTCGGCCAACACTAACACAATAGTTTTTGAGATGGGAAGTAAGTGGCCCTACAGCTGTTGGTTCCTGGGATGTTGTTTTCAGGATTTGTTCAAAACAACTCGTATGTCGCGAAAGTGACTGAAAAAAAATCTAAAACATTTTTTAAAGGTTTTATTCGCAATTTCAATTTTTCTAATATTCTCGCATAATACGTTGAGTGAGTTAGCAGGTTTGGCTTGGTTTCTCTGTTTAATGGCATATCAACCTTTGTAGGTTATTTAATGCCAAAACCATTCTCCTAGAAGAACAGTAGTGGTACTATTTAACCCATAGCTGGGAGGATAAGGGGGTTCATACCTTTCCCAAGGGTATTTGCCCGAAAGTGAACGTAATAGCGCGACTGGAGTACGAACTCGCGTACAACGATTTCCTAGTTCATCACTTTAACCATTACACCAAGAGGACACCCACCTCGAGTGAATTATTCTAACTGTGAAAATAGTGTATTTATATAAATGAATACCAGCCAATTTGGTCTAATGATTAGAGTGTTTGCCAGAGGTCCCGGAGACCAGTGTTTAATCGCAGTTCATACCAAAAACAAAAACGGTACTTGATAACTTCTTGCTTAATTTACACTCAGCATTATAAAGCATGAATCAAGGGTAAGTGGAGAAATCCAGGGAAAGGAAGAACGCCCTCGCCTACACCTTGATGTAGTAGCTATTGAAAAAGAAGCCTTCAGATCACCCTTGACTACGTTCGGCTAACTTATATAAACGTAGAGACACCTATGGCGACACAAAGGTTAACTTGATGATAAGTTGCACGAGCAATTTCTCACTGGGTGCCTTTTATTTCTGTGGACATGTGCCAAAGTATGCGATCATTATGAACCTTGCAAACTACTAGTGGCGCAGTTGGCCACTTTTTCACATATCGTGAATTATAGTTTCTATAAGTTTTTTCAAATAGTTATGTGATGGTTTTCAAACTAACTTCACCGACAACTTGCTAAGGTAAGGAATGGGCTAACAAGACAAGCCATTACCGTGTATTTACCCAACCCCTCCGCCACGAGTCGGATGTGACTCGAAGTTAATTCTTTAGCGTACACATGGTTTGAAATCATTTTCCTTCTCAAGACTATTTGCCTAACTAAGGCTAAAGACCCTAACTTACCCTACTATGTACCCATAGCTGAGAAGAGAACAGTTGGTCTCAGGCCTTCTCCAAGGGCATTAGCGTGAAGTTAAACGCAAAATGTCTCATCCAGGATTTGAATTCGGGTCATCGATTCCATTTCCTATGACGGTAATCGTTACGCTAAGCGCGCCTTCATAACTTTGAAGTCTTCAAAAGGCTCCAATAGTGAAGCGTGAAGTGAAAATTGAACTTACTACATGAGGAAATGGTCTAACCATCTACTAATCCAACAACAATACAAGTAAAACATTGTGTTTATGTTACCAGCGCTACACCCGTGTGGTAACCATCGAGACTGACATACATGTCTCATCGGTGTACGAGTGCATAAATACCCTCCCCGTAGAACATGGCGTCAAATTAACTGTTCTTTTATCAATTGTTTTCGGACCCAATGTGATATTACTTTTCGATATCCCAAATTCTCGAAGACGATTTTTTGAAACGTCAACCACGGAGGAAGAATGCTTTTCCAGCTCAGTTAGTTTAGTTTTTAAAAAGTAAAATATGTTAGTGTTAGAGATTAGTGCAACATTACAAATTCCTTATTAGACTGTATGTATGCCTAGTCAAAAGAAAAGAAAAGAAAAAAAAAAAATCACCGACAGAATTCCTTACGCTAAAACGTAAGAGTGCTCAATGCAATTTGGTAAGCGAAATACGAATGATGACTGAATCAGAAGATATCTACGTAGGTTTCACCTTACCGGATCATCGGGTTAATTCTGACCCAAGAAAAGTTGGACCAAAGAATATTTTATTGATTAAAAGGCTGTGAGAAAGAATAAAATTAGCATAAAAAATATCGTACTTGATTTCATATTTTGAATTTAATGTTAGTGTTAGAAATTAGTGTACGAGTGCATAAATACCCTCCCCGTAGAACATGGCGTCAAATTAACTGTTCTTTTATCAATTGTTTTGGGACCCAATGTGATATTACTTTTCGATAACCCAAATTCTCGAAGATGATTTTATAAAACGTCAACCACGGAAGAACAATACTTTTCCGGCTCAGTTAGTTTAGTTAAAAAAAATGTTAGTGTGAGAAATGAGTGCAACGTTACAAATTCCTTATTAGATTTTAATTGTAATCAGTTCGCTTACAAATTGTATGTCATTTCTCCCTATCATTTGTAGATTGTTTTAATTAAGGTCATGACGAATGTTAACATAAAAACGATGAAGGTATTGGTCAGAACTGCTTATGGCTATAGACTAAAATTGATTTAATAGGGCACAAGAAAACACTTTCGCAGTTCCTAATGAGGATCAAAGTCACTAATTGCAAATCATTGCACTCTGATTGATATTCTTATTATTCACCGGTCAGTCAGCGAGGCGTAGAATATGTTGACTGTATCCCTTGTGAAGGGGATGCACTGAATCACTCGCAAAATGAGTTTCCTGGATATAGCAGTAAGCTGTATTTGATGGTGAAGCTCCTGCTCTGGGGAGTTAAGGGTATCTCTTCATTGCTATTACTCCCAGGTCCACTCTGACTAAGACTAATTAAACCTGTTAGTGTTCTACGTATTGGTCAAATAGATCTATTCAAAAATTATTCATATCCGATTGAACTTTGTAAAAACAAAAAAACAACAACATTGTTAATAAACAACTTCACAAAAATGTAAAGATGAACGTATAGTGATTGGGATACCCTAACCTCTTGGCATAACCCAATACTAGATGACGTGCCGTTAAAATCAGTTGATCAATCAATCAAAATGTTAATATCAAATAAAAAGTTTTATTTGAATTTTTTCTTATTCCAACAAGAAGTCTTATCCAGTCTACTACGAAATCTTTCCAAAACAACATGACAGCCTAGGGTGCCTAGAATCATGGGACTCCTAGCAACTGTCCAGTATGCTCATGCCTTAAGACAGCCTCAGATATATCTGAAAATTTGTGAAATCCACTCCTCGTAGAGAGCTGTTTCTGAAGATGGTTGGTTGTTTGGGTTTTATGGCATATCAACCTTTGTCGGTTATTTAACGTCAAATCCATTTTTATACAAATAATCAGTTCTATTTCAAACAATTCAATTTAGCAACAGTACACATTTTAATTGTGAAAAACATTTCTATTTCAAGTTATTCAGTTTATTCAAACAGTTCTAATTCAGTTAATTCAGTTTAGTATAGGTAAAGGTTTTGTTTACACAGTTAAATATCAAAACAGTTCCATATAAAACAATTCAGTTTAGTGTAAGTAAAGTTTCAATGTCAAAAACTGTTCCATTTCAAACAATTCTTTTTAGCATGAGCACGCAGTTTAGATGTAAGAAATGTTTAATAGTCAAAAACATTTCTATTTCAAGCTATTCAGTTTAGTCAAACAGTTCTAATTTAAACAATTCAGTTTAGCATCAGTATGCAGTTAGTTCTATTTAACCCATAGATAAGACCCTATCAGGCGCTACCACTCCGGGCCAGAGTGGTCCTGGGAACAATGGCAATGAAGGGGTGCTCTGCATTTCCCAAAGCTCCAGCATCACTGCAACTTCACCATCAAATTGTTTAGTGTTATACCCAGGACACTCATTGGTGTGGTCTTACTCCTTTCAGTCGGTGTACTCTATAGCCTCGGCTGACAGGGCAAGGTGTTTCTGAATAACTTTTTTTTTTTTTTTTTTTTTTTTTTTTACACACGGTTATATATCAAGTATACTAATCTAATACAAATAATTTACAAAACGATCTATATGAGGAGAGTTCCCATGGCCGAAGAGATAACATTCTGGACTGTGACATCTTTGTAACTCCAGTCACGCTATAGCATTCGCTTTCGGACTAATACCCTTGGGAGAGGCATGAACACCCTAATCCCCTCAGCTGTGGACTGAATAGCACCACTACTGTTCTACAAGCATGGTTTTGTCATTGAATACCCCAAGATGATTGATATGCCATAAAACCAAGAAACAAATCTAGATCTATTTGATCCATAGATGGGATCCTAATAGATTCTACCGCTTCGGGTCAAAGTTGACCTGGGAGTAACGGTAATGAACAGATACTACACTGTCTCCAGAGCATTAGAACGGGAGATTTACAACCAAATCGAGCATAGTGTCATACCCAGGAAGCAACCCTTTTTTTGGTGGGGCCTTAACCATCCTCAGGGAATAAAGTTTATTTTAACCCATACCGACTGGGCTAATATACATTTGAGTCGGCGTCATTATAAGTCTAGAAGCGTTGGGCACACAGTTAGGACTAAACTCACTATAATAAACTAACAGTAGGTAGTCCGCAAAACTCGCTTGCTAATTTCTGCTATACCGCAAAATGCTCAGTGACCGAAACATATTTACTAAGTAGTCTGACACAAGGCTACCAAAGATGAGCGTAGAGTTACAAGACAATTGTAATCTTTTGCGAATATTTCTGGTGACAGGTGATCTTTCACTTTGACAGCACCTCCCCATTGAACAGAGAGGTAAAGAATAAATAATGCACTTTAATTTCTAATAATCAATTTTTTTTTTATTATCTTCTCGAATGAGCACACACTGCGAAAAGCTGGCCTTGTGTCATATTCCCCAAAGCATTACAACGGAAGATTTACCACTGTCCTCCGGTGAGGCACACTTGATCATTTCAGTCAACTTTTAAGTATTCATTTAATATTCTCTAATGGCAGAATTGCGACATATGACCCTTTTTTTTAGTGTATGGATGACGAAACGCAACAAAAGGCCGTATTTTATGGAGCCTCGTCAAGAAACTATCTAGTTTCAATGGTAATTACCATAGACATGAAAATAGCCCTGACTACCAGTGTTAACTTTTTTTTTTATAAGGTAAAGAAGTGTTTGTTTAGTGCAATGGAGTGGTTTTGTTTAGGAGATGAAGCTAAAGTTACCAGGTCTTTTGTTTATTTGTTTTTTAATTTCCCTCAGAAATTGCCCGGTAATTGTGCATTGGAGGGGTAACAGTTTTAGATGCTGATCTGTGGTTACTTAACTTCAATTAGTTTTTGGTTTGAGGCTGTGAACGACTGCAAGCAACCTCCGTGTAATGTCGTCGTTGACTACAATTACTACTACTGCTAAAAATAATGATAGCTAGACCTTGCTGGAGAACAGAAAAACTATGGAACATGAAAGTGACGGTGGTTCCAGTCGTAATTGGAGCATTCGGTGCAGTCACCAAAGGATAGGTACAAGGAAAGGAGGATTTAGAAATAAGAGGAGTGGAGACCATTCAAATGACAGCATTATTATTAAGATCGGCCAGAATACTGAGGAGAGTCCTGGAGACTGGTAGAGAACAGGCTTGCTGTCACCCAAACCCCAGTGAGAATCCATCAGCTCACGATGGATTGAAAAACTCTCAAAGAGTTAAAAAAAAAAAAAAAAAAAAAAAAAAGATGAAGCAAAAAACAAAAACGAACAACGAAAGCGTGTACGTTTCAGCACATTGAATGTAGTTATTTACTAAACGGCTTGCTCAGATGTGGCACAAGGCCGTATGAATGGGGCACCTAACGAGAATCGAACTCATTCGTGAAGGTTTACTAGCCTAGCTTGCTAACCATTACACCACCAGAGGTTCTCCTGGGCACCTCGGGTGGTGTAATGGTTAGCAAGGTAGACTAGCAAACCTACACGAGTGAGTTCGATTCTCATTGGGTGTCCCATTCATGCGGCCTTGTGCTACATCTAAGCAAAAAGCTTAGTAACTTAACACCACCAGAGGTCCTCCGACACAGTGAATGTAGTCATTTCTCATAAATGTGACGTACGTATAAAATAGCTTAAATGGATAACCTCGTGTTTTGTTTTTTGTCTTTTAAATTAAACATCTCTCCTCTAGCAAACTTATCGAAAAGCGCGCGTATGAACAAAAAAAAAACAACACCTACACATAAATCTGAACAAACAGGCACTAAATAACGTCCGAAGATTTTATAAATATTTTGAATAAAACATTCCCACGAGAAATATATTTACACCCAAACCTGATACTATCTCAGGGATGCATATGCAGGTATGTGTGTATATATGGCAGGTGTAGACAAAGGTTTGCATTGAAACACAACAAAGAAACAAGGACTTAGGAGGTGTTACACATGGAAAAGCTTGTGGATAGCGATTCATATGTTTAGACGGTTGAAAGCCGACTATAGAGTGAGGCGAGCGATGAAAAAAAAAAAAAAAAAAAAAAAAACTACTAAAAATACAAAAACGAAAGGGGAAAAAATATCTTTGAAAAGGAATAAGTAAAGAAAAGTATTTTTTAAAAAAGGGGGGGGAGAAGAAAAATTTAGGAAATGCAGAAAGATGAAAGAAAAGAAAAAAAAAGGGTATTGTGATAAATTGAAAAAAGAAAGAAAGAAAAATAGGAAACATGTGAAAGAAGGAAAGAAAAACGAAAGAAGGAAAAAGTGAGAAAGACAGAAAGAATAGAGCAGAAGTGATGTTGAATTGGTATTTAAAAGAAAAAGAAAAAACAAAAAAGAAAAGGGGCAAGGAAAAAGAAAGAAAGAAAAAAGAGGAAAGTTAAATTGAAACGAGGAAAGAAAGAAGGAAAAGATATGACGAGAGAAAAGGAAAACGAAAGAAAGGCTGAAAAAGAGAAAAACCTTCAAAGAAAGATAATATGAAAGAAAGGAAAGAAAAAAGGATACAGACAGAGAGAGAGAGAGAGAAAGTGTAAAGAAAGAAAAAAGAAAATTGCAAAAAGTTGGAAAGAGAAATGAAATATAGACAGAAAGAAAAGAAGGAAAAAAAAAAAAAAAAAAAAAAAAAAGGAAGGAACAGAAAGAAAAATAGTTTAAAATGAATTGATTAATGTGTAGCTGAAAAAAAAAATTAAAATTTGTACTGAAAAGGAACATTTCGAAATCACTGAGGGTTAAAACGTGGGTAGATGAGAGAATAAACGGCAAAGCGGAGCACATGCTATCTATATATATATATATATATATATATATATATATATATATATATATATAAAAGAGAGAGAGAGAGAGAGAGTATAATGTGTGTGTGCGCATGTTTTCACCAAAAGCAGACAAAAGAATTTGTAGCTATCACGATTACAGCAGCAGCAGCAGCAAAAACTACTACTTCTGTTATAGGCAAGTCTTACGTGTCATAACTAACCCTAGCTTAGTTAATAAATATTCCTTTGATTACTGCAAATTTTATGAGAAAGCAAACAAGCTAAAATCAAGTGAAAAACACTCGTTCCAACATCAACTTACTCTAGCTTGACCTCATTCAGGATATAGTAATAAAGTTCATAAAAATAATCGACATCATTACCAGACGAGCAATAACGCTCATCCCACAGCAATTTCGTACGATCGAAACCACGTGGTGAAGTGGCTTAACATGATTCCAATTTCTACAGTCTTTTTTTGTTTTGGATTTTTTTTATACACGTGTGCTTTCACCTTGTCCGATTGAGGTTCTTCTGTACACTATGGGGAAAGGGTTGGTTTACTGTTAGATGTAAGAATTTAAGTCGATGGTAAAGTTTCGAACCTGGTGAAAAAACGACCACGAATCTCTAAAGACGAAAGACTTTAAAACACACGCACACACACACACACACACAGATTGAAAAAGATAGGGAACCCAATATATCTGCTTGAAGCTTCATTTAGAAGAAAGTAGAATCGACTACATACCTGCTTCGCATGATTTTCAATAACGATCTAGAGAGGAGACAAGCGTCGCCAGCTGGTAATTTTCAAACACACGCCAGCACGATAGACAAGTGACGGAGACCTTGGAAGGTTAAGGCAATTACAGCGACTACTTGTATATATGTGAGCGCTTAAATAATAATAATTTAGGACTAGCTACCTTGACGTTGAAAAAAAAAAGGGGGGGGCTACAATTGCACAACTCGTTTTTAGATACGAAACTATTCTTTTATAATTTCATTCACAAAATTCTTTTTTTTTTAATTTACTTTTTCTTTTTTTTTTTACTTTCGTTGTAAATATGACTAAAGTTTTATGTAACATGCAATCTTCTCTGGTCTTTATGCAGCAAACACATGGGTATATTTATTTTAGCTAAGTCTGACACAAGGGCAAATATTGTGGCTAAATAAAAAAGGGTAGGAAAATTATGTTCACCTAATTTTTTTTTTTTAATGGGAAGAAGTTGGTTCAAAATCTTTTTTTTTTTTTTTTTCTCTCTGGATTTGAACATCTTCCAGTGATACAGGTGGAAAAAAAAAAGAAACAAGTCTTCGCCAAAAAAAAAAAAAGTATATAAAAAAAACCTATGATCTGGGATTTTAATTAACCGCATTTTTGTCTAAAGACTGCTTAGGATTTAAATTATTCTTTTAATAAAATGGGAAGGACACTTAATTAGAAAGGATGTTTTTTGAATTTTTTTTTAAATGAGCGAATATATGTTAATAAAAAAGGGGAGTACCTGTGACGTAGTAGCTTTCGTGGGGGACTGGGATATTGTCGTAAGCGAGTTCGAATTCAAGTCGCAGTATTTAATTCACTTTCGGACAAATACTCTCAAGAAAGGCATGAACCCACTTGTCTCTCTAGCTATTAGCCAAACAATGTCACTGTTGTTCTTCCACAATGATGGCTTTGGCATTAAATAACCCACGAAGGTTGATAAGCCATTTAACAAAGACACTGAACCTATTTATAAACCTTAGTAAACAATTATAGCTGTAATTAACGATTTTTAACCCAACCATTTTTCAGTTATATGGCATCAAGTATTCCAATCCACTTTGGATAATCTTTTCTGGTGTAATGGTTAGCAAACTCGACTAGTAAACCTACACGAGTGAGTTCGAGTCTCATTGGGTGCCCCTTTCATATAGCCTTGTGCCATATATAAGCAAAAAGCTTAGGAATTACATCAACTTTGGATAATCTTTAAACGGATCTTTTTGACTCATCGCTGGGACAGAAACTGGTACAGTTAATCTGAGCCAAAGTGGAATTGGGAGTAATGGCAATGAAGGGATATTCCACACATCCTAGAGCTCCAGAACCGGATTCTCACCATCAAATACAGTTGTGTCATGCACAAGACTCTCCTACAAGGATGGTAATTTAAGCCGCATAGTCAAGGTTGGTATGAATACAGAGGATATCACAAAACATGAAAGTAGTGCATCGTAATAATATAAGTTAAAAAAATGAATCTAAAGTGATTGTGACTGTGATATCAAATCTCATTAGAAATTTTAAGATCTTTTAAAATTGTCTATTGTTAATTTTACAGGGGGAGGGAGTTATTGAAATAAAAACTCGAATCGTAACTTACAATGAAAAGGGTTTATTTTACAAGACGTACAAGGATGTGTTAACAGAGTTATATTGCGAGATAATGTTGCTAGGAAACCGGAGTATTTATCCGATATCCCACCATGCTGGAATATGGCGCAAGGCCGTTTTATAGTTGGGGCCTCGCTCTGGTGAAAACCCATGAAAAGAAAAAGTAAATATACTTGGCTCCGTCGGCATTCTCCAAATGGGGCGTCTCAGGCTCCATGCAATAAACTTGGTCCTGCAAAGCGAGTAAAGCCTTGAGGGACGGTCCCAGGAGGCCAGGGGTGTGTTGATTTCCGGCACGAATGCCAGGCACCTTTGATTGAATTCGTGTCTTCTAATCGCCTTCGCAGGAAAACCGGGCCGCCCGGCCAACACCTTCAAGAAGTCTGTTCTATATAGAGGGGAATCATCTCTATCTTAAAGGAAACTTGATTTGCACCGATCTTATCAAGTGAAAGCGACAGCACAATCGTAGCATATAACTGACTACAATAACCAATATTAGGATTTGAAAGCGAAGCATTTCTTATATATATATTGATATGAAGCGAAAAGTCTTTTTAAAAAAACTTCTGTTAGAAGTCAGATATTTCTTAACTTTCGATAATCGATAATATACAATCCGAAACCTTTGATTTCTTGCTCGAAGCTCCAGTGCGCTAAAGATGAGGTTGACATATAAACATTTGTACCAGTGTAATTCCATTAGCATAATTCTCCAGGTTATTTAACTTCCGGTTGTCTTAATATCACATTCCGACCGATTCATTCTACGGCATTTTTTGGATATACAATCGGTTAAGAAAAGGGGAAAGGTCATTTTTTTTATTAAAGCGCAAAATCGTAATGAAAACTTTACAAAAATAAACAATATCGTATTTTTAGCATGAAGAAATCCGTGCACGTACATAATACAATTCCTAACCGACTCAAAATCTTATTCTATATTGAGTAATCAAATTGTAGCCTGTTTTCCTTTTTCATTGCCGAAGACATCTGGATATGCTTCTGACAGTAATCCTTTCAATGCAATAGGCTGGTTGTGTTTGAGAGACGGATCACCGGTCACTAGGTTTCCAATCTGTGCTTCGCCTGTTTCATCCGAAGACATTGACAAATTTATTCGTTTGTGGTAAACACAGAGTTGTGTGAAATTGCATATTGTACTGATCGGACCAAACCATTCACAACAATGGATGCCACGCTTAATGATTCCTTTCTGATCAGATTTATCCATTCTTTGTAACAAGTATAACAAAGTAGGTTCCGTATTTTCTCTTCAACTCTTTCTTTGCTAAGAAAAGAAATGGGTCCTAAGTAAAGTAAAGTTTACGACCGTAGTCGAAGGTGACCCGAAGGCTCCCTTTTCGATAGCTACTATATCGAGGTGTAGGGGAGGGCGCTACTCCTTTCCTTGGATTGCTCCACTTTACCCTTGATCCTTACCTTATAATGCTGAGTGTGAAGCAAGGTAGCATCAAGTACCATTTTTAAGTCTTTGGTATGACTTGATCTGGGAATGAACCCAGTTCTCCCAGGCCATTGGCGAACCCTAATCTAACTTTATTAATGTAAATAGTTTTGTTTGGTTTTCTTACCTTTAAGAAATTTTCCGAGTTTATAAGATTTTCAGGAGTCGACTCTTTTATATTCTTTTATACATTTTTATTTGTTATAGATGGCATTATTGCTTTCCATTTCTCTCGTGAGGGAACTAATTTAATATAAATACATACATATATATATATATCATCAAGCACGGATTCCCTTGACTTTATCTCTCAATACGACCCTGTTGGACATCCATCCCTATTGGCCATTGCACTTAGTAGGTCTTCTAGACGACACACAATGTCCTCTTAGAACTGATGGATGTGATTTGCTTTTTTTTTTTGCAGGTTGACTAACAAGGGTGTATGCATTTGTGTTGAAGTCCACCTCCAGCTTATATATGCGGAAATTAGCAACAATTACTGAAGTTAGTTTTCAGTTTACAACTGTTTTTGTTGTTGTTGTTGTTGTTGTGTTGTTTTTGTTAACACGATCAAGAAAAATGAAACGCTGCTATTTTCATATGGATTGTAAAGCTGAAGAAGGTCTTAGAAGGGATTGGCTTTAAACATCCTTTTCACTAGTAATGACTCATCTAAAATTACAGAAGGTATTGAATATCATAGGTTTTAAAAGATTTTTTTTTATATTGCTGAAACTCTTGTTTTGTTGGCACGGACGCAATCTAAATAGATTATAAATCAATCACATCATTTCTTTATTACAGTAAAGCGTTTTGAATAGAAGTTCGTTGTAGTTGCTACGACACAACTTTTACTTTTTTTGTTTTCCTGTTTTTATTGAGTATTATTTGGCTTTGATTCTATTGTTGTGTTTTTGATTTTTTTTTCTTTTTTGTTGTTGTTGTTGTTAACTTTTTCGTTATTCTAAGATACTGTTTCATTTACCTTCATCTGGTTTGGCTAAGATTTAACTTTTTAGGGTTGTTTTCGAATCTTTATTTTAAATCTCGTATTCATCTTAAAAAAAAATTTTTTTTGTATTTTTGTCTATTTCTTGCGAGTTATTTTTTCTTTCTCTCACATTTCTTTTTTTTTTTTTTTCGCGTTTCTTTCTTACATTTTTCTTTACTCTCCTGTTTTTCTTACATTTTCTTTCTTTCTGGCATTTCCTTTCTTTCTTTCTTTCTTTCTTTCTTTCTTTCTAGCATTTTCCTTTCTTTCTTTCTTTCTTTCTTTCTAGCATTTTCCTTTCTTTCTTTCTTTCTTTCTTTCTTTTTAAACATTTTCCGTTTCTTTGGTCTTTTTTACTATTTAACTTTCTCTTTTTCTTTCTTTTGATTTCCTTCTAACATCTTTCTTTCTTTCTTTCACATATTTTTCTTTTTTTTTATTTCCTGCTAACATCTTTCTTTCTTTCTTTCTTTCTTTCTTTTCCTATAGGACTATTCTTCCTTTTCTTGGTCTTTCTTGCTTTTTTTCCCTTTAAATCTTTTTCTTTCCTCTTTTTCCCCTCTTATTTATAACTTGCCTTCCTCTATCTCTATTCATTGTTCATCAAGGCAACATGACCAACAGGTCTACTGAATATAACGTGCGATATACACTTATAAATAACCGTCTGCTCGACTTACAAAAAGAAAGTAAAGCAAACGAAAGGTCGTCCCCCCACCCAACTCTCTCCTCAATAGACATTCTCGCAAGAACAACTTCTGAACATCACCTGTCATGTATATATCTTTAGTCGCCAAGAGCAGTTGTTAACTAACCAGTAATATTTGCTTGCGTAGCCAGTTCAATCCTAAACTTAGGAAGTCTCTGTGACGTTATGCCTAAAGTACTGGTCTGCGGACATGAGTACGGATTCCAATCACACTCTTTCATTCACCTTCGGACTGATACCCTTGAGAAAGGTATGAACCCTCTTATCCTTCCAGCTATGTATTGTTCTTCCACAAGAATAGCATTGGTATTAAAATAACCCAAGTAGGTTGATATGCCATTAAACAAAACAAAAAGAAAATTTTAAGCCAAGTTTTAGATAGTATTAAGTATTAATGGGCCAAGCCGTCTGGTACTTGGTAAGTTAGCCATCCAGGCTGCTACTATTGTATGGAGTTCGATCCCAAATACTCCACACTTGTGGCCTTATGCCAGATTCAGTAAAGCTTGATGTAAATAGCTGTGTTGTGTTGAAGTTCAAGTATTAATAAAATTCGGGTGTGTGAAAGTGAAAGTTCAAGGTAGGTTGTTTTTTTCCCCATTCAGAAGGTTGATAAAACAGAAAGAGCACCATCCAATCAAATAATATTTAGCTTGTCTTTCAGGATATTAGAATATCTTTTATTCTACGCATTCTTCACACTTTTGACCTGGTGCCAGACAAACGTAAGCTTAGGTTTGGTTTCTTTGTTTAATGGCATATCAACTTTTGTAGGTTATTTAATGCCAAAGCCATTCTCCTAGAAGAACAGTAGTGGTACTATTTAACCCATAGCTGGGAGGATAAGGGGGTTCATACCTTTCCCAAGGGTATTTGCCCGAAAGTGAACGTAATAGCGTGACTGGAGCACGAACTCGCTTACTACGATTCCGCAGTCCATCGCTTTAACCATTACACCACGAGGACACCCCCTTAACGACAGCTTAGTAAATACTTATCCAATAGATAGTTAACGCAAAACCTATTTCTATTCGTCCACAATTTTTTATTTTTTTATTTTAAAGAAATTAAAAATAAAACATTTATTTTGGAACAGTTTTTTATGTAGACATTTTATTTGTTCATCATCTAACGTGTGTGCATCATTTTTTTAAAAGATTGCTCAGGTAATAACACAGGTCCTTCGTGAATTTCTCAGATCAGTTAAGGCTACTTGTTGGCGCCCATTTTTTTTTTTTCATTTAAAAGATGATAGATTTTATAAGGTTACATGATAGCAGCAGAGAATAATCTCTTCCTTCATCTACACGCACATATATAAACATACGAAGAAAAATAGAAATACTCTTGTCGAGGAGTACACATACACACATGAATATATAAGTTGTTGGCGACCATAGTCGAGGGCGACCAGAAGGCCCCCTTTTCAATAGCTACTACACCTAGGTATAGGGGAGGGCGCTACTCCTTTCCCTGGATTTCTCCACTTTACGCTTGATACGTACCTTATATTGCTGAGTGTTAAGTAAGGTGGTATCAAGTACCATTTTAAAAGTCTTTGGTATGACGGACCAGTGGCGAAACTCTATCCACGAGCCGGTATAAAGAGAAAGCTGATTAAATAGCTTAACATTAAATCCTTGCTCGTTATCTTCAATAAGACATACCTACAACCCTAGCTAGACACGAGAGACGCTCCATGCCGGGATCGAAACCTGCCTAACTTTACATCAGGCTGATGACATACCCCCTAATCCAGGCCAGCGACTCAATATATATATATATATATATATATATATATATATATATATATATATATATATATTCCCTTAACCAACGTGGTACGCTTGTTGGCCGAGCGGTCTAACGTAAAGTTGGATGGGTTTCGATCCCGGCTTCGAGCGTCCTGCGGGTCTAGCCACACTGAAGAGTTCTGACAGGACGAAACAGTCTGTCTGTGGATGACAATATACACGCTCCCCCATGGGAGTTGAGCACTCTGGTGATGGAATTTTCGGCCGCCGCTCGCATATGCAAAGTTCTTCGAAAGAACTGAGCACTCTGGTAGCCGATAGGGTATAAAAATGTAAACAAACGACTGTTGCTGTTGCTACATAAATACCTTAACAATTCCCTTAGCCAAACGTGGTACGCTTGTTGGCCGAGCGGTCTGAGACTTAGTCTAACGTAAAGTTGGATGGGTTTCGATCCCGGCTTCGAGCGTCCTACGTGTCTAGCCACACGGAAGAGTTCTGATAGAACGAAACAGTCTGTCTGTAGATGACAATATCTGTGTGTGTGTGTATGTGTGAGTTTGGAAAGTAATTAAGACTTGGCAAAAGGGACATAAAAAAAATGTAAGTTTAATCGATTTAAATATTTATCATCAAAAATATCTTCCCCTTCATTTTCAACGATTTCAACCCAACACTCTCATATTCCCTATGTTGACCAGATTTAGCCTTAAAAGATTTTCATTTGTTTCGATCAGTAGTAAATTTCATAAATGGTAAATATTCGGAAACAAAGAAAATTTCTCTCCGGAAAATTGCAATTTTTTTAAAACGCATAATCGAAAATTTGCGTTCCATTTGAGCTGAAGTGAATAAAGATGAACATGATAACAAGTTTGTTTTGTATCCTCTCTGATAGCAACCTAATCATTTTTCGAAGACCTATATATATATATATATATATATATATATATATATATACCCGTGGTGTAATGAACACGGCGACACGAGTTCAAATCCTCGACGAGACTGATTGCATTTCACATAGCACTAATATCCTTGGGAAAGGTGTGAATCGAATTATTTTCCCTCCAGCTATGGGTAAATAGTATTGCAGACTAGGTTCTTCAGCCTTGGTGAGGCAACTAGTCTAGGAGAAGGAAAACTCTGAATTAAAACCTGTTAAACTCCGCTTAAAAAAATTGACCTAGTATCATATCCTGCCCGAGCGGAGGGGTTGGGTAAATATGATATATATATATATATATATATATATATATATTGTGAAAGGTAACGTTTATACAGTGGAATATCGATTATTGGCTAAATTTGACAGAGTTACAATCAAATTCACATTGGTTTTAGGAAAAACATATATTCTCTGCACCTGGCGCCATCACTAGCATGTCACGATGCTTAAAGGAGAAAAGAATGGTCAGGAGAGCTAACCACTCCCCTATAAGTGCTTACGTGCCTAGGTAGTATCAACAAAACGGTGGTAGTTCCAAATTCTATTTCGACTGGGTTTAACAGTACACGCACGTGGTACTAAAAAGTTTTGAAAATTTGAAAAGCGCGCGAACCTAATGTAGTGTGAGCTTTACATTCGAGCAATCTCTGAAAACTTAGAAAAAGCGCCATATTACTGTGTAAAATACTTTGATGGAAACTGGAGAAAGTACGTGGTCAGTAATTTTTCTAGTTAAATTCCTCAAAATCTTTTGGTAGCACTTCCTATATATATATATATATATTGTCATCCACAGACACTGATTTGTTGTATCACAACTCTTCAGTATGCCTAGATACGTAGGACGCTTGAAGCTGGGATCGAAACTCGCCCAACTTTACGTTAGACTTAGTATCAGACCGCTCGGCCAACAAGCGTACCACATCAGCAAGGGAATTATAAGGTATTAAGTAGTAGCGTTCGTTTGAGTACTTATTTTATTGCAGACTTCTGTCCTCATCTTGGTAGTTTTTGTTGTTTTTCTCACTACGTTTCGGCCAAATTTCACCTCTGGACATCTTCAGGTGATTAACCTCAACCTCGGAAGGCAGTAATTACTGGGGATACGGTTAAAAGCCTCAGCATTCCTATCCGAGGTCGCGGTTAATCACCTGAAGACGGCCAGAGGTGAAATTTGTCTGAAATGTAGTGAGAAAAACAACAAAAACTACCAAGATGAGGACAAAAAGTCCGTTATAAAATTAATACTCAGATTAAGAAGCCTCATCTCAAAAAATGAATCCCAAATAAAGACAATTAGCGTTCGTTTGTTTACATTTTATACCTTACCGAAGAGCTTTGCATTATGCGAGCGGCAGCCGAAAATTCCTGCGCCAGAGTGCTCAACCCCCTTGTGGGAGCGTATATATATATATATATATAAGGCCCGATGACCACATAGACAAAAAAAATTACAGTCACCAGGAATCGTTGATTCTGTGTCTACGCAATCGCATTTCAGATATTTATGCTCTGTCACCGATATTGAGCACTGTTTGTTTTTTAGTAATTTAGCAAACTTAATTAATATGTGCATATGTTTAGTACCTGATGATCTACTTGCCCCGTGAAACTAGTAGTTGTACGAGAAGCTTGGGATGGCTATAACTTTAACAGTTTTTCTTTTTGGCTTTAATTATAGTTTTTAAACTTTGCTCAAAATTTTGCCTAATTAATGACTCTGTCCTTGATATTGACCGTTGTAACAAAAACAATGTGAGTTTTTTTTTAAATATTAATAATCATATATTAGCCTAATGAGTAGAATATTTGCTAATGGTCCGGGAGACCGTGGTTCAAGCCCAGGTCGAGTCATACCAAAGACTCAAAAATGGTACTTGATGCCGCTTTGCTTAACACTCAGCATTATAAGTTTGGGATCAATGGTAAAGTGAAGAAATCCAGGGAATGGAGTAGCGCCCTCCCCTACACCTCGGTGTAGTAGCTATTGAAAAGGGAGCCTTCGGGTCACCCTCACCTAAGGTCACCAACTTTACTTATATATATATATATATATATATATATATATATATGTACACACATACGTATATGCATACACACACACACATATATATGTAGACATTATATATATATTCTTTTATATATACATATAAATACATACATAAAGATATACATATATATATATATATATACACACATATGCATATATTTAAATATTCATACATATACTTACATAACCATACATATGTCTCAGCAGACATATATATATATATATATATATATATATATAAGTACAGTTGGCGACCGTAGTCGAGGGTGACCCGAAGGCTCGCTTTTCGATAGCTACTACGCCAAGGTGTAGGGGAGGGCGCTAATCCTTTCGCTGGATTGCTCCACTTTACCCTTACCTTATAATGCTGAGTGTTAAGCAAGGAAGCATCAAGTACCATTTCTTGAGACTTTGGTATGATTCGACCTAAGATTGAACCTAGGTCTCCCAGGCCAATGTGCGAACACTCTAGCCATTATGCAAATGGTTGGTATATATCAGCGCATTTATCTAGTGGGTAGAATGTTCGCCAAAGGCCCCGGAGGCCGGAGTTCAATCCCAGGTCGAGTCATATATATACGTACGTATATATGCAAATATATACATATATAAATACCATTAAAACACACACACATATATATATATATATATATATATATAAAACATATATGAATATGCTAATCTGTTTGAATATATAATTACATGCATGAGTCTAAACCAATACATAGATATGCAAACAAATAAATATACTCTATTTGGCGGCGTTGGTGGTTACCGTCGCAGAAAATGGACTCGGCGAAACGTGTTCAAATCCAGAAGGAGACTGTCTGCAATTAACATCGTGCTAATACTCAAGGGAAATGTATGAATCCCAAAATTCTCCCTCTATCTATGGTGAAATTTTAAGGCAGACTGAGCTCTTTAATCTTGGTATGGCAACCAACCTCGGAAAAGGAAAACTCTGTAAAACTCTGCTTAAAATTGACCTTGTGTCGCATCCTGCTAGTTCAAAAGGGTAGGTACATATATACTTATACTTTCTCTTTCTATTACTCTCCCTATCTCTGATACACGTGTGTGTGTGTGTGTGAGAGAGAGAGAGAGGGAGAGAGAGAGAGAGAGAGAGAGAGAGACAGGGTGGGTGTGAAAAAGAAAAAGACCATTTAGAAAATTAGATTGGCATATTTTGCTAGAGGTCCAGTGTCAATCTGATTTTCAAAACTGTCTGTTTACGTCGGATTTCATCCCAAACTTTGCGCAGACATTTACGTATATATTATATCAGTGATTTAAATGTGAGGATATAAAAGAATAAAATGAATACATAAACTACAGAATTCCTGGGATGAGGAATTATCAGACAAAAAGAGAAAGACTTCCAATGGACCAAGCGAAATTTTCAGCAAAGAATCACAGACAAATAAGAAACTCGGAAGGATGAAAAATCCCCACTGACAGGCTTAAAACGAAACTGTGTATCTCAGACAGCGACATGATCTCAATCTCCACCCCCCGCCACCATAGCAGAAGCAGTAAAGTCAGTCGTCGTCGTCATGAAAGAAACAGACAATGTGAAAGTATGTTACCCAATTCTTCCCTTCTTTCTTCCGTTTTCTCTCTCTCTCTCTCTCTCTCTCTTTTTTCAAACTTAACTTTGCTCCCGTTTTTTTTTTCTATGCTCTCTTCATTATTTCTCTTCTCTCCATATCCCCACCCCACTTTCAGAAAGTTCTGAAAAACATCACTTTAATACTGCTATTCATTGAAGTTAGCAGTTTAAATAAACTCTGTGATCTTCAGTTTAGTCGTACGAGAAAAGGCGTCTGAACATGACATTGATAAGGAAACGTGTTGCAGATTTAAAAAGAAAAGTTCAAGTGAATAAACGTACATTGTTTTTCCTTTTTGTGATTACTACAACTTGGTTGGTTGGTTGGGTTTTATGGCATATCAACCTTTGTAGGTTATTTAACGCCTGATCCATATTTACGTAAATAATCAGTTCTATATCAAACAATTTAGTTTAGCATTACTACTCAGTTTTATTGTCATAAACATTTCTATTTCAAGCTATTCAGTTTATTAAAACAGTTCTAATTCAGTTGAGTATAAGTAGAGGTTTTGTTTACGTACAGTTAAATGTCAAAACAGTTCTATATTAAACAATTCAGTTTAGTGTAACAACAGTTTCAATGTCAAAAACAGGGGTGTCCTCGTGGTGTAATGGTTAAAGCGATGGACTGCGGAATTGTAGTACGCGAGTTCGTACTCCAGTCGCTATATTACATTCACTTTCGGGCAAATACCCTTGGGAAAGGTATGAACCCCCTTATCCTATGGGTTAAATAGTACCACTACTATTCTTCTAGGAGAATAGCTTTGGCATTAAATAACCTACAAAGGTTGATATGCCATTAAACAAAGAAACCAAACCAAACCAATGTCAAAAAAAGTTCCATTTCAAACAATTCAGTTTAGCATAAGCACACAGTTTAAATGTAAGTAGGGTTTAATTGTCAAAAATATTTCTATTTCAAGCTATTCAGTTTAGTCAAACAGTTCTATTTCAAACAATTCAGTTTAGCATAAGTATGTAGTTAATTCTAATTAACCCATAGATAGGACCCTATCAGGTGTTCTTATTCTGGGCCAGAGTGGACTTGGGAGCAATAGCAATGAAGGGGTACTCTGCACCCCCCAAAGCTTCAGCAATATTGGCACCTCACCATCAGAATGTTTCGTGTCAAATACAGGACACTCATTGGGGGCGAGGGTCTTACCCCTCTGCAGAGGTGCAGACAGTGTATTCTGCAGCCCCAGCCGACTGGGCAAGGAGTTGAATGTTGGTATATATTTACATATATCGAATTTCTATTATACCTTTTAAAAGGTGTAAATGAAAACTTAGTTCTTATTTGTACAGTTGGTGTATTCTATAGCCCCAGCCGACTGAGCAACTACTGATTGGTTCACGAAGAAATTTTTCGTACAAAACCACGAAACCCAAAATTATCTGAAGCCTTGTAATCGGGTACCTGCTCTTCTTTCTTTCTTTCTTTCTTTCTTTCATGACGTCAACCTTCGTGAGTTATATAATGCTAGAATCAACTTTGTAGAAGAACAGTTGAGGTAATATGTAACCCCTGCCATGAGAGTGACTTTATCAACTTACGAAGAACGAAGAAGTATATCCGGGTTAGGCCATAATATTTACGGTAAAGTCTTAGAGCATTGTGCAACTGAGTTAATACTTTTAATAGCCAGAATCAAAATTCAGAATAAATTTACCCAATCCCTCCACCAAGAGCAGGATTCGACTAAAGGTCAGTTTGACGCAGAGTCCAGCTGGTTTGAATTTTGAGTTTTCCTACTCCTACACTGATTAAAGAACCTAGTCTTCCCTACTATTTACCCATAATAGGTGGGGAGATAATTGGATTCATACCTTTCCCAAAGGTATTACAGCAAAGTGAAATATAAACAGCTCTGTATAGGATTTGAACTCGGGTCGCCTGTCCATTTCCTACGACGAAAACCGTTACACTACGAAAAGATCTTGAGCCAAAATGCTGCGCCAATCATCTGTTGTTGTTTTTTTGTTTGTTTTTTTTCTTTTGGAATAAGAAGGTGTGTTCGTTTCTCAAAGTGATGGTTACCCTCTCATGTCTTAACTAATTAATAATCAAGTGAGTTCGATCTTCACACGGTACCTCACTAATGGAACTAAGCTTAAAGAAAAATTATAGTAAAAGCAACCATGAGAAAGCTAGTGTAGTGATTTTAACCTTTACAAAGCACCCCTTTATTATAGCCTTGCACCAGACAAACTTCGTGAGTAGTTAGTAAAATAACAATTTGTTTCCTGTATTTCAACATGGATCACTGACAAATCATTAAAAATCTTTTGTAGATGTTATTACAATGGAATATTTTAAAGTCTCTTTTAATAGTCAATATGATATAAGCGAATTATAACGAAGAACCTTTTCATAAAACAGAAGACCGTTCGTAACACTCAACCTAAATATACGTGATTCTATTAATTTGTAATGTTCGGTTTCATAAAAAGCGATGGATTGCGGAATCGTAGTAAGCAAGTTCGTACTCCAGTCGCGATATTACGTTCACTTTCGGGCAAATACCCTCGGGAAAGGTATGAACCCCCTTATCCTCCCAGCTATGGGTTAAATAGTACCACTACTGTTCTTCTAGGAGAATAGCTTTGGCATTAAATTACCTACAAAGGTTGATATGCCATTAAACTAAGAAACCAAACTATATAAATGGTTAGGTCGTGCCAAACGTTGACCCTCAACTCTTGTATCAACCTGAGAGTGAGTCAGAAGCAATTACACAAAGCTGAGTCGGTATATATTTCTACATACATATCTTGATTTTAGTTCAGTTTTATGGCATATCAACCGTTTTAGGTTATTTAATGCCAAATCTTTTACATATATATCAAGATATATATGATTCGGTTTTGTTTTGTTTTATGGCATATCAAACATTGTACGTTATTCAATGCCAAATCCACTTTTATATACATAAACAGTTCCATTTCAAACTATTCAGTTTACTATAAGTACAGATTTTGTTTATATACAATCAAATGTAGAAAAATGTTAGATTTTAGTAAATCTGACTAAATAAACGAGAAAGTAGACAATGGATACAATGATATTTCATTCTTTATTGAAAAAAGAACTTCACCAGAATAAAAACGAGTTTTTCTAAATTTCAACAATTGAGAAAATAGATCAAATAATGTTAAAAATATAAAAAGAAGAGAAGGGTCTAAAGAAAAGAAACAGAAAAGGAAGGAAAGGGAGAAAAATAGATATATGTTTAAGTGGTGACAGTTAAATGTCGAAACAGTTCTATTTCAAACAATTCAGTTTAGCATAAGTACACAGTTTCAATGTCAAAAACAGTTCTATTTCAAACAATTCAGTTTAGCTTAAGTTTAGCTTAACTGTTTAGTTTTACTTGACCCATTGATAGGACCATATCAGGTGTTACCACTCCAGGGCAGAGAGGACCTGGGCACTATGGCAATGAAGGGGTACTCTGCATTCCTCAAAGCTCCAGCATTACTGGAGCCTCGCCATCAGATTGTTTAGTGTCATATCCTGGACACTCGTTGGGAGAGGGAGTCTTGCTCGTCGGCAATGATGCAGTTGATGTATTCTGAAGCCTCAGCCGACCGGACCACTTGTTGGTAGAGAGTCTGCAGTGATGCAGTCAGTGTATTCTGCAGCCCCAGCTGACTGGGCTCTCGGCGAGGGAGAAAATAAAAGTAGGCACAACATATGAAGAAAGACTAGGAGGTGTTCCCTGTGTTACGGTTATCGTCATTTGAAATGAATTCGGTGACCCTTTCAATAAAAAATTATTACCTTTTTCTGAAACAGTTAGCGTTGAAAAGGACAAATAACCAGACACTCTCGGGAAACGGGGGAGGTGTTTTTATTTTATTTTAAATACCTGTTCTGTAAATAAGTGATCATTCTACATTAAATTAGAATGTGAAAATGAACCCTACTAATAAAAGAAAAAAATCTTTCGGTGAGTTTGAAAATCTAATTAGTCCCAAACCCACCCCACCAAAAAATTTAACAATTTTTTCCCGGCGTACTTGCATGGGTTCACGTAGTAAAAAAAAACCGAACCTAGACCCACGATTGAATATAATATAATGTTTTTTTTGTTTGTAGAATACTTGATTAAGAATCTATGAATGCTAAGTAGATCAGAAAACTAAAATTTCACTCAGATCCCAGATACAGCGAGTGTCCTGAAAATATGACACTAAACAATCTAATGGTTGGGCTTCAGTTATGCTGGAACTTTCGGAAATAGAAAGTAGCCCTTTATTGCCAGGTTCACTCTGGCCTGGAGCGATAGCACCTGATAATGTCATATCTATGGGTCAAATAGGACTGATTGACGTTTAAACTGTGTATTTATGCTAAACTGAATTGTTTGAAATAGAACTGATTTACATTTAACTATGTGTAAACAAAAACTTTTGTACATATACAAAACTGAATTGTTTAGAATAGAACTGTTTGGTCATTCAACAGTATGTTAATTACAGACTGATGATTAATTGACTTGTTTGTGATACAAAGCAATACTTGAAAACATTAAACTGTATGCAAACAAATAATTAATAGTGAATAGAACTATTTATATTCAATAGAAATAAGTAAGACCACTTAACTGCGGGAAAAAGATGAGCTCAGGCTCACTTAAAAATGTTATCAACAAAATGCGTTTATCATAATATTAACAATAAGAATGAAAATACAAACAACTTATACCAAGTCAGTTATAGTGGGAGACCTGGGTATGATCCAGAAAGGGACCTGTAAACACATTATCAAGATACCAGGCAGTCCCAGCCAATATGAAATACACAGAAACTGCATTTTGCGGAACTGCTCATCTACTTAGGAGAGTGCTATCAATATGATTGATAAATATCACCCAA
>OY757913.1:16801790-16881790 GCA_963585895.1 Sepioteuthis lessoniana
CGTATCCTCACAGAGCTGCTGTATGTATGTTCGAGCTGGTCGTCCTGCTTTTGTTTGACCATATGTGGGGGTCCATAGGAGTACATCACTTATAAGCTCGTCTCTGCTTTTCCAGCAGTGTCCTGCGTGTCTGGCTCGTCTAATTTGTATAGTTTTCGTGATGTGAGGCAAGTGGCCGTACAGCTGGTGTCTTGTGGGGTGTTGCCGCCAGGACTTGTTCAATATTGCTCTCAACATTATTGTGTAGTTGCCGTCTAGCTTCTTCTTCAGCCGTTTAGTTAGCGTCTAAGTAGTGCATCCATATAGCAGTATCGATACGACCGCTGCCTGGAAGAAACTGCGTTTCATTTTATCGGTCCAAACCCATATTACAAAGGGGTTTTGACGTGGTCATTATTAAAAATCAAAGAACGCAGTCTCTTTTTGATAAAGTTTAAAATAACAATTAGTATTTGAATGCCATTTTATTGGCTTGTTATTTTTTTGTTTTCTTTTATAATCTTTTATTTAATGTAGGTTTCAGCCTTGTTTACACCGAATGTGGCGTACGGAGGGTTGATTTTGAGTTTGTAGATCTCATACCTTTTTAAATACAGGCAAATGAATAATTATCTAATTTCATTATTTCTTATTCATTAACCTGAATTAAAAATAAACCAATGGGTTTCGAATCTTTTGTGGTTGGGTTATTATTGATATGGAATACATTCCCTTTTAGCACTACATCTAGCTGTGACAGAGACGCTCATATAGAGGCAAAGAGATCCTTCTGCCTTCCGTAAAGATTACCAAGAAAGTGGGAAGAACTACGAGACGGACACACTTTTTCAACAAGAAATAGTAAGACACATGTGAAAGACAGATCCTACTTTAAAAAACAATTTGGACTTTATATTTTAGTAGAATTTAAAACCCTTCAAAGCATAAGTCTAACAATTTCCGAAAGATTGGTTGAAATCTGATAAAAATGGTGGAGCTTAAGTGGATGGACGTGTGGTGAATTATAATATAGATAATTAAAACTATACTTTACGCTACGAGGCGGGGGTGTCCTCGTGGTGTAATGGTTACAGCGATGGACTACGGAATCGTAGTAAGTAAGCTCGTACTCCAGTCCGGCTATTACATTCACTTTCGAACAAATACCCTTGGGAAAGGTATGAACCCCCTCATCCTCCCAGCTATGGTAATTTACGAAGCTCTTTGCTTCGATGTAGGACAAGGCCGAATGAATGGGGCACCCAATGAGACTCGAACTCACTCGTGTAGGTTTGCTAGTCAAGCTTGCTAACCGTTACACCACCAAAGGTGCCCCTCATCCTCCCAGCTATGGGTTAAATAGTACCACTACTGTTCTTCTAGGAGAATGGCTTTGGCATTAAATAGCCTACAAAGGTTGATATGCCAATAAACAAAGAAAACTATTAACAATGAAAACCATTTACGCCTGGTGTTAAAGGATCTATATTATTACAAGTCATGTTTTGATTAGATTGTTTTATAAAAGAACAAAAATCCTTATTGATTTGTATCGAAAATCTCTTTTATGATTATTATTTTTATATTTACATTCAGAACGTTTTTTATTAAACATACGATGATAGTTGAGTACGTAACATGGAGAGGAAATAAAAAAAAAAAAAAAAAGAAAGAAACTATCAATGAGATTTGATCTCGTTTCTCTTATCTTTGGGAGACCGACTGGTTACGAAATTCAACAAGTACACGTGATCGTAAGAAGCTGTTCCGGTCAGAAAAATTCCTAATGGATACAAGCTTGAATCTTAATCTATTCTATTTCTATTCTATGCTGTTTACTCAGTGGCCGTTTAATGTAAAATCGACTGCAAGTCGAAACAAAAAGCAACCAAAATAAGAAAAAAGAAAAACTCGCATATATATATATATATATATATGTATATATATATTTTTTTTCTTTTATATATATATATATATATATATATATATATCTTTTTTCTTTTATATATATATATATATTTTTCTTTTATATATATATATGTATCTTTTTTCTTTTATATATATATATATATATATATATATATATATATATATATCTTTTTTCTTTTGTATATATATATATCTTTTTTCTTTTATATATATATATATATCTTTTTTCTTTTATATATATATATATATATCTTTTTTCTTTTATATATATATATATCTTTTTTCTTTTATATATATATATATATTCTTATATATATATATATATATATATATATATATATATAGTTATACATACATATTTCTTTTTTCTTTTATATATATATATATATATATATATATATATATCTTTTTTCTTTTATATATATATATATCTTTTTTCTTTTATATATATATATATATTCTTATATATATATATATATATAGTTATACATACATATTTCTTTTTTCTTTTATATATATATATATATATATATATATATATATATATATATATATATATATATATAGTTAAACATATATATATATTTCTTTTTTCTTTTTTTGTTTCATATATATATATATATATATATATATATATATATATATATATATATATATATATATATATATATATTTCTTTTATACTCATTTGCTTTTAATTAATTATGCTGTTAAGTTAGCTTCAAGTACTTAGAGTCTACAGTGTTTAGATAAACATTAGCCTAACAGATACCTCAGTTTCACATTTATGTCGTCAGGAATATTTTGAAGAGATTTTTGTTTTTAAAAAGAGGGCCATATTCATTAAATACGATAGTCATAATTATTTATCTTCGACTATTAAGAATATCACGATTATTATGTGTTCACGTGGCGTAGTGGTTTAATCGCTGGACCCGTGGCATGGCAGCACGCGAGTTCAAACTCCACGTGGGCTATTACGTTAACTTTCCGATACATACCCTTGAAAAAAGGTATGAACCTCTTTTCCTCCTAGCTAAGAGTTAAATAGCATCATTCCTGTTCTTCTAAAAGACTGGCTTTGGCATTAAAAACTCACGAAGGTTGATATGCCATTAAAAATAGACAACAAACAAACCAAGACCATTATAATGAAGGTTTCGTTAAAGGATAATTTATTCATGCCGTATATATATATTCTAATTTTTTTCTTAAATATGTTTTTAACGTTCCACACGTTTTATTTATAAGGAACAAAATCTGATTTTAATTGAAAATCGAATATTTAAACATCGGTCATATGATTAAAGAAAGAAATATTTTTCTATTTTCCTTCTTTTAAAGAGAGAAGGCAAATGAAATCTATCAAGTATTCGGTATGATTGATTAAGTGGTTTTAACGTCACGTCAACACATTTAGAGGTATTTTACGCCCCGATTACATTGGCCAAATGAGTAGAGTTTTCGTCAATAACCTGAGAGACCGGAGTTCCATCCCAGGTTGAGTCATACCATAGACTAAAAAAATGGTACTTGATACCTCCTTGCTTAACACTCAACATTATAAGGCATGGATCAAGGGTAAGTGGAACAATTCCCTACACCTCGTTGTAGTAGCTATTGAAAAGAGAGCCTTTGGGTCGCCTTCCACTGCGGTCACCAACTTTACTTTCTTTACATTCGTATTAATGTTTTGTGTAGTTGTTAAAGAGGTTTTTTTTCCACGGTTTCTACCAAATATGAATAATTAAAAAAGATCTATTTGATCTACAGATAGAACCCTAACGTCTGCTACCACTCCCAGTCAGAGTGAACCAGAGAACAACGGTAAGAAAGGGTTACTCCACACTCATCAGATCTCCAGAACGGGAGCCTCACCATCAGATGTAGTTGAATGTCATACTTAGGAAACATCTTTTTTGGCAGGTCTTATTCTTCTGAATGATATACTTTCAGTATATTCTAAGCCCCACCAACAAAGCTGTGCGTGTTAGGGATATATATATATATATATATATATATATATATATATATATATATATATATATAAAGGAAGACATATAGGTTTAGGGAAACCGTGGGCATGTTTATTGTTAAAAAACATTTTAAAAATAAAAATAAAGAAATAAAAAATAAATTTTTTTGAAATTTATTTTTTTTAATTAAAAAATTTTTAAAAATTTTTTAACTTTTTTATTTTTTATCTTTTTATTTTTTTTAAATTTATTTATTTATTCATTTTTTTTAAACAATAAACATGCCCATAGTCTCCCTAAACCTATATGTCTTCCTTGCTATTAATAAGTTTTTAACCATCAATAACTTATTTAATATATATATATATATATATATATATATATATATATATATATATATATATGTGTGTGTGTGTGTGTGTGTGTGTGTGTGTGTGTGTGTGTGTGTGTGTGTGTGTGTGTGTGTGTGTGTTTGTGTGTGTGGACAGTTTCTTGAATGAAATAATGTCTTTTTTGATGGTAATTTAATCAGATATTCGGTAAGTGTTTGTCATCTAGGAGTGAATTGATTTTGTCTACCTACATATGTTTGTGCATCATTACAACGCCACCGCTTTTATCAGCTGGAGAAACGATGGTGTTTGGGTTTTGGGTTAGGTTAGACAGAGCCTGAACAGCTTAGATATAACTTCCCTTTACACAAATATACCTATCAAAAATGTCTCAACCTTCTTGCTATTCACTTTAAAAGAATTAAATTCAACTCATGACTTCCCATAAATGCCCTGATCGACATCTGCTAACTGATAACTAACATGACTTATTTTAAATCTAGTAATAAATTTTATAAACAGAAATCTTATCTGCCTAGCAGTGTTTTAGCCTGTGTGTATATTATATATATATATATGTATGTATTTACAGTGTGAAATTCTTAATAAATATCTTGCATAAAATTATTTTTGAATACTTTTTTCACGGATTTATATATATAATAATAATGATAATAATAGTTATAATAATATATATTAGATATATATATTTAATTCATGGAATTTAGACTGCGACCCCTGGGTTTCATGGAGTTTTTTTCAAAACAGCCATTATCAGGCAGTTAAGAAAATGAAATGAATCGAAAATCGAAAGAAAAAAAAAAAATCATACAAAATCGCAACGGTTTTTTACTGTATTTTTTCGATTTTCGATTCATTTAAAAATTGCTTTTCCCAGTAAACATCCGAATCTTTTTGGTGACGGTGACAACAACAGTCACACCTCTAAATTGATTTAGACATGTGATTTTTTAATCATGGAAATTAACAGCCATCATTTGACATTTAACAAGATTAAAAAAATTCTTTCCTTTTTTTTTAAATCTCGAATTAATTATATGTGTGATGAGTACTAAGATATTTCTTTTTTTTTTCAAGAAAATGATATAAATCTTGTAAGTAGACTTTTTTTTTCTTTAGTTTTGTTTGGTATATTTATTTACTGATTCTAACTGAAAATTGTTTTTTTTTAATTAACCCCACCGCAGAAAACCATGTTTTCAGGACCGTCTTACAACCTGCATGTAAAATAGGTAAACACTACAAATTGTAGATACAGACTTGGTATTTATTTTTACTGATTTTATTTGAATAAGATGCGATCCAGATCAACACGATCTAAATCCAAATAAGACAGAAACTGGTTATCAACGAGGAAAAGGGACTGCCACATCGTAAATATAACTGTCCTCGCAGGCCATAGGGTGAAGAAGAAGAAGAAGATCACACCTTGAAACTGAATTAACAACAGTGATGAGGCCGAAAAAAATTGGAGTTACAAGGATAGATTGAAAATTTCCGAACCAAAGCAAGGTTGGATTTGGAATAATTAAGGTTCATGCGTAAATATTTACATTACTGTTAAGTGCATGCTATATAACAGGGGTAATTTTTTTCTTTGAATTTAGGAACCCATTTTGGGTTTCTCAAAAGCAAGAGTTTTATTTAGAACCGATGATGATGTAGATAAACCTTTGCATCGAATACTGTGGTGATATTTCTTCAGTTTCTCTAGGTTTACATGTAACATACTAAGCCGAGCTTAGCAGGTTACCTTTAGTGGTGTAATGATTAGCAAGCTTGACTAGCAAACCTACACGAGTGAGTTCGAGTCTCATTGGGTGCTCCATTCATTCGGCCTTGTGCCACATCTAAGCAAAGAGCTTAGTTTGTCATAAGAACTGGTGTATGAGGAGCTCAGAAACGATCAAAATTAAAAACAACTATTATCCTTGATTGATAATCATTACACCTCGTGAGCGGCTCAGAAAGGGACACTTGTTAGAAAGAATTATATGGAATATTTTAACATCAATTTGACGTATAATTTTTGAAAAAGTAGCGGAAAATTCAACACTAAGAATTAAAAAACAATAATTAAAAACTTATTAAGATTGACGTAACATCTTTTCGGTCAGCCGAAGGGCTTCAAAATATCAATCAATTCACGAATATAATATTCTGCTTCCACAAATCTTACTACTATTTGTAATCCTGGTTGATATTTTCGTCAGTACCTCAAACGGTTAATGAACTATGTACAGCATTTTTCCGATTTTCATTTCAAAATAACAAAGGTAATTATGTTCGTTCAAATTATTAGTCGTATCGTGACAAATTTCATCTTCAGAAAGCGTGAGGAAGGTCGGAAACTTAACCGACGAAACGTATGAGACGAGATACACGCTCGAATAATTAATTAAATAATAATAATTATCTTTCAAAGGAAGAATATGTACACCATTAAAATAACAAAAAAAAAAAAAAAAAAAAAAAAATCTCTTATAGTTTAATCAGTAAAACTCAAAGAATAATTCATGAAATTTTCCCGCGTCAGGAACCGAGACATTTTCTTTAATTCATGCTTTTTGTGCGCAAACTAAAAGTGCGTATCGTGTGTGACACGGCTATACAGTGCATTACATAGACATAGGACTCTTCCCTGTTGTGAGTTCGAACCGCAGTGGGTGCTCTATACCTGTTGCCTTGTACCAAAACAAGCTAAGCCAAGTATTAGTAAACATGAAAATAAAATACTTCGTATTCGCCCAGCAAAACGGGAAATGCTATTCGGAAACTTTCTTTTAGCGGAAACAGATAAATCCATCTGCATACACGAATACTAGACTGATTACTTGAAAGAGGGGTGAGCAGTAGGGGATTTTGTAATCATCAGCCAACGATGCGTTTTACAATAACACTTTCAGTATTTAGAAGTTTGACGCAGAGGATTTTGAAATGTAATGTTAATGCTAAAAAAAAAAAGACATATCCGAGGGAAGAAACAAAATAAAACTAAAAAAAAAAACAAAAAAAAAAACAACAAAAAAAAAAACCAACAAAAAAACAAAACAAAACGAAAACAAAAGATTATTTCTAGCGTCAAATTTATCATATTATCTGTTGCCACCATGATTGTTTGGATTCCAAGAGAATAATTTTTTTTTTTTTGTTTTGTTTTGTTATTTACTTACCAGTTGTGTTATGTCAGAGGTGTTGTAATAAATGCCCGCGAAACTAACAGACTGCTGACTTCACTGACACAGACAGATGGTGTGTACGTGTGTGTATTTTACGTCAGTACACGTCTGCGTGTGAGTTTTATGTCAGGAAATGAGAGTTTCGTAGTTCGTGTCGGGATAGAAAAAACTCCACACTGGATAGAACGATAGACAGACCCGGCATTGTTTATCAATGATAAACAGATACGAATTAGAGAGGATATTTCTAATGAGTTCAATTATTATTTTTTTAAATTCCCGTCTTGGTTAAAATTGTGTTTTGTGTACTTTAAATCAAATCTTTTTTAAAATCAAAAACAAATTTTTTTTTCACAATTTTTAAATGACTTAAATTCTTTCCTTTTGGTGTTAAATATTGTTGATGTGCGTGCTTAATTTAAATGACCTTAAAGTTCTGTTTTTGTTTTTTTTATGGTGTAATTTTTTAAAATAGCTTTTCAGTTGTCATATCTTTTCTTTGTTGGGTATATTTTTTTATTCAACCGTTTTTCTTGCCTTTAAAATAGTCCTTTCCTTATTATCTTTGTAAAACAAGGACAAAAACAAAATTCACGTGGAGAAAGGCAGAACGACTCGGCATTCTTAATTGTTTGTCTTTCTTTTCATAGTTTACTAGCAAAACTACCCTATTACTTGAGAAGAACACGTTGTTGTATTGAGACTTCGGCAGTAGTAGTAGCAGAAGCAGTAGTAGATGTGGCGTCAGCGAGAGAAGGGGGTGAAAATAATGAAAAAGCGAGGGGAAAAAAAAATAGAGATTTGATGTTTGTACGAGAGAAAGAGAGATTTTTTTCACAAATGTTAACTAAGACGAACGACATAAGAAATGACAAGAGGTAGGCAAGGCCCTTCAACAACAAATACTTTCTTTTTTTCCCCCTCTTTCTCCTCACCAAAAACTTCGCCTCATCACTTATCTCAACACATTGAAACAGCAGGGACAGTTTTAATTGTTTTACTTACAAGGATTGCTCTTCTGGCAATATTATGGAATGAAAAAAAAAAAAAAAAAATTCTCAGAACTCAAGACTATGATGGTTGAAGACCATATCGTATAATCAAAACAACTAAAATCCCGATATTCGCACGAATCATTCATTGGAAAAAAATATTTGATTGAGTAACTGATTGATTTTAAAGGCATGTCGACCCGTCTAGGGTTATTTTATGCATAGAGGCTAGAGAATCGTGTTCATTGTAAGATGATATTTGTATTTTTTGTGTAGTTGTTTTCAGTGTGCACAGTTATATAATATCAAGTATTCCTTACACAGTAATTTTGTACATAGTTGTATCATTTTAAGAAATTATTTCCAATAATATTATATTGACAATTATAAGTGTTCAAGAATTCATTTTTATTTAATAATCGGGGGAAAGTCCACGAGACCTAGTGACTAACGATATTGACTGCAACATCGACGGAAGCAAGTTCCGACTCCAGTCACGCTATTACATTCACTTTTGGACAAATAACTTTGGGAAAGGCATGAACCTCGTTATTACTCTAGCAATGGATTAAATAGTATCACTGCTGTTCTTCAGCACAGATGGCGTTGGCATTAGATAACCCACGTAGGTTGATATGCCATTAAACAAAGAAACCAAAACAAACTGATAATAATGAATTATTATGAAGATGAGGACAGTCCATGTTCACGGTCTTATGGTATAGATACTATCACATTGGTAAGAGTGGACATGGGAGTAATGGCAAAACTTACCAGATCTTAAGAACTGGAGCCTTAACATCAGATGCAGTTTAGTTTCATACCCAGGACATTTGTTTTTAGGTGGGAGGATCTTATTCCCCTACTGTCAACATATTCTAAGGACTGAGAGAAATGTTTGGGAGGGGCAGAAAATTTCTGAAGATTTTTTTTTTTTTTGCACACCGTCCTATCGAATACGATTAATTTTTAAACAGCTCTATTGGACCCATTGATGGAACACGAACAGGTACTACTACTCCGGTTGGGTTTTATGGCCCATCAACCATTGTCGGTTATTTAATACTAAATCCATTTTTATACATATACACAGTTCTGTTTCAAACAATTCAATTTAGCCTTAGTAAACAGTTTCAATTTGAAAAAAACAAAAACAAAAAAAAAACAAAAAACAAAAAAACAAAAACAAAGAAAAACAGTTCTATTTCAAACAACTCTGTTTAGTATAACAACGCAGAATAGTTCTATTTGACCCATTGATTGGACCCTATCAGGTTCTACCAGAGAGGATCTGGGAGCGATGGTAATGAAGGGGTCCCCCAAATTTACAGCATTACTGGAGCCGTCTCACCAGCAGATAGTTTAATTTCATATCAGGACATTCGTTGTGGTGGGGGGTGCTCTTACCCCTCTGCAAAGAAGCATTCAGTGTATTCAACAGCCTACCCCAGCAATACCACTCCGCTCAGAGTGGACATAGGAGTAAAGGCAATAAAGAAATACTCAACACTCCCTAGATCAACTGGAGCCTAACCCATTATTAAACCTGTCTGTGTGGTAGCAAGGAGTGCTACCACAGCAAGGAGTACTACCACACAGACAGGTTTTACATGAGAATTCCTTATGAAATTTAAACGGCTAGAGAGCACATCAGCCGAAATTTAGTGTTTGAAACAGCTAAAAATTTGTTTGTTTGTGTTTTATAACCTATCAACCCTTAGAGGTTATTTAATGTAAGATCCTGTTATATATATGTATGTATATGATCCTGTTTTATATATATATGTATATGATCTGCAAGCGAATAGTTTGTAAGTAACATAATATTTAAACGAGCCAGTTGTTCGTGGTTTGGTTTGGTTTCTTTGTTTAATGGCATATCAACTCTTTTTAGGTTATTTAATGCCAAAGCCATTCTCCTAGAAGAACAGTACTGGTACTATTTAACCCATAGCTGGGAGGATAAGGGGGTTCATACCTTTCCCAAGGGTATTTGCACGAAAGTGAACGTAATAGCGCGACTGGAGTACGAACTCGCGTACTACGATTCCGCAGTCCGTCGCTTTAACCATTACACCACGAGGACACCCCCCCAGTTGTTCGTCAATGGCCCGGAAGATCAGGCTTCAATCCCAGGTCGAGTCATAGTAAAGACACAAAAATATTACTTGATACCTTCTTGCTTAACACTTAGTATTATAAGGTATGGATAAAGGATATATGAAGCAACCAAGCGAAAGGAGTAGCGCCCTCCTCTACATCTCGGTGTAGTAGCTATTGAAAAGGGAGCCTTCTTGTAGTCCTCGGCTACGCTCGGCCAACTTATTTTACTTAATGGTTGGTTCGTTGTTTTGTTTTACGGCATATCAACCCTTTCCGGGTCATTTAACGCCGAATTAAGTCAGTCTGATTAAAGTTTGCACGTTTCAAGATCTTCCTATCTTGAAATATGCATAAGTACAGTTTTGTTTGCACACAGTTAAATGTCGAAACAGTTCTATTTCAAACATTTCCGTTTAGTATAAGTACGCACTTTGAATGTCAAAACAGATCTATTTCAAACAATTCAGTTTAGTATAAACATAGAGTTTACTTTTATTTGATCTATAGATTGGACACTATCAGTGCGAGCCAGAGTTGAATCGGGGACGATGGCGATAAAGGAGTACTCCGCATTCCCTAAAGCTCCAGTACTGGAGCCTCACCTTCAGAGTGTTTAGTGTCCCATCCAGGACACTCATTAGAGCAGTCTAACCACTCTGCAGAGATGCATTCCGTGTATTTTACAACCGACTGAGCCACTCGTTGGGGGAGAGTTACACTTCTGCAGAGAAGCAGTCGGTGTATTTTGCAACCCCAGCCGACGGAGCTGGGCCTCGTTGTTGGGGAAGTCTTCTGTAGAGACGTTGTCCATGTATTTTGTAGCCCCAGCCGACTGGACCACATGTTGGGGGATTGTTACTCTGTGCGACGATGTTGTCAGTGTATTCTGCAGCCCCAACAGACTGAACCACTCGATGGGGGGGGGGGTCTTACGTCCCTATAGAGAAGCAGTCTGTGTATTCTACAGCCCCAGCCAACCGGGTCACATACTTAATAGTTTCAAGAATTGCTTTGTAATGATAATTATTCTACTTTATATCAATCATTTGTTTGCGCACAGTTTGATTTCTATTTGACCCTGACACATACTATTACGATGGGTCAGAGTGGACCTAGAGGTAATGGCAATGAAGAGCTACTTCACATTCCCGAAAGCTCAAGAACTGTAGCTTCACCATCAGATACTATTTACCCAACCCCTCCGCTCTGGCAGGATATGACACAAGGTCAATTTTAAGCGGAGTTTAACAGATTTGAATTCAGAGTTTTCCTTCTCCTCGACTAGTTACCTAACCAAGGCTGAAGAACCTAGTCTGTCCTACTATTTACCCATAGCTGGAGGGAGAATAATTGGATTCATACCTTTCCCAAGGGTATTAGTGCTATGTGAAATGCAATCAGTCTCGTCCAGGATTTGAACTCGTATCGTCGTGTCCAATTCCTACGACGATAACCATTACACCACGGGCACCTCCAAAAAAAAAAAAAAGCTTTACCATCCGATAGCTTGATGCCATAACCAGAACAGTCGTTGGTAGGTGGGGTCTTACCATACTTCAGAGTTTCAATCGATGTATTCTACCGACCCCTCCAGCCGACTGGGCTGACTAAAAATAAAGATGTCAGTCAGAATTATCAATAGAAGATTTGATATTTCTAAGAATATTGCACCCCTCTCTGTGGGTCTTAGAATACGCAGACTGTATTCATTGCAGAGAGGTAAAACTCGCCCCCAACGAAAAAAAAACAAACAAAAAAACAAAAAAAAAAGTTTGTCCAAGGTATGACACTAAGCTGCATCGGATGGTGAGGCTCCAGTCTTGGAGATCTGTGGAGTGTGGTCAACGTCTTCAGTGCCATTACTCTCAAGTTTACTCTGACCCAGAGTGGTAGTATCTGTTAGGGTCCCGTCAATGGGTCAAATAGATCTGTTTACAAATTATTTGTATTGGTTGGTTGGGTTTTATGGTATATCAACCTTTGTCGGTTATTTAACGCCACATCCATTTTTTGCAAGTAACCAGTTCAATTTCAAACAATTCAGTTTAGCATGATTACATAGTTTAATTGTCAAAAACAGTTCTATTTCAAACTATTCAGTTAATTAAATCAGTGTTAATTCAGCTAATTCAGTTTAGTGTGAGTACAGATTTGTTTACACACAGTTAAATCTCAAAGCAGTTCTATATTAAACAATTCAGTTTAGCATAAGCATGCAGTTTAAATGTAAGTATAGTTTATTGGTCAAAAACATTTCTATTTCAAGCTACTCAGTTTAGTCAAATAGTTCTAATTCAAACAATTCAGTTTAGCATAAGTATGCAGTTAGTTCTATTTAACCATAGATAGGGCCCTATCAGGTGCTAACATTCCGGGCAAGAGTGGACCTGGGAGCAATGGCAGTGAAGGGGTACTCCGCATTACCCATAGCTCTAGAATCAATGGAACCTCACCATGAAATTGTTTGATGTCATATCAAGAACTCCCATTGGTGGGGTGGGGGTGGGTCTTACCCCTCTGCAGAGGTGCAATCGGTGTATCCTACAGCCCCAGCCGACAGGGCAATATTTGTTTTGGATAGAAATACTTGATATTATATAGACGTGTACAAAAACCCTTTAGAAAGTTGGTTGGTTGTTTGGGTTTTATGGCATATCAACCTTTATAGGTTATTTGATGCCAAATCCATTTTTATACAAATAATCAGTTCTATTCCAAAGAATTCAGTTTAGCATGCTTTGACAGTTTGACAAGCTATTCAATTAAGTCAAATAGTTCTAATTCAACTATTTCTGTTAAGTATAAGTATAGATTTTGTTTACAAGCAGCTAATGTCAAAACAGTTCTATTTCAAACAATTCAGTTTAGCGTAAGTACAATTTCAATGTCAACAACTGTTCCATTTCATACAATTCCGTTTGGCATAAGTACATAGTTTAACTATTAAAACAGTTCTATTTCAAGTAATTCAGTTCATCATAAGTACGCAGTTTAGTTCTATTTGATCCATTCATATGACCCTATCAGGTGCCACCACTCCGGGCCACAGTGGACGTGGGAGTGAAGGTAATGAAGGGGTGCTCCGCATTCCCCAAAGCTCCAGCATTACTTGAACCTCATCATCAGATTTTTTTAGTGTCATATCCAGGACACTCGTTTAGGGGGAGGGTCTTACTCGTCTGCAGAGGTGCAGTCGGTTTATTCTACAGCCCCAGCCGACTGGGTAACATTTAAAAAGTGCTCCACATGTTTTATATAAATACACAGTATACGTAACTATCTTAATCTCTTGATATAAAATAACCCCATATAGTTTGAAATCCCCTTAAAATAAACGAAGGAATCAGTCATTATTATTCATAAATATAATTACATAGAAATAGTTACTTGAAAACAAATAAAAGTAAAGTTGGCGACCTTAGTCGAGGGTGACCTGAAGGCTCCCTTTTCAATAGCTTCTACACCGAGGTATAGGGAAAGGCGCTACTCCTTTCCCTAGATTGCTCCACTTTACCCTTGATCCATACCTTATAATGCTGAGTGCTAAGCAAGGCGGCATCGAGTACCATTTTTTGAGTCTTTGGTATGACTCGACCTGGAGATTGAACCCCGGTCTCCCAGGCCATTGGCGAACACGATACAAATTAGGCCAATTTGAAAATCAATAAACCAATAGGAATACTTAAACCATACAACTTTGAGGGTGTCCCCGTGGTGTTGAGGCTAATGTGCTGATCTGCGATATCGTAGTAAGCGAGTTCAAACTCCACTTGCGCTATTTTGTTCACTTTCAGAATCCCAGGAAAAGGCATGAACCTCCTAATTCCTCTCAGTAACTGTTCTTCTACGATAATGGCTTTGGCATTAAATAACCCATGAAGGTTGATATGCTATTAAACAAAAAAAAAAAACCTTAAATAGAACCACAACTGTTCTTCTACAAGGATGGCTTTGGCTTTAAACAACTCATGAAGGTTGACATGCCATTAAACAAAGAAACTTTAAATAGTACCACGACTGTTCTTCTCCAATAATGGCTTTGGCATTAAATAACCCATGAAGGTTGATATGCTATTAAAAACAAAGAAAGGAAACTGTTTGCAAATTATTTGAATTAGATGAAAATATATTTGATCGGGGAAGTCCCTAAGGCATGAAACCTAAAATACTAGATTGCAGCCTCGGAGTCGTTCTATTACGTTCATTTCAGAATTAATATTAATTAAACAATTAAACAATTGCATTCCCGCAAATAGTATGGTTAAATAGTATCGCTACTATTCTTCTACAGGGATAGCTTCGGCATTAAATAACCCGCAAAAGGTTGATATACCATTGAACAAAGAAACCTCAAATAGTTGTAATTTACTAAGCTTTTTGCTTAAATGTGGCACAGGGCAATATAAATGGGGCACCCAATGAGACTCGAACTCACCCGTGTAGGTTTGCTAGAAACCTCAAATAGTATCATTGCAGTTCTTCTACAAGGATGGAGTTGGCATTAAATAACCCACAAAGGTTGATATGCCATTGAACAAAGAAACCACAAATAGTATCGCTACTATTCTTCTACAAGGATAGCTTCGACATTAAATAACCCACAAAGTTTGATATGCCATTAAAAAAAGAAACTAAACAAAACTAAGTACTTGATACCTATGTAAGTAAAAGTAAAGTTGTTAACCATAGTCGCGGTTGACCCGAAGGCTCCCTTTTTAATAGCTACTACACTGAGGTGTTCCACTTTACCCTTGATCCTTACCTTATAATGCTGAGTGTTAAGCAAGGTGACATCAAGTATCAGTTTTTGAGTCTTTGGTGTGACTCGACCTGGGATTGAACCCCGGTTTCCCAGACCACCGGTGAACACTCAACTCATTAAGCCAATAGTAATCATGTAATGGTGTACAAAAAACTCCTAAAAACATTACCCCACACAAAAATATAAATATGCACGAACCATAAACACAAATTCTTAAACCCAGGGCAATAAAATAACCCCAGATGGGTCTGTAATACAGCCATGATACGGATATACAAATATACGGATATGTAAAATGTTCATATGCATAGGAATCCCGAAACACTGACGACTTTCTTTAGTTCAGGTACGAAACGTTTATTGACTTTTTGAGATTAGTCTTTCGACACGAGGAGAGAGAGAGAGAGAGAGAGAGAGAGAGAATTTTTACTATGCTGACCGTTCCATCTGACCCAACAAACGCGCGGCGCATCCCGTAGGCCACAAACTGGCCTGGCCTCGCCGAGGCTTAAAAATCGACTCGCTTCCTCCAGCTTCAAATCTCAACTAACTGCTTTTTTCAAAAAGTCCTCAGCCCACCGCTTCATTTACATCATGTACATCCCCAGTCCTATTTCCTCTCCGGGGTTTTTATTATGACATCTGTGATTGTCACATCCTCCCCGCACGAGCGTGAACACCTGCGCTCAATGTGTCAATGTGTGCCCCTACACGTGCACTAAGCCGAATAGTTCTAAGCCTAACTAAACCGAAAGATAAGATATAACCAACAAAAAATGATAATATAAAAAAATCCTTCCGCAATTATATAACAGGTCAACATGCCGTTAAAATCAATCAACACATTAAAATTTCAGACATAACTTGGAAGATAGGGAGTACATCTGTTGAAACAAGAAAGCTTAAGTCACATTATATATACTCATATTTCAGTGGGTTTAAATATCAAATCTTAAAAAACGAGTTAAAAAAAAAAGAAAAAAAAAACTTATGAGGAAATAATCCCAACTTACTTGATTAGAACCCTTACCGAACAATTTTCTCAGAAATGTCAGTATCTTATATGCTTAAAGTTTCTACGAATCGGAAAAGATATTCCATCACGAAGAATTTGGCTTAGTGGATTTTATATATACGGTTGTTTGGTTGGGTTTTATGACATATCAACCTTTGTAGGTTATTTAACGCCAAATCCATTTTTATGTAAATAATCAGTTCTATATAAAACAATTCAGTTTAGCATGAGTACACAGTTTAATTGTCAAAAACATTTCTATTTCAAACTATTCATTTTATTAAAACAGTGTTAATTCAGCTAATTCAGTTTTGTATAAGTACAGATTTTGTTTACACGCGGTTAAATGTCAAAAGAGTTCTATATTAAAGAAATCAGTTTTGAGTAAGTACAGTTTCGATGTCAAAAAACCGTTTCATTTCAAATAATTCGGTTTAGCATGAGCACGCAGTTTAAATTTAAGTACGGTTTAATTGTCAAAAACATTTCTATTTATTAAGTTTAATCAAACAATTCAGTTTAACATAAGTATGCCGTTAGTTCTATTTAACCCATAGATAGGACTCTATCAGGTGCGACCACGCTGGGCCACAGTGGACCTGGGAGCAATTGCAATGAAGGGATACTCCACATTCCCCAAAGCCCCCAGCATCATTGGAACCTCACCTCCAAATTGTTTAATGTCATATCCATGACTCGTCAGCGGATGTGTGTGTGTGTGTGTGTGTGTGTGTGTTTGTGTGTGTCTTATCCCTCTGCAGAGGTGCAGTCGGTGTGTTCTACAGCCTCAGCTGACTGGGCAATCTATATATATGTAAATTTTGAATTAAGAAGAATCACTATAAATTATGGTGTTCAATTTCGGCAAAACTAGGTGTCGACTTAAATAGTAGAGCAAAAATTCAAACCCTTACCTCACAGTGGTCAATCAGAGGAACAGTACTCTTAACAATACGTATATACCCCATACTCTAGGTTGGTTCGTTGTTTGGGTTTTATGTCATATTAACCTTTGTAGGTTATTTTATGCCCAAACCATTTTTATACAACTAATCAGTTCTTTTTCAAGTTATTCAGTTTAGCATAAGTACGCAGTTTAGTTCTATTTGACCCATAGAGTGATACCACCCTATTAGGTGCTACCACTCCGGGCCAGAGTGGATCTGGAAGCAATGCCAATGAAGGGATGCTCCGCATTTCCCAAAAGCTCCAGCATCATTGAAACCTCATCATCATATTGATTAGTGTCATATCCAGGACTTTCGTTTTCTTAACCTCTACAGAAAGGTAGTCCGTGTATTTTACAGCCTCAGTCGACTGGGCAAACCCATTACTGTAACTTTAGCAGATGGCTACAAACTTTTTCAACTTAAGATCAATATAAAATAATAAAATCTTAATACAAATTAAGTATTATTTCAACGGTATATCACCGTTTCCAACAACTGATGCTATAACTATAAATACTAACCAGAACGTCACAGCTACCAGACGGCCAGTCAAACAACAGTATGTATTTTATCTGCACACTTTCATGACAGCGCAATAGATTTTAAATTAATCTGAGATGTAAGATCTACACATTTCATATATGGCTAATGTAATTGTGATTTTAGAGAAAAATTACGTACACCATACAAAACTGGAATAGTAGTAAAGTTGTCTCCCTTAGTCGAGGGCGACCAGAAGGCTCCCTTTTCAATAGCTACTACATCGAGGTGTAGGGGAGGGCGCTACTCCTTTCCCTAGATTGCTCCACTTTACCCTTGATACGTACCTTATATTGCTGAGTGTTAAGCAAGGAGGTATCAAGTACCATTTTTTGAGTCTTTGGTATGACGCGACCTGGGATTGAACCCAGGTCTCCTGGAGACAGATTCCTAGTTTATTGTTCGTACAACTGACGCATTATTACTTTACTCATGTGGCCCAACAGTTTGAATAAAGGTTATTATAGCCAATTCTCATTTAGGCCAACTGGCCAGGTTTTGTTTACCTGTAGCCAACTGTATGTTTTTTGGGTCGACCTTTACCGGGCTATTGGCATAATGAGTAGAGTGTTTGCTAATGGTCCGGGAGACCGGGTTTCAATCCCAGGTCGAGTCGTATCAAAGATTCAAAAAAATAATATTTGGTGCTGCCTTGCATAATACTCAGCATTATAAGGTAAAGATCAAGAGTAGCTCTCACTCCTACACCTTGGTGTAGTAGCTGTTGAAAAGAGAGCCTTCTGGTCACCCTCAACTATGGTCGTCAACTTTGCTTTTACTTTATAAAGGAGGAAGATGTCTAACTTAGAATTTTGAGCGAAAAATCTTACATAAGAGGCTGACTTTTCCGCTGTGATTTATGGTTAGCATATGATGAACGGGTTGACCTTAAATCTAGGTAAGACAGTCTAGAAATTAGTAATTCATGATTAGTCATATTCTAAGGGAATAAGACAACTTTAAAAAAAAAATTGGTGACTGCTTTTATTGATGGTAATTATGACAATAGTGGTCGCAGTGATTATGAAAAAACAATACAATTAATCAATGAAAAATATTTTAAGTCGATTTGGATTAATATAATTTGAAAGAGAATTATCGAAAGAAAGGATTAACTAGAAAAAGATAGATAAATAGGTATAAATTTATAGCGTTTGTATATATTTCGAATTCTAAGATTAACATAATCATCAGACGACATAAAAAAAATTGTTTATTTGAGTTTCTTTCTTTCGTTTACTTTTTCTTGCTTTCCATTCTTTTTTCTTTCTCTCTTTATAAGTCTCTCTCTCTCTCTCTCTCTTTCTTTCTTTTGTTCTCTTTCTTTTTCTCAATTCTTTTTTCCTTTTCTGTCTTTTTAAGTCTCTCTATTTCTTTCGGTCTCCTTTTCTTTCTTTATAAATATCTCTCTCTCTCTCTCTCTCTCTCTTTCTCTGTTTCCTTTATTCTCCTTCTTTTTCTCAATTCTTTTTTCCTTTTCTTTCTTTCTAAATCTCTCTCTCTCTCTCTCTCTCTCTCTCTCTCTCTCTCTCTCTCTCTCTCTTTCTCTGTTTCCTTTATTCTCCTTCTTTTTCTCAATTCTTTTTTCCTTTTCTGTCTTTTTAAGTCTCTCTATTTCTTTCGGTCTCCTTTTCTTTCTTTATAAATCTCTCTCTCTCTCTCTCTCTCTCTCTCTCTTTCTCTGTTTCCTTTATTCTCCTTCTTTTTCTCAATTCTTTTTTCCTTTTCTTTCTTTTTAAGTCTTTCTCTTTCTTTCCTTCTCTTTTTCTTTTCCTCTGTTGTTTTTTCTTTTCTTTCTTTATAAGTCTCTCTCTCTCTCTCTCTCTTTCCTTTGTTCTCTTTCTTTTTTTCTATTCTTTTTTTTCCTTTCCTTTCTTTTTAAGTCTCTCTCTTTCTTTCCTTCTCTTTTTCTTTTTTTCTGTTCTTTTTTCTTTTTTTTCTTTATAAGTCTCTCTCTCCCTCTCTCTCTCTTTCCTTTGTTCTATTTCTTTTTTCCTTTCTTTTCTTTTTAAGTCTCTCTCTTTCTTTCCTTTTCTTTTTCTTTTTCTCTGTTCTTCTTTTCTTTTCTTACTTTATAAGTTTCTCTCTCTCTCTCTCTCTCTTTTGTTCTCTTTCTTTTTATCTATCCTTTTTTCCTTTTCTTTCTTTTTAAGTCTCTCTATTTCTTTCCTTTTTCTTTTTCTTTCTCCCTATTCTTTTCTCCTTTTCTTTCTTTATAAGTCTTACTCTCTCTTTCCTTCGTTCTCTTTTTCTTTCCTTTTATTCTTTCTTTCGTTTTCTTTCTTTGCTAATCTTTCATATTTCATTTTTAAGAAGCATATGATCAGATTTATGCATAAGTTTCTGGTGAAAAAATGTTTTTTAATCGTGGAATCAATCTTCAACTTTTAAAAGAGACTATGACGAACTTTTTATTCAACAAGGATAAAATTGCATTAAATAAATAAATAAATAAATGATTAAATAAATAGAAAAAAGGGAAGTAATTTTTTCTACATTTCCGAGATGAAGAGCTATTATAATTATTTTCTGATATACTCAGACGAGCGTCCTCATCTTGTTTTATTGTATCCATAATGTTTTAGGCCTTGCATTCTCCAGCCTTCTTGAGATGTTTGTTAACCAGGGAATCTCAAGGAAAATCCTTTATTTAATCCGCCGAAATCGATAGTTTTCATTCCACTGTCCAGTATTAGAGGACATCTCGTATCGATTCAACCCTTTTGGTTTATTCATCTATGTGATGAGACCTGTCTGCCATTTTCACTGAACCAGAGTGTGTAGCCTTTTCACTGGCTGACCAAGATTAAGAACTAAACAAATGAGCTTATCCGCTAGGCCACTGTTCCATCGGGCAATCTTGTGATAGGAACCTGAAACCTTAAACCCAATTTCACTTTTTTCACTAAATCAAACGATATGACTAAAGTAAGATGGCTGAAGTTTTCGTCATTAGCTCAACGCTGTACTAGCTTCAGCGGTACATTAGCTTAACTCTTTCTATGCCCACGTCAAGTTGAATAACCGGCAGAATGTTTTGAACGAAATCAGTTAAGAATAGTCCAAATGTACTCCTGTGGACCCCTTCACACGGACGAGCAAAGGCAGGACGACCAATTCGAACCTACACACAGAAGCTCTGTGCCGATACGGGATGTAGCTTTGAAGACCTGCTGGAAGTGATGGACGATAGGGAGTTCAGGGATATCCGTGCTGATGGCGCGACATGATGATGATGTTGATGAGTTCTAACTCAAAGCAAAGTTACCAGTGATATTGGTAATTTCAGAGAATAAAACGAACACTCGGGTTTAATTTTAACAAGTGTAAAACCTTTTTAATTGACCTCTAAATCATTTTCCATTGTAAAATTGACTTTCTAAGATGGAAGGACGATCGAGTTTACAGATAATTTGCTTACTTGAATTGCAGGGACAGGGAACAACGGTGTCAAGTCTTCAACAAGATTTTCTTCTCTTCTGCCGTATCAATTTCAGTCACTTCATGCTCTTCCGTCTCGCCCTTAAGAGTCAAAGAGTCCCGTCTGTAATTGGTCCGATATGACGTGTTTTCCTATCCAGCCAATTAATGTTTTGTCGATTTCATCTTGGACTATGGAAGAAAATAATGGATTGTAATCCGACAGTTTGTAAAGAAAAATCGATAACAAGGTAATCCAAGCTATACAAATTTTCCGAAGTTTTTATATATTTTTACACTTTTTACACATCCATCGTCAATTTAACATCACTAATATAATCCCTCATAGCCCTGATGATGGTTCAATAGAACCGAAACGCTATAGTGTCATCTTTGTTTCTCAATAAATCTCTCCTTCTACTTGGATTACCTTGTTATCAATTTTTCTTGACAAATTGTCCATTATTTTCTTCCATTCTGTCCCATTGACGAACAAGATCCAAACCCATTCACTCCGACATCTCATATGGATGACATCAAGATGGTTTGTAGATGCAAATACCAACTCAAACTGGAAGACTTTTCTAACTACTTATATACAGGAAAAAATCATACCTACCAGCATGTCCAGCGTTTTTCGTCCATCTCAACATTTTCCTGGATTACGTAAGTCTGTGCCTTGGAAATATACTTAAAAAAAAAAAAGAAAAAACAAAACAAAACACCCCCCCCAGACTAAAAGGATTTGAACTTCGTCAAAAACAAGGAATGATTCGAAATCTCTCGATGAAAGAACGGAACGTGGATTCTGCACAATATTTCTAATAGGTCAGGTGACGCAGTTTCAAGCAACAAACGCTGATTCATTGATCAAACGGCCAATTTTTCTTGTCATAAACAGCCAACTTTTTCTTGTTATACAAAATTTCCAAAGTTTGTATATATTTTTACACTTTTTACACATTCATCGTTAACTTAACATCACTAATATAACCCCTCATAGCCCTGATGATGGTTCAGCAGAACCGAAACGCTATAGTGTCGATTTTGTTTTTCAATAAATATCTACTTCTACTTGGATTACCTTGTTATCAATCTTGGACTATAAAAATCTAGATATTTTCCATTTGTTAAATTTCTGGCCCAGTCGGCTGGGGCTGTAGAATACACCGATTGCATCTCTGCATAGGGTTAAGACTTTCCCCACCAACCAGTGTCCTGCATATGACACTAAACAATCTGATGGTGAGGTTCTAGTAATGATGGAGCTTTGGGGAATGCGGAGTACCCCTTAATTGTCATCCCTCCCAGTCCCAATCTGAGTCGGAGTGGTCGCACCTGGTAAGATCCTATCAATGGGTCAAATAAAACTAAACTATGTACTTATGCTAAATTGAATCGTTTGAAATAGAACTGTTTTTGAGACTGAAACTGTGTACTTATGCTAAACTGAATTGTTTTAAATAGAACTATTTATATGTATTAAAATGGAGTTGTCATTAATAACATACAATGTTCGATGAGCCATAAAATCAAACTAAACTATATGTTGTATTTCAAATGAATGGCTATGCACTCAAACACCTAAGCCGAGTTTGAACCTGCTAGAGACGAGTTTGATTGACAGTCATCGTCAACACACCTGCATCCTATGACATTTCAAAATACGTGGCATTAATATGGAGAGTGGTGCACCAATTATTAGAGCATGTGAAACGATCACACGAAAACAATACAAATGTCATCATGAGTTGGATTGGTTTCTTTGTTTAATGGCATTTCAACTTTTGTGGGCCATTCAAAGCTAATCTTGTAAAAGGACAACAGAGGTGTTATTCAACCCATAGCTGATGGGAAAAAGGATTTCTTTCTTTTCCAAAGGGTATTTAGTCCCAAAGTGAACGTGATACCCAGACTGGAGTTTGAACTCGCTTACTACGATATGGCAGTCCAGCACGATAGCCACTACACCACGGGGACTTCCTCTGTAAGAAACTGGGAAAATGTCGAACTATGTTGAACTAAAGATTGAACTATCAAGAATGTGTCAAGTATATTCCCATCTTATATTGATTGCTTGATTGTTTTCTGCCATATCAAGCCTTGTAGGTTATTGAATTCCAAATCCCGTTCACACACACACACACACACACACACACACACACACACACACATATATATATATATATATGTATAGAATTTGTAAGCAAATGATTTGTTGGTAAAATTATTTCAAACACGTCAGAGCTCATTCATTTGCACGCAGTCAAATGGTTTCAAGTATTCCTATATAACTCTAAGCATTCTATTTGATATTAATAAATTGTTTGCACATAGTTAAATGGCTTCAACATTTTCATTGATGCACTAGCAGCAATACTTATTCAATTCCAAAATATTCCAAGGAAAACAGACATTTCCTATAAAATTGATTCTCTCCTAAAGAAACCAATCGTTGAAAGAGAACATACGAGAAAATACTTCTAAAAATCTATAGTCATTGAACTGAATCTGGGTTACAAATATCACTGGTAGCTGAGATAAACATGGCGACAGAGATGATTAATCACATCTGAAGCAAATGCAGCAAAATACCACAAAAGCAATACATAACAAAGTATGACTGGTTGGGAAAAGTAATCCACCAGGAACTGTGCAAGAGATTAAAATTTGACCATGATGGGAAATATATGTACAAATCAGATTCCATTCCAGAAAATAAGTTGCGTAAAATTCTTTAGGATTTTAAATTACAAATCTAGGTCAGAAGAACAACCAGACCGACTAAAAATTGACAAGAAGAAAAGAATTTGTCACGAAAAATCTTTAGCCGTACTTGGATCTTGCTTGAGGGCTGAAAAAGCTGTGGAATATAAAGGTGACAGTTGTAGCTGGAGCCCTTGGAACAATCACCAAAGACTGTGGTAACTGGAGATAATAGGAAGAAACAAGACTATCCAGACCACAGCACTGTTAAAATTAGCTCGTAAAAAAGAAGAATCTGGGAGACCAGAGGAGACTTGTGATTTCTTAACACACACACACACACACACACACACACACACACACACACACACACACACACACATTAGAAGGAATCTGAATGTGTTTCTTAAGGTTTTTACTTCATTTAGTTATGTCCAATCCCTGTTTCGGACTTCGTGGTCCTTTTCAGAAGACTAATTATGTAAGACACCTCCCCGCTAACGAGAGTCCTGGATATGACACTAAACAATCTCATGGTGAGGTTCTAGTGATACTGGAGCTTCCCTTAATTACCATAGTTCCCTGGTCCACTCTGGCCCAGAATAGTAGTACCTGTTAGGGCCTTATCTATAGGTTAAATAGAACTAAGTGCATACTTATGCTAAACTGAATTGTTTGAATTAGAACTATTTGACTAAACCGAATAGCTTAATTAAACTGTACTTTCATTTAAACTGTGTGCTTATGCTAAGCTGAATTGTTTGAAATGGAACTGTTTTTGACATTGATACTGTACTTACACTAAACTGAATTGTTTAATAAAAACTGTTTTGAGATTTAACTGTACATAAACAAAATCTGTACTTATAATAAACTGAATTAGCTGAATTAGTAATGTTTGAATTAACTGAATAGCTTGAAATAGAAATGTTTTTGACAATTTAACAGTGTACTCACGCTAAATTGAATTGTTTAAAACAGAACTGATTATTTGAGTAAAAAATGAAATTGGCGTAAAATAATCTACAAGGGTTGATATGTCATAAAACCCCCAAAACAAACCAAATCAATCTGGATTAAGAGGGTGGCTGCTGAACGACCCTACTGGATTCTGTGCCATGTCACACAAGTAGAAGAATCCAGTGTTGGACTTAAGAAAATTTCTGCGACCACATCATCCCTAACATCTGGCAACCTAACTCGATAGATTGCAATCCCCTTGATCATTATTGCGTGAGGCGTCGTTGAGCAAGTGACCAATAAAATTCCGTACAACACCAAAGATGAACTAAAGGCAAGGATAAAAGCGGCATTTACCCATTTAAACAAGAGACCATCAGAGAAACTTGCAGGAGATTCCGAAATCGTCTGGAGGTTGGAATCGAAGACGAAGGCTAGTTCTTTGAATATGTTTTTTAAACTATTTAAGAAATAGTCGTTTAAACTTGAACCACATAGGCTAGGGAATTGCATTTATTGTACATATATATTTAATTTTTTGTGTAGTCGTAATCCCCCCAGTCTTTTTCTTAGTCTCCTTGGGATTGTTCCGAGGGGTCCGATAATGACTGGTATCACTTTCAAGTTCAAACCTTACATTTTCTTTTTATTTTCCTTTGTGACCTGTTGCAATGGGGAAGTCCATTAGCAACCTATTTTTTTTTGTTTTAAACAGTCAAGGTTTTCTCTTCTGGTAGGAACAGGTTCATCAGTTCTTATCTCGAAATCCAAGGGAATTTTATATCTTATCTTCCAGGTCAGATTCTGCTGTGTTTATAAATATGCTATTGTTTTGTGTGGTCGAAAACCAGTCGCTTTCATTGTTCCCTGTGGATTACGCCCCCACCTATTCTAGTCTGTTCGATGCCTATTTGCTATATTTACTTACTATGTGGTTGATGGTTTCATTCTCTCTCTCTCTTTCACACACACACACACACACACACACACACACACACACACACACACACACACACACACACACACACACTTTCTCTCATTCTTACTTTCTCCCCACATAGCCTACGCTTATCATAGCGGTAATGTATTTAAATGATTGAATAATACACAGTTCTATAAATTCAATAAATTTTATAACATTAACCTGAATCAAAAGATTGTTGATTTCAACAAAATTTCTCAGAAAAGGTAATAATTGTTGGAGCATTTATATGCACCGACATGAAGTCAGCAAGAAGAAAACTGATAGCAGATTGCATTGTTTTAAATCTTAATAATATATTTTGAGTGTGTAAAAGGTCTTTGTATGAGTATGCCACTGCGTAGAAGGAAAATATATTTATATGCTAATATGTAAGTGAATGTAAGAGAATAATCAGTAGCAGGGGAATGTTATATTACTTATGGTACGTTTAAGTAAACAAGGAGAAGGTTTTCATTTTTGAAAACCAGTGAGATTGAAATGAACTACAATCTTGAAGGAACAGAATGTTAGATTTCCACTCAAGTTAAAATTAAGACGAAAATTTTGGATAGAAATGAATCTATATCTACAGAATGTTTATCTATTCTACCGATTTTATTCATTCAATTCAAATAGTTTCCAAATTAGATTGATTTATCTATGATTCTAATGGGTTAAAATGCTTCTTTGTTTAATGGCATATCAACCTTTGTAGGTTATTTAATGCCAAGCCATTCTCATAGAAGAACAGTAGTGGTACTATTTAAACCATAGCTGGGAGGATAAGGGGGTTTATACCTTTCCCTATGGTATTTGCCCAAAAGTGAACGTAATAGCGCGACTGGAGTTCGAACTCGCTTACTACGATTTCTCAGTCCATCGCTTTAACCATTACACCGCGAGAAGACCCCCCCTCCACCAGAAGGCAACCCAGCTGAAGTCAACTGTTACATGGTTCTACAAATTGTGATATAATAATTCCATATAACATCAGTCATTTATTTGCACACAGTTAAAATACTTTCAAGAATAGGAAATGATTAAATATTTCTATTTGACTCAGACGAAACCCAAACAAAATTATCCTCTTTCGTTGCTTTGGTTTGTTTTGGTTTCTAGACTACATCCTGTGTCCGTTCAGAGTTGTTGTAGATAAGTTCTTGTTGGTCGGCTAACACTTGTACGTCATTTTAAAGGGGTCCATAAAAGTTTGTCCTTACTTCTCTAACAGTGTCCCGCATGTCTTTTTTGTCTTATTTGGATGGTTTTAGAGATTGGAGGTTGGTGGCTAAACAGCAGCTATTTTGTGGGATGCTGCTTCCAAGATTATAAGCATGGGCTCTTTGGACAGGCAAGCGATGAAGTACCTCTTATAAATAAAATAATAAAATTTAATTATAGATATAAGTTAGATTTCCAGACCATTGTGTAATTATAATTTAATAAAATAAATTCAGTATATAGTTCGGAAAATAGTTATTTGACGAGTAAAGCAGCTTTTACATCCACTTTTGCTTTGGTTTCTTTGTGTAATGGCATATCAACCTTTGTAGGTTATTTAATACCAAGCCATTCTCCTAGAAGAACAGTAGTGGTGCTGTTTAACCCATAACTGGGAGGTTTAGGGGGTTCATACTTTTCCGAAGGGGGTTTGTCCAAAAGTGACCACAATAGCGCAAATGGAGTTCGAACTCGCTTACTTCGATACCACAGTCCATCGCTTTAACCATTACACCATGTGTTGTATAGCCATGATACAACTATACAAATATACGGATACGTGAAATGTTTATATGCATAGGAATCCCGAAATACGCGAAACACTGACGACTTTCTTTAGTTCAGGTACGAAACGTTTATTGACTTTTTGAGTTTAGTCTTTTCGACACGAGGAGAGAGAGAGAGAGACACAATTTTTACTATGCTGACCGTTCCATCTGACCCAAAAAACACGCGGCGCATCCCGTAGGCCACAAACTGGACTGGCCTCGCCCAGGCTCAAAAATTCAACTCGCCTCGTCCAGTGTCAGATCTCAACTAATTGCATTTTTCAAAAATCACCCAAAATTCTCAGCCCATCGCTTCCGGGCATGATGTCATTTCCTATCTGGGGTTTTTATTATGCCATTTGTGATTGTCACATCAACTGCGCACGAGCGTGAACACCTGCACTCAATGTGTGCACCTGCACGTGCACTAAGCAGAACAGTTCTAAGCCTAACCAAACCGAATGATAAGATATAACCAACGAAAAATGATTATATTAAAAAAAAATCCCTCCGCAATTATATAACACATCTATTTTCTATAATTTGATTCATTTTTATTAATCCTTTGTTTGTTAACAGTGAACTGGTTTTATTTGCACTCTGTTAGGTAGTTTTAAGCTTTTTATCAGTGGTGTTGGGGTCTGGACTGTTTCAACTCTTCCTGGATTTCTAGTTCCTCAATTTCTTTTCCAGATTCTTGGGGATTGTTCTCAGTACGACTGGTATCACCTTCACCTTTATGTTTTACATTTTGTTCAGCTCTCTGGCAAGATCCAGGTATTATTATTATTTACTCTTTTACGAGTTTTAAATACCAGTTTTAACTCCTGAATTTTCATTGAAGTCTGAGGGATAACAAGTCTCTTCAGGTTTCTAGAACTCAACTCAGTATTCAAGCCGATCTTAAAAGTGCTTTGGACTGGGTCATCATCATTATCATGATGTCGTGCCGCCAGCACGGATATAGCTGACCCTCTCTCGCCACTTCTCCATATCGTTCATAGCCTCTGGCAGGTCTTCAGGGCTTCATCCCGAATCCTCACTGAGCTGCTGTATGTATGTTGGAGCTGGTCGTCCTGCTTTTGCTTGGCCATATGTGGGGATCCATTGGAGTACATCACTTATGAGCTCGTCCCTGCTTCTCCAGAAGTGTCCTGCATGTCTGGTTCGTCTAACTTAGATAGTTTTCGTGATGGGAGGTAGGTGGCCGTATAGTCGGGGGTTTGTGGGGTGTTGCCTCCAGAACTTGTTCAATATTGCTCGCAGCATTCTTGTGTAATTGACGTCTAGCTTTTTCTCCAGCCGTTTTGTTAGCGTCCAAGTAGTGCATCCATATAGCAGTATCGATACAACCGCTGCTTGGAAGAAACTGCGTTTCATTTTATCAGTCAGGTCTGGATAATCTCAATAATTCCTTTAATCTTCAGTTCTAAAGCTTTTTCAGCTCTCTGGAAAGATCAGATTATATGTTCACCGTTTCACTTTCTTTCATTTTCACTCTGCGGTTTGCTCGAACGGTAATTTCCACGAGATGACAAGTTCTTTTTCTTTTCTTGTTAATTAGAACAAGGTCTGGTCTTCTGGCTGGGAGTCGGGGATCAGAGAATTTTACAGATCTCATTTTCTTGGATAGAGTCTACTGTTAGCCTGGCAAACTTTTAGACTCTTGCACAATTCCCAGTGGATCACTTTTCTCACCCAGTCATGTCAACTTTCTTTTGTTCTGATATATATATATATATATATATATATATACCAGTGTCATTTAATATATATATATATATATATATATATGCCTGTGTCCTTTAATATATATTTTAATATATCATTGAACGAAAAAAAAAATTAACGTATCACTTTTTAAATTGGTCTAGAGAAAGGTTGAAAGACATTTTTAAAAAGAGAGGTATTTTTCAAGTCAATACGTGTCTGACTTTTTTTTTTTACTATGGTGAACATGTCTTTATCTCTTTTTCTCTTTTAACGTGCATTAAGACCTGGAACACATTTCGCATTTTTCAGAGAACTATTTCCTGTCTAATAAAAAGTTTAAATAATCGAGGTAAGACTTAAGGTGCCCCCGTAGCGTAGTGGCTGAAGTGCAGGACTGCGATATCGTTGCTAGCGAGTTCGTACCTCACTCGAGCTATTACACTCACCCTTAGACTAATCCTCTTGGGAAAGTTATAAACTCACTTATCCTTCCAGCTATGGCTTAAATAGTACTACTACAGTCCTTCTAGAAGGATGACATTGGCAATAAATAATCCTTTATGGTTGGTGTGTCATTAAACAAAGAAACTAAAACCAGGTAAAAATATTTCGAATCTGTAACCTTTTAATTGTTACCAGCTTGTGAGATCTTACTGTTAAGAGACAGTTAATAAACTCTTCTTAAAAGCCATCGAGTACTGAATTGGTCCATCCCTGGGTGACCCACAGCTGTCGTTTTGTCTCAGATTTAAATAAAAACTAAAAAAGTTGGCATGGTTAGTCGAGGGTGACCCGAAGGCTCCCCTTTTCAATAGTTACTACACCGAGAAAGAATTCAATCGAAGTTGATAATAGAAATATTTTTTTTTACAAATAAGGATCACTAGTGGCTCGTATACACTCGCCGATCAACTGCATTTTTGGTCAACGACCGCTAATGATATAACTTTAAACCTCATGGGATTCTATCCAGCACTCCACGACTGGGTTACACCCGTGTCAGTGAATGAAACACATAAGTTAAGGAGATAATATCAATATTAAGGTAGTTGTAGCCTTGATTGTTTTGTTGTGCGAGTCATTGTTGAATTGTCCATATCCAGAACTGTAGCAGTTGTACAAATAGCAGTTTTTAATAAATAGGCTTGTAACGGCGATGGCAGCGGTAGAAGGAAAGAATGGCAGTGTTAGAAGAAAGAGGCGGTTGCTAAATTCTTGTTGGCACAGTCCAGGTGAGATGAATTTTGGATCGATATTTCTGAACGAAAATACTCTTCCTCTTTTCCAAGTTTTTCGTTATAATTTCGCATTTCTGTATTCATCTGTAAATCTGTGTGTTCGTCATTCAATTTTAATAATTGTCCATTTAAATTTTCTTTTTCTTTTTTTTATAGTTTTCTTAGTTTTATATAATACGACTTTATTCCTTTTTTTTTTTTTTTTTTTTTTGCATATTTCTTTCTTTGGTTCAAGCGTAATTTCATTAGATTTCTTCTTCCATACTAAATTGGTCTTTTTTTTTTCTTCAATTTCCTTCTTTTCACATTTTCATTCATTTACACCATTTGAATTTCTTTCTTTCAATTATTCTCTTTTCTTCATTTCAATTTGTCTTTTTGTTTTTCTTCCTTTTTCTTTTTCAACATTTCATTTGACTTATTCAGTTTCTTTCTTTACGAGTAAGTGCATATATATATATATATATATAAGAGAGAGAGAGAGAGAGAGATATGATAGATTTATGTAAATCTGACAAGATGAGAAAAAAGTGGCAAAGTGGATGAACCAAAACACAACGGATTTAACAATGATATTTCGTCTTTATTTTAGAAAGACTTAATTACATGACAGTTTTATTCTAAACTTCAGAATAATGTACAGTGCATATATATATATATATATATATATATATATATATATATATATATATATATATATATATATGTGTGTGTGTGTGTGTGTGTGTGTGTGTATGATATACAGTATACAAATATATATATATATATATATATATATATTTGTATACTGTATATTATATATATATATATATATATATTCACAGTACATTACATATACATTTATATACATACATATATATCTATATATATTACCACAGTGTACGGTTGTCACTATCTCACTTGGTGGGTTTGTGGCTGACCAATTGCGGTGTAATCTGGAGAGTGCTCAATACCAATATATATATATATATATATATATGAACATATATATTATATATAATATATATAGATTCCTATATATATATATATATATATATATATATATATATATATATATATATATATTCCTATATGTATAAAATCTTTGTCATTGATATTTAGTATTCTTTTATAATAACGCCAAATGTGGTCCACCGTTAACTCATCAAGTGAGCAAGTGATAACCATAAACCACAACACAATATATATATATATATATATATGTGTGTGTGTGTGTGTGTGCGTGAGTGTATGTGAGCACACACATGCTCATAACGGAGGTAAATGAATTATAAAGTAAGGCAAATAGATGGATAGATAAATACAATTTGTATATATATATATATATATATATATATATATATATATATATATATTCACAGATACAATATATATATATATATATATATATATATATATATATATATATATTCACAAATACAATATATTACACACACACACACACACGCACACACATATATATATATGTTAGTGTGTATGCATATATACAATGTTTGCTTGTCTTGGTGAATTTTTCACAAAGACACACATTTATTCACCCGCGCATAAATATATTTCTCAAACATAAGTGTGTGTATGTGTGCCTCACACACATTTTATATAAATTGAGCAATGGTTAATTATTTTATCTCACAAGCCATTCATAGCGTAGTGTGAAAAATTAGTCCGAGATTAGTTCTAAATGGATATATAAAAGCACAGTATATATATATATATATATGTGTGTGTGTGTGTGTGTGTGTGTATGCGTGTGTGTATGTGTGTTTACGCACCCAAATGCCCAAACACGACGTGACATAAGTTCAATTTTAATCGCAGTTTAACAGATTTGAATCAACCGTTTTTCTTTTTTAAACTAGTTATCATACCAAGTTTAAAGAGACCAGTCTATCCTACAATTTATCATATTTACCCAACCCCTCCGCTCGGGCAGGATATGACACAAGGTCAATTTTTAAGCGGAGTTTAACAGGTTTGAATTCAGAGTTTTCCTTCTCCTAGACTAGTTGCCTCACCAAGGCTGAAGAACCTAATCTGTCCTACTATTTACCCATAGCTGGAGGGAGAATAATTGGATTCATACCTTTCCCAAGGGTATTAGTGCTATGTCTCGTCCAGGATTTGAACTCGTATCGTCGTGTTCAATTCCTACGACGATAACCATTACACCACGGGCACCTACAACTTATCCATAGTTGGAGGGAGAATAGTTTGAATCATGCCTTTCTAAAGTGTATTAGCATCATTTAATATATATATATATATATATATATATATATATATATATATATATATATATATATATAAAACATATGTAATTAAATAACCTACATAAGTTGATATGTCATAAAACAACAACCAAGCATTTTTTTATGTTGCTTTCTGCATTTCTTCTTCTTCTTCTTCTTCTTCTTCTTCTTCTTCTTCTTCTTCTTCTTCTTCTTCTTCTCTCTCTCTCTCTATATATATATATATATGTAAGTATATAGATTGTTGATTCAAAAAATATTGATCCACCATTATTTTTAGTGTTTCTTACTTCACTCTGTCATAATCTACCTTGGCTAATATCAATTTGTTCTTGAAAACAAACCAAAAATTCAATCTATTCTCACTCTTCTCCCTGCTTGAATAGAGAAAGCAAAAATCTTGATTTATTTATGACCTCATAAATACTGTTTACAGGTATATCTAAGCCTTCTTGTTTTCTTTCTTGCTTAGCGTAGTTTGACACAAGGCCAGAAATATAGTGAGAATAAAACTCACTAACTATGGCTTGCCATTGTAACTCGGTGAGCATAACTAGATGATGACGCGCCCACACCATTGTTTTGTTTGTCATATTCTTATTTTCGAAGGGATCATATTTCTTTCTATTTTTACTATGGTTAATTTTAGGCGAGCGTTTTTGCCCAAAGTATCACTGATATATTCCGTAATTTGAAAATTGTGATTCGAATTATTTGCAACACTGCAGTGGTATCTTGCTGTCGCTTGATACAGACTGTAATAAAAAAAGCAGTTAATCGTCATTCGTGTCCCTGTCACAAAATAGGTTGATAAACACGCATTTTTAGTTTGTTCCTACGTTTATTTTGCCCAGTCGGCTGTTAATCTCTGTAGAGGGTTAAGACTCTCCCACTAGGAAGTGTCCTGCGTATGACACTAAACAATCTGATGGTTAGGTTGTAGTAATGCCGGAACTTTGGGGAATGCGGAGTACCCCTTCATTGCCATCACTCCTAGGTCCACTGTAGCCCGGAGTGGGAGCATCTGATAGGGTCCTATCTATAAGTCAAATAGAACTAAAATGCGTACTTTTGCTAAACTGGATTGTTTGAAATAGAACTGTTTTTGATATTGACACTGTACTTTCGCTAAGCTGAATTGTTTGAAATAGAACTGTTTTGACATTTAACTGATTATAAACTGTTGGGTATCACCCACCTTTTTCCACACAATGAACTAGTCCATCTGCCATATATAGCAGTAGCTACTAATACCAGGGCAGACTAGAAGGATAAGAGCAGCTTCTTATAGGAATAGTATTAGAGCGTTGGAGACTGGAGATCGCACTTGATCACCTTACTTGCTACCGTAATAAAGGAAGCCAATACTGTCGTTGGACTATATCTTTATTCTGTATTCACTAATACTATGTTCTTGTCTACTAATAGTCTCTCTATTGTATATATTTTTTCATGAATAAATATCTCTATTTCCTCTCATATCGTGGTTTGTCCTTTATTTTATATTACAAGCGCTCACTAACCAGAACGCAACAACAACAACAACAACAACAAAAAATTATAGTTACACTAAATAACTGAATTGTTTTAAAATTCAATTCGGGGTCAAATGATCCAAAAAGGTCTGATACACCATAAAACAAAACAACCAACCGACCTGCAACCAACCCATTTTTATTACTTAATGGAGATCATATTGGCCTTTCTAGTAGGTTTCCATAAATTCCCAAGGAGAAAAATCACTGTGCAACTTATTGATTGCTATTGCGCCCCTCAAACACTTCTAAACTTTCAGACCCTCAAAATACTAAAAAATTAAAAAAAACAAAACAAATGTGTTGTATCGTGGTAAGAAAACGATACACAGTGAAACAGAATTAATTGTTTATTAACTCAAGTGTTACAGTCCGACTCGTGTTATAAGTCTCGCGCTGTTGGTGTTACATCCGAAGTTGGTCTTACTATTGACCAACGTCCTTTAGAGCTATCTCTCTGCTTCTACTTTTGTCTGCTTCTGTCTCCCTAGTTTAAGAGACACGCCGTCTTTTATAGTACCGCGATACTGGAAGTCATGTGGCACGAGATACTATACAACAAAATGAATAAGAAATACAAACAAACATGACACCCGAAACAAATAAAAACAAAAGCAAGCGATTTTCAACTTTTTCCTATATGATTTCCTTCAGAAAACCAATCAGTACACATCCATGGTTCTAAATTGCTAGTGTTCCTATTTCACTCACTTCACGCCCTGGCTCAAAACGTTAGATCTCGTAGCTGCAAATCATCTTCTTCGTAGGTGTTTCACTTCGGTGTCAAAACTTGTTAGTAGGTTCTGTATTTGTACATTCGGACAATCCATTATTCGGCCTTCCATGGAGGTGACCGTGGTGTAATGGTTATCGTCGAAGGAAATGGACACGGTGACGAGTTCAAATCCAGGACGAGACTGATTGCATTTCACATAGCACTCATACCCTTGGGAAAGGTATGAATCCTATTATTCTCCCTCCATCTATTGGTAAATAGTAGGGCAGACTAAGTTCTTCAGCCTTGGTGAGGCAACTAGTCTAGGAGACAGAAAACTCGGAATTCAAACCTGTTAAACTCCACTTAAAAATTGACCTTGTGTCATATCCTGCCCGAGCAGAGGGGTTGGTAAATAGGATTATTCAGCCTTCCTCAAACGTACGATATTTTTGGAAAGAAATGATTGGAATCGTATCAGTTTTGCTGTATTTATAGTCATCAGACAGAATAAGAGCCAAAGTCTGAACAACTTTAGATGTAATCATGAAATTTTTTGTTAACTTCTTAACAGCAATCCCTGAAGATTTTGTGAAACTACATTTTAGCGGTAAGATCCAAATAGCAAATATATTGAAAGGAAAGACCTTCGTGAATTGCCCTTGCTATTAAAAGTAATTTTGTTTGGTTGGGTTTTATGGCATATCAACCTTTGTAGGTTATTTAACGCCAAATTCCTTTTTAAAAAAATAGTTCTATTTCAAACAATTCAGTCAAGCATGAGTACACAGTTTAATTGTTAAAAACATTTCTATTTCAAGCTATTCACTTTATTCAAACAGTTATATATAACAATTCATTTTAGTGTAAGAACAGTTTCAGTGTTAAAAACTGTTCAATTTCAAACAATTCAGTTTTGCACAAGATCGCAGTTTAAATGTAAGTACAGTTTAATTGTGAAGAACATTTCTATTTCAAGCTATTCAGTTTAGTCAAGCAGCTCTAATTCAGCTAATTCAGTTTAGTATAAGTTCAGATTTTGTTTACACATAGTTACATGTCAAAACAGTTCTATGTTAAACAAATCAGTTTAGTGTAAGTACAGTTTCAATGTCAAAAAACAGTTCCATTTCAAATAATTCAGTTTAGCATAAGCATGGAGTATAAATGTAAGTATCGTTTAATTGTCAAAAACATTTCTATTTCAAGCTATTCAGTTTAGTCAAACAATTCAGTTATCGCTTTGCCCAAGGGGATTAGCTCGAAGGGAATAGCATAAAGGGATTAACAAATAGCATCGTTCGGATGACCGTTACATCACATACGCCTCCTTTATCTAATTTCTCTCCAGTGATATTGTTCTTTTATTTTGGATTCTCGTGATTATGCTACCGAAGCTAGGAATGTTAATTTCCTACAGCGATAACTGTTACATCACGTACGCTCCCTTTGTCTAATTTCTCTTCAAGTATATAATTCTTCTATTCTGGATTCTTGCGATCACACCAAAGAAGATTGGAATGTTAGCAGCCAAACTCAGCTCTCAAGATTCTTCATTGTCTTCTGGTTGTTTTTTTTCCTGTTGGTAACTTAATTAGACCTCCCATGTAAGATTTTCGAATGTTTTTATTGGCCTTTTTGATCCTCGATTGAAGAGCTGAATTTTAAGCGATTACGAGATAATTAATCTACGTGGTGCCTTCAATAATTTTCCAGACTTTTTTTGTATAGGCATTTAAAATTGTCGTAGACTCTTGAAAATTCACTATATTATTGCTATACTTCTTATGAGATGACAGACCAGTTTTTATGATTTCAGCTTCAAATCAACAGCTACAGCAGGAATTCGAATACACCCTATTAAAACCTGATTGTCACAGCAAGAGATTTTCAAAAATGCAATCTGTACTTTAGACGAACGATATGCAATAAAACTCTGTTTTAAACTTGGAAAAAATGCCTGGCGATGAAAGCTGGATCTACTGCTATGACCCCGAGACCAAGAGACAGAGTTCCCAGTGGAAGCATGCTGACTCTCCCAGACCCAAGAAGGCCAGACTGAGTAAATCCACCAACAAACATTTGATGATCCCTTTTTTGACAGCACTGGCATGATCTACATGCACTGGGTTCCCACTGGACAGACAGTCAACAAGGAATACTACATTGAGGTTTTAAGGGAGTTCAGGAAGAGATTCCTTGGGAAGAGGCCAGCACTCTTCAAATCGGCTCAGTGGCATTTCTACCAGGACAATGCACCAGTCTCCATCCTTGTCACAGAATATTTGACCAAGATGTGCATCAAGGCAGTTCCTCACCCTCCCTATAGTCCAGACCTTGCTCACAATGACTTTTGCTTATTCCCTAAGCTCAGAAGCTGTCGTTATGGGACAATTGAGGAGATGAAAGAGGCTGTGTCGAAGGTCATTGACTCGAGAGGACTTCCATGGGACCTTTCAGAAGTTGTTGGAACGGTAGAACAAGTGCATTGCAACTGGAGGAGATTACTTCGAAGGGACTACAGTTTCATGTGTGTACTATCAATAAAAGTGCCCATACGTAAAAAGTCTGGAAACTTATTTAATGATCCTCGTAACTCTCTTCTAAATAAAGATTTTGGCTGAAGAATCATAAACCGTGAAAACGCTAAGACACCTCTGTTATACGGTCATAACGAAACAAAAATTCCATTTCGATAGACAAGATAGAAAGGAATAGGAATTATTAAAACCAGGAGACCCAGTTTGAATACGGGACCCTCTCAGGAAAAGATAGAGAGTTATCGGTATCGTAAAAACTGAAGTAGCACCACGCTCATTCGTGGTGTTGAGAAATTCTAGAACACAGCTACGACGAAATCGTTGGGAACTGCTGAAAATATGGAAGATAGAAGTGGCTAAACTGAATTGTTTGAAATAGAACTGTTTTTGACAATAAAACTACTTACGCTAAACTAAACTGAAACATTCATGTCTCTATGACAAACAGAGGTTGATAAACATGCATTTATAGTTTGTTCCCATATTTATTTTGCCCAGTCGGCTGGGGCTGTAGAATACACCGATTGCATCTCTGCATAGGGTTAAGACTCCGCCCACCAACAAGTGTCCTGCATATGACACTAAACAATCTGATGGTGAGGTTCTAGTAATGCCGGAGCTTTGGGGAATGCGGAGTACCCCTTCATTGCCATCACTCCCTTGTCCACTGTGGCCCGGAGTGGTAGCATCTGATAGGGTCCTATCTATGAGTCAAATAGAACTAAAATGCGTACTTATCCTAAACTGAATTGTTTGAAATAGAACTATTTTGACATCAACTGTGTGTAAGCAAAAACTATACTTATACTAAACTGAATTGTTTGAAATAGAACTGTTTATATGTTTAAAAATGGATTTGGCATTAACTAACCAACAATGGTTGATGTGCCATAAACCCAAATCAAACCTAACCAATGTGTTTAAACAAAAAACTGTGCTTAATTGAATTATTTGAAATAAGACTGTTTATATGTATAATGATGGATTTGGCATTAAATAATCAACACTGATTGATGTGCCATAAAACCGAACCAAACCAAAAAAAATAAATTTCAAACAGATTTATTTGACTAATAAATAGGACCCTAACTGGTACTACAATTCCAAGTCAGAGTGAAACTGGGAATAATGACAATGAAGGGGCAGTCCATATTCCCTAGAGTTCAAGAAATAGAGTCTCACCTTCAGATACAGTTTAGTCTCATACCCAGGGTACCCCTTTTTGAGAAAGGCTTATCTATCCGCAGGTAATACAAGCTACGAACTCTAAACCGGAAACCGTGCCTGTAAAACGGTGAATAGATTTTAATTCCATATAGAAACCAGGATTTTGAAAAACTAATTTTAGCAGTTAAGAGCTTTCGTATAAAAATTTAACGCCAAGCTATTTAAAAAATGAACATAAAAGCATCGCAAAGTCATGAATCTTTCCTACAGCGATAAGTTATCACGCTGATTTTGCTGGGTGCTCTATGATTGTGTTTAGGTTTAGCTTTAAATCTATCATTATCTGAAAGAAGTTTTACATGAAGACTCAGTCATATTGCATGTTTTTGCTGGAAGCTAAAAAGTGTTTTGTTGCCAATAAACTGACAACAGAAAGTTCATTAACCGTTTTAGTAAAAATAGAAATTGAGAAGTATGGAAACCTTGAAGCAAAAAGTACAAATTATCATTGTTTGGTTATTGTAAAGACTGGGAAAGGTTTGTAGACTTAGAATGTCGTCTCCTATTTTCCAGTCGAGATTACATAAATCATTCAGTTTCTTGACATATCCGTCTGGCCAATTAATTATAGATCGTTCAATATTTAAGGAAAATATTGATCTGCAACAGGAATACAGGATAAAACGAGATAAAAATCTGCATTTTCTATTGATTGAACGTTAATGTTTTACCTTCTGTTTTTTATACCTGTTTTACAAGGAAAAATGTATTAAGAAAACCAAAGATTGAGTACAGATTAAATCTGCAAGGATATAACATTCTCATATTGTGGCAAAAAAAAAAAAATGTTATATCATATGTATTTATCTTACTCTCCTCTACGAACAGGACTGTTCTTCTAGGAGAATGGCTTTGGCATTAAATAACCTACTAAGGTTGATGTGCCATAAAAGAAAGAATCCATCTACGAACAGGAGTACAGTTGGTTTGAATTTAGCATTGTCCTATTCTTAGACCGGTTACATTACAAAGGCTAAAGAACCTAGTTTATCCATGCTTTTCCCAATATTCAAGATTTCGAAAATCTATTTTTTGATCAGTGTATGTGAACAATATTTTTCTTTCCCATGATTTTTGGTTTTTATACAATTTTTGCAACTTTTATAGTTTTGCTACTTTTAGATCCCGTAAGATTCCAAGTAATTTTAATTGTTGTAAAAACATTCTTTGGCATTAAGTAACTAACAATGGTTGATATGCCATAAAACCGAACCAAACCAAACCAAACCAGGGGCTCTAAAATAGTAAAGTGTTAATTCTAAACATTTCTTTCTTCAGTCGAGTTTCTGATCGATTAAATTTTGACTCTAATGAACCGTTCCTTTCTGGTTGGTTGATTTCTATGGCATATCAACCATTGTAGGTTATTTAATGCCAAGTCGTTCTTATACATATAATGGTTCGCAAACGCATAGTTTGTAGATAGAATTTTTATGCCATAAAACCCAACCAACCAACCATCCAACCAACCAAATCATTTTCACACAGTCAAATGGTTCAAAGTATTGGTATGTAACACCAATAATTCTGATCAGGCACACAGTTGATAAGTTTCAAGTATTGCTATTGACACTAAAAATTCCGTTCAACAGGGTTAGAGCCTGGGTTAGGGCGGCCCCTTGAGGTTCGAAGAACATCGGCCGCGTGACGTGAGTTCTGAGCTTCCCCGGCACCCACGTCAAGCAGCCTTAACCGAGTAACCGCCGCCAGAGACAAGACAACCGACCAGATTCACACCGTCGAGCAATGGTCGGTCGAAGAGTGTCATTTCTGCAAGACTAGCCGATTACGACAGCTCGCCTGATACTTTGAGTATGGCTACGGAATCCAAGGGTTCGGGCCTATCAGACCTTGCCTTTGGTTTTGGTTTCTTTAATTAATAGCATATCAACTTTCATGGGATATTTAACGCCGCAGCCATCATTATAGAAGGATAAACATGGTACTATTTAACATATAAGTAAAAGTAAAGTTGGTGACCTTATTCGAGGGTGACCCAAAGGCTCCCTTTTCAATAGCTACTACACCAAGGTGTCGGGGAGGGCACTATTCCTTTCCCTAGATTGCTCCACTTTACCCTTGATCCCGACCTTATATTGCCGAGTGTTAAGCAAGGAGGCATCAAATACCATTTTTTGAGTCTTTGATATGACTCGACCTGGGATTGAACCCAGGTCTCCTGGGCCATTGGCGAACACTCTACGGGGTGTATATTTACATACATAAGCTCTGTGAGGACACTGGATACAGTCTAGAGGATCAGCCATGAGCCATGGACGATCAGGACGAATAACAAGAGGACTCGTTAAATAAGTTTCCAGACTTTTTTCGTATGGGCACTTTTATTGATAGTACACACATGAAACTCTAGTCCCCTGTGAAGTAATCTCTTCCAGTTGCAATGCACTTGTACTGTTCCAACAACTTCTGGAAGGCCCCGTGGAAGTCCTCTTGTATGAGCGTCTCAATGACCTTCATCACAACCTCTTTCATCTCCTCAATTTTCTCATAACGACAGCTTCTAAGTTTTTCCTTGAGCTTAGGGAATAAGAAAAAGTCACAGGGAACAAGGTCTGGACTATAGGGAGGGTGAGGAACTGTCTTGATGCCCATCTTGGTCAAATAGTCTGTGACAAGGATGGAGTTGTGGACTAGAGGTTGTCCGGGGGAAATGCCACTGAGCCGATTTGAAGAGCGCTGGCCTCTTCCCAGGGAATCTCTTCCTGAACTCCCTTAAAAGGGATCATCAAATGTTTGTGGGTGGATTTGCTCTGTCCAGCTATTTTGGGTCTGGGAGAACCAGTATGCTTCCACTGGGAACTCTGCCTCTTGGTCTCTGGCTCATAGCAGTAGATCCAGCTTTCATCGCAGGTAACCAGAGCATCAAGAGCTGCAGGAACTGAATTGATCAGCTCGACCATCTTCCTGCTGTCATGACAACATCTTTCTTTCTAATCTTCTCTGAGCACCCTTGGGACAACCTTCGTGTAAATCTTCCGCATCTTCAGTTCCTCGCGAGTAATTGTGGGTTCAATTCCCACACTGACATCAAACTGTGCATTTATTGTCTCTATAGACACACGACGGTCCTTATCCATAAAATTCTTTATTTGGCCAATCAACTCTGGTGTTCAGACTTCCCTACTTCTCCCACACCTCTCATCATCCCTCACAGACTCCCTGCCTTCCTTGAATTTCTTATGCCACTGAAAAACTGATGCTTGATTCATGCGAGATGGTCCAAAAGCAGTCTGAAGCATTCCATACGTTTCTGCGGGATTTTTTCCAAGTTTAAAACAGAATTTCTTTGCACATCATTCTTCTAAAGTGTCCTCACGTCCAGATTGCATTTTTGAAATTCCCCAGCTGTGACAATCAGGTTTTAGTTGGGTGTATTCCAATTGCTGCTGTAGCTGTTCATTTGAAGTTGAAATCATAAAAATTGGTCTGTCATTTCATAAGATGTATAGCAATAACATAGTAAATTTTCAAGAGTCTATGACAATTTTAAATGCCTGCACAAAAAGTCTGGAAACTTATTGAAGGCATCTCGTATATATATATATATATATATATATTGATAGATATCCCAAGATATTTGTCTGGAAGAGAAATCAATAGAGTGACTGGAGTTATAACTCGTTCACTAAGACGTCATGGTTCTGCACGTTTGACATTGACATTGTACCATGGAAGCTTTCCCCTGGGCTGTGATCAAATGCGCCTTTATTCTTTGTGCAACAAATGTTTTTGGGCTGCTTTCACAGCATTAAAGACCAGTTCGATTTCGTAATCCTGTTCCCGAATTACACCCTGGTACACGTTTATCTTTGCGGCTTTCAGATCTCACGTGAAGTGAAGCAAAACGCTCTATGTCAGCGTTCTAACTATCATGGTACTACCAACCACAGCGGGTACCTTCAACGGTTTTGATCTCGTGATAAATGCACTGCAAAGAAATGATTCACCCTGCAATATTCGCAACTGCTTTCAAAATGACAGCCTGAATAGAGACGATTGGAGATAGGAACTTTTCTCTTTGCTTTGTAGATTTCAAAACAAATTTCAATCTGAAATTTTCATCAGAGAACAGGATTAAATATTTCGAAAAATAAATGTTTTTTCATCATTAAGCTACGAACTTATTGATGTAACTGAATGATTAATAAATGCTGTCTAAAGAGTCAGTGTGAATATCGAAAGGAAATAACAGTCTACGTTCAATTTCTTCTTACATAAAGAAACTTACTAATAACACTGGTTTACGCAAAAAATAACTAATATCAAAAAGAATTATTTGTGTTAGTGTTTTGGCCCCGGAAAGGGTCACTAATGAAAACGTAAACACGGATATTAGATAACAGATTATATTACACAAGAAAGAGAGAGTTACATAGAAAAGGTAAGAAGTCTCGTACTGTTCGTATAACACCGATAGTGATCTGCGGTATTTGTTGCTCGCCCCACCCAACGGGCAAGTTTGGCACAAGGCCTTTTTTATGATGGGTCCGGGCGCAGGGCCGTAGCCCACACGCGCCCGGCATTTCCCAAAAATGCCTACGGCCCCTTCTGCATTCTCCTGATTAGGGGCGCCTCAGGCGCCGGGCGATTAATCCAACCCTCCCGAAGGAGGTAAAAGCCTGGGAGGATGGCCCCCTGAGGCCGAAGGAAAACTCCAGGTACCGAGACACACTCGGCCAGATCCGTGCCGCAGATAACACGGCCGGCCGAAGTGCTACCCGACACCTGGAGAGGTGTCAGACCGATAGTGATCTGCTCTTCTGGAAGCAAAATCACTGTACAAATAACGGTGAGAAGAGTCCATTACACTGGTTTACAAAGAAATTGAGGCAAGCACAAAAATACCCATTTTTATCTATTTTGAGGGTGCTGAATTCAAATTTGAAATCCCTTTTTACTCATCAGCTCTAGTATTTTTAGATATGCATAGTGTGCATTTTGTGCATATACGGTACATAAAGGCGTATATGAATTCAGGGTTAATTCTAATATTGTGAGACATATGGCTTATTTTTTAGTTATTATGCACTAAATGTAAGTGATAGAATTACATTATATATATATGTATATAGTTATATATCAAGAAAGATTTTGACAGTTAAGGCAGCAGGTCTCAATCCACACTCTGGCAGTCATTGGAAGAGGTTGTCTCGCAGGCGGCGCAGGAGGTTGGTGTCCCTCAACTATCGTGTTACACATCTTTTGGGCTACTAAATATTAGTATTACATTTTCAAATGCACATTTAGTTTTACTTTGTTATATTTTCAGATTCTCCAATGACTTCAAGCACGTCAACATGTCGAGGATGCCTCAACAAGGCCAATTCTTTCTGCTACGTATGTGGGGACTTCACAACAGTTGCACAGCGTCGAACCATCACTTCCCTCATCAGAACCGCCTACTTTCACTATTTTGACTGTAAAATTGGTGATCAGGACAAGTCTTGGGCTCCACACATCTGTTGTAAACCCTGCTACAATGGACTAACTGCATGGTTTAATGGCAAGAAAGCGGCTTTCAACTTTGCAGTCCCGATGGTTTGGAGAGAGCCGCGAAACCACGCAGATGATTGTTATTTTTGTTTAACTAATATAACTGGTTTCAATGCATCTTCTAGGAAAAAGATCAAATATCCCAACCTTCGATCTGCTATGAGACCCGTTCCCCATTCAGATGATCTTACTGTACCCACACCTCCAGTAAATAAGAATCTTCTTTCCTCATCAGATGAAGAAATGTCTTCAAGGGGGGGTTCTGCTGAGTCAATATCTTTGGAAGATATTTAGTCAACATATTCGGGAACAAGTGGCAATGAGTCACACTGGATCACGCAAGAGGACCTGAATGATCTTGCTCGTGATTTGTATCTGTCAAAACAGCAGTCAGAGCTCTTGGCTTCTCGGTTTAAACAGTGGAACCTAGTCCAGGAAGATGTAAGGATCATCAGTTTCAGGAATCGGAACAAATAAGGTCATTGGTCTTCTTATGAGTATGCAAGCGAGCTTCACAAAGTACTGTTGTTTTTTCTGTCTCTGGGATAGTCGAGCTGTATCCCAGCATTACAAGCAGAAAGACTGGGGGGTCTAGAAGCACTTTTGTTCCTGGCGAACACAGCCTCAAGGAGAATCCTCTGGTGGACATAAGTAAGGTGCTTCTTCCTCCTCTTCACATCCAGCTTGGTTTGATGAAGAATTTCGTGAAGGCGTTGGACAAAAATGGTGCTGCCTTCCAACACTTGTCTACCGTGTTCCCAGGTCTTAGTGCTGCTTAGCTCAAGGAGGGCATCTTTGTCGGACCTCAGATCAGAGAAGTGCTGAAGGATACTGATTTTGAGGAGCTTCTTAACTTAAAGGAACTGAGAGCATGGGAAGCATTCAAGTCAGTCTGTAGTGGCTTCCTTGGTAACACACGCGTACCAGATTACCAAGCCTGTATTGAGAAGTTGCTAAAGTCTTACGAGGATATGGGGTGTTGAATGTCATTCAAGATTCATTTTCTTCATTCCCACCTCAACTTCTTCCCACCAAACCATAGAGCAGTGAGTGATGAGCATGGAGAAAGATTTCACCAAGACATTACGAAGATGGAGAGCAACTATCAAGGCAAAGGGAACCCCGGCATGATGGGAGATTTCTGCTGGATGCTCTTGCGTGACATCGCGGAGGGGAAAATACACTAGATCTTCTAAGAAAACACACTATTGACTGTCTGTGGTACTATGAATTGTGTAATTGTGTCATCCAAGTATATTGATTCAATCAGTGTTCTTTATCTATCCTGTTTTATCTGTTATAAGCTGCTGCAACTCTTGAAATATGCACATATATTCTCTGTTTATACTAAAATGAGACTATTTAAAAGCCAGAAAACTAGAGGTGATAGAGCAAAACTATTTATAAATTTGAATTCAGCACACCCAAATTAACAAAAAACACTTATCCCTATTCTTACCTCAGACAAAAAATTATTTTTGTAAACCAGTGTAATTGGTAACTTTTATTGCACCTCGTCGTAATTTTAAGGCTTTGAAATTTCCCATGAAATAAACAGCATAAATTGTGCCTATGCCCTTAAAGGCAACTCCGTTATAACTGACTAATGCTGAGTGCATTAACAATAAACAAAGTCACTTTGGTTTGTTCCAACTGGCCCAATTAAATGCATTAATGGTCCAAATAAGCGAATGCAATTATTGGGATTTTTACTTGGTTTGTTTTCAAGAATTTGGTTCAAATAAATAGATTAACGTATTCTCCGATGCCCTAACAAGAAGATAGATTTATAGATAGATAGATAGATAGATAATCAACAGACTGAGACAGACAGATAGATAGATAGATAGATAGAATAAGAATTTGATATATAAATTTGATTAGACTGAGATAGATAGATAGATAGTTAGAAAGAAAAAAGAAAGAAAAAATATGTAGAATGTGATGGATAGAACGACAGATAGATTGATAAATAAATAAATTCATACATACATACATACATAGAATTATATATATATAGTAGAATGTGGTAGATTCCTTAATTCATACATACATACATACAAATAATTAGAATCAGATAGATAGTAGTAGAATGTGATTGATAGATAGATAGATATGAACAGACTGATACAAACACACACATATATATATATATATATATATATATATATATATCAGTTTATATATATGTAATGTTTTTCGTCGTCGGAAATGGATTCGGCGACCTGAGTTCAAATTTTGGGCGAGGCAGTTCACATTTTACACAACTCTTATACCCTCCTTCCACTTTTGACTTAAATAGTTTGGCAGATTGAGGTCTTTAACCCTGGTCTGGCAGCCAGTCTAGGAAGAAAGAAAACTCTGAATTCAAACCTGTTAATCTTCACTTAAAAATTTACCTTGTGTTATATCCAGCTAATTCCGGAGGAGTTGTTATATGTATATATGTAAAGGTGTATGTGTGTGTGTGTGTATGTGTGTGCGTGCGTGCGTAAAACGTTCATTCACAGCACGCATGCGCAAATGGCTGGGCATGTTTATATACCGACATGTTATTGATTTTATGACTTCGTAAGCAAGTCATCAGTAATAAAAGCCCACCTGACAATAAGCGCGCAATTTGTCAGGATGACCGTACACTTTGTGCCCCGAGAAGAGTATATTTTGTTTACCCAGTGAACAGCCTGTCATTTATGTACTGGTTTTCTCATTGTTTTGCAGTAGGGTAGTCTCTTGCATACAGTTTTTACATGTTCACCCTCAATAAGAAGACGCCGACAGAGGATTTCAATGTGATTTAGTTTGCCAGGCGGCCTTTTTAAGATTGGCATGTTTACCTTATCTCTGATCATATCAATTCATCACAGTTTTTAAAGACCTGAAAATATATGCCTGCTTGCATACATGTACACGTGCTTTTCAATCTGCTCATATCTAGTTATATCAGTCTGTTCATATCTATCTATCTATCTATCTATCTATCTATCTATCTATCTATCTATCTATCTAGATAGATAGATAGATAGATAGATAGATAGATAGATAGGTAGAAATACAGAGAAGAAGATAGATAAGAGGAGAATTAGATAGATAGATAGATAGATATGAGTAGAGATAGATAGATAGATAGATAGATAGATAGATAGATATGAGTAGAGATAGATAGATAGATATGAGTAGAGATAGATAGATAGATAGATAGATAGATAGATAGATATGAGTAGAGATAGATAGATAGATATGAGTAGAGATAGATAGATAGATATGAGTAAAGATAGATAGATAGATAGATAGATAGATATACAGAGAAGAAGATAGATAAGAGGAGAATTAGATAGATAGATAGATAGATAGATAGATATGAGTAGAGATAGATAGATAGATAGATAGATAGATAGATATGAGTAGAGATAGATAGATAGATATGAGTAGAGATAGATAGATAGATAGATAGATATGAGTAGAGATAGATAGATAGATATGAGTAGAGATAGATAGATAGATAGATAGATCGATAGATAGATAACAGCCTATGCCCGACTATGTTTTTGATATCTCTCTAAATATCCATGTGTGACCCCCCAAAAAATACAAAATACAAAATAAAACAAAACAATGAGAGAAACGAAGAAAGAGAGCTTGATCGTGGATTGTTACATAACTAGCCAATCTCGAAGAACGATTTCTGATAAGAAGCGAATTCAAATCTCACTTGCTATATCTATAGCCGGGTGGCCTTATGCCAAATCTTAGCAACACTTTTTTTCCCCTGATTTTTTACTTTTGATCAATTCCCACTAGATCACCGAAGTTAAACAACGTTGAGCCTGATCAGTATTTAGATGGGGGAACAGTTAGGAACAGTAACTAACTTGAGCCTTGCGTGCTTTGAAAATTAATTTTAAGAAGGCGTATCATGTGGGCATTAGGTTCATCATTGCATTAGTTATGTGTGAAGACGTTCAAAGTAAGATTATGAAGTTGTAAAAGTTGGTATACCTCCGATGATGACGGGCAGGTCAAAGAATATTATATATATATATATATATATCTTTATCAAAATTGTTGAACTTTTAAGCTAAACGATTATTTTGTTTTGTTTACCTCACCAAAATGAGGCTTGTTTATATCACCAAGGTGAGGCTTGTTTATTTCACCAAAGTGAGGCTTGTTTATTTCACCAAGGTGAGGCTTGATTACCTCACCAAGATGGGGCTTGTTTATCTTACCAAAGTGAGGCTTGTTTATTTCACCAAGGTGAGGCTTGATTACCTCACCATGATGGGGCTTGTTTATCTTACCAAAGTGAGGCTTGTTTATTTCACCAAGGTGAGGCTTGTTTATTTCACCAAACTGAGGCTTGTTTATTTCACCAAGGTGAGGCTTGATTACCTCACCAAGATGGGGCTTGTTTATCTTACCAAAGTGAGGCTTGTTTATTTCACCAAGGTGAGGCTTGATTACCTCACCAAGATGGGGCTTGTTTATCTTACCAAAGTGAGGCTTGTTTATTTCACCAAGGTGAGGCTTGATTACCTCACCAAGATGGGGCTTGTTTATCTTACCAAAGTGAGGCTTGTTTATTTCACCAAGGTGAGGCTTGTTTACTTCACCAAAGTGAGGCTTGTTAATATCACGAAGGTGAGACTTGTTCTCATCTCCAAAGTGAGGCTTGTTTATATCACCAAGATGAGGCTTGTTTATCTTACCAAAGTGATGCTCGTATAAATTTCCAAAGTGAGGCTTGCTTATATCACTAAAGAGAGCCTAATCGGTTGTGGAAGTTTATTTTTTAAATATTTCTACTTTGTCAAGTAGAATAAAATTTATTCTATCACGCCTGTTGTTTTTATGTTACGGTCTTGAAATTCATTAATAATTTTTCCAAAGGAGTCTTTTGTGGTTGGCCGAGTACTTTTGGTTCTTATCAGAACCATTATCAAGGTAATGTGTATGTTGATTTCCTGATTAAAACTGTTAAATATTAATGAATTTCAACATCGTAACATAAAAAGATAAAAAATCAAGAAAGGATAGATAAAACAAATTTTATTCTACTTCACGAAATAGGAATATTTAAAAATAAACTGCCACTACCGCTTAGCCTCACCATGGTGATAAAAACTAAACTAAAATAATTTAGCTTAATCCCAGGTTGAGTCATACCAAAGACTCAAAAAATGGTACTTGATGCCTCTTTGCTTAACACTCAGTATTATAAGGTATGGATCAAGGGTAAAGTGGAGAAATCCAGGGAAAGGAGTAGCACCCTCCCCTACACCTTAGTGTAGTAGCTATTGAAAAGGGACTCTTGGGGTCACTCTCGACTACGGTCGCCAACTTTACTTCCTTGAGATCCTCCAGGCTACAGAATTATAAAGAACGGCCAGAGTACTGAGAAGAGCCCTGAAGACTTGAGGGACTTGCTGTCAGTGAAATACCATCAGGTAACCCTGGTGTGAAAGGCTTTCAAGGAGTTGTAATTATATTTTTGAGCCCAGTTATAAAGTAGATAAGAAGTAAGTAAAGTTGTCTCCCTTATTCGAGGGTGACCCCAAGGCTCCCTTTTCAATAGCTACTACACCAAGGTGTAGGGTAGAGCGCTACTCCTTTCCCTGGACTACTCCACTTTACCCTTGATCCTTACCTTATAGTGCTGAGTGGTAAGCAAGGTACCATTTTTTGAGTCTTTGGTATGACTCGACCTGGGATTGAACCTAGGTCTCCCGGGCCATTGGCGAACACTCTTCCGATCTAACACTAATAATTTGCATGGTTTCAGGTTTTTCTATCCAATACTAATAATTATTAAGCAGATTTATTTAACCTATGAAGAGAACCCTAATAGGTACTACCACGTCGGGTCAAAGTGGACCTGGAAGTAATGTCAATGAAGCAGTGGTCAATATAATCAAGATATCCAGAAGTGAAACTCCCTACCAGATGTAGATTAATGTCAACCCTAGACACCGCTTTAGGGTGATGTTTTACTCTTCTGTCAGTGTACTATAAGTTCCACGAACAGGATGATTGATAATTTACACAAATATAAGATTTCAGGCCATGTAAATCACGGTGTACAAGTCCATTTGGTATATAAGGCGACATCAAAATGTTTAGCTCAAAATTCCGGGTTAGACATCTACCTCCTATGTAGTTCTACTCTCAAACATTCAGTAGGTTACAAGTTGATCAAAACTTACACAGAATGCCAAAATAAAAATAGGTTATGATAGCCTTTATTTAAAATGTTGTGCCACATAAGTAGTTATAATATCAATGTATATATATTCAATAAACGACCATTAAGTCTAATTAGATTGGTTTGGTTTTATGGCATATCAACATTTGTAGGTTATTTAACGCCAAATCCATTTTATGTAAATAATCAGTTCTATTTAAAACAATTCGATTTAGCATGTGTACACAGTTTAATTGTCAAAAACATTTCTATTTCGAACTATTCAGTTATATATAACAATTCAGTTTAGGGTAAGTACAGTTTCAAAAATAGTTCAATTTAAAACAATTCAGTTTAGCAAAAGCACGGTTTTAAATGTAAGTAGTTTCATTGTAAAAAAAAAAAAAATTATTTCGAGCTATTCAGTTTAGTCAAGCAATTTTACTTCAGCTAATTCAGTTTTGTAAAAGTAGAGATTTTGTTTACACACAGTTATGTCAGAACTGTTCTATGTTAAACAATTTAGTTTAGTGTAAATACAGTTTCAATGTCAAAAAACAGTTGCAGTTATATGTAACAATTCAGTTTAATGTCGAAAAACATTTCTATTTCAAACAATTCAGTTAAGCACAAGCACGCAGTTTAAATATTAGTATGGTTTAATTGTCAAAAACATTTCTATTTCAAGCTATTCAGTTTAGTCAAACAATTCAGTTTAGCATAAGTATGCTGTTAGTTCTATTTAACCCATAGATAGGGCCCTATCAGGTGCTACCACTCTGGGCCAGAGTGGACCTGGGAGCAATGGCAATGAAGTGGTACTCCACATTCCCCAAAGATCCAGCACTGCTAGAACCTCACCATCAGATAGTTTAGTGTCATATCAGGACACTCGTTGGTAGGGGGTCTTACCCCTCTGCAGTGAAGCAGTCGGTGTATTCTACAGCCCCAGCCGACTGGCAGTGTCTAATTAGACTCCATTACTACTATAGTATATAGTATACATAATTTTCCTCAAATCAGAATTATTTAACATGCAAATCTTACACATTAGAGCTTATATTGTTATGAATCCACAATCTATGGCTCTATTATGGAATTGCTAAGATAAACAAGATACTGTTGTTGTCTGACTGACTGCTTGGGTGCTGTGACGTTCTGGTTGTTGTTTATAGTCGGTGTATCAGCTATTTCTGTGTGTGATACAGAGTCAATATAATACTGAATTTATATCAAGGTTTTATCATTTTATATTAATCTGTGTTTTTAAAAATATATTTGAACTAAACAAGAGTTGAAGTTGGAAATGTTTATTGCGGTCTGTTGGATTTACGTTAAGCAGTACATTGGCCAAATGAGTAGAGTGTTTGCTAATGGTCCGGGTGATCGGGGTTCATGTCAAGTCATACCAACAACTCAAAAAATGGTACTTGATGCCGCCTTGCTTAACACTTTGTATTATAAGGCAAGGATCAAGGGTAAAGTAGATCAATCCTGGGAATGGAGTTGCGCCATCCCCTATACCTTGGTGTAGTAGCTATTGAAAAGATAACCTTTGGCTTACCCTCGACTAAGGTTACCAACCTTACTGTTCTTCTGCAAGAATCGCTTTGGCATTAAATAAGCCACGAAGGTTTATATATTATTAAACAAAGAAACAAACATTAAATAGCATCATTACTGTGCTCCTAACTGGGCCATTGGCCTAATGAGTAGAGTGTTCGCGAATAGTCCGGTAGACCGGGGTTCAAACCTAGATCGAGTCATAACAAAGACTCAAAAAATGGCACTGTTGTATATTGACCTCCGACCCGGCCAAGCTGTCAAAAGAACAAATGCACCTGTGTCAATAACAGGTGCATCCGGTCGAAGATATCAGGAGATCAGAGGCGACCTTGACTGTCGAGGGGTTGAATTGAGTGCGAAATTGTGACGGTCGCAGGAAGTAGGTGGACGTCAAATTATTATATAACCCCGGCGTCAGGAAGTTCAGGTCAGTTGGAGGGAAGATGCTGGAATGAGAACCATGTCCCAGCAGAGACTGGGCCTCCGGGCCCCCGGTTGAGCAGCCCAGAAGAACAGGAAAAAAACTCTGTGATAACCAAAAGAGTGGGGGTCAATATGTTGCAGTTCTATTCGGTCTCCAACTCACCTCTCACACAATAATACCCTTCTTAACCCTTTCGAACACGTTCAGATAAAGTGAGAGGTATATTTTTCTAAAGAACTGTTTCCGCTCGTCTATATTGCGTCGTTATGATTCTGCATGCATATGTGTATGTATAGTTGTTCATGGCTATACATATTTACCCAACCCCTCCACTCAGGCAGGATATGACACAAGGTCAATTTTTAAGCGGAGTTTAACAGGTTTGAATTCAGAGTTTTCCTTCTCCTAGACTAGTTGCCTCACCAAGGCTGAAGAACCAGTCTGCCCTACTATTTACCCATAGCTGGAGGGAGAATTAGTGCTATGTGAAATGCAGTTAGCATGGTCCAGGATTTGAACTCGTATCGCCGTGTCCATTTCCTACGACGATAACCATTACACCACGAGCACCTCCATAAAGTTGTTCATGGCTATACAACATGGCGACTTACTCAACTCTTAGCATTAAAAGGTAAGGAGCAAGGGTAAAGTGGAGCAATCTAGGGAATGGAGTAGTGCTCCACCCTATACCTCAGTGTAGTAGCTTTCTAAAAGGGAGCCTTCGGGTCACCCTTGAGTAAGGTCGCTAATTTTACTTTTACTTAATTATCGCTCTTTTATTTACGACTGTAGCTTCAAGTACCTATTCTAAATGAAAATAAAGGGCATTCAATTCAATAGTTTCAAGTATTTCAATCAAACATTAATAATAGTTATTTTTACGGATTTTGAGGTCCTTCTCCACAGCACCTTTTTCAGCAATGGACATTTTGTACCATATTCACGATTAACGCTAGATACAGCCATGTGTGAAATAGACATGACATGTTGGTAACACATATACATCGAACATAGGAATCTCGAAATTCGAAAACACGTAACGACTCGTTTGTTCAGGTACGAAACCGTTTTATTACTTTTGAGTTAAAGGTTTCAACATACGGAGGAGAGACACAATCTTCTATGCTGTCTTATTCATTTGGCCCCCATCTCGAGCGGCCACCATAGGGTGCAAGTTCGCCTCGCGTCTACGAGCTCCAGAAGTCGAACCGCTTCGTTTGGCGTCTAGTTTCCAACTCTCTAACTTTCTTTCAATTCTCCACAAAGCTCTGCGCGCTTCCGGTGCGTGACGTCACTCGCACCCCGTCACCCGTTTCGTCTCGGACTATTATGACATCTGAGTGATACCTCCATCCGCCCGCGTTAACACCTGCCTCAATGTTTGCACCTAACTAACCCATGTGCTGAGCCGAATGGTTCTCAGCCTAACTAAACTCAAAGGCATGAACCGAAATCCCTTGGCCATTACGTTACAATTTTAGTTACCGAAGATATTTTAAGGCAAAGAAATAGAAACTAGATTTCAGAAATATTTGCTGATGCAAGAGAAGGAATATTTTTAGGAACTGAATGCAAACTCTTATTCGACAAATTGAAAATTCTCCAAAAATACCATATGCCTAGGTGGCCAGAACAGTGTTTTCAATCCAAAATTTGTGCCAAAAACATTCTTTAGTTCTAAAATGTCAAGGACTGGTGCTTCTTTGTACATTGTTACAAACAATGATTTTCTCTTGTGATTTGCCGTGGTTTAAAAACGTTTAAGTTCATCAGTGATAATCCTGAAAAGACTTATATAAAATCCGGTATAAAAAGAAATTCCTGATTGTATGTCTTTGACGATAGAAGATGGTGGCGAAGGTATACAAGTTTGGGGTATTTTTTCTTTTCTTTTCAAATGTTTCATTGATAATTTGGCGTCAGAATACTGTCGTTAAATACCAGAATATTCTGCTTTGCATGTTGTTTCGAATTGCTCAGAGGCTTTATCCAAATAGAAATCTTGTCTCCTAGCAGGACAATACCCCTCACCATTCTGCTAGATCTACTAAAACCTGGTTGGCAGAAAACAGTTATAAAATAATCTTATAGCCTAGAAAATAACCGGATATGAACCAAATTGAAAACATTTGGAGTGTTATACAATCAAACCAGCATGGAGGAAGTTCTCAAACAAATTTAGTGTGTGAACTATAATTTTTTTTTTGTAGAAGTTGAGGGACTGAATGATTACCAGGATAAAATGGTGCTAAAGGCGATCATATCTTGAATCTACTTCGTTTTTGGTTTAGACTTTATGAAAATTTATAATATTATTGGTGCCTTAAGTTCCTTTGACAAAAGTGTATATCTAAGCCTGATTGAATCGTATCGTATCGTATCTATCTACTGATCTATCTATCTGTTGGTTCGTTTCTATCTATCTATCTATCTATCTATCTATCTATCTATCTATCTCAGTTTGTTCCTATCTATCGTCCATAATCCTAATGGATTTTAAAAAAATAAGAGGCTGATTTTTTATAAAATAAAGATTCGAGATTTTTTAAATTCTTGTGGAAAACAGTCAAAATGGATATTATTAGATATGACTTACAACCAAACTCTTCAGAACTGATAATCTGTTATCAAAAATAAAATTACATTAATTGATATTTAAGGAGAGTATTTATTTTTAGACTGCTACATATATTTTTGGTTACAGTGTTTCAATGCAGTCAAATTTGGTCATAAATAATACCTAATAATATCCATTTTGACTGCATAATGTTCTTTAGTTAAGGTGGAAATTAAGTTTTAAAATGGTAGAGTGTACTTACCTATGTGCAATACGCTGGATAAGAAAACATTCCAAGTTTTTTACATAAATATTTTAACACAATATATCAAGTTATTTAAGAAAATAATTTAATTTGTGTATTGGTCTAATAAGTAGAGTGTTCACCAATGGTTCAATCCCGGGTCGTGTCATACCAAAGACTCAAAAAATGGCATTTTATGTCTCCTTCTGGCTTAACACTCGGCATTATAAGGTAAGAATTGAGGGTAAAGTGGAGCAATCCAGGGAAGGGAGTAGCACCCTCCCCTACACCTCGGTGTAGTAGCTATTGAAAAGGGAGCCTTCAGAACACCCTTGACTTAGGTCGCCAAACTTACTGTCCTTCTGCACGAATCGCTTTGGCATTAAATAAGCCCTGAAGGTTTATATACCATTGAACAAAGAAAGAAACCTTAATAGCACCACTACTGTCCTTCTAACTGGGCCATTGGCCTAACGAGTAGAGTGTTCACCAATAGTCCGGGAGACCAGGGTTCAATCCCAGGTTGAGTCATATCAAAGATTTAAAAACTGGTACTTGATGCTGCCTTGCTTAGCACTCAGCACTATAAGGTAAGGATCAAGGGTGGAGTGGAGCAATCCAGGAAATGAAGAAGCGCCCTCCCCTACACCTTGGTGTGATAACTATTGAAAAGAAAGCTTTCGGGTCACCCTTGACTGAAGTGGCCAATTTAATATACTCCAGATATTAAAATGTATTCCTCTAAAAAGCATATCAATTGATTAAACAAAAATACTTGGACTCTTTTAGTTACAAATTTGCTTCTTTTTCTATTTCAGCTTGTAACTTTCACCATTTCTTGTCTGAGAACCTTGTCACAAATTTTAGGTGTGTACTTATTACTACTACTACTACTACAACTACTATTACCTCGCAGCCTGTTTAGATCTACACAGATATTAATCTCTGCCTCCCATCAGAAGGGATTTGACACAAGGTCTTTTTTATAGTGGGTGTTTTAAGGAAAGGGAGGTCGAGTGCTGCTGGACTCTGCTGGACTGCTCCACTTTAGCCTATATTGGTCAGAGGCTCACAGAGTGCAATGTGAGCCAGATGCCTCTGCTGGACATAGACTCATTAAGTGCGAGTCCAGCACATGTGCCTGTTCATAGCTAAAACTTGACCAGTGTGGTCTTCTCGTGCTACATTTTGTTTGTCAATGATTTCATCACCCGGAGGTCAATCGACCTCGAATTTATCATTGACTTCATCCGGTACGAATGCCAGACGGACCATCTAAACTGCTTTTTGCCCTGTGGACGGCGGTAGGAATACGATGATTGTGTCCCTTGCAGAGCTCACTTTGAAGCACTGTCCTAGATATGTCACAAAAGTGCATCTGATGTTGAGGCTCCTGTTCTGAAGATTCGGGGGAGTGTGGGGTATTTCTTCATTGCCATTACTCCCAGATCCACTCTGACCTGGTGCGATATTACCTATTAGAGTCCTATCAATGGGTCAAATAAGTAAGTAAAGTTGGCGACCGTAGTCGAGGGCGACCAGAAGGCCCCCTTTTCAATAGCTACTACACCGTGGTGTTGGGGAGGGCGCTACTCCTTTCCCTGGATTGCTCCAATTTACCCTCGATACATACCTTATATGGCTGAGTGTTAACCAAGGAGGTATGAATCCAATTATTCTCCCTCCAGCTATGGGTAAATAGTTTGACAGACTGGGTTCTTCAGCCTTGATGAGGCAACTAGTCTAGGAGAAGGAAAACTCTGAATTAAAACCTGTTAAACTCCGCTTAAAAATTGACCTTGTGTCATATCCTGCCCGAGCGGAGGGGTTGGTAAATATGGTTAAGCAAGGAGGTATCATGTACCATTTTTTGAGTTTTTGGAATGACGCGACCTGGGATTGAACCCAGGTGTCCCAGACCATTAGGCGAAACTCTACTCACGCGGACAATAAATTTGTATTCGTTAGGACCGTGTTTATAAAAGAAAAAATCTCTTACGAAATAACTACACAAAAATATAAAAATGAACGCACAACGAGCGCGATTTCCTTACCTATTAGCATAAAATAACCCTAGGCCGGTTGACGTACCAATGTAAATAATGTTATGTACTTGAAAAATTAACCAAAAATGTCGTACAAACCCTGAATATAATCATTTTTTAGCATCTGAGTATTTTACTATAGAACCCCACACTTTTGAGATTCCAATTCTTTATACGTGAACTGCACTTTCTAGTGATTCCCAAGAATGATAAAAAAGAAAAAAAAAAAGGAACTGATAAAAGGTTCTACAGTCTGATCCATTGTGAGTAACGCAGTAAGACAAGCAATACTAAAAGATGTGGATATTAGCCAAATATAACACAATACTCTTTGCCTGGTTTATTTATAAAACGAAAAAAATTTAAGATTCAAAACAAAACAGTAAGCTGATCACGGAATACGAAACTGCTGGAATCAAGAAAAGATAAGATAGGTTTCCGTCAGTTCAAAGTGCAGGAAAAAATCTTACGTATCTAACTTGGCTGGGATTTTGAATAGAAGAAGAAGAAGAAGAAGAAGAAGAAGAAGAAGAAGAAGAAGAAGAATGATGATGATGATGACGAAAGAAAGAAAAAAGAAAGAAAGGAAGAAAGGAAATGAGACCTGCAAAATCCTGAGCTTATATGGCTTATCTCTCTCTTAAGTTGTATTATTCCAGTTAGTCGATCGAATCAAGGTTAGAAACAGATGTAGGTTATGAATGGAAGTCATTTCGTTAAAACTATTTCCTTGCATGGAAAAAAATTAGTTGGGTTGAAATATCTGACAGTCAATTTTGAAATACAATTCTATATTGGAGAAAAACGTTGGCTTATTTTGTAAGGTTTCAGCAAAATTAAAAAGCAATGAAGCAAAATAAAGATGAGAATTTTGCAACACAAACGAAAATTTGATCAAAAAGCCTTTGCGATGTAAGTGATGTCTAGAGAATATTTTCACTTTTTTTAAATTTCTTCTTCATAGTACTTTGTGTTTGAATAGAAGTATATATATATATACTCAAACCCTCTGCCACAGGCAGGAGGTAAAACAAGGTCAATTTTAAAGCGGACTAAATCTACTTTGAATCTAGAGATTTCCTTCTCTTGTGTGAGTTGGTACCCACAGTGCAGTGGCTACTGTGCTGGATTTCGACACTGTAGTATGTAAGTTTGATCTCTAGTCACGCAATTACGTTCACTTTCAGACTAATATGCTTGGGAAAAGCATGAACCAACTTATTTCCTGGGTATAGGTTAAAAATACAACTGCTGTTATACAAATGGCTTTGGTATTAAATAACCCACAAAGGTTGGCATGTCATTAATCAAAGAATCTAAACCAAACAAAACCAAACTAGATTGGTTACCCTACAAAGGCTAAAGGCTAAGGTATGCCCTATTATTTACCTTTAGATGGAAAAAAGAGTTGGATTCATGCCTTTCTCAATGCACACACACACACACACACACACACACATATATATTGCCGCTTAATAAATAAATGCCAGCCTGATTTTTTAAAGAAAAATCTAATTTTCTTTTAAACCAAAGATACTAGGATTTTACAATTTCTAAAAGAATATTATATGGATATTATTAGATATTATTAATTACCAAAGTCGACAGCATTGAAATTGTCTAAATATAGGAATATGAAGCCGTCTATAAGTAAATAAACCCATTATACACATTCCCACACACACACTCATGCATAAACAAACGCATACACACAAACACACACACATATATGCAAATTTATTTTTATGTCTTAGTAAGTATAGCTTTAGTATCGATACTTTATAGCGCACAATAGTACTCACAGGCGAGCACACAAGCACACAAGCACATACACACACATATACGCACACATTATGACTCGAATACAGACACATGTAACATAATGGCCAAAGGGATTTCAGTTCATGCCTTTGAGTTTAGTTAGGCTGAGAACCTTTCGGCTCAGCACATGGGTTAGTTAGGTGTAAACCTTGATGTAGGTGGTAACGCGCGCGCGGGGCGGACGTGCCACTCAGAGATGTCTCAATAGCTCGAGATTACGGAACGTGATGACAGCGTGCGAGTGACGTCACGTACCGGAAGCGCGTGGAGGTTTGTGGGAGTTTTGAAGAAAGTTAGGGAGTTGAAATTTAGACACCGAACGAGGAGGATCGACTTTTGGAGCTCGCAGACGCGAGGCGAACTTGCGCCCTATGGGGACCGCTCGAGATGGGGGCCAAATGAATAAGACAGCATAGAAGATTGTGTCTCTCCTCCTTATGACGAAACCTTTAACTCAAAGTTAATAAAAAGGTTTTCTACCTGAACAAGAAGTCGTTACGTGTTTTCGAATTTCGAGATTCCTATGTTCTTTATATGTTCTATCGTTATGAACATTGTTTGTCTATTTCGCACATGGCGTTAATTGTGACTATAGTACACACATACCGACACACGCACTCACAGACACACACAGGCACACATACACAGGTAATCACACACATGCACACACACACACACTCACAGATACACATGCACAGACGCACACACATGTACACACATACACGAACACACGCACACACTCAGACACATTAACACACCGACACACACACACACACACACACACACACACACACACACACACACACACACACACACAAACACTTGGACAAACTCACACTCGAAGACACAGACTAATAAGTAAATGTTGGCGACCGTAGTCGAGGACGACCCGAAGGTTCCCTTTTCAATGGCTACTACACTGAGGTGTAGGGGAGGGCGCTACACCTTTCCCTGGATTGCTCCACTTTACCCTTAATGTAACATATTGACCTTCGACCCAGCCGTCAATCGAGAAATAGGTGCATCCGTTCGAAGATATCAGCTTGACATGTGGACGGGTTGAATTCGGTGCAGATACGACGCCCACAAGAAGCAGTTGGACGTCAAACAATTATATAACCCGGTGGCACAGACAGTTCGGTTTAGTTGGAGTCAGTTGCAGTTGAAGTTCGAGTTGCAGTTTGAGGCAGTGAGAACCAGCTCCCAGCAGTGGGCTTGTGCTCTCAGGAACCCTGGTTGAACAGCCCTGCAGAATGACAAAAGAAGTGCTGCTATTGTCAGAGGAACTGGGGGTCAATATGTTACAGTCTGTTCAGTCTCCAACTCACCTCTCACACGCAACCCTTTCGTAACCCTTTCGAATAAATAGGTATATTTTACTAAAGAAGTGTGTTCGTTCGTCATTATTGTTGATTATTTTGTCGCATGTATATGTATACGTATAGTTGTATCACGGCTATGCAACATTAAGACGTACCTTATATTGCTGAGTGTTAAGCAAGGAGTTATCAAGTACCATTTTTTAAAAAATGTCTTTGGTATGACTCGACCTGGGATTGAACCCAGGTCTCCTGGACTATTGACGAATACTCAAACCGCTCGTCCAATGAGCTGGTTGATACAGCGTCACAAAGACACACAATTGCATATGGAGTGTGCATCCCAACTCAGGGTAACAACAATCAAACAGAACATAGCTATTGAAATTTATTTGAATGTTTTTGGTAAGTATTGCACTATGATACAATTTAAAAGGCATGAATCTTCTTAACCTTACACTGTTTCCCGTTCTGTGAGAAGATGGATGAGATAGGAAAATACTGAGTGCGTGGTTGAACAAACCGGACTCCAATAAACTACCTTACTAGTCCAGACAGTGCTAATAAAAAGATGTTAGCCCTCCAATCAAAGTTAACAAGGGCCAATCGATCAGTTAATCAATCAGAATCTATCACTATCATTCTTGCTTTTTCTTTCTATGTAACTGTCAGTGTGTCTGCCTATATTTCTCTTTCTCTCTCTCCCTATATATATATATATATATATATATATAGAGAGAGAGAGATGGTTTTGTTTTGTTTTGTTTGGTTTGCTTTCTTTGTTTAATGACATATCGACCCCTGTAGGTTATTTAATGCCAAAGCTTTTCTCCTAGAAGAACAGTAGTGGTAATATTTAACCCATAGCTGGAAGAATAAGGGGGTTCATACCTTTCCCAAGGGTATTAGCCCGAAAGAGAACGTAATAGCGCGACTGGAGTACGAACTCACATACTACGATTCCGCAGTCCATCGCTTTAACCATGACACCACGAGTATACCCCCCCATAGAGAGAGAGAGAGAGAGAGAGAGAGAGAGAGAGAGAGAGAGCTATAAACTCGCTCAACTATATGAGCGCGTGAGCACACACAGACATATCGGTCATATGGAAGTCAGACCTGACCAATAAAATGAAACGCAGTTTCTTCCAACCAGCGGTCGTGTCGATACTGCTATATGGATGCCCTACATGGACGCTAACTAAACGGATGGAGAAAAAGCTTGACAGCAACTACACAAAGATGCTGCGAGCAATATTGAACAAGTCCTGTAGGCCACACCCCAAAAAGCAGCAGCTATACGGCCACCTACCACCCATCACGAACCAGACATGCAGGACTGCTGGAGAAGTAGGGACGAGCTCATAAGTGATGTACACCTGTAGACCCCTTCACATGGCCAAGCAAAGACAAGGCGACCAGCTCGAACCTACATACCGCAGCTCTGTGTTGATATGGGGTGTAGCCCTGAAGACCTGCCGGAAGTGATGAACGATAGGGAGGAGTGGCGAGAGAGGGTCAGAGATATCCGTGCTGATAGCATAACAAGAAGAAGAAAAAGAAGAAATATATATATATATATATATATATATACGAGGATCATTAAATAGGTTTCCAGACTTTTTTCGTATGGGCATTTTTATTGCTAGTACACACGTGAAACTCCTCCGGCTGCAATGCTCTTGTTTTACTGTTTCAACAACTTCTGGAACGCCCCATTGAAGTCCTCTTGTGTGAGCGTGTCCATGACCTTCGTCACAGCTTTTTTCTCCTCAATTGTCTCATAACGACAGCCTCTGAGCTTAGGGAATAAGCAAAAGTCACAGGGAGGAAGGTCAGGACTATAGGTAGGGTGAGGAACTGTCTTGATCCCATCTTTGTCAAATAGTCTGTGACAAGCATGGAGTTGTGGACTGGTGCATTGTCCTGCTGGAAATTCCTCTGACCCAATTTGAAGAGTGCTGGCCTCTTCCGACGGAATCTCTTCCTGAACTCCCTTAAAACCTTAACTGTTGACTGTCTGTCCAGAGGGAACCCAGTGCATGTAGATCATGCCAGTGCTGTCAAAAAAAGGGATCATCAAATGTTTGTGGGTGGATTTCCTCTTTCTGGCCTTCTTGGGTCTGGGAGAGCCAGCATACTTCCACTGGGAACTCTGTCTCTTGGTCTCTGGGTCATAGCAGTAGATCCAGCTTTCATTGCATGGCATTTTTTCCAAGTTTAAAACAGAATTTTATTGCATATCGTTCTTCTAAAGTGTCAGATTGCATTTTTGAAATTCACCAACTGTGACAATCAGACTTTAGTAGGGTGTATTCCAATTGCTGCTATAGCTGTTGATTTGAACCTGAAATCATAAAAATTTGTCAGTCATCTCATAAGATGTATAGCAATAAGATACTGAATTTTCAAGTGTCTACAACAATTTTAAATGCATGTACAAAAAAGTCTGGAAACTTATTGAAAGCCCCATGTATATATATATCCTTATATTATCCATCGCCAAGTCAGCCGAAGGTGGGAACGATTCTATTTTGGGGTTTTCTATCTGCACTATCCATGTAATTCAAAATCCCAAAGAGAGCTCAATTTAAAATAATAATAAATTAAATTACAGCGCAAGTAATTCCATATAAAAGAAAAACCTTTAAAAATTACTCATATTTTTTGTAATGATTGGCCTAATCAGTTGAATGTTCACCAATGGTCTGGGAGACCCGGGTTCAATCCCTGGTCGAGTCATAACGAAGACTAAAAAAATGGCGCTTGATGCCCCCATGCTTAGCACTCAGCATTATAAGGTAGGGATCAAAGGTAAAGTGGAGAATTCCAGGGAAAGGAGTTGCGCCCTTCTCCATACCTCGGTGTAGTAGCTATCGAAAAGAGAGCCTTCAGGTCACCCTCGACTAAGGTTGCCAACTTTACTTTTTTTATTTATTTCAGCAGACCCTATATTTTTAAAATGTTAGATCTGCATCTTCAGACAAAGAATATATATATATATATATATATATATACATATATAATCAAACTAATGGTACACGAAAATTTATATAAACAGAGAAATTGGGGGATTCGTCTGCATAAGGGAGACAAATTATTTTTTTAAAAATTAAAGAAAGCTAGGGCCCTTTCGTTTGGCTCTATTCATGCAATACCACCAGAGAAACGATTAAACACGGGAATTTAACTTGAAATATGGGAAGAAAATATGTGACAAAAAAAAAAAAAGAAGAAAAATTTAAGAAACTATGACACACCAGTATTTAGCGAGTCTCCCAATATGTATAAATTATGATTGATTCTCTATCGACATAGAGAGGGGTGATCTAAAGAAATATAAATCGCCTCTAAGATGTTCAAATGGATTATATTCCATTATTAAAAATAATTTGTCTCCCTTATACATTCCCCTATTTCTCTGTTTATATATATATATATATATATATATATATATATATATATATATATATATATATTGGTAATGTCAACAGTTATTGCTCATTGAGTGTCTCAATTATTAAAACATGTTAAACTAAATTAAATTAAATAAGGACGTTCAGTTGAATATATATATATATATATATATATATATATATATATATATATATATTTACCAACCCCTCCACTCGGGCAGGATATGACACAAGGTCAATTCTTTAAGCGGAGTTTAAAAGGTTTGAATTCAGAGTTTTCCTTCTCCTAGACTAGTTGCCTCACCAAAGCTGAAGAACCTAGTCTGTCCTACTATTTACCCATAGCTGGAGGGAGAATAATTGGATTCATACCTTTCCAAAGGGTATTAGTGCTATGTGAAATGCAATCAGTCTCGTCCAGGATTTGAACTATATATATATATATATATATATATATATATATATATATAAAATCGGGTAGTTCCACGCCAGCCTTTACCTGTGTAGTGCATTTACAAAGCTTTGGTCGGCCAAGTCGGCTGTAGAATACGTTAACTGCATCTCAGCAGAGGGGTAAGCTCCCACCCAGCAAGTGTTCTGGATATGAAATTAAGCTATATGATAGTGAGGCTTCTCTCCTAGAGCTTTGGGTGAATGTGGGATACCCCTTCATTGTCATTACTCCCAGGTCCACTCTGACTTGTGCTAGAAGTACATTTTAGAGTCCCATTTATGGGTCAAACAGAAATTTCCAATCATTTTCTAAATTAGAAAAAAAATATCTTTGTGCTGATAAATGACTGTTAAATTGAACTAACTAACCAAGTTAGTTAATGGTCATCGTGGAATACGATGGTCGCACATAATATATATATATATATATATATATATATATATATATAAGAATTTTCTTTTTTTGATTATTTCTAAGCGTGAAACTCATATTAGTGGTATGTTGTTTTTTTTATCTTCATTTTAACACACACACACACACACAACCATGCACACGCATATACACACACAAACATTCAAAATGGCGACATTCTGTCATAGGTCAATCCTGCGAAACTATGAACTTGTATGTAAAAATGTACATATTTATATTTAAAATTGTGAATATCAAATAGAATATATATATATATATATATAAGAATTTTCTTTTTTTGATTATTTCTAAGCGTGAAACTCATATTAGTGGTATGTTGTTTTTTTTATCTTCATTTTAACACACACACACACACACACACACACACACACACACACACACACATATATATATATATATATATATATATATATCCCTAACATGCACAGCTCTGTCGGTGGGGCTTAGAGTATACTGAAAGTATATCATTCAGAAGAATAAGACCTGCCAAAAAAGATGTATCTTAAGTATGACATTCAACTGCATCTGATGGTGAGGCTCCTGTTCTGGAGATATATATATGTGTGTGTGTGTGTGTGTGTAATTTGTGTGTCTGTGTGTGTATGTGCTTGTATGTATTTAGACCACAAATTTTTTTGTAGGAATATTTTATATAAAAAAACAGACAAGGATTTCGAGTTGAATGATTTTGATTGGTATCTCTCTTTAACGTCATATCAACCTTCATGGGTTATTTATTGCCAAAGCCATCCTTGTAGAAAAATAGTATTTGGTTTGGTTTGGTTTGATTTGGTTTTATGGCACATCAAGCATTGTAGGTTATTTAAAGCCAAATCCATTTTTATATACATAAATTAAAATGAAGTTTGCGATCGTAGTCGAAAGCGGCACGAAGGCTCCCTTTTTAATAGTTACTACACCGTGGTGTAATGGAGGGCGCTACTCCTTTCCCCGGATTGCTCCACTTTACCTTTAATATGTACCGTATAGTGCTGAGGGTTAAGCAAGAAGGTATCAATATTATTTTTTGAGTTTTTGAGTCGAACTGGGATTGAACCTCGTTCTCCTGGGGCATTGGAGAACACTCTACCCACGAGAACCAGTGAGCCGGTTAATATTTTTATATCAAACAATTCAGTTTAGTATAAGTACACAGTTTAGTACTATTTGACCCATAGATAGGACCCTATCAGCTGCTATCATTCCGAGTCAGAATGGCCCCGGGAGCGATGGCAATAAAGTGCACTCCACATCCTCCAAGGCTTTAGCATTACTGAAGCCTCGTCATATCAGGCACTTGTTTAAAGAGTCTCACCCCTCTGAAAAGAAGCAGTCAACATATTCTACAGCCCCAGCTGACTAAGCTCCTAAAGTCAGGAGTGATTATCTGATAAATTCTCTCCGTGGTAAAAATTAAATTCTGATTCTGTGTAGCTTTCTGGGAAAGAGTCTTTGCTTTAGTGTTTTTGAGAAAATAAGACACTGATCTTTTATTAGTCCCCGAAAAATGATTATTTCACGAAAACATTCAGAAAAAGATGGTTATTTATTAAAAAATTAATCTTGAAAGTTTTTCATTTATTTGAATCAATCATCTAGTTGACCCGCCATTTTTAAAGAGCAAACTGGGACAGTTTTTGTTAAACTCTTAATAATAAAAAAAAACAACAACGATAAAGGAATAAACAAATGAAGAAATGAATATACGATGATCATTCAATGAATATTTTTTGGAAAAACGCATAACATTTTTTTCAGATATTTTTTTTACACAAATGTATTGTTTGAATTGGTTTATAACCAAACTTATATTTATCTCATAAAGATATTTCTGAGGCTTTTCAAAATGACGGCAGATCAAAGTGCTTCAGTCTTGAACAGAGGTCTGTCATCAAATTTTTGGTGGTTCAGAAGTGAAAACCATGTGAAATTGACAGAAGTATGTGTGATGTGTACCGAGAAACATGTTTTGGTAAACAAATGTTTACAAGCGGGCTAAACATTGAGCCTGAGTTTAAAACACTGTCCATAGAGTGGAAAAACATCGTAAAGAAATGGTTCTGGGTGCAGCAGTCTGTAATGAAAGTCATGCTGACAGTATTCCGGAACATGAAAGAACCCATCCCTAATGGTTTCCTTGAAAAAGGTGAAACTATAAATAGTGCTTCCTAATGCCAAATTATTTGGAAATATTTAACCTTGGTTGTTGATTATAAAAGCTTTTATGATTATTATTATTATGAATAATTAGCGTTTTCATCAAGAGATTTCCTTAAAAAAATATACGGTTCGAATTAATGTAAAGACCGGCCCATTGGCTTAGTGGTAGAGTGTTCGACAATAGGTCGGGAGACTGGAATTCAATCTCCGGTCGAGTCATACCAAAGACTCAAAAAATGCTACTTGATACCTCTTTACTTAGCACTCAGCATTATAAGGTACGTTTCCAGGGTAAAATGGAGTAATCCAGGGAAAGGAGTAGCGCCCTCCCCTACACTTCGGTGTAGTAGCTATTGAAAAGAGAGCTTTCGGGTAGCCTTCCACTACGGTCACCAACTATTAATGTAAAACAGGATTATTTTTCCGGTATGAATTTTTGACACGTCGTCACAGTTTCATTGCATAACCTTCATTTAGAAATTTGATTTTATAAACAAATAATTCATGAAATAGATATTTTTATAAAGAGAGAAAAAAAGATTCTTGACTTACAATTGTTACGTCTGTGATATCAAACCCGTGAAGATCTGTAAACACTTTTGTCTAATTTCTTTTTTTTTATAAATGTAACTCCGATGTTCCTCAAATGTCTAGCGTTACTCAAAAATTCAATTTAATAAAATTCTTGAGACTTAAAAAAAACAACTCTTGAGATTAAAAAAAAAAAAAAAATAAGATAAGAAAATAACGGATCTCGTGAAAAATATTTGATGCGTTAAATTCAAACGAAGAAACCAAAAATTTCGAATATCTACACGTGTAATCATTTAGAACATTCTGTCAGCAGGCTTGATAGCGAATACAAAGCGTCCAGTTTAGAATGATTATTTCAACCCTTTCGACATTCTTCGGATATATAAATCCTGAAATTTCTTTCGCGATATTTATGTGCCGTAAATCTTTTTTTTTTTTTTTTAATTCCACAAGGATATGTGAATTTACCCAATCCCTCCACACGGACAGGAAGCGAAGTACCGACGCAGACTACGCTTCCAGTAAATTCCCCTGCCCAAGCCGAATCCCTGATGTATAGCCTGGAACGAACAGCAGGTGGCATAGGCTTCCATGTCAACGCAGAAAAAACAGAATACATGAGCTTTAATCAAAGAGGCGAAATCTCCACACTAAAGGGTGGTCCTATGAAACTAGTGGACAAGTTCACCTACCTCGGAAGTAGCGTCTTATCAACCGCGACAGATAGAAACTAGTTGACAAATTCACCTAGGCAGGAAGCAGTGTCTCATCAACCGAGACAGACATCAACACACGACTAGCAAAGGCATGGACAGCTATCGATAGGCTATCAGTCATATGGAAGTCAGACCTGACCGATAAAATAAAACAGTTTTTTCGAAGTAGCGGTCGTGTCGATACTGCTATATGGATGCACCAAATAGACGCTAACTAAACGTAAGGAGAAAGAAACTTGATGGCAATTACAGAAGAATGCTGCAAGCTGTATTGAACAAGCCATAGAGGCAATATCTCACAAAACAGCAACTGTACAGCCACTTACCATCCATCATGAAAACTATCCAAGTTAGACGAAGCAGACATACGGGACACTTCTGGGGAAGTAAGGGTGAACTCAAAAGCGACGTACTCCTGTGGACCCCTTCACATGGACGAGCAAAAGCAGGGCGACCAGCTAGAAACTATCGACAACAGCTCTGTGCCTGGAAGACCTCCCGGGAGTGATAGACGATAGAAAAGGGTGGCGAGAGAATGTTGGGGAGATACGTGTTAGCAGCGTGACATGATGATGATGATGACAGCTTGTTTGAATTCAGAATTTTCCTTCTCCCATACTGATTGCTTAACCTAGGCTAAAGAGTCCACTGTACTATTTGCCCATATCTGAAGGAAGAAAAGATAGGCTTCTGACTTTGCCAAGGGCATTGGCGCAAAATGAAACTCAAACTTCAACCACCTGGATTTGAACTCAGGCACCTAATGATCGAGTGAACTTTTCTTAAGCTGGCAGAAGGCTACAGTATTTTGGCACCTAGTTAGGATCAAAGTTACAACATTAGAGAATTACGGAGGATTTGAACAGGGTTGACTTAATGTAAGTATTTATTCGATCCCTCCGCACCAGGCAGGACGTGACACCAGGTAGATTTGAATTCAGAATTTTCCTTCTCCTAGACTAGTTGGCTAACAAAACCTTTTAATGAACTCAGTCTGCCCTACTAATTAACCATAGTTGGGGAGAAAGTAGATGGATTCATGTTTTCTGCAAGGGGGATAACTCGAAGTAAAAAGTAAACAAATTTGTGGAGTATTTAAACTCACTTAACACTCAGCATTATAAGGTATGGATCAAGGGTAAGTGATTCAATCCAGAGAAATATATATATATATATATATATATATATATATATATATATATATATATAAAGGATGCGACGGATATTTTTAAATCCTCATCATCATGTCGCGCTGCCAGCACGGATCTTCCTGACCCTCTCTTGATAGCCGTCTCTATCTTCCATTGTTCCCGGGAGGTCTTCAAGGCTATATCCTGTATCGGCACAAAGTTGTTGTATATAGGTTCTTGCTGGTCGTCCTACCTTTGCCCGTCCTTTGTGAAGGGGTCCACAGAAGTATATCGCTTTTGAGTTCGTCCTTACTTATCCAGCAATGTCCCGCATCTCTGGTTCGTCTAACTTGGATAGTTGTCATGATAGGTGGTAAGTGGCCGTATAGCTGCTATTTTGTAGGGTGTTGCCTCCGGGATTCGCTCAATATTGCTTGCAGCATTCTGGTGGGATTGCCGTCAGGCTTTTTCTCCATACGTTTATTCAGTGTGCATGTGGTGCATCCATATAGCAGTCTCGACACGACCGCTACTTGGAATAAAACTGTATTTTATTTTAACGGTTAGGTCTGACTTCCATTTGATCGATAGCCTATCGTAGCTGTCCATGCCTTTGCTAGTCGCGTGTTGATGACATTCTCAGTTGATGAGATACTGATTCCAAGGTAGGTGAACTTGTCCACTAGTTTCAGAGAACTACCATTTAGTGTGGAGATGTCACCTCTAAACTAAAGCAAGCGGCAATGGTAGCTCCATCGAACTAATGTCGATTCCATTTTTAGCATCCTCTTTTCCCACCGGGTATCCTGGTGCCATCGTTTTTCCGGGGTAACAATGCACAGGTCAACTGTTCTTCATTTAATTTAGGAGAAAGTAGCCCTTATCGATCTGAGCAACCTTCTTTCTTTGCAACTGTCGTGGCGGAATCACCAAGTAATAGACTCAACCACTCTCCATAATACCGGAAGACGCAGCAATACGAAGTCAGTCTAGATCTGGAAGCTAACCTCGCCATCGCACGGTTATGCGAACTAGCTTACTGTACTATGTTCTTGTAACCATCCTTTGTTCTTGTAAATATATACCTATACTATAACCGTGGTGTTCTGTTCTCTTTGTGACCCCTTCCAGGGCCATAACGGCAACAAATTCCAGTACCGATGTTAATGAAAACACGCATGTTTACTCCAAAAATGCCACAAACTTGTGGCAAAAATAAGCTCACACGAGGAAAAACAAAATTATAAAAAAGCAAACATTCTATTTCTCTTGTATTTTTCACAAACTCCATATCGGCATAAAACAAAAGTGTTTGTTTATACATAATTTTGGAGCAAAGATACAACTCACATTCAGATCACACCAAATACTAAAAAATTGTACTCGATGCCTCCTTGCTTAACACTTAGCATTATGAAATACGGATCAAGGGTAAGTAGAGCAATCCAGAGAAATATATATATATTTATATATATATATAAGATGCGACAGAAATATCTCCCATATTTTCAATGGTGAAAATGAACTTAACCAAGTGGCAATGTTAGCTCCATCGAGCTAATGTCATATCATTGTTTTTAAGATATAAGCTGTGAAGACCATGGTTAGGACTGGTGCACCCCGTGTATTTGCTGTTGAAATGTTTTTATAAGACGGGTGAATCTGTAATTGCTACACTGAGAGCTTTTTATGTTCATTTCTTGCTACGGCGGAATGATGCTGTTCTGGATTGAATTTTCAAACAATAGTTGTATCGATTTCCTATACAGAACAGTATAAATCTGACAACATGAAATGTGTAAACACATGATGTGCACCAGTTCAATCTATGATCGTAACTTATTGTATCACCTCAAAAAATGATAAGCTTGCTGGATCTACCATTACCATTTGCCCAAGTTAACTTGCACCACCAAGTCATTGTCTAAAATTTGAAAGGTTTGTCAACCGCAGACAATCTCTCTCTCTCTCTCTCAATTTATCAATATATATATATATATATATATATATATCGTTCAGTCGGCTGGGGCTGTAGAATACACCGACTGCGTCTCTGATGAGGTAAGAGTATCTGGGATATGACATTAAACAATCTGATCACAAGGCTTCACTATGGACACTTGGGTAATACGGAGCACACCTTCATTGCCAGTGTTCCCATGTCCACTCTGACCCGGAGTGGTAGCACCTGACAGGGTCTTATTGTACGTCAAATAGAACAAATAAAGGGCTGATGTTAAATCGTGATTGTTATAGAACAAATAATTGAAACCATTTAATTTTGTGCTAAAGAGAGTTCAGGATCGTTTAAGAATGTTATCTACAAAATGTGTTTACAATGTATAAACAAGATTTCGCATTAAATAACCTACGATGGTTGATATCCCCAAAAATCCAACCAAACCAAACCAAACCATATATATATATATATATATATATATATATATAAGAGTAAATTGATTTTGGCATTTAAGATTATCCGTATCAAGATTCAACATAACGTCCTTTTCAAAATGTTACCACTGGCACTATTCACATGTAAATTGTTTTTCAATATTAGTAATCAACAAAAGGGCAATTCTTTTATAAGAACAGTTAAAACGTTTTTCCGTTCTCTTCTGTTCTCACGTTATAAAACAAAACTTTGCTATCCACCCACGTGACTTAACCCGACTCGGATGATGTTTGCTGAGAAGATGAAAAAAATAAAGCAGCATGGAAAAAAAAATGTGACGCTTTGAAACCCCGAGAGGCAAAATACGGTCGAAGAAGTTCGAAGAAAATTTTACCGAAAACGATGCGTTAAAAAAAAACAAACCCAAAAACATGAAAATAAGAGTCCGAATGATTTGTTAAATTGAGGAAATATATCGACTTATTAAGTGAGCAAACATCTGATTATCAACAATATATATATATATATATATATACGAACATAATATAAACATATATATATTGTGTTTGTATATATGTATATATATATATATATAGTGCAATTTGATGGAGACTTAAACTCGGTTAAGTCGTCATAATAAATTTATTTCGGCGGAGACTATTTGTATATATATATACAGAGAGAGATAGAGAGAGAGATAGAGAGAGAGATAACAAGGTAATCCAAGTGGAAGGAAACATTTATTGAGAAGTCGATACTATAACGTTTCGGTTCTACTGAACCATCATCAGGATCATGAAGGGTGATATTAGCGATGTTAAGTCAACGATGGCAGTTTAAAAATGCAAAATACAAAAACCTAGGGGAAAATTTGTATAACAAGAAAAAGTTGACCGTTTAATTAGTGAATTAGCGTTTCTTGTTGTACATGACGTCATTTGACTTATTAGGAATATTGTATAGAATTTATATGACGCAAATAAAACTAAATAGATCATCCCAGGGATAGAAATGGTGATTAAGATCAAAATGCAAGAAACAATTGAGACATTCGGTTAATAAGTAAGTAAAGTTGGCGACCATAGTCGAGGGTTACTCGAAGGATCCCTTTTAGATAACGAATACACCAAAGTGTAGGGGAAGGCGCTACTCCTTTCCCTGGATTGCTCCACTTTACCCTCGATCCTTACCTAATAATGCTGAGTGTTAAACAAGGAGGGATCAAGTACCATTTTTTGAGTCTTTGGTATGACTCGACCCGACGATTGAACCCAGGTGTCCCCGACCACTGGCGAACACTTTAACCATTATCCAGTCTGAATTGTCCACCTGGTGGCGTGGCCGAGAAGCATCAAGTAAAATATCCTTGCAGACTAATATCAGGGAGTTGTAAGTTCAATCTCTGAAAAAAAAAAGAAAGGAAAATAGAGTCTGATATGCGAGATATTTACACAGGAATAGTAATATGAGAAGTCTACCCCTGTGATTGAAATAAAGGTTTAAGTTTGGAATTCCGTGATGATCACCACAAAAAGCACTTGAAGAAGGTCTGATAATAAAGCGACCGAAATGTGATTATATCAACCTAAATGAGTATAGAAGTTTAGAATGTGTAGAAAATAATATTAGCAAAGCCTCAACTCGTATATATATATATATATATATATATATATATGGAGGTGCCCGTGGTGTAATGGTTATCGTCGTAGGAAATGGACAGGGTGACACGAGTTCAAATCCTAGATGAGACTGATTTTCATTTCACATAGCACTAATACCCTTAGGAAAGGTATGAATCCAATTATTCTCCCTCCAGCTATGGGTAAATAGGAGAGACTGGGTTTTTCAGCCTTGGTGAGGCAACTAGTCTAGGAGAAGGAAAACTCTGAATTCAAACCTGTCAAACTCCGCTTAAAAATTAGCCTTGCATCATATCCTGCCCGAGCGGAAGGGTTGGTAAATATGTATGTATATATATATATATAGAGAGAGAAAGACTTTGCCATTGAATAATCCAGCATGGATTGAAAAGCCTTAAAACCAACCAACCAACCAACTAATTCTTAATACATATGACGTGATACCCAAAACGAAAGTAAACTGATTGATTACTCTATTCATATATCAGGGTAGGCAGAGTTTCCTCCCTCTCTCTCTTTCTTTTTCTGTCGTTCGTGCCCATGTGTGTGTTGTCTTCGGAATATCAAATTATGATCACACATGAACATGGAAATTGTTTTCCAAGGTTAATCAAGAAGAGATGGTGGGAGACTGCAGAACAAAACCCCACCTTCCCAAACGAACCCAGAAATCTTTCCTTTGCTCTCCCGCCCTGTCACGTGATTGATAATAGTAAAGTCATTAAGTGCATGCATGTAGACCCTTTCCTTCTTGGTGCACCCATCTTTCAATCTGCACTGTGTTGCCGAGATAAGATCTGTAAGTCGACTTGATCAACTCAATCGAGACGTCCGAGTTTTTGTTTGTAGATTTCATTACAACTGTTAAACTTGCCGTATCTCTGGTAGAAAGATGCACGCCAGAGAAAATAATTTCAAAGAAAAAAAAAATATACATATATATATATATATATATATATATATATATATATCCACACACATCAAGAACGTTTCAGAAAAAATCTTTATAATTTCGCAATCTAATAATCATGACCAATTCTGGTTCATATGATCTCAAATTCTAGCAGCCCATGTTTTTTTTTTCTTTTCTAGTACAGAAATACCATTCATCGGAAAAGAAAAGACATATCAACATCTAACATAAAATTTGGACTTGTTTCTACACACATATTAAAATTTAAGAAGATTTGAACAAGAACTGATCAAGTTATTACATTACGAAAAGAAATAATTTTTTCTGAAACCTCATGTGCAGATCAAATGATACGCAATTTTGAGACACTATATATATATATATTCATCCATAGACAGACTTTGCCCAGTCGGCTGGGGCTGTAGAATACACCGACTGCACCTCTACAGAAGAGTAAGACCTCACCAGTGAGTGTCCTAGATATGACAAAAACAATCTGATGATAAGGTTCCAGTGATGCTTGGGCTTTGGGGAATGCAGAGCACTCCTTCATTGCCATTGCTCCCAGGTCCACTCAGGTCCGGAATGGTAGCACCTGATAGGGTTCTAACTATAGGTTGAATAGAACTAACTACATACTTATTATAAACTGTATTGTTTGACTAAACTGAATTGTTTGACTAAACTGAATAGCTTGAAATAGAATTGTTTTTGACACCCAAACCGTACTTAAATGTAACTGTTTTTGACACTGAAAACGAACTTACACTAAACTGATTTGTTTAATATAGAACTGTTTTGACATTTAACTGTGTGCAAATAAAACCTGTAATTATACTAAACTGAATCATCTGAATTAGAACTGTTTGACTAAAAAATAAACTGTGTACTTACATTTATTATTATTAGAGTGTTCGCCAATGGCCCGGGAGACCTGGGTTCAATCCCAGGTCGAGTCATACCAAAGACTCAAAAAATGGTACTTGATGCTTCCTTGCTTAGCACTCAGCATTATAAGGTACGGATCAAGGGTAAAGTAGAGCAATCCAGGAAAGGAGTAGCGCCCTCCCCTACACATTGGTGTAGTAGCTATCGAAAAGGGAGCCTTCGGGTTACCCTCGACTATGGTCGCCAACTTTACTTACATTTAAACTGCGTGCTTATGCTAAACTGAATAATTCGAAATGGAACTGTTTTTTGACATTGAAACTGTACTAACACTAAACTGATTTGTTTAATATAGAACTGTTTTGACATTTAACTGTGTGTAAACAAAATCTGGGCTTATACTAAATTGAATTAGCTGAATTAGAACTGCTTGACTAAACTGAATTGCTTGAAATAGAAACGATTTTCACAATTAAACTGTACTTAACTTTAAACTGCGTGCTTATCCTAAACTGAATCGTTTGAAATAGAACTATTTTTATAAGAATGGATTTGGCGTTAAATAACCTACAAAGGTTGATATACCATAAAAACCAACCGACCGACCAACCAACCAACCAACAGACTGTTTCGTTGCATCACAACTATCCAGAGTTGCTAGTCACGTGAGGTGCTTTCAGCTGGGATAAAAACCCGGCTGACTTTACGTCACTTAGATATCTTACCCCAGATCTATCGTCATTCCCAGTGTGAGTTAAGGAATTTTTTACGAATTCCTTTTTATGTTGATGTTATATAACAAATTAAAAAATTAAAACGATTGCTAATATCAGTTTCGTCGTTATAAATGATCTTCAGGGACAATCATCATCATCATCATCATGTCGTGCCACTAGCACGGATATCCCTGACCCTCTCTCGTCACTTCTCCCAATCGTTCATCGCCTCTAGCAGGTCTTCAGGGCTACATCCCGTATCCTCACAGAGCGGCAGGGGCAATAAAGGTAGTTTATATATATATATATATATATATATATATATATATTGTGGGGGGAGTATGTAATTTGGTTATTTCAAGTAGATTGCTCTCTAAATTATTCCCACCACAAATACAACACAAAACTTTACAATCCCGCAAAAGAAATGGAATAGAACACAACGAACATTAAATAACAAACAATTTAATATGCATATAATAGAATATGAAAAACAAAATACATGATGTGTAAATGGCCTTTTGGAAAATAAAGTTTGAAGAAGAGAATAAATTTGTTGAAAGATGTGTGTATGTTCATGTTATCAGAGTCCGTAAATAAGTCGTTCTTACATTAAGTTTATAGCGGGTTTTACGATTGTGGCGACATCGTGTCTCGTAGATGAAAGAAAGTTTGTCGGGTTTTCCTTTTGAATACAATTCTCGGCCATTTGAAAAGAGGTCATGAACTTTAGTTGAGGAAGGAAAGGAATTGGTTGGACATAGTATCGGCTACTGCCTTGTGTTCGTCTGTGTCTTCGTTTGTGTGTAAGCTTGTGTCTTGTGTGTCTGGCTTCCTAACTCTGTGTTATTTATATCCTACAGGTGGATCAAAGAATCGTCCTAAAATTTTTGCGCGTAGGCATTTATTGACCAATCAGATTTGTATTTTACTATTTTATTTTCGAGCCTAAATATTTCTAGCACTTCGAAGCAAATCTTATAAAACATTACCTTCGTTCTTATGCCGATGTGTGTCTGCACGTGCAATTTGGTTTGATTGAGTTTGTTAGTTTGGGTTAGTTTCTTTGCTTAATGGCATATCAACCTTTGTAGGTTATTTCATGCCAAAGACATCCTTGTAGAAGAACAATAGTGGTAATATCTAACCCACAGCTGAGGGTATGTCTGTGTTCACTGTAATAAGTGACTAATACAGTTTATCAAGAGAGTGATGGTTTAGTTTCTTTTATTTGATGTCATATCAACCTTCATGGGTGTGTGAAGAGTTAAGTGGTTGAATCAGAAAAGATTTGATGTATTTTACTATAACAGAAAGTAAAAAGAAGACAAAAGAAAGATATTTGCCCTAATAATATTATCATGCACATTTGAAGCTGTTACATATTATATGCATCATTACAACAACACAAGTATTTGAATTGTTTGTGATATTTATTTTTAGTCCGCTTTATCCTTCTATTTTCATTTGCATTTGGTTGAATAAAATTTCTTGTTAGATTAGTTTGTTAAATTGTATACGGCTTACATTCTTTAGGAGATTTCTCACCTCATTTTTATTTTGAAATGTGTCACAGATTAGTTCCACGGATAGTTGAAGGAATTTTTATGTGAACAATATTTACACTTCATATTATAGACTCATTTGAGCAGTAGTTATATTAGTTGCCAGGGTTCAGGCTGAAGTATCGTAGAATAATTGGGAACTGCGTTGTTCGGGGACTAGAATCTTATCTGCATTTTTGTAATATAATGGCCGTGGGATTTCGTTTTATGCCTTTGGGTTTAGTTAGGCTGAGAACCTTTTGGCTCAGCACATGGGTTAGTGAGGTGCAAACTTGAGTGCAAGTGTTAACGAACGCGCAGGGAGGATGTGTCGGTCATTGATGTCAAAATAAAAATCCGATAGAAAGGTTGACCAGTGGATGTGAATGACGTCATGCACCGGAAGCGCGCGCGCGGAGGATTTTTGGAATTTTGAAAAAGTCAGTAAGTTGAGTTGAGTCCTGCCTCGGAAGAAGACGGCTGGCTTTCGCTTGCACGCCGAAGCTAGGCCAGTGCTTTTGTGGTAGGTGCCGCACGAGATGGAGGCAGATGAAAAGGCCAGAATAGAAAGAATGTGTATCTCTCTCCTTAAGTCGAAGAACCTTTAAACTCAAAGGTAATAAAAAGTTTCGTACCTGAACTAAGAAGTCGTGAGTGTTTTTCGTGTTTCGAGATCCCATGTTCTACGTATATATATATATATATATATATATATGTTATGAACATTCTATGTACGTTTCGCACATAGCCATATCAGGGCTATGGTACATTTTTACTTCATTCTCGTTCATCCATTCTGACAACCTTCCGGTCTGTAACAATATATATATATATCATCATGTTGTGCCACCTGCACGGTTATCCTTGACCCTATCTCGGCACTTCTCCCTATCGTTCATCGCCTTTGGCAGGTCTTCTGGGCTACATCCCGTATCCTTACAGGGCTGCAGTATGTATGTTCGAGTAGGTCGTCCTGTTTTTGCTCGGCCATATGTGAGGGTCCACCGGAGTACATCCCTTATGAGCTCGTCCCTGCTTCTCCAGCAGTTTCCTGCATGTCTGGTTCGTCTAACTTGGATAGTTTTCTTGATAGGAGGTAGGTAGCCGAATAGTTGATGCTTTGTGGGATGTTGCTTCCAGGACTTGTTCAATATTGCTCGCAGCATTCTTGTGTAGTTGCCGTCTAGCTTCTTCTCCAGCCGTTTTGTGAGCGTCCAAGTAGTGCATCCATATAGCAGTATCGATACGACCACTGCCTGGAAGAAACTGCGTTTAATTTTATATATATATATATATATATATACCATAATGGGATATGCTTTATTTAAAACTTTCAAAACCCAGGTCATTTGTCTTCAGTTCAAATGTGTATTGTTGTATATATGCCGTAAAGATATTTTTGTTTGATTTTTAACGGGCATCTAGGATAGTGAATCCTAACGTGAACTCTAACGGATATTGAACTGATTGTTGCTGTGGACTTTGCCTGCCAAAGCTTCTTAATGACAACACAAAGGAAATCAGCCACCCAGATCACTAGATCTAGCTTCAGCGGAGTACTTCCTGTGGTGGGGGTTACCTAAAGGAAAAATGCTACACAGGAAAACCTTGCACTTTTGTGGTGCTAAAGCAAAGCATCCATTCAGAGATTGCAATCATTCCATTTGATATGAAAAGCCATACTATCTTTAAATTGAAAGAGAGAGAGAGAGAGAGAGAGAAAGAGATTTTATTTGTAGTGATGAAGATTCAATGGATATTATCTTTAAGTCTTAGATTATGTTAAGAACTCTTATGGAGGTGCCCGTAGTGTAATGGTTATCGTCGTAGGAAATGGACACGGCGACTCGAGTTCAAATCCTGGACGAGACTGATTTCATATCACATTACACTAATACCCTTGGGAAAGGTATGAATCCAATTATTCTCCCTCCAGCTATGGGTAAATAGTAGAGCAGGCTATGTTCTTCAGCCTTGGTGAGGCAACTAGTATAGGAGAAGGAAAACTCTGACTTCAAACCTGTTAAACTCCGCTTAAAAAATTGACCTAGTGTGATATCCTGTCCAAGCGGGGGAGTTGGTAAATATGGTAAAGAACTCTTATATCTCAGTTATATAATGTATTTTGAACTCAATGTCTCAGCATAATCAAAGATATTTGCATTTAAAATGTATCATATCAGTATGGGTCTCTTTCTACCCATCTCTCTCTTTCTCTCTCTCTCTCTCTCTCTCTCTATATATATATATATGTGTGTGTGTGTGTGTGTGTGTAAAAAGCAATAGAATTCCGTACAAAATCTAAGTGTTAATTTTTTGTACAAATAGAGGCTCCCAGAAACTTAAAATTTGAATATGTATTTTTGCATCTATTGACCAGTCAGTTCTTTCGTTTGAGACGTCGTCGATTGAAGGTATTGAATAATATATATATATATATATATATATACAAATAATTTTTCATTGGTATAGAATTTGAAAATTGCTGTTTTTAGCGGATTCATCTTGAAAAAAAATCTTTTTTTTGTGTTTCTTTAGAGAACAAGTACAGGAAAAACTACGCGAATATGCACTCAG
>OY757913.1:16886790-17221790 GCA_963585895.1 Sepioteuthis lessoniana
TAAAGGATCTTTTCCATTTTCGCTTCATGTAAAATTGAATTTATTTGACACTGTTTATTATTATTTGTTTTCTTTGAGCATCTCCCCTTTTTGATATTTTGTCCCATTAACCTTTCAATATAAAAAGAAAATCCTTACAAAACATATATTATTAATACGATATCAATATACTGATAAAATTCAGTTTAATCTTTATTTATTGCGGACTTTTTGTCCTAATCTTGGTAGTTTTTTGTGTTTCTTTTTTCACTACGTTTCGGCCAATTTCACCTTGTAACCGTATCCCCAGTAATTACTGCCTTCCATAGTTGTTGTCTATCGCACCACGTTTTTGACCAAGTAAACCTCTGGCCGGCTTGGGTAGGATTTGAAACTGCTATCTTCTGACAATGCTCACCTGGAACCATAGAGACTCAACGCCTCTATCTGCTGCACCACGGGCCCCGAATGCAGTAATTACAGGGGATACGGTTACAAGACTCAGCATTCCTATCCGAGGTCGCGGTAAAATCACCTGACGAAGGCCAGAGGTGAAATTGGCCGAAACGTAGTGAATGAAGAAACAACACAAAAACTACCAAGATGAGGACAAAAAGTTCGCAATAAATAAAGATTGATTCTCAGATTAAGAAGCCTCATCCCAAAATGATTCCAATTAAAGACAAATTCATTTTAGTTATCAGATAGTTCTAAAAATGCCGTCTTAAGTTATTTTTTTTTACCTTTTTTTTCAAAAATCATTGAAATTAATCTTTAAATTTCTAACACTATAGCAGTTTTTGTTCTGATAAAGTGATTTTTTCCAAAAATATATAAATCTATCAGTAAAAACATTCAATTAGTTAGAAGAGTTAATTTTTGAAATCTCACTTGGCAGAAAATTTCCAGGTCGTGGGGAAATGCTGAAAAAATATCTACCATAATTAAAAATTCCATTAATTATTTTGAAAGCTTTAATTAGATCAGCATTTATTCTCCTTTTTACTAAAGTAGTTAATTCTTCCAATCCTTACCAGGAAAATGCGTTCTAATCTCAATATTCTATTCCAATTTCCATGTTTATATAAGGGAGCTCAGAACTGAGATTAATATTTCATATGAAGTCTTATTAGGATTTTATATATTTTTAAAATATTTTTCTTCCTTGAGATATTATTTCTAACCATCTTGCCAATCGTCCCATTTGCGCTTGATACAATAGACAAAATATCTTTAGTTATATATTTTTGAAACAAATTGCCAAATCAGATCAAAAATAGAAATAGTGAAAAATATTTTTAGATTAAATTGAATGATTTCAGAAATAATTGTAAGAAAAATAATTTAAGAGGGCATTTTTGGGAAATATCAAATGAATTATTTAACAGAATTTTATTTGTATATAGATATTTCATTAACAGCTTGTAAGATCAGCGCAAAGTTTTTTAAATATTGATGGGAAAAGATTGTAAAAAGAAATATTTAAGAAGGCAGAACAAACAAATTATAACACTGGGCAACAATTTTTTACTTTTTGAATGTCGTCTAGATTTCTCCAACTGATTTAGGACATTTTTGCACTGATGAATCAGGAAATGGCATCCGTTTCTCTCCGTCCGGTCAGTTTTTTTTTTTTTTTTTTTTTTGCGAGGTTGATTTGAAAAAAATCAGATCTTTTGACAAAATCGATTACATTTTTGTGGCATTATCAGCAGATTTTTGTCAACACATATCATGCTAAATATGTTTTTAAGAGCCTTGGTGAACTGCTTGATTAAGACGAGCTTGATATGCAGCGGTTGGAAGAGTATTCTGTCTCCGTCCACCAGAGGGTCGTTGATGATGTTCCTTTCTTTGCAATGCACCAATTCGTCCCGCAAAGGCCAGTCCTTTGTGTAATACTGAGCACGGTTCCTACTATCTCACATGCACAGAAAACATGGTTTTATGCCTTGAAACTGATCTCTTTTCGACATAATCACCCAGAACAATCGGACCTGAATACTTTTTATCATTAAAACAATCATTTCCAATCAAAACACTTATTCGACATGGCATTTTATTCCCACCAACTTCTTCTAAAATACTCCACAGATGCGTACATGGGAACAAAAACGTAAAAAATGACATGTGGCCAGAGCTCAAAAACGACATGTGGCCATAGCTCAAAAATGACATGTGGCCAGAGCTCAAAAACGACATGTGGCCATAGCTCAAAAATGACATGTGGCCAGAGCTCAAAAACGACATGTGGCCATAGCTCAAAAATGACATGTGACCAGAGCTCAAAAACGACATGTGGCCATAGCTCAAAAATGACATCTGGCCATAGCTCAAAAACTTGACCTGATTGAGCAAAACCAATGTGACTTTTGGATTCAGCGCATCAGATTCGTCCTAAATCAGCTAAAAAGACAGACAACAAATTTGTCGTTGACTAGTGTCGCACTTATGAATAAAAATAATTTAATTGATTTAGTCCAGTTGGCTACGGCTGAAGAATACACCAACTGTGTTTCTGTAAGACCCACTTCAACAACAAGTGTCCTGGATATGACACTAAACAAACTGATGATGAGACTCCTGTCCAAGAACTCTGAGGAATGTGGAGTACCCTTTCATAACCACTCAGATCCGAAGTGGTCGCACCTGTTAGGGTCTAATATATGAGTCAAATAGAACTGTTTAACATTTAAATTGCGTGCAGACTTATATTAAATTTAATTGTTAGAAATGCTTTTGACCATTTACTATATGTAAACAAATGACTGTCTAATAGAATTTTTAGTGATACCGAGCAATACTTGAAAACATTTAACTGTGTGCAAGCGAAGGAATAATGTTAAATAACTTATCATAGCAATAGTTGAAACTTTGTCTGCCTAAAGTGAATTATTGGTATTACGGCTAGACACGTGGGACGTTTGAAGGTGGGATCGAAACCCACCCAATTTTACGTTAGGCTTAGTATCAGACCGCTCGGCCAACAAGCGTACCACGTCGGCTTAGGGAATTATAAGGTATTATGTAGCAACAGCAGCAGCAGCGTTCGTTTGTTTACATTGTATACTCTACCGGATGCCAGAGTGCTCAATTCGTTCGAAGAGCTTTGCATTATGCGAGCGGCAGCCGAAAATTCCTTCGCCAGAGTGCTCAACCTCCATGGGGGAGCGTATATATTGTCATCGACAGACAGACTGTTTCGTTGTATCACAACTCTTCAGTGTGGCTAGACACGTAGGACGCTTGAAGCTGGGATCGAAACCCGCCCAAATTTATATGTCAACTCGCACTTGACCAAAACCATAAAATAAAATGATTGTTTTTTTGATAGTATTTGAAATCATTTACAGCTGTGATAATGTCATCGACCTTCGACCGGCTTGCAAACCGGTAATGTTAACTTTACTGTAAATCGAGCCTCCCACCTGAAAAGTGAATTAAATTTTCCTCAAAAATAAGATTAATATATTTACAAATAAATATATCACAATAATGAGCTACATATTTCACAAAACTGAACATTCAATTTTTCTATTTAAGTTTTTTTTTTTAATTCAATCTGCTATAACGAGATTTTATTTCGTTTATTTTTCTAAGATCTATGTGTCAATACTAACAATATCCACAGTCATCATTGCAATCAATAGCAATTAGTCAATGGGAACTTTATTCCACAAGTGTAGGTCGTATACTCTGTGACCTTTTCATTTATAATTAGTGAGTAAGTGGTGATTAAAGAAATCTTTCAGATGTTATTTATTGAGAGAAACTGATAAAATGTTGGTACCAATACTTTAAAATCTGTGGAAAACGATTCACACCATGGACACCTGTTTCTAAAGAAGGCGTGGCAAAATCAGAACAACGTCCTGGAAAAGTTAACTTTTCCCCCTGATAATGCAGGTGCTATCCATTTTAATTATGCTGTTCCTTGTCAGATGAATATTGGGTACTGACTTGGAGAATGCAGTGAGAAGAAGCGACTGTTAGCGATATCCAAATAATTGGCCAAACTCAACCGATCTGGATATTACAAAATGCATGCACTCATTCTTCACATTTTTTAGCGAACATCTCATATCTCTGGACTGTCAACTCCTCCACAGACTAAAAATCTCTCCCTGCGTATTCTACGATTGATTGATTTTAAAAGCACGTTAACCTGTCAAGGGTTATTTTATACCTAAAGGTTATGGAATCACGCTCATTGTACATTCATATTTACATTTCTTGGTTTGGTTTGGTTTTATGGCATATCAACCATTGTAGGTTATTTAATGCCAAATCCATTTTTATATAAACAGTTCTATTTCAAACAATTCAGTTTAGCATAAGTACACTGTTTAAATGTCAAAAACAGTTAAATGGTTCCAAGTGAATTGAATTACCATGACCAGAAAACCCGCCGAACACCTCCGCACGATATACGGGAACACTGGACAGCTGATTACTGAAGCCTCACTATCCGATTGATTTGGCGTCACTTGTGTGCGATATGAACTGATGGCTCAGTGGTAGAGTTTCGGCACAGCAATCTGTGGTCGCTGGTTCGATCTCCAGTGGTGGAGATTACGGTATATACTGCTGATGAGACCTAATAAGGTCTAAACAGCTGTCCAGTGTTCCCGTATATCGTGCGTAGGTGTTCGGCGGATTTTCTGGTCATGGTAATTCAATTCAAAATATTTATTCCTCTACTTAAAAAAAAAAAATATGTACATGGTTCCAAGTATTGCTAACAATTCAATATAACATCAGTCATTTATTTATTCACAGTTAAATGTAAAAACAGTTCTATCTCAAACAATACAGTTTATTTATATCTGGTGCTACCATTCCAGGCCAGAGTGAACCTGGGAATGATGGCAATAAAGGGGTGCTCCACATTTCCCAAAGCTTCTGCATTACTAAAGCCTTACTTTCAGATTGTTAAGTGTCATATACAGGACAGCCTCAGCCGACTGGCCACAGGACACTCGGTGGGAGAGTGTAAACCCTCTGCAGAGATCCAGTCGGTGTATTCTACAGCCCCGACCGACTGGGTCACAGGACACTCGTTAGGAGAGTCTTATCCCTCTGCAGAGACCCTGTTAGTGTATTCTACAGCCCCAGCCGACTGAGTCATGCATTTATTCTCTAGTTTTTTTCTTAAGTTATTATTTGTCGAAATTTCTGATATGAAGCTTTATAATTCTTGTCCTTTACAGTATTCGGACTATTGTTTTCATTTTTATTATTATGTTCACAACATTTCGACCGATGCGTTCTTCAGCCTTCTTCAGGAATCGCATGTAGAAACGTTGTGAATATCACAATGAAGACAATAGTACGAGTAATCAAGATAAAAGTTATTTTTCAAGAGTCTTTTGTGGTAGAGAGTTTGCACACAGTTCTATCGAATTCTAGTTTCGTTTGGTTTGTTTTTTTGTTTAATGGCATGTAAACATTCGTGGCTTATTCAGTGCCAAAAATCATTTTCGTAGATGAACAGCAGTCAAACTATCTAACCCATGGCCGGGAGGAATTATTCGTTTCCTAACTTTTCCAACAGAATTAACCTGAAATTGGACGTAATAGCCCACTGGAGTTTGAACTAGCTTACTTCGAGACCGCAGTCCAGCACGTTAGCCATTACATCTTCACCAATCAAACACGAATAATGTTTAAACAAATCTATTTGACCTAAAGATAGGACCCTGACACGTACTACAATTTTGGATCAAAGTAAACCTGGGAGTAATGGCAACAAAAGGGTACTCCCCACCAAACATATCTTCAGAACTAAAAGCTTCACCATCAGATTCAGTTTAGTATCGTACTTTTTCTGGGACACGTTCGTTTTATTCGGGATCTTACAACCCTCCAGGCGATAAATTCAGCGAATCCTATACTTCGCTGAGATGTCGACTTAAGTATTCATTTTTTTTTCCAAAGATAAAATCGCTGTTGAGAAAGGGATTTTATATCGTGGATGGGATTAGAAAGAACACAAGTCAGTTGAAGCCGAAGATAACTTCGCAGATTATTTTGAAAAGTGGAAAGAACGTTAGGATAAGCGAAATGCCATGCAAGAATTGCAAAAGCTCTATTTTTCTTAACAGTTTTTTTTTCATTAAAACTAGATGCATGAGCACATTCTGGAAACACTTCATATATATATATATATATATATATATAATGGAAAGATAGAATTACATAGTTGCACTTAATTACTGTAAAGAAATTTCCCCCTAGTCAGTACGAAATATCAATCTCTCGTTTTTGTTAGGAACCCGGATGTTTATTTTTAGGTATAAACACCCTATAATTTTCCGGGTACCGCGTACTTAATAAGTCTCAATTTCTTTGCACTTTTTGGCTTTTATGATTTGTAATAAATAATAGGCAGTATATATATATATATATATATATATATATATATATATATATATATATATATATATATATGTGTGTGTGTGTGTGTGTGTGTGTGTGTGTGTGTGTGTGCTCGCACAAAGTGGCATTGAAAATCTAGGGGAATTCTAGTCACTGTCTTCAATTGTCAAACAGCGCGGCATTACTTCTGTCTTGCTTAACATTTCCAGCATTTCTAGAAATCACACCACCAGAAATTATACGTCATTTTCTTTCATTTCTTTTGCATTATTACTGAAGTGTCTTTTCCCACATGTGTGGGTAACACACACACACAAACACACACACACACATACAAAAGTACACACGCACATGTATATGCTAACTGCGTATCTAATAACATATACATATATACGAGGATCGTTCGAAAGGTTCTAATCCTCACCCAGAAAAACGAGCCAAAGCAGAAAATTTTTGTGGCAACACACTACAACTTCTTTTAATTAGAAAAATTAATTAAAATTTCCGTATTAATTTCTGCACAGGGTGAAACCCATTCTAACCGGAGGGGAATGCCACAAATCTAAAATCTAGGTGAAGCTTAGAACTTACATATATATATATATATATATATATATATATATATATATATTATATATATATATATATATAAGTAATTAAGTTAGCTGACCATTGTCGAAAGTGACCCGAAGGCTCTCTTTTCAATAGTTTACAACAGTAAGGTGTTGGAGAGGGTGCTACTCTTTTCCCTGGATGGCTCCACTTACCCTTGATCCGTATCTTATAATACTGAGTGTTAAACAAGGAGGCTTCAAACACCATTTTTTGTTCGAACTCCAGTCGCACTATTACGTTCACTCTCGGAATAATACCCTTGAAACAGGCATGAACCACCTTATACCTTCGAGCTATGAGTAAAATGCTAACACCACTATTATTCTACAAGAACGTCTTTAACATTAAATAACCCACGATTTTGGTTTCTTTGTTTAATGACATATCAGTTTTCGTGGGTTATTTAATTCCAAAGTCTTACTCGCAGGACACTTGTGGTTCTATTCAACCCGTAGATGGAGAGATAGAAGGGTTGATACCTATCTCAAGAGTACTAGTTCAAAAGCGAACGTAATAATATGGCTGGAGTTCGAACTTACTTCGAGGCCGCTGTCCAGTACGTTAGCTATGACGCCACAGAGACACTTTTGTAGGATTACGGCTCTCTCTCTCTCTCTCTATATATATATATATATATGTGAAGTGCCTTCAATAAGTTTCCAGACTTTTTTGTACAGGCATTTAAAATTGTCGTAGATTCTTGAAAATTCAGTATGTTATTGCTATACATCTTATGAGATAACTGAAAATTTTTTATGATTTCAGGTTCAAATGAACAGCTACAGCAGCAATTGGAATACACCCTACTAAAACCTGATTGTTACAGCTGGTGAATTTCAAAATGCAATCTGACTCTTTAGAAGAACGATATGCAATAAAATTCTGTTTTAAACTTGGAAAAAATGCCATGCAATGAAAGCTGGATCTACTGCTATGACCCAGAGACCAAGAGACAGAGTTCCTAGTGGAAGCATGCTGGCTCTCCTAGACCCAAGAAGGCCAGACAGAGTAAATCCACCCCCAGACTTTTGATGATCCCTTTTTTTGACAGCTCTGGCATGATCTATATGCACTGGGTTCCCACTGGATAGACAGTCAACAAGGAATACTATGTTGAGGTTTTAAGGGAGTTCAGGAAGGGATTCCTTGGGAAAAGGCCAGCACTCTTCAAATCGGGTCAGTGGTATTTCCAACAGGACAATGCACCAGTCCACAACTCCATCCTTGTCACAGACTATTTGACCAAGATGGGCATCAAGACAGTTCGTCAGCCTCCCTATAGTCCAGACCTTGCTCCCTGTGACTTTTGCTTATTCCCTAAGCTTAAGGAAAACCTTAGAGGCTGTCGTTATGAGACAATTGAGGAGATGAAAGAGGCTGGGACTAAGGTCATTGACACACTCACATAAGAGGACTTCCATGGGTCCTTCCAGAAGTTGTTGGAACAGCACAAGTGCATTTTAGCCTGAAGAGATTACTTAGAAGAGGGCTAGAGTTTCATGTGTGTACTATCAATAAAAAAAAACCATACCAAAAAAGTCTGGAAACTTATCATATGCACCTCGTATATATGCCATATAACAATCCTAGACGAAACTGTTAGCATCTCATATAGCGCTAATACCATTGAGAAAGCCATGATTTCAACTATCCTCTTTCCTGCCTCGGTAAATAGTAGGGCAGAGTAGGCTCTTTAACATTAGTATGGCAAACTGTGAAGGAGAGGTAAACTCTGCTTAAAAATTGACCTTGTGTCACATCCTGCTCGTACAGAGGGGCTGGTAAATACATACATTCACAGCTCTGTCTGGACTCTGAGTTCCGTTTCGAGGATTATTATTATTGGTGATGGCTGATTGGGATGGCTTGCGAGAGAGAATTAAGGGAATCTGAGCTGTCGGCATGCCTTGATGATGATAATAATTTTCAAGATGATACGAAAACTAGGTTAGATATACAAAAAAGCTCAGAATTCTTTATATTTTCGACGTAAATCTCTTTTTCTCTCTCACTCTTTATATATATATATATATATATATATGAAGGTTTCTAAAAGTGGTCCATATAGACCCCAAAGAGAGGATGAAAATTCGGTAGGACGAATAAAAGCGTAGGGGTTACTAGTTTACATTTTAAAATCCCTTTATAACAGAATATATCACTGGATTAAGAGGATTAGTTGCCAGATATCGTACGCCTATGAGAATACTTGGTAGGGTATGATGACCACTGGTGATGTATTGTTGACCGACAAACCGTTCTAGACATTCGGGTTATTTAAATGAACGAAAAATCATTTCGGCATTATTAACGACGCATATAATCATATTTTCTCGAAAGAAAAGATCTAAAAACAATTTTATTTCAAATAGGTTACTTTATAAATATGCCGAATTCTAAAATATTTCTTTTTATAATCTGTTAAGAGATGTCTTTATAAAAAAAGTTTTTTTGTTAATAAGAATAAAAATATGAATTCAAATAAGTAAAGTTGGCGACCGTTGTCGAGGGCAACAAGAAGGCTCCCTTTTCCATAACTACTACACTGAGGTATAAGGGAGGGCGCTACTCATTTCCCTGGATTGCTCCACTTTACCCTTGATACGTGCCTTATATTGCTGAGTGTTAAGCAAGGAGGTATCAAGTTCCATTTGTTGGTTCTTTGGTATGACTCGACCTGGGATTGAACCCAGGCAAACACTTTACCCTCTTGGCCAATGAGCTGATGAATTTAAGAAAGGGGGAAAATAATGAAAAAGTGAAATTAAAATACAATGCCAGAAATTTTATGCATTGTAACATATTTCTACGAATGAATTTAAAATAGATTATTATTAACGAAAAATTTTACTCTGACCGAATAGATCCGGATCTTCAGTTGTTAAGTCATTTGTAACGTAACTGAATGATTCATAGAAAACGGATATTGAAAAAATAAATAAACGAATAACAAAAAGCAGGCAGTCTTTAAATAGCCAGGCCAAAGCTTTTGTTGTAATAAAATGTACCACTTGGACGTGAACAAAGCAGCTGGAGAAGAAGCTAGACGGCAATTACACAAGAATGTTGCGAGCAATATTGAACAAGTCCTGGAGGCAATACCCGCACAAGGCACCAACTATACGGTCAACTACCTCCCATCACGAAAACTATCCAAGTTAGACGAACCAGACATGCAGGACACTGCTGGAAAAGCAGGGACGAGCTCATAAGTGAAGTATTCCTATAGACCCCCACATATGGCCGAGCAAAAGCAGGACGACCAGCTCGAACATACATACAGCAGCTATGTGAGGATACGGGATGTAGCCCTGAAAACCAGCCAGAGGCGATGAACGATAGGGAGAAGTGGCGAGAGAGTTCAGGGATATCCGTGCAAGCGGCACGACATGATGATGATGATGATGATGATGATGAGGAGGAGGAGGAGGAGGAGGAGGAGGAAAAAAACAGGGGTTCCACATCTTCTGTGCAGGTGTCGAACCATCGGAAACGGATATGTTTCTCCCCGCGACAAGACAGGCGGAAGTAAGAGGACGACCCGTCTTTGAAAGGCAGAACTGAAGCGACCGGCGCAGAGGGAAATAGGGACGAAGTCTTATCTTAAGAGGAGGTGCGACCTTTTAATAGAAAATATTAACCAGTCTAATTCGACAACTCACAGTAGCGAGCAAGCTATAAGGCATAAAGAAAAATACTTGAGAGTCTGTGCTGTTTTTCTATGTCAACCTTCTCGTCCTCTGACATATGTCTGAGTGACCACGTGACCTACCTGTTCCTGCTAGCTATCTATACCTATGCCTATGCTAAGTTTCAGTATTGCCGGGTATTTTGTTTAATTTACAGTAGTTTTAGTATTCAACCCATGGCAGGGAAAATAAAGGGTTCATGCCTTTCACAGGAGTAAATGTAATAGCGTGACTAAATTGGTGGGGGTGTTCTCGTGGTGTAATGATTAAGGCGATGGGCTGCGGAATTACACGTGTCAGTTTTTAGAAAATATTCCGATTTGTGAAAAGACTACTGGTCAGTATGGTCAAATTTTACTTCATTGCGCAATTTTCCGTCAATCATTTTCCGACCCAAACATGAAGTCAGTAGCAAAAACAGTTATGATACTGAAGGGGGGTGTCCTTGTGTTGTAATAATTTAGGCGATAGACTGCGGAATAGTAGTAAGCGAGTTTGTACTCCAGTCGCGCTATTACGTTCACTTTCGGGCAAATATCCTTGGGAAAGGTATGAACCCCCTTATCCTCCCAGCTATGGGTTAAATAGTTCCACAACTGTTCTTCTTGGAGAATAACTTTGGCATTAGATAACCTGTAACATAGCCAAATGTGGTTATATAAAATATGCTGATACGTGAAACGTTCACATGCATAGGAACCCCGAAACACATGACGACTCTGTTTAGTTCAGGTACGAAACTTTTATTACCTTCTTTAAGTTTAGGTTTTTCAACACGAGGAGAGAGAGAGAAACACCCATTTGACCCAACAACGCGCGGGCATCCCGTAGTCCATAACTGGAATGGCCTCTCCCAGCTCAAAAATCAACCCGCTTCGTCCAGCTTCAAATCTCCACTAACTGTTTCTTTTCAAAAATCACCCAAAATCCTCAGCCCATCGCTTCCGGGCATGACGTCATTCACATCCTCCGTCCAAGTTTTTATTATAACATTTGTGATTGTCACATCCTCCACGCGCAAGCGTGAACACCTGCGTTAATGTGTGCACCTACCCGTGCACTAAGGCTGAACAGTTCTTAGCCTAACCAAACCGAAAGATAAGATATAACCAACGAAAAGTGATAATATAAAAAAAATCCTTCCGCAATTATATAATAAACCTACAAAGGTTGATATGCCATTAAACAAAGAAACTAGAGTTGGAACTCGCTTACTATGTCACAGTCCAGCAAGTTATCTACTGCGCCACGAAGTCTCAAGGTATTTTTTTGTTTGGGTGTTATTATACAAAAAAAGCCCCCCCCCAGCAAACCCATGCTTGCCATTAAAAATTACCCAAGAATTAAAGGTACGTTTGTATGTATATATTTACCAACCCCTCCGCTCGGGTAGGATATGACACAAGGTCAATTTTTTAAACGGAGTTTAACAGGTTTGAATTTAGAGTTTTCCTTCTCCTAGACTAGTTGCCTCACCAAGGCTGAAGAACCAGTCTGTCCCACTATTTACCTATAGCTGGAGGGAGAATATATAGCGTAAGTTGAGTTGAAAAGATAGATTTGTAATGAATCTGACAATATGATAGTCAAATCTATCCAGTTTTCCACGGATTTCTATCATAAAGTAAGTTATATTAGTTTAAGAAGCCCTGATATGTACGTATCCTCTAGTGGGTAAAGTGTTCACCAATGGTCCAGGAGACAGAGGTTCAATCCAAAGTCGAGTCATACTAATGACCCAAAAGGTGGTACTTGATGCCGCCTGGCTTAGCACACAGCACTATAAGATAAGAATCAAGGGCAAAGGGGAGCAATCCAGGGAAAGGAATAGATCCCTCCCCTACACCTCGGTGTAGTAGCTAGACAACGACCGCCAACTTTACGATTATTTGCATTTATAGTTTATTGACTTTTTTGCTCACGTAAATTGTATTAAACACTGATAAATTATAATATTTTGTAATTTAGAATTTAATAAATTAATTTTGGAGTTAATTGCAATTGCAATTTGGTTCAAGAGGTGTATCAAGTAAATCAAGTAAAAAGTTTAAGAACCCCTGATATATACCGATTGTAGTTTAATGGTGAAACGGTTAGCAAACTAGACTAGTTGACCATTGTGAGTGAAGCCGATTCTCAATGGCTGCGCAATATTTCGGGCCTTGTGCCACAACTAAGCCCTGCTTAATAAATAACTATATTGACCGTAGAGTTTGACAAGCTCAATGGAAATCCATTTTCATATTTCGTCGTTTCGTTTTGATAATCTTATTTTATAAGACGCCGTTATTTTTAATCTTCTTCGTTTTTCAGTGCGGCTTACACCAAAGAATTTTAGGTTTGAGTTCGTTGTTTTTTATGGCATATCACACCTTGTAGGTAATCTAATACTTATTCCTGTTTATATATATATATAATCTAATTAGAAGAAAACTTAAACCAGGTGAAATTATCATTATTAATTTATTTCGGCGAAGAATATCAATATAGCCTTCGTCTCATCAGGTGACTACAAACGCTTAATTTGAGATTGAAAAACAGCAAAAATGGATTACAGTCTCTCTCTCTCTCTCTCTCTCTCTCTCTCTGTATATATATATATATATATATGTGTGTGTGTGTGTAAAAAAACTATACACAAATTTTCTGGCACAAGTACAGGGGTCTAAATCAATAAAGTATTAGAAGAATTAAGAAACCAGAAAAAGGGGGTTCCTGTAAATTAACCCATCCTAATTTGAAGAAATGTAAGATTTTTCATAGCAAGTGGAATTTTTCTAATATTGTCAAATAGTAAACTAAACTATTATCTCCATATATTTTTCTGTTTACTCCTTTTACATGTGTTAAATCCCTCAGTTAATGGGGCCATCCCATCTTCTTTGGACTCCGACTGGATATTACTAATATATATATATATATATATATATATATATATATATATATATATATTGTCATCCACAGACAAACTGTTTCGTTGTATCACAACTCTTCAATGTGACAAGAAAGACTAGATTCCCGAAGCTAGGATGGAAACTTGGCTGACTGAAACACCAATCCAAGATTCTACCACTCAGCCCCGAGGAAACCAGTGCAGGGAAGGAAATTTAAACGCTTAGGTATCATATTTGTCTTAGTGCAATTAGAAGGAAACTCAAACCTGGTAAAATTGTCATTATAAAATTATTTCGCCGGAGAATATTATTATACCCTCCGTCTCATCAGATCATATTTACCCAACCCCTCCGCTCGGACAGGATATGACACAAGGTCAATTTTTAAGCGGAGTTTAACAGGTTTGAATTCAGAGTTTTCCGTCTCCTAGACTAGTTGCCTAACCAAGGCTGAAGAACCTAGTCTGCCCTACTATTTACCCATAGCTGGAGGGAGAATAATTGGATTCATACCTTTCCCAAGGGTATTAGTGCTATGTGAAATGCAATCAATCTCGTTAAGGATTTGAACTCGTGTCACCGTGTCCATTTCCTTCGACGATAACCATTACACCACGGGCACCTCCGTCTCATCAGATGACTACACATGTTTAACTTGAGGTTGAAAATCAGCAATAATTGTAAATGAATAGTACGTTGGTTAAATTTTAAACATGTTGTTGGTTTACACACCAGATATAAGGTTTCAAATATTACTATCACTAATCATTCTATTTAGCTTTAATTATTTGCTTGCCTACTATTAAACGCTTTCGAGTATTGCTAACACGATTCAAGCGAAATAAGTGAGTTCGAACTGTAGTCGCGCTGTTATATTCACTTTCGGTCTATATCAATTTAACATCATTTATTTTGTAATATTTACGGACGGGCGCTGTCGTTGAGAGCGCGTGAGCGAGCGCATCGGCTGTCGTCAATCAGTGAAAATGTCACGAACCTCGTGCGTGCGGGCAGAATGACCTGCAAAGTTAGACGTGATTTTAAAATAATCACACATGAATTATCACGTGTTTAACAACAGTTTCACTGGTGACATTGAACATTCTGGGATCTTCGATTTTTTCTTCAAAATCTCTATATATGAAAACAAGTCAGGAGATTTTAGCAGAGTTGAAGGCAGGTTTCAAAACAGGTGCATCAAAGGTTCAGGACACCCCAACCCATCCTACCCAGCCTGTTACGACCCAACTGTCAGGAACGTGTCAACTGCCGGCTATCACCGACTCCCGCCGTTGCTACCAAGATGAAGGGAGAGGAAGAACATAACGAAACGAACTTTTCGAGTTGCAACTATTGTAGTGCAAGTGAATAAAAAAAAAACGACTACTATTTTTCTTCCTTAAATTTCGAGTTTGAGTATTTCTTTTTCTGCGGACTCCTTTCTTTAAAACACATCACTTTGGTCCTATGGTACAATTTGTTTGCAAATAGTAATATGGTTAACCAGTTCTATGTGACTCATAGATGTGACTCATATATGAGACTTCCACATGAGTTAGAGTGGTCCAACGGGTAATGGTAATGAAAGGGTACTCCATATTCCCCCAAATTCCAGTACTGAAGTTTCATCATCAGATATAGTTTAGTGTCATATCAGGACATTCGTAGTGGGGATGGGGTTCCCCCCCCTCATCAGAGATGCAGCCGACTGCGATGCAGGATTTTAAAAATATTTGAGTGTCAATTTAAAAAATTGAATCATTCAATTTTTTAAATCACAAACTGCACACTAAAAATGAAGATTAACGTTCAATATAGTCTCTGTACTTATTTGATCTGGCGTATATATATATATATATACATATATAATTCTCTTAATACCCTTTCCGGTGGCAAAAGCTGCTTGGTAGCGCCAGGAGTCGCAGTACCGTCTAGAGCTACTGAAACTGTGTTATCACCCTTGGTTGGCGGCTGATGAGGACAGGGTATCGCACGTGCTTTCGCACGTTGTATGATGAAAAATAAGAGACTTTTTAAAGACATTTTTATATAATAGTTGCTAAGTTGTTTCTAAACATTTGAGACATGACAGATAGGGTTTGTTGTTTAATGGCGTATCAACATTCGTGGGTTATCAAATACCAAAGCTATCCTAATAGAAGATCGTCAGTGATACTGTTTAACCTCTAGCTTGGAGATGATATCTTACTCAAGTGTATTAGTCCAAAAGCTAAATTAGTCGCAAAATTAGTAGAAGTTCGAACTCACATACTTGATTTTGTCATCCCCATATTTTTTCCAACTGCAGTCTGTCCAATGAATGTGTTTTACTCTGACATGAAACTGTTTGTCACCAAACTAAAATGATAATCAGGTAAAAGGGAATCACTTAATATATATAAGATATATATAAACACACACACTCACACACACACACATATATATATATAAGCTTAAATAGCACACACACACACACATACACACACACACGCACACACACACACATATATATATATATATATATATATGTATATATATATACATATAGAAGCTTGAATAACACACACACACACACACACACACATATATATATATATATATATATGAAGGTAGCAGGAAAAAATATAATCCAAATAGGTGAATATATCATGATGTGAAGTCGACGTTAACGTTTCGGTTATAATAACCATCATCAGGACTTGGATATAAAATAGTTCAAAATATCGATGGGTGATTGCTGAGATGACAGGAGCAAATGAGAAATATACAACGAAAAGATAGATAAACATGCACATAGCGTTCAAAATTCAAAAGTCATCAGAACGTGTTTGGCACGTGGAAAAATATTAGAAAATGTAGGATTTTTCCAAGAAACGAGACAAAACCTCCCGTTTATTGAGAAATACGCAACAAATAAGTTTTCATATGTATAGATCATTAGGAATCATCATTAGGAATTTTGTCTCGTTTCTTTGAAAAATACATATGAAAACTTATTTTTTGCGTATTGCCTACATTTTCTAATATTTTTCCACGTGCCAAACACGTTCTGATGACTTTTGAATTTTGAACGCTATGTGCATGTTTATCTATCTTTTCGTTGTATATTTCTCATTTGCTCCTGTCATCTCAACAATCACCCATCGATATTTTGAACTATTTTATATCCAAGTCCTGATGATGGTTATTATAACCGAAACGTTAACGTCGACTTCACATCATGATATATTCACCTATTTGGATTATATTTTTTCCTGCTACCTTCATACTGTCGGATTTTATCCATATTTACTTTCATATATATATATATATATATATACAAGCTTGAATAGCACACACACACACACACACACATATATATATATATACACAAGCTTGAAAAGCATACACACACACATACACACACGCACACATATATATGTGTGTATATATATATATATATACTATTCGAACTCTTACGTATATGTATATATGTTTGAATAGAATATCTAAAGAGCCAGAAGTAATCTGCCGAGGTTTTCTGACTAAAGAATGCTTGGTTGGGATTAGGGTTAGGGTTTTGTTTTACGGCGTATCAACCCTTTTCGGGCCATTTAACGCTGAATTAAATATCAAACAATTCAGTTTAGTATAAGTGCAGTTTTTGTTTACTAACAGTTAAATGTCAAAACAGTTCTGATTCAAAGTATTCATTTTAGCTAAAGTACACGATTTAGTTATATCTAAAAACAGCTCTATTTCAAACAATTCTGTATTGCATAAGTACGCAGTTTCAATATCAAAAACAGTTCTATTTTTAACTATTCAGTTTTTCATAAGTACACAGTTTAGTTCTATTTGACCCATAGATAGGACCCTATCAGGTGCTACCACTCCGGGCCAGACTGGACCTGGAGCCATGGCAATGAAGGGCACTCCGTATTCCCCAAAGCTCCAGTATTGCTGGAACTTCACCATCAGATTGTTTAGTGTCATATCCACGACACTCGTTGTTGTTGTTGTTGGTGGTGGTGGTAGGGTCTTATCCCTTTGTAGAGATGCAGTCGGTGTATTCTACAGCTCCATCCGACTGGGCAATCTGACTGTTGACCCAAACGACATTTTATTGATAAAGTAGCCACCAGAAAGAATAAAAAAAGTTAGCATATAAAAAAACAAAACAAACAAACCAAAAACAATCGCATTTTGTCCGACAAATAACCGGACTTTTCTATGCCTACAAACATTAAGTATCTCTGATCTCTGGTTTGGTTTGGTTTCTGTGTTTAATGGCATATCAACCTCTGTAGGTTATTTAATACCAAAGCCATTCTTATTGAAGAACAGATGTGATGCTATTTAACCCATAGCTGGGAGAATAAGGGGGTTCTTACCTTTCCCAAGGGTATTTGCCCGAAAGTGAACGTATTAGCGAGACTGGAGTACGAACTTGCTTACTACGATTCCTCAGTCCATCGCTTTAACCATTACACCGCGAGAAGACCCTCTCCACCAGAAGGCAACCCAGCCGAAGTCAATTGTAACTTTTGCTTAGTTTTTGTGTGATTTAATGGCATATCAACCTTTGTGAGTTATTTAATGCCAAAGCTATTCTCCTAGAAGAACAGTAGTGGTACTATTTAACCGATTGCTGGGAGGATAAGGGGGTTCATACCTTTCCCAAGGGTATTTGCCCGAAAGTGAACGTAATAGCGCGACTGGAGTTCGAACTCGCTTACTACGATTCCGCAGTCAATCGCTTTAACCATTACACCACAAGGACACCCCCCTCTGATATCTGGTAGAGTATTTCATTACGATTAGTGTAGGAAGCTATTGCTAGTTTTTACTCCTTATATATGAAACAATATTTAATACTAGCCTTATATTTACGTAATTTTTTACTATCTCCCAGGTAAATATAGGGTCTACACCTTGTTTCTTTTTAATTTCCCACAGACGTTAGATAAACTAGTTCTGTGTCTATATATTTTGTGTGTGAAACTACATTTATAGTTGTAATATCTTTTTGAAATATCCTTGGGCAGAACCTATGTATACTTTTTTTTTATCCTTTAACATTATTTCGATTGTTGGGTCTGTAGCCATACTCTTCCACTTCATACACAATGCATTTATATTGACATTTGCCTTTAAGGGGATAATCAGTCTTACTAATGAACATGCATTTAAAGGGCTCACTGTGTTGTTTATTCCAGAGTTTTTTAATGCGACTTTTATTGATCAAATTTGAGACATTCGGCATACAACTACAGCTTAATTTAACTGTTTTCGTGAAATATTTTGTTAAGATTGCTCGACGTGTCTCACCTAAGTAATCATCAGACTAAGAAACATCAAGCAACCTGGTCTGCTGATCACCCGATAAACTAGAAGTCACCAAGCGTCATGGGCTGTGTCTATAATATTCAGACTTCAATATTGAGCACTCCTTGACCGTGTCCATGATATTTAAACTTCAATATTGAGGACTGTTTTGCTGTGTTTATGATGTTCAAACTTCAATACTGAGCACTTTTTGACTGTGTCTATTATATTCAATCTTCAGTATTGAGCACTTTTTGACTGTGTCTATTATATTCAAACTTCAGTATTGAGCACTTTTTGACTGTGTCTATTATATTCAAACTTCAGTATTGAGCACTTTTTGACTGTGTCTATTATATTCAAACTTCAATACTGAGCACTTTTTGACTGTGTCTATTATATTCAAACTTCAGCATTGAGCACTTTTTTATTTAAGCAACCAGTGTACTTTTATTATTAAACGGAGTACATGTGCCGATATTGAGCAAATCCTGGAGGCAAAACCGACCTCCCATCTCTAAAACCATTCAAATTAGACGAACAAGACATGTGGGGCACTGCTGGAGAAGTAAGGACGAAATCAAAAACGACGTTCTCCAATGGACCCCTTCACACGGACGTTCAAGTGTTGAATGATGAACTAGAACATATCTACAACAGCTCTGCCGGAAGTGATGGACGATAGGGATGAATAGTGAAATAGAGTCAGGGAAATAAATGCAAGATTATTCCTAAAGTAAGATGTACGATTTCTTTTGAGTTTATTTTTGTGTCAATTGATTTTTCTACAAGCGACTTTAGAAATCTTGATTTTGCTTACTTTCAGTAAATGACATTAAAATATTGATTTTTTCTTATTTAAACTTTAATACATTTTTTATCATCTGCAATTTTCATACATTTTAATGAATTCATTTTTCTCATTAATTTAAAGCACTTGACAAGATTTTCATAGACTTTCTAAAAACTGATTTTATTTAGAAATCCTACTTTTTTGAAATTAGATTTTCATTTTCTTAGTTCTTACATTCATTTTGAAACTTTGTTTTAAAGTGTTATTTTCATACTTCTTTTTCGATTGACGTCCAACACTGATTTGAACTTTTTTCCCCAATTAAGTTCAAATAATCAGTTGAATAGCATTAAGAATATTTTTCAGGAAATAATTAAATTCCTGCGTTCGTTTCATTCATTTTTTTTTCTTCTTCGCTTATTAAAAGAATTAAAAAATTTCTTTTTTTGAATTGTCATTTCCGTGACATTTTTAAGGACAGGAAATGGGGAGAACTTCTTTTTCTAATTTTAGTCCTCATTTCCCTCATAATTTTATTAATACTACATAGAATTTCTATTTTTCTATTTTGTAACTTTGAAATTAAATTTTTTATATGTCCACTGAGAAGCCCTGGAAGGAATCTTTATCAGTTACTTCAAGCTTAATCCATTTCTTTCGTTAGACTCAGAAGCAAACAATTAGAATTGTAAAGATATTTTAAAACATTTACATTATTTTTCTCCAAGACATGGATTAAAAAAAAAAAGGAATAAAATTGTTTTTTTTTTCACCCACATATTGCTGTAAACACCATGGAATACCTTGACCCCATTTTAGTGCAATGGAGAAGTCCTTCCTGCGAGAAAGTTTGTTGTTGCTGGCGACCTTGCGCGAGGGTGACCCGAAGGCTCCATTTTCAATAGCCACTACACCGGATAGGGGAGGGCGCTAATACTTTCCCTGGATTGCTCTATTTTACCCTTGATCAGTACTTAATAATGCTGAATGGTAAGCAAGGCGGCATCAAGTACCATTTTAAAAGTCTTTGGTATGACTCGACCTGGGATCGAACCCCAGGCTCCCGGATTATTGGCGAACAGTCTACTTATTAGGCTAATGGCCCAAGCTTACAATTCATATGGGGTCTTTAATGACCAGGGATTATTTTTTGGTAAATATCTTATTTCATGCAGATGACATCTAAAGACCTTTATGATTTTATTTACTAAGCTTAGCTTAGTTGTGGCACAAGGCCCGAAATATTGCGCAGCCATTGAGAATCGGCTTCATTTACAATGGTCAACTAGTCTAGTTTGCTAACCGTTTCACCATTAAACTACAATCGGTATATATCAGGGCTTCTTCAACTTTTTACTTGATTTACTTGATACACCACTTGAACCAAATTTAATTGCAATTAACTCCGAAATAAATTTATTAAATTTTAAATTAGAAAATATTATAATTTACCAGTGTTTAATAAATTTACGTGAGCAAAGAAAATCAATAAACTATAAATCCGGGGTGTAATGGTTATCGCCAATAATCCGGGTGCCCGTAGTGTAATGGTTATCGTCGCAGGATATGGAAATCCTGGAACTGACTGATTGCATTTCACATAGCACTACTACCCTCGGGAAAGGTATGAATCCAAATATTCTCCCTCCAGCTATGGGTAAATAGTAGGGCAGACTAGGTTCTTCAGCCTTGGTTAGGCTACTAGTCTAGGAGAAGGAAAACTCTGAATTCAAACCTGTTAAACTCCGCTTAAAAATTGACCTTGTGTCATATCCTGCCCGAGCGGAGGGGTTGGTAAATATGATAAACTATAAATGCAAGTAATGGTAAAGTTGGCGGTTGTTGTCTTGGACGACCAGAAGGCTCTCTTTTCAATAGCTACTACACCGAGGAGTAGGGGAGGGAGCTATTCCTTTCCCTGGATTGCTCCCCTTTAACCTTTATCCTTATCTTATAATGCTGAGTGCTAAGCAAAGCGGTATCAAGTACCATTTTTTGAGTCTTTGATATGACTCGACCTAGGATTGAATCTCTGTCTCCCGGACTATTGGGAAACACTTTACTTATTAGGTCAATGGCCCAAGCTTACAATTCATATGGGGTCTTCAATGACCAGGGATTATTTTTTGGTAAATATCTTATTTCATGCAGATAACATTTCCTGACATCTAAAGTCTTTATGACTTAATCTTCTTTAATTTCTGGCGTGTTTTGAATACTCTCTATATTTATTTCTGATATCAAACACTGACCATCCAATACATAGTACTGATTAGGGAAGCCAGAATACTCGGAAATATAATAATGAATATTTAGTGTTTAAGCCCCGGCAGTTTAGTAAGACCAAATATTCATTAATGCTTTTCTAAGTATTCTACTTTTACTAATCAGGGCTAAACATATTGCATCCCTTGCAGAGGGGTAAGCCACTCCCAAAAAGGGGTATTAAGGATATATCAGTAAACAGCATCTGAGGAGTGTAGATTACCTCTTTGTTGCCATTACTTCCAGGTCCACTCTGACCTGGAATTGTAGCACCTGTTCGGGAGTCCCATCTATGGGTTAAATACACACACACACACATATATATATATATATATATATATATATATATATATATGTTGTTATCCACAGACATACTGTTTCATTGTATCAGAACTCATCAGTGTGGTTAGACACGAGAGATGCTTCAAGCTGGGATCGAAACCCGGCTGACTTTACACCAATCGGATATTTTACTGCAGAGCCATCGACAACCTCAGCGCAACGAAGGAATTTTACGCATAAGTATTATTTTTCTTTTGTTCGCTTAACGGCTACCGGAGTGCTCACCATTTTAGATTATTAATCCCACTTTTTTTCCAGGGTTTCTCGACAGTGGACCAAACTAGAGTCCTTTTTGGCACCGTAAAGAAGCACCATGACGCAGTTTACATCTCCAGTATTTATCTGACCTCCTGGTGTAATGGTTATTGTCGCAGGAAATGGACACGGCGTCACGAGTTCAAATCCTGGACGAGACTGATTGCAGTTCACATAGCACTAATACCCTTGGGAAAGGTATGAATCCAATTATTCTCCCTCCAGCTATGGGTAAATAGTAGGGTAGACTAGGTTCTTCAGCCTTGGTGAGGCAACTAGTCTAGGAGAAGGAAAACCCTGAATTCAAACCTGTTAAACTCCGCTTAAAAATTGACTTTGTGTCATATCCTGCCCGAGCGGAGGGGTTGGTAAATATGATCGCCATCCGAAGTAGTGATAAAAGTTCTTGGCTCTGTTGGCATTCCTCTAATGGGGTGCTTCAGTCACCGACCAGTAACCTTAGTTTTGTAAGCAAGTATACACACACGCATTCATAGAGAAAAGAACACACAGACACCTTAATACACATAAATACACACATACACACACTCATACAGACAAGTACACATACACACACATTCATACAGACAAGTACATACACACACACACATACATTCATACGGACAAGTACACTTACTCCCATACACATTCATACAGAAAGGTGCACATAAACACACACATTCATACGGACAAGTACACATACATACATGCATTCAGGACGGAACTGCTCCTTGAGACCAAGGGATTGTCGATCTCGGCCACTCGGCACGAATGCCAGATGGCCTCGATCGAATTCACACAGCCCGACACCGTATCGGTACCAACAAAACTGATCAGTGTTGGCTGTCTCACAGTGTTTGGGTGTCAATGTACGGACTCTGCAGAGGATTCAAAAAGAGTTGGATGAGTTCAGTGCTGATTACGAAGGCACAGCAGCTCGGATGTGTCACTCTCAACGTTTTGATATGAAAAAGAACTCCTGAATTTTTGGGTAAGATCCAGGCCATTATCGACAATGTGTTATATAATTATATATTGACTGATATTGTGGTGGAGGGATTAGGTGAATATATACTCTAACCAACCTTGAAAGAGGTCCTATCTATTTATCTATCTATGTTACATAGCCAGATACGGCCATGTGCGAAATGGGTGAAATGGACATCGAATGTTGGTAACATATATACATAGAGAACATAGAAATCTCGAAATTCGAAAACACGTAACGACTTCTTTGTTCAGGTACGAAACCTTTTTATTACTTTTGAGTTAAAGGTTTCGACATAAGGAGAGAGACACAATCTTTTTATGCTGGCTTCTTCATCTGGCCCCTCTCTCGTGCGGCACCCATGGCGCGCAAATTCATCTCGCCTCAGTGAGCCCCAAAAGTCGAACCTCCTCGTTCGGCGTCTAGTTTCAACTCTCCTAACTTTCTTCAAATTCCCCCCAAAACCTCCATGCGCTTCCGGTGCGTGATGTCATTCTCACCCTGTCATCCCGTTTCGTCTCGGGCTATTTTAACATCTCTGAGTGACACGTCCACCCGCGCGCGCCCGCGTTAACACCTGCATCAAGTTTGCACCTAACTAACCCATGTGCTGAGCCAGAAGGTTCTTAGCCAAACTAAGCCCAAAGGCATGAACCGGAATCCCTCGGCTATTATATTATATCTATCTATCTTTCTATCACAAGAAAGGCAAAGTGAGATAGAATGTATACATGTTTTTTGGCTTTGCAAATGGAGATATAGGAAGGCGTTTCCCGATTGGTGAAAGCTCGCTGATGACATCGTATTGGTTCGAGCGGTGCAAGTGGCAGCAAGTCTGAGAAGCTATTAATTCTGTTGCATCTTTTGAACTTTTTTGGAGGTGCTCGTGGTGTAATGGTTATCAGCGCAGGATATGGACACGGCGACTCGAATTCAAATCCTGGACGAGAATGATTGCATTTCACATAGCACTAATACCCTTGGGAAAGGTATGAATCCAATTATTCTCCCTCCAGCTATGGGTAAATAGTAGGACAGACTAGGTTCTTCAGCCTTGGTGAGGCAACTAGTCTAGGAGAAGGAAAACTCTGAATTCGAACCTGTTAAACTCCGCTTAAAAATTGACCTTGTGTCATATCCTGCCCGAGCGAAGGGGTTGGTAAATAGGATTAATTCTGTTGCATCAGTACAGTTTTTGTTATGTTGCCTCTTTTTCTTCACTTGGATCCTCCGGTTGTTTTCAAAGAACAAGCTGTTCTTTGGCAATAATCAGTTGGCAGAGTCAACAACCTGGGTTGTCCACTGATGGAGGTCAATTTCACAGGAGTTGAAAGCTTTTTTAAAAGGTGTCTCAAGCGAAATAAATCTCATGATAAACCTACTGAAAGATGTGAGTACTTAGCTTGATGTTCGAGCATTTGCTCTCCTATTTTTTGAAAGAATCGAGTTGGTGAGGGAAGATGACTGACACGGCATCTTAGGGAATCATTTGGTGGGATTCGTGTAGTCGTTGACTGATTGTGTTGTGGTAGGGAAGTGAATAGGTGGGATGAAACATGTCACGATTAGGGTGAAGCCCAGAAACATGACACCCGTCTAAGTATAGTGCCGGTTGATCGGAATGATAATATTGTCGGCGGAGTGGCTTAAATATTTGCCTTCTCAACTCTCTCTCTCTCTCTCTCTTTCTCTCTCTCTGTAAGTGTGTGCGTGAAGTGGTGAACACGCACTCACCCACACACATGCGTACACATCGATACAAAGCCATGTAGAAATGTTTTTAGAATTTTTTAGTTACTTACACTAACTTTTTAACCATCTGCTTCAATTTTGAAAATTTAATGGTAGCTCTTCACATTTCAGTTTTACATACCAAAAAATAAATGCTTTGTCGGTGGGTCTTAAAATACGCTGGCAGTATCCTTTGCAGGAGGTAAGATCCCACCAAAAAAACAGGGTGTCCTAGCTACGACACTAAATTCTATCTGATGGTGAGGTTCCAGTCTAAGAGATCTGTGAAGTATGGAGTACCCTTTCATTACTATTATTCTTAGGTCCACTGACTCGAAGTGGTAGTATCTGTTAGGGTCCCATCACATGGGAAAATTACTGGACATTGGTATAATGGTTAGAATGTTCGCCACTGGCCCGGGAGACCTGGGTTCAATCCCCGGTCGAGTTATATCAAAGCCTCAAAAAATGGTACTTGATGCCACCTTGCTTAACATTCAGCATTATAAGGTACGGACCAAGAGTAAAGTGGGTCAATCCTGGGAAAGGAGTAGCGCCCTCCCTTACAACTTCGTGTGGGAGCTATCAAAAAGGGAACCTTCGGGTCACCTTCGACTACGGTCGCCAACTTGGGCAAATAGATCTGTTTGAAAAAAAAAAAGGAATAATTATATATAACTTTATACTCTTTGAATTAAAAATGGTTACTATCATTGGATAAATCAGCATTGGTCGACTTGCAAAAATTTATATTCGTTAGCTTTGCGTGAACGTTGGATACGTCTAGTCGACTTTTCAAGAACGATGGCTTATTAGGAAAACATCGTGCTTCATATAACAATGCCGTGATTTCTGTGATCGCATCAGTGCCGTCCAAAAACTTGTGTTAAGTGAAAACGAATTTGACCCAGTCGGCTAGGGCTGTAAAATACACCGACTGCATCTCTGCAGAGGGTTAAGTCTCACCCAACGAGTATCCTGTGGCTCAGTCAACTGGGGCTGTAGAATATACCGACTGCATTTCTTCAGAGGGTTAGGACTTACCCAACGAGTATCCTGTAGCTCAGTCGACTGGGGCTGTAGAATATACCGACTGCATTTCTTCAGAGGGTTAGGACGCACCCAACGAATGTCCTGTGGCTCAGTCGACTGGGGCTGTAGAATATACCGACTGCATTTCTACAGAGGGTTAGGACTCACCCAACGAGTGTCCTGTGGCTCAGTCGACTGGGGCTGTAGAATATACCGACTGCATTTCTACAGAGGGTTAGGACTCACCCAACGAGTGTCCTGTGGCTCAGTCAACTGGGGCTGTAGAATATACCGACAGCATTTCTGCAGAGGGTTAGGACTCACCCAACGAATGTCCTGTGGCTCAGTCGACTAGGGTTGTAGAATATACCGACTGCATTTCTGGAGAGGGTTAAGACTCACCCAACGAGTATCCTGTAGCTCAGGCGATTGGGGCTGTAGAATATACCGACTGCATTTCTGCAGAGGGTTAGGACTCACCCAACGAGTGTCCTGTGGCTCAGTCAACTGGGGCTGTAGAATATACCGACTGCATTTCTGCAGAGGGTTAGGACTCACCCAACGAGTGTCCTGTGGCTCAGTTAACTGGGGCTGTAGAATATACCGACAGCATTTCTGCAGAGGGTTAGGACTCACCCAACGAGTGTCCTGTGGCTCAGTTAACTGGGGCTGTAGAATATACCGACTGCGTCTCTGCAGTGGTTAAAACTCACCCAACGAATGTCCTTGATATGACACGAAACACTCTGATGGTGAGTCTCCAGTAATGCTGGAGTTTGGGGTGATGTAGATCACCCCTTCATTGCCATCGCTCCCGGGTGCACTTTGGCCCAGTGTCATAGCACCTGATAGGGTTTCATCTATGAGTCAAATAGAACTGTTTCACATTTAAACTGAATGCAAACAAATGACTTATGCTAAATTGAAGTGATTGAAACAGAAATGTTTCATCATTTAACTTTGCTAAAGCAAATGACTGATGTTTAATTGAACTGTTAGTATCAAATAGCAATACTTGGAAACATTTAACTGTGTGCTAACAAGGGGTTAATCGTAAGTAGAAATATTCATATTAGATAGGAATATTATAATACCATGTCCAGAAAATCCGGCAAGCACACGCGCAACATACGGAACCACTGGACAGCTTTTTTGACGGTATTAGATATCATCAGCAGTGTATACCGTGATCTCCCCCACTGAAGATCGAACCATCGACCACATAATGCAGAGCCAAAATGTTGTGTGCAGTGCTTGTCGGATTTTCTGGTCATGGCAATTTAAATTATAATGTAATTACTCTATATAAAAAAATTTTTTTAAATTATATCTAGATAGAAATAAATAAAATCATTTAACCGTGTGCAAAAAATGAGCTCAGGTTCGTTTAAAAATGTTATCTACAAAATATATTTAGAAATGATATATATATGTATAAAAAAGATTTGGCATTAAATAACTTACGGTAGTTGATATGCCTTAAAACCAAACAAAAACCAAACTGAAAATGAATTACACTAAAACCTTCTTTTATCATTTACATCTCTAAATACTTGATTTTTTAAAAATTGGAGGTAGCACTTGCTGTTGGTGTTTTGCAAGGGGATACATTAGCCCCCATATCTGCTTAGACGCCGTAATTCGAACGTCAATACATCTAATCAAAGAAAATGGCTTTACGCTAAAAAAAAAAAATAGTCGAAAAGCAGTTGATACCCCACACAAACTATAACGGATCCAGACTACGCCGATGACGTAGCGCTTCTGGTCAATACACCTATCCAAGCCGAATCCCTGCTGCACGGCCTGGAGCAGGTGGCATTGGTTTCTATGTAAATGTAGACAAGACGGAGTATGCCAAAAAGGAGACCTCTTCACACTAAATGGTGGTTCTCTAAAGCTTGTAGACAGGTTCACCAACCTTGGAAGCAGTGTCTCATCTACTGAAAATGACATCAATATGCGACTAGAGAAGGGATGGACTGCTATCTATAGGTTATCGATCATATGGAAGTCAAACTAATTCGATAAAATAAAATATAATTATTAAAAAGCAGCCGTCGTGTCAATTCTACTATATGGATGCACCACATGGACGCTGACAAAGCGTATAGAGAAAACGCTAGACAGGAATTGCGCATGAATGCTACGAGCTTTATTGAACATACCTCGGAAATAACACCCCAAAAAACAGCAGCTGTACGGCCACTTACTTCCCATCTCTAAAACCATCCAAATAAGACGAACAAGACATGCGGAACTCATTAGCAACGACCTCTTATGGACCCCTTCACATGGACGTGCAAGTGTTGGGCGACTAATACGAACTTATCAACGATGGATGATAGAGACGAATGGCAAGAGAGAATCAAGGAAATCCATGTTAGCAGCAGATGATGATGATGATGAAGACTTTATTGTTATATACAGAAGTAAAATGTAAAAGAAAGTCATCTATATATGCGTGTGTGTATTTGTATGTGAGTTCTCTTTAATTATATATAAATATCTCCACTCCCTTTAACTGTCTATAGTCTCTTTATCTTAACTCGGCTCGTCTGAAAAGTAAAGTGACACGGTGTAGTTTGAACTATGGGCGAAAGTGCGATACGCAGACTATGTTATCTCTTAACATGTTACGCCAGGAGTTTATAGATGTAATCTCAGCTTTTTGTGACCTCATGCTTTTGTTTACACATCTCCTTCTTCGGGTCGTTCTGACTTAGGGTCGTTCATTTATTAGTACTGAACAACCGCACCAAAACTTGAAATTTTGGTTACGTTGGTCAGGTTGGGAAAAGGGTTTTCCCCAAGCACTTGAAATGCTTCTCTCAGTATATGTAAATAATTTCATTTCACGCATATGAGTTTTTGAGTGTCACAAAAGGTTTAAAGTGGGTCGCGAGGAGGTGAAAGATAAACACAGAAGCGGGAGGCCTTCAAAAAGCAGGACTGAGGTCAACGTCAAACTAGTAAGGCAAGTGGTTGATTGTTCGAATGACATAAAAAACAACGACCTGGAAGATTATCTTCGAAGATTTCGGCATATCTGAAAAGTAATGTCTTCCTATACAGAGCACCCGGAAGGTCCTGGTGTTACATATTCCACTATGACAGACCCGGATGTTCCAGCTCTGTAAAAACAGTGATGGCAGAATGCACCTGTGTAAACCAGAAGGCAGCGATGCGTAAGTGTACCGGCAATGTGTAGGCGTTGCGAAATTGTATATGTACTGGTGCCCGAAAAATCACTCAGACTCAGACCTGCGACCAGAAAAGATACGGTTAGTCACGGAGAGCGCGGGAGAGTGGTTAGGCAGTTCGCTCGGGCGGCGGTTAAGAAGTTATGGGTCAGTATAGCTGCGTCCAAGTCCTTCGAGTCCTTCTCCGTGTGTCTCCGTGTGTCCTCGTTTCCCTGTCTTTGTCTGCCTCTCTCTCACTTACGCCCGGTCCGACCGCTTACTTCCTTCATCGCAGCTATATAACTCTTGCCGAGAGAAACACCTCAATTCAATTGCTCTTGCTCCGTGTGACCTTTTTCTTTACCCCAAATTTAAAGGAGATCATTAAGGGTTGTTCTTTTGAAAGCGTGGAGCCTATAAAGAGAGCAGTGAAAAGGGAGTTGAGGCGCATCCTAGAAGAATTCTTCCAGTATTGCATAAAAGTGAGGCAGAGAAGGATAGGAAAGTTCTTTAAGCTCGAGGAGATTTCCTTGAAGGGATTTTAGCGCTGTCTTCCTTTTCCTATATCTTTATACGTATATATATAAAAATATGAACATTCTTTATTGGTACAAAGAAAGAAAAGTAAGCATTTCAAAATGAGTAGTTCTACTAAGATATATATATATATATATATATATATATAAGAATTATATATTTCTTTCATACATTGGAATATATTTCCAGCTGGTTGCTTTCGTTAGAAAACATTTGCTAATTTACCAGACATTTTGATTACATATGACACAAGGCCATATAAATGGGTCACCCTACGAGACTCGAAGTAAGATACGTATATAAAAGTATTTTACAATCATATGATGTATTCTTATAGGTGACCCGACGGCTTCCTTTTCCAAAGCTTCTACACCGAGGTGTAGGGGAAGGCACCACTCAGTTCCGTGGATTGGCCCACTTTACCCTTGATCCGAACCTTATAATGCTGAATATTAAGCAAGGCCACACCAAGTACCAGTCTTTGTTATGACTCAACCTGGGATTGAACCCTGGTTTCCCGGACCACTGACGGATACTCTACACATTTGACCAATTCTTATAATTAGATATTTTATATAATTGAATTGCTTTCTTGGGAATCCTATGGGTTATAGATCTGGGTTGCACCTTAAATATTTCAGATATGTGGTGATATCATACTGATCTGTGGCTGGGCGTTATCCCTCAAATATAAAGTTTGGTGTTTACGTAATAGCCCTGAAGATCCGTCACGTCGATTATACTATTGGCTTCTGTTAAAACGGAAATGTCAAAAATCTGCTGATATTTTCAGTCGCATTGGTTTTCAGCAGGCATTTGGAAAAGAAAAGACCTCCAGCCGATGTCTGTACTTGCTTGTGTATTTGACTAACTTCCCACTAAGTCAGAATGCTACACAAGGTCATTCTATAGTCATTCTAAATTGGTCAGTCATCTCATAAGATGTATAGCAATAACAAGGTCATTCTATAGTCGTTTGGTTTGGTTTAGTTTAGTTTGGTTTGGTTTGGTTTAGTCTGGTTTTGTTTTATGGCACATCAACCATGGAAAACCACAAATAATCCTTCCCTGTTCTGTATTTTATAAATAAATGCATTTTTGATGATATATGGTCAATAAGAATCAATTTTAAGCTTACAAATAAATAATTTTTAGTTTTTAATCCATTTTTATATATACAAACAGATCTATTTCAAATAATTCAGTTTAGCATTAGAACAATGTTTCAACGTTAAAACAGTTCTATTTCAAACAATTCATTTCAGCATAAGAGCACAATTTTAATGTAAAACATTTCCATTTCAAACAATTCAGTTTAGCATAATAAGTACACAATTTCAATGTCGGAAACAATTTTATTTCAAACAGTTCAATTTAGCATAACTACACAGTTTAGTTCTATTTGATCCACAGATTGGTGTTACAATTCTGGGCCAGAGTGGACCTGGGAGCGATGGCAATGAAGAGGTACTCCACATTTACCAAAGCTCCAACATTACTGGAACCTCACCATCAGATTGTTTTGTGTCCTAACCAGGACATTCATTCGGGGAGGAGGGGTCTTAATCCTTTGCAGAGAAGCAGTCGGTGTATTATACAGGCAACATTTTAAAGAAGGGAACCACGCACTAATCGATTCATGCGCAGCTGATCCCCCCAAATACTTAGCCCCATTGACATTCCCTTTTTTCAAGCGTTGAGCAATAAACTCAATCTTGCAAAGCAGGTAAAGCCTGGTTTGGCGGGGCGACCTCCTGAACCAAACTTTCATCTTTATCGCTCACCCTGCTCGAATGGGCCTGTAAACCTAGCTTTTCCTCCAGTGCCGTTCAAGTTACCAACGCTTTGCTCCATTGGTGTATGACGTGAAATTATAGATTTGACTTTGTCATTGAGAGGAGTGACACTTTATTAAACGACTGGGTCGAGATTTGGGGGTTTGCAATGAGGTAGACCCGCTTGCTGTTTTCTCATTAATCAAAAAACGAAGGGTAAAGGTTGCACCAAAAATACTGAAATTTTTGATCAGTTTGAATCGTTACATTCATTGCCTAGAATGTGTTGTATAATTAAGGAATGATTTTTTTTATATTAATCATTGTTCGTTAATTATATTTTATCATTCAGTTTTTGTTGGGCTTTGATCTATTCGGGTTAAGAGTTCAGGTGCATAGTAATTGGGTGCAGTTTTACGCTCGTGCGCAAAGGATATGACAATCACCATTTGTCATAATAAACCTCCAGACAGGAAATGGGGATGAAATGTGGATGACATGATGCCCGGAAGAGATGGTCTTAAGAATTTGAGAATTTTGAAAAAGAGTCAGTTGAGGGTTGAGATTGGACCATTGAGGCAGAGAATTGAGTTTCTGTCATTGAGGCAGAGGGTTGGACTCGGGCCGTTGAAGATTTAGTTGTTTTTTGGTTTTTTTTTATCTCTACAGACAGAGATCTTAGACATCACAAGATGCGCCGCACGTTGGGGATGGTCAGCATAAATGGTCAGCATAGTATGGTCAGTATAGTATGGTTAGCAAAGACTTTAAGAATTGTGTCTCTCTCCTCGTGTCGAAGAACCAAAGACAAGAAGTTAATGAACCCGTTCTTATCTGAAACAACAGAGTCCGCCTGTTTTTGTATTTGCCTGTTTTCGCCCGCATTTGTGTTTGCATGTGTGTTCTGGATCGATATAAGTATTATGGTCATGGCTATACAACAAATGTTTTCTAAACTAGGAAGAAGAGAGACAAAACCAAGTTGATACCATTTCTACGTAAAATGGCAAGTCTCTGAAATTAGTAGACCAGTTCGTTAAATACCTCGGTAGTAAAATCTCATCAACTGAAAGCAATGTCAATATACGCATCCGTAAAATACTATTGACAGTTTATCGATCATACCAAAATAGGATCTTTCTGATAAAATAAAAAAGGATCACTCCAAAGCAATAGCCATGTCAGAACTTCAATATGGCTGCACCAGTTGGACTGTAATGAAACGATTGGAGAAAAATCTAGACAAGAACTACATAAGAAGGCTGCGTTGTGTTTTAAACAAATCTTAGAAACAAAATCCTAGAAGACAGCATATTTATGGCTGCTACCTGACCGATAAAATGAAACGCAGTTTCTTCCAGGCAGCGGTCGTATCGATACTGTTATATGGATGCACTACTTGGACGCTATCTAAATGCCTGGAGAAGAAGCTAGAAGGCAATTACACTAGAATGTTGCGAGCAATATTGAACAAGTCCTGGCGGTAACACCCCACAAGGCACCAACTATACGGTCACCAACCTCCCATCACGAAAACTATCCAAGTTAGACGAACCAGACATGCCGGACACTGCTGGAGAAGCAGGGACGAGCTTTTAAGTGATGTACTCCTATGGACTCTCACATATGGCCGAACAAAAGCAGGACGACTAGCTCGAACATACATACAACAGCTATGTGAGGATACGGGATGTAGTCCAGAAGACCTGCCAGAGGCGATGAACGATAGGGAAATGTGGCGAGAGAGGGATATCCGTGCTAGCGGCACGACATGATGATGATGATGATGACAGTAAACACATACACATCCTCAGCTGTGGGTTAAATAGTACCACTACTGTTCATCTAGAAGGATGGCTTTGGCATTAAATAACCCATGAAGGTTGATATGTCATCAAACGAAACCATTATTGTTGGGGTGCAAACATCTAGTTGGAGTCATAGCATTACAAGCGTCTTTTTGAGAACCGTGGCGTCATAGCGATAGGGTCCTATTCATGTGTCACATTAACTCTGTGCAAACGAATGACTTATACTCAGTTGAATTGTTTGAAGTAGAACTGTTTGATAATTTATCTACGTACAAACAAATGATTGATGTTTAATTGAATTGTTTGGGATACATACCATTACTTGGAAATATTTTTCTGCGCAAAAAGAATGAGCTCGGGCTAGATTAAAAAAGTTATCAACAAAATATGTTTACAAATAATATATATATATGTGTGTGTGTGTGTGTGTGTGTGTGTGTGTGTGTGTTTGATTTGGCATTAAATAACCTACAATAGTTAATATGTTATAGAACCTACCCAAACTAAACAAATGACTTATGCTGAATTAAATTGCTTGAAATAGAACAGTTTGATCATTGAACTGTGTGTAAAAAATGCCTGACGTTTAATTGAATTATTAGTGATACATAGCAATATTTGGAACTAATTAACTTCGTTGACTTATGTTTATAAACGATATATATTTGATATATATGTATAAAGAGGATTTGGCATTAAATAACCTACAATGGTTGATATGCCATAAAAACCAACCAAAGCAAATCACATATACTTGATTTATATGTATAAAGAGGATTTGGTATTAAATAACCTACAATGATTGATATGCCATAAAACCCAACCAAAGCAAATCACATATATTTGGTTTATATGTATAAAGAGGATTTGGCATAAAATAACCGACAATGGTTGATATGCCATAAAACCCAACCCAAGCAAATCATTTCTATTTAAGAAGGATTTGGCATTAAATAACCTACAAAAGTTGATATGCCTTAAAAGCAAACCAAACCCTACTCGATATCTCCTTTATTTACCGTAAGTAACTGTTGAATATGTTTTATACCTTAAGGCATAATTTGTTCTTAATACTTTCCATCGCACTTGACTTACAAAATCGATATGAATATACAGGTCGACCTTGAAAACTATTGCTATAAAATATGGTTTTAAAAGGCTCGACTCATACACAAGTATAGATGGCATCCTATAAGCACTATTAATTTTGACACAAGGTCACACTTTTCTTATCCTAATAACGCAACAGATCAAGTGCAATGTATTGCTTATGCTTGCTTTTTTTTTATAAAATATTTTTAGAAGATAATATTACCTAAGGTTGAAATAAATCTTACGACTGAGACTTTCAATCGAGATTTTATGACTTTTTAAATATATATATATATATATATATATATATATATATTTTAACAAATGTAATTGGTTCATTCCTCGCAACGATTTTAATAACGTGACCTCGTTTGACTTTAAAAAAAATGAATACAGACATTCTACAGAGTATTGGACTAAAGATCCAAATATATAAGGTTTTAACTTTCAATGTCATTTTCACTAACATTGAATCAGCTGAGAGACATTCTGATTTCAAACACATGGTTTGTCTAAAATTTCAGTTCCCGTTGAAAAGAAAATGTGTTTCTTCTAGTGTGCATATCAGTTTGCAAATTGCTACACCAATTCGTTTAAGCATGCAAAACTAATAATCAGCGCAGTCATTCGTAAAAATGGGGGAAAAAGGGAAAAGAAAGAAAAAGACGAAAAAAAAAAAACATCCGTAAACCAAATAATGACAGAGAACAAACATGGACGTCATAGATTATAATTCCCAACTGGATATTCTAATTAGCGCGTGACATAAGCAACTTGATTGAAAAGGTGTTCTGAGATCGAACCTACATCAGGTATCAATAACATAACAATGGCTGGAGCGTAATGGCTACATTGGCCCAGCGGTTAGAGTGTTCGCCAATGGCCCGGGAGACCTGGGTTCAATCCCAGGTCGAGTCATACCAAAGACTTTAAAAATGGTACTTGATACCACCTTGCTTAACACTCAGCATTATAAGGTACGGTTCAAGGGTAAAGTGGAGCAATCCTGGGAATGGAGTAGCGCCCTCCCCTACACCTTGGTGTAGTAGCTATCGAAAAGGGAGCCTTCGGTTCACCCTCGTCTATGGTCGCTAACTTTACTTACTATATATATATATATATATATATGCAAAACAATGATTAATAGTAAATAGAATTATTTGTTTTAGATTAGAATACTTGAAACCATTTAACTGTGTACAAAGAATGGACCAAGGCTCGTTTTAAATTTAAAACATATGTATAAACAGGGTTTGGTTTTAAATAACCCGCAATGGTTGACATGCAATAAAAATGAACCAAACGAAACTAAGTGCATTAATTAATCTATGTTTTCACTGAATGGAAGCCATTATAAAAACAGGTATACCTCGGGTTACGTCGTTTCGAGTTAAGTCGTTTTCGATTTTACGTCATTTGTCGAAAATATATATATATGGAAAAATAATCAAGTTTAAGCCATTTTATTCAACTTTACATCCGTCCTCCTCAAATATTAAAACCGTAATATCACTAGAAAAGCGTTAAAAGCACATAAAATCATATTGTACAGTAAATTAGAATAAAAGTATATAAGTAGAGTAGAGTTGTCTCCCTTAGTCGAGGGTGACCAAAAGGCTCCCTTTTCGATAGATACTGCACCGAGGTGTAGGAGAGGGCTCTTCTCCTTTCCCTGGATTGCACCACTTAACCCTCGATACGTACCTTATATCGCTGAGTGTTAAGCAAGGAGGCATTCAGAACCATTTTTAAAGTCTTTGGTATGATGCGACCTGGGATTGAACCCAGGTCTCCTGGACCATGGGTGAACACTCTAACCACTAGACCAATGAGCCGGTTAAAATTATATAAAATCATATTGAAATACGTACATTTACAGTAAATGTTAATATAATCATCATAAATCCACAACCATCTACATCCGCGATGTAAATTGATAAATTGAATGTAAATATTGGTAAATTTTTCATAAATTAGCTAATATTCTACTACAGCAAAATAATTCTAAGAACTGTATTTGTTATTTAACCATATAAAATCATTTTATTTTATAATGTCTAAAAGAAAATTACATTCACAAATAGAGAGTCCGCAATGTATTGTAAAGATCGACAAATTGTAAACATCTACATTTACAAGTATGTATGTACATGTATTCGTAAATTTAGATTTTTTCTAAACTATATTAAATTATTTGTTTGTAAGCTTAAAATAGATTCTTATTGACTATATATAATTAAAAATGCATTTATAAATAAAATACAGAACTGGGAATGGTTATTTGTGGTTTAACCTCGTGATAAATAAATTTGGAGTAAGGTTACTGCGTTAGAAGGCTTGTCAGCAAATTCCACAAAGACTTCATTATATCTCGATGTAAAATTGCTGACATCATGGACACGCTGGTCTTTTTAATCTATACAGTTTTACAGACTGAAATCATTAATTTTGACAGTATTAAGCTTTGACGCATCGTGCTCCGGATGGTAAAAAATGAGAAGAAACCAAGTTCTTCATGAAACGCTAAAACAACACACGCAGGACACTGCTGGAGAAGCAGAGACGAGCTCATAAGTAATGTACTCCTATGAACCCCCACACATGACCGAGCAAAAGCAGGACGACCAGCTCGAACATACATACAGCAGCTGTGTGAGGATACGGGATGTAACCCTGAAGACCTGCTAGAAGCGATGAACGATCGGGAAAAGTGGCGAGAGAGGGTCAGGGATGACCGTGCTAGCGGCACACTTTGCGGGCAAAGAAATTAAGACGGAAATCTCAATTAGTTTTTCTAGTTTTATAAGAAGTATTAGAGTTTCAATGGTTCAGAGGTAGTAGATACATTTAAACATTTTTTTTTAGTCAAGAACGGATTTAACCAACGCTAACTACCAATTTAAAAACCATTTAGAGGCTCAGTGTACGCCAATGGCCCGGGAGACCGAGGTTCAATTCAAGGTCGAGTCATACCAAAGACTTAAAAAATGGTACTTGATACCTCCTTGCTTAACACTCAGCATTATGAGGTACGCATCAAGGGTAAAGTGGAGCAATCCAGGGAAATGAGTAGCGTCCTCCCTTACCCCTCGGTGTAGTAGCTATCGAAAAGGAAGCCTTCTGGTCGACCTCGACTACAGTTGCCAACTTTATTTACACAGTCGACATGTGTAGAAATCAAAGATCGTTGACCTACGTGACACACAAGATAAGAACAACATACACCGACTCACTTCCCATCCCTATCAAATGGGGGAAGAGAATATATATAGCTCTTCAAACCTATCCACTTCCTCTTTATATTGAGAGATTTTGAAAGGAGACGTTGGTGTTAACGGTCAAGAGAAGTAGGCATTTGCAGAGAAAGAGGTGTTTGGAGCTTATTACATTTTTATTGCCCGTATAAAATGTACAATAAAAATAACATATCTGAAAGACAATTTTGTTACACTTAAACTTCTTGTTTGTTGTTTTTGCTATTTTGTTTATTGCTGCTGACTTAAAATTATTGTTTCACTTAAGATTATTGTTCGCTAGCTTAGCGGTTAGAGTGTTCGCCAATGGCCCGGGAGACCGGGGTTCATACCAAAGCCATACCAAATACTAAAAAAAATGGTACTTGATCCCTCCTTGTTTAACCCTCAGCATTATAAGATATGGATCAAGGGTAAAGTGAAGCAATCCAGAGAAAAAAGTAGCGCCCTTCCTTACATCTTGGTGTTGTAGCTATTGAAGAGGGAACATTCGGGTCACCCTCGACTATAGTCACCAACTTTACTTAGCTCCGAACTCTGGGGGAAGGAGTAGCGCCCTCCCCTTGCACTTCGGTGTAGTAGCTATTGAAAAGGGAGCCTTCGGGTCACCCTCGACTATAGTCGCCAACTTTACTTACTTTACTTACCTCCTAAATACAGGCCCTGAAGCATTGTAGCTGACAAACACAAGACTACCCCTACAACAGTGTGTATCGACAATAAAATGGCTCTTCTTTCTTGGTGAGGCTTAGAACTTTTTAATGACTCTCATTTGTTTACTTAAGTGTAGTCAAACGCAAAACAGAACACTTGGTGAGGATCGTACTCAGTACAATAACGAATTGGTAGGTTATTCGCGCTTGTGTGTGTGTGTGTGTGCGCGCTAAAGTGCATACTCGTCTGCATACACACAATCACACACACACACACACACACTCAGATGTAAACGTCGATAAATGTATACAAACATGTATGTATATGTATGTGTGTGTGTGTGCGTATGGTCAATTTCATCTGTCAGCACACACTTGTGAATTAAATCAATCTTCATATCCCTGACACTCAAATAATGGGCAGTGACCGATAGTTGCCCGTGACGGACAACAGTAATCTGGTCTTTTAACTTCTGCCATTTCATGAAAAGCGATTTGTTCACCTCGTCTTCGGTGGATCTCAAGGGACTCACTCTAGTTCTTTTCGCCCAGTAACACGGGTCAAGTTAATTTGCCGTCAAAAGAATAACACGGCTACACTTTTACGAATATGAGTAATTGCCCATTCGGCTGGGGCTGTAGAATACACCAACTACTTTTCTGCAGAGGGGTAAGACCTTCCCCCAAAGAGTGCCCTGGATATAACACTAAACAAACAGTCTGATAGCGAGGTCCCAATAATGGTGGAGCTTTGGAGAATGCGGGTACCCCCTCATTGCCATCCCTCTCAGGTTCACTCTGGCCAGGAATGGTAGCACCTGATAGGGCTCTATCTATGGGTCAAACTGAGTTGTTTGAAATAGAACTATTTTTAAATAAAACTAAACTGTGTACTTATACAAAATTGATTTGTTTGAAATAGAATTGTTTTTGACATTGAATATGTGTACTTATGCGAAACTGAATTGTTTAAAATTTGTTTCGGTATTAAATGACCCTCAAAGGGTTGATATACCGTAAAACAAAATAACTAAGCTGCCACATGATTATATTCGCACACATATAGTAGGTAATCTGATTTCATAACAAAGTAATGAAAAATTCCTTTGTTATGCTAACACAAATCGTAACTTGACGCCAGTGGGAATAAAAAGGAGAGAGAGAGAGAGAGAGAGAGAGAGAGAGTAAGAGAGAGAGAGAGTGGTAGATTATAGAATTTAACTAGGTAGACCACACTGTTTAACTTGCTAGGCAATACAATAAATTATGGTAGACTACACTTTTTAACAGGATAGACTACATTATTTTTTAACTTGCTAGTATACATAGTTCAAAAGCCAAATCGTTTGGGACTGTAGAATATACCGACTGTATCTCTGCTGAGGGTTAAGACCCTCACTCCATCGAGTGTCCTGATATGACATTAAACAATCCGATGGTGAGGTTCCAGTAAAACTGGAGTTTTGGGGAATGTGGAGTACTCCTTCATAGCCATCGCTCTTAGGTCCTCTCTGGTCTGGAATGGTAGCACCTGATAGGGTCCTCTCCATGGGTCAAATATAACTGTTTGACATTTGAATTAAGTACAAGTAAATGACTTATGCTAAATTTAAATGTTAGAAACAGAACTGTTTCATCATTTAATTGGGTGTATGTACGAAATCATATATTTAATATATATGTAAAAATAGATTTTGGCATTAAATAACCAACAATGGTTGATATACCATAAAACCAAACTAAACCAAACCCACACAATTTAAGATGATAGACTACTCTAGAGATTACGGTAGACTACAGTTTTTAATTTGATAGAGTCCACTATTTAAGTTTAAATACTCCATAGCTGGAGGATAAGTCGTTTACCAATGTTATTTAGAAAGTGTGTTACAAATCATATATATATATCAAATATATATATATATATATATTTGGTATATATATGTATAAAGAGGATTTGGCATTACATAACCTACAATGGTTGACACACCATAAAACCAAACGGAACCAAAAGATTATCAATTTTTCATTGGCTGAAACTAATGTCGGAAAGTGATTCTGTTTATGATACCACCTTTAGCTCACTGATGTGTAATCGTTCTACGATAAAAAAAAATACGATATGTCATCATACTCAAATAGCCTTTCAACTGACGCCAAAAACTATGATATTTCATTATACATTTCAGCTGAAGCCAAAAATATGTCTAGAACAGTAGGGAACAACTTCCTTTTCTCCCTGACAGAGAACGAATTAGGAGAAAAAGACCAGTAGTAAAACCAGACATTTACCAGAACAGACCTGATAATTTTATTTCCGTGAAATTCGAAGCTTGCCAAATTCGAATGTTTTTCTCAACACAGAACTTCTTGGAACAAAGAAAATAATATACGCACATTCTACAAGACATTTAAGGACAAATACAAAGAGAAAATTCATATTAACGTAACCTTTCAAGATATACATTTTTATTAATTTCACTACGTGTCTTTCTGTTGTATATTAAACTTTTATCTAGGAGGTGCCCGTGGTGTAATTGTTATCGTCGTAGGAAACGAACACGGCGACACGAGTTCAAATCCTGGACGAAACTCATTGCATTTCACTTAGCACTAATACCCTTGGGAAAGGTATGAATCCAATTATTCTCCCTCCAGCTATGGGTAAATAGTAGGGCAGACTAGGTTCTTCAGCCTTGGTTAGGCAACTAGTCTAGGAGAAGGAAAACTCTGCTTAAAAATTGACCTTGTGTCATATCCTGCCCGAGCGGAGGGGTTGGTAAATAGGATTAAACTTTTATCTTATTACTTAAAATATTCGAACGATCGGTCTCATCTTCATTGTTATAATAACAAGGTTTGAGCCGTATGTTCTTCGGCCTTCTTCAGGTGTTTTATGTCGAACTCAGGAATCTTCAAATATCTCCAAATGAACCATTTATTTTAACCACAGAACACCCAGGTGTAAGGGAGGGTGCTACTCCATTCCCTGCATTATTCCACTTTACCATTGGCAAACACTCTACCTACTAGGCCATTGGTCGAAAGAGTAGAGTGTTCGCCAATGGTCTGGAAGACCGGGGTTCGATCCTAGGTCGAGTTATACCAAAGACTCAAAAAATGGTACTTGAAGCCGCTTTCCTTAACACTCAAAATTATAAGGTGCAGATCAATGGTAAAGTGGAGCAATACAGGCAATGGAGTAGCACCCTCCACCACAACTCGGTGTTTTAGCTAATGAAAAAGGGAGCCTTTGAGTCAACCTCGACTATGGTCGCTAACTTTAATTAACCACAAGGGTAAAATGTTCCAATTCTGTTAACTATAACCGAGTACAAGTGGTAAAGTAGGAATTCAGTTGTTGGGATTGAACCTACAACCTCCAAAAGACTTCACTAAGATACATCTTCAAGCTAATCGCAGTATCCACTGCACCAAGTGAATTTCTACAGAGAAGTAACGTTTTAAAAATAAACTATTCAGACACAATGTTTATATCACTCGTTATTACAAGTACGTATTCATTTAAATTATGCGTGCAGGTAACAGAGGCTGTTTACGGACCGTTTTTTTTTTTTTAAGATTTTATTATTTTTTAACGCTGTAAAAAGTCAAACAAAAAAAAATCCAAAAAACCAAAAAAAAAACCAAACAAAAACCAAACAAATCAGCAAAATAAAAAAAATAAATGAATTAACGTCGAAAATTTCAGTTTCGGTCGGCTGACATATGGTAATGATTTAAATATATTTTCTAAAGTTAAGAAATTGCTTAATTTCATTTTTGTCTAATTATTTGTGTACTGTTCTGTCTGTTTCAATGATTAGTGTTCTAGTCTCATGTAAAAGCCATAATTTTTTTAATTCCCAATTCAACATAACAAGTACACACATTTTAATTCGAAGAATCATATATCCTTATCCTTCACCCTTGACTTTTTGACAAGGTCAAACAATCCAAGTTTTTTAGTCAATTGAATAATAAAAGTTCATATAACAGTTAACCCCATTTAGAGTATTCGATCTATTGCCTTCATCTTTATTGTTATATTGACAACTTTTCGTCTGATCCATCCTTCGGCCTTCTTTAGGAAGTATGACATAATGGAATGCCACCATTTTATTGAAGACTTTTCCTATACTGTTTGTTTTGAGAAGAATATTTGTGCGGAAACTACGCCGAAAGAGAACTTAAGATAAAGTATCTTTTTTTTTTTTTTTCACAATGCCTTGTTTTCTTTAAACTTTAAAGACGAGCCCAAAATAAAAAAATTGATTTGATAAGAAAAGAATCAAAGGTGGACGGTCTGCGAAAAATTCACCCGGCTGATGTTCTTATTTAGAAATCATATATATATATATATGTGTGTGTGTGTGTGTGTGAGTAATTATATATACATATATATGTATGTGTATTATTTACATATGACTTCTTCAAGAAGGACACCAAACCATATATAAATATATATATATACATATATATGAACATACATATTTAGAATTATACACAAAAAAAGTCTGTTTTTCATGTTTCATGGGTTTTCCATACAACAATCTTCAAAGGTACGGGTGGTAAAAGTGGCCCGTCTAGTGTCAATATAGCGTGAGGTTTAGTCATGGGATACGGTGTTTCAGTGTGAGGCCTTTAGATGAAAGAATTACTTATCTAGGTGTGAGAACACGAGATATTCAAATGACAAAGGAAAAAAAAAGAAAAAATTTTTCTAAGATATTCTAAAATAGAAGAGTATAAATTAGTGGATTAAACGTATCCATCTCATATTTATAGGTTTATACGTACTCTGGTTTTATAGCATCGAGAACTTTTCATGCAAAAACGTTTCCTCTTAATCTACATATATATATATATATATATATATATATATATATACGTGTATGTGATTTCCCTGCAAAAAAGTGTTAATTTTTGTGCGAAAACCAGGCACGAGAAGCTGTAATTTTTGCATCTGTATTTTTTTATTTATCGACCAATCGGCGCATGCGCGCTCTTTTCAAAAATTCTTTGAGATAGTTCCCAAAATAATTTAAGAAATCTTTCCCCTTCTAGATTATTAAAAATACACTTTTTCACCAAGCAGAATTATAGATTAATTATCAACATTTTTTCAAAATTTAATTTTAAGTTTGTATTAATCTGATCATCATCATCATCATCATGTTGTGTCGTTAGCACGGATATCCCTGACCCTCTCTCGCCACTTCTCCTTATCTTTCATCGCCTCTGTCAGGTCTTCAGGGCTACATCCCGTATCCTCACATAGCTGCTGAATGTATGTTCGAGCTGGTCGTCCTGCTTTTGCCCGGCCATATGTGGGGGTCCATAAGAGTACATCACTTATGAGCTCGTCCCTGCTTCTCCAGCAGTGTCCTGCATAAAGAACGATAAAAATACATATTTCTTCAGTAAATATGGAATCATTCTGTGCTTACTCAACACATATCAGATTTTTTTTTAATGAAAATATAACATTCTTGTCCTTTAAGCATGCATTTAATTTCATCATCATAATCATCAAATCACGCTGACAGCACGCATTTCTCTGACTCTCTTTCTCCATCCGTTCCTATCATACATTGCTCCCATCAGGTCAGGTCGCCCTCGACTATGGTCATTAACTTTAACTAGCCACAGGCAGGGGTAGAATGATCTAAATCTGTTAACCATGACCGGGTGTAAGTGTTATAGTAAGTATTCCTTGTTATTCTTACCTATTGTTGGGATTGAACCTGCAACCTCCAGATGATTTCATTCAGAAGCACCTTCCAACTAAACGCCGTATCCACTGTGCCATGTGAATTTTTGGGACTCATAAACCGAATGTCTCCATCAACTCCTGAGATACTGCTCAACACAATCATGTCAGATATTTTTTCACCATAGTTCATATTGCAATTTTTATATCGAGCCTTTTTGGTTCCCAAATTGCATTTATCTCTACACTTAGACTACTCAAAAGGTTAGTGTATATACATGTTTGCCACGTACTGTAGCGTGTTCGGCAATGGCTCGGGAGACCAGGGTTCAATCCGAGGTCGAGCCATACCAAAGACTCAAAAAATGGTACTTGATGCTTCCTTACTTAACACTCAGCATTACAAGGTACATTTCAAGGGTAAAGTGGAGAAATCCGGGGGAAGGAGTAGGCCCCCCCTCTTCACCTCGGTGTAGTAGCTATTGAAAAGGGAGCCTTCGTGTCGCCTTCGACTACGGTATATTATATTGTTACCAATTTATCACTAACTGTATATTATACTGTAGTATGTTTGCCACTAACTGTATATTATATTGTTACCTTTTTGCCACTAACTGTATATTGTACTTTTGCATGTTTGCCACTAACTGTATATTATATTGTTACCTATTTGTCACTAACTGTATATTGTATTGTAGCATGTTTGCCACTAACTGTATATTATATTGTTACCTATTTGCCACTAACTGTATATTGTACTGTAGCATGTTTACCACTAACTGTATATCATATTGTTACCAATTTGCCATTTGTATATTATACTGTTGCATGTTTGCCACTAACTGTATACTATTATGTCATCAATTTGCCGCTAACTGTATATTATACTGTAGCATGTTTGCCACTAACTGTATATTATATTGTTACCTATTTGCCACTAACTGTATATTATATTGTTACCAATTTGCCACTAACTTTATTTTAATAAAGAAAGACCTCCGTAAGAAATTTTTCAGAAGATTAAAAACAGCCAGAAAAATAATGAATTAATAGATGATTTTCAAATGTAGAACCCAAAATGATTTATCCATACAACATAACTGTTAATAGTGTTAGAGCCAGCACATACTAGCCAAGAATCCCTGATCTGGATGGGTGGGGGTCAAAGCCCGTTTTGAGACACCAAAAGGGTGAATTTCATATATTTCCTATGAATACTATTTTATAAATATTGACTTGTAATAGGGTGGGAGCCTCGTATCATAGTTTGGAGGTCCCGTATCCTAGTTTCGTTGGGGTCACTTGAAGCCCTTTGTTACTTTATACTCTTTACAGCAATATCAATCGGACAAGAAGAATCGTTGTGCTGTATACCAGGTGAGAACAAGTGACAACAATACTTGTTCATTAAATTATAGAATCTCTTTTTATTTTATGGATTTTGTGACGAAATGGCTGTATGTTGGTCAGGAACTGCTAGTATTGAAACCATATCTTCAGGTTGTGATACATATCCAGTGAGCTTTACTTCGCGCTTCTTTCATGGAAGACTAATACATAACATGCTTCTCAACCCAAAACGGCATAATGTCTGTAGAATAATGGTTGACTTGAAAGTGGTCTGAAACACAAGTAAACTGGTGCAGATCAGATACACATTGGCATATACTGGATGTCTATATAGGTGAATAGACCCCACTCATTCAAATGTGTTGGGCATGTCTATCCTAGCAAAATGGACAAACCTACCTGCTGCATTAGGCACTCTTCTATAAATGAGGTAAGCTTACCTGGCTTGCTTTTCCCCAAGAAGGCTCTAGAAGGCAGCAATGTCAGCAGGTAAATCATTTGACTTCTACAATGTCCACTTTACTGACTGCCCTCCCCGACTGACTGCCAACTCTGACTGACCGCTAGGGTTGAAAACTCCCGTCTTTATATATTTTCCTAACGTCCATACATACCCTCCCACGCAATTCTCGCGGTATTTCCGTTGTCCCTTGCTTACTTTAAGACACAACTGCATATCCTGTATTTGAAATCCAATCAAATTGGCCATTCAAAGATCAATATATAACAATAATTTATTGGTTGATATTAAGGTTGTTTGCGAATGAAGTGATAACGTTTTTATTTCAGTGATATATACGTAAGTTTCTTCACTTTTGAAATTTATTACTAGAAGTTCAACTATGGCTTAGGACAGGGATGGGCTAACTTTTTGGTGGGAGAGCCGCATCATTGGCTTATGAGTTGTCCCGGAGCTGCATCTTTTAAAATCAAAAGAATTTAGTCTCGATTCAAGTGCAAGTGTTTATTCTTTAATATTTTAGAGGCACCCGCGGGCCGCACAGAACAGTGCAACGGGACACATGCGGTCTGCGGGACGTAGTTTGCCCACCTCTGGCTTAGGAAAATAAGGACTGATAGCATTTAGGTAATATAGAATTACAACGTACACACACACACACACACATATACAAACACGATTAAGAGAGAGAGAGAGAGAGAGAGAGAGAGAGAGAGAGAGATGAATAAAAGTGAAAAGAACAATTGTAATATTTTTTTCGTAGTTTATTTTTGAATTGGTCTTGACTAGCTTCGACTTATGACATCGTTAGAATAAGAAAAGCAAATCATAGCAAAGTTTTATTTCGAGCGACACACTTAAATATTATTAAAAAAATTAGCAATGTATTTAAAGTGTTCTAACTTAAGGAATAAAGAAATATCCTGACCAATTTGTAACCGAATGATAGCTCTGTAGGTTTTGTGTTTTGGTAAATGTCATTTTTGATCATTTCCGTTCAAGATGTAATGGATATGATAAAGAACTAGTAATCGGAATCCTTAATTGTTTCCTGAATCACTGTTGCAACAAGAACACAACGGGAGCACGGGGCGTTTTGTTAGGAAAAAAATGAATATTTGAAGTTATTTGCCCCTTTAAGGTTTTCAATTTCTTATATAATCAGTAGAAGAAAGTTTAATTTCAAAAATAATCTAGCTGTTTCTCCGGGCTTGAATGAAGCCTCTGAAGATGAAATACCAAAACTTCTTAAACTTTGCCTGTGTGAAATGACGGACTTTTCAATCGATTCTCGTTAGAATCACGCTTAAATATTTCATGATTAACTAAGTTAAAGGAAGTTCCTGTAATGCAAGTCAACGCGCCAACACCATATATAGACTGTCAGATTAAAAGTTGCTAGACCAACGCTCTTCCTCTGTCCATATCCACATGTTCTATAGAGGCAATTTGTCCGACAAATTGATTCCGACTCGAACGTATGGCAATTAAGACCATTCTTTTGATGTACACCAGACATGACATAATCTGATATTTCATTCTTTCCGTAGGCACCAGAGGCAACTTATTCTAGTGTTAGTTTAGGCTTGTTTCAAAGTCATTTTTCTTCATTTCATTAGAGGGTGGGGTGTTAAAGATGAAAAATGTCAGCGCTAGACTTCTATAGGGTTGGGTACCTTTAAGGATCTAATGCACTAAGTCTAACCCTCATTGGATACTTCACGCTTGTAGCCTTGTAACAGACTTAGCTAAGTTTAGTAAATATTTCTACCTGGTTATACAGGAGTGGAGACTGTTGTTAGTTCAGTGATTTCGATCTTTTCTAGGAAGCTTCCACTTGTAGCCTTGTGCCAGACTAAGCTAAGTTTAGTAAATTTTTCTACTAGGTTATCTTGGGTTGGATTCACATACTGTTGGAGACTATAAGTAGTTCAGTAAGTTCGTTCTACTGGGAAGCCCTTACTTGTAGCCTTGTATCTGACTTAGCTAAGTTTAGTAAAATTTTCTTAGCGATGGAGACTATTAGAAGTTCAGTTTGTTTGATCCTTGTTGGGAAATACTCATTTACAACCTGATGCCAGATTTAGCAAATTCTAATAAGATCTACTAGGTTACGCAAGGGTGAAGATTATTGGTCTTTCAGTGTGTTCAATCCTTACAGGGAAGCCTTCAATTGTAGCGGGGGTGTCCTCGTGGTGGAATAGTTAAAGCACTGGACTGCGGAATCATAATATGCGAGTTCGAACTCCAGTTGCGCTGTTACGTTCACTTTCGGACAAATTCTCTTGGTAAGGCATGAACCCCACTTTTATCCTATGGGTCAAATAGTACCCCTACTATTCTTCTAGAAAAGGTGGCTTTGGTATTAAATAACCCAAGAAGGTTGATATGCCATTAAACAACAGAACAAAAACAAATATTTCCCTTATAGCTTTGTGCCAGACTTAGATAAGTTTATAAATATTTCTAAAAAAGTTATTTAGGAGCGAGTCAGTAAGAGAGATACTACTGGAGCCAATCAATACCGCACTGCGTTAGATCCTCACTGGGAATCCTTCACTGGGGACCTTGTGTCAGACTTACGTAAGCTTACTGAATATCAGCGAAAACAGAAACAGTGATTGACTCAAGCTGATTAGTGAACAGAATTTAGGAAATTAGGTATCCGGCTCATTGGTCTAGTGGGTAGAGTGTTCGCCAATGGTCCGGGAGACCTGGGTTCAACCTCATGTCTCGTCATACCAAAGACTTTAAAAATGGTACTTGATACCTCCTTGCTTAACACTCAGCTATATAAGGTACGTATCAAGGATAAAGTGGAGCAATCCAGGGAAAGGAATAGCACCCTCCCGGATACCTTGGTGTAGTAGCTATTGAAAAGGGAGCCTTCGGGTCACCATCGAGTACGGTCAACAACTTTACTTTACTTTACTTTACTAATACCTAAACATGAGAACGCCAAGTTTAATGTTTTAAAATACATTTTTTTTCAATGCGGAGAGAGTTGTGGCTAATGTGCTGAACTGCAATATCGCAGTAAGAAAGTTCGAACTTCAGTGGTGGTATTATGTCTACTTTTGGACTAATACCCTCGGGTAAGATAGGAACCGCTTAGATTAAATAGTACCATAATTGTTCTTCTATAAGGAGGGCTTCGGTATGAAATAACCCAAGAAGGTTGATATGCCATTTCAACAAAGAAGCTATAATAGAAGGCAAATTAAGGGCAATTGCTTTATTTAAACTTCATTCAAGATAAATTAACTGTGTTTCAGGTAAGCTGAAGATTCTTTAGTATTAATACTGAACTGATCTTGGGGGTACAACTGTGTTCGACTTCACCACTGAAATCAAAATTTCTTTTCTACATTTTTACTGGACCTGGGAGCAATGTAAATGAAGGGGTGCTCCGCATTCCCCAAAGCCCTAGCATCATTGGAACCTCACCATCAGATTTTTTGTGTCATCTCCAGGACAGTCGGGTCTTACCTATCTGTAGAGATGCTGTTGGTATATTCTACAGCCCCAGCCGACGAGGCAATACACAGAGTTAATGTCAAAACAGTTTTATTTCAGATAATTCAGTTTAGTATAAGTACACGGTTTAGAGGTCAAAACAGTTTTATTTCAAGCTATTCAATTTAGCATAAATACGCAGTTTAGATGTCAGAACAGTTCTATTTCAAACAGTAAACTAAAGAAACCACGTTTTAATTCTATTTAACCCAGGACTCTTATCAGGCGCTACCATTCCGGATCAGAGTGGACTTGGGAGTGATGATAAAGAAGGGGCAATCTGCATTCCCCCAAACCCCCAGCATTACTCGAACCTTGCCATAAGATTGTTTAGTGTCATATCCAGGACATACGTTGGGGTGGGGGTCTTACCCCTCTGCAGAGAAGCAGTCGGTGTATTCTACAGCCCCAGTCGACTGGGCAATGTCGAAACGGTAATCACTACATCTAAATTAAAAAAATAATCAGAAGTAATATTTTTTTAGCATTGTAACTTCCAAGGTTGGACGTTGTAAACATATGTTTTGGGAGTAATATTAGCTTTTTCTATTAGATTAATTTGGTAAATGATATTGCCAATTATTCTTCGAGCAGTGGTAAAATTGGGTCGACTCAAATGAATATTATTTAGTTTCCTAATTTCATTTCTCTCCACTCTATTGCCCTTGTTCCTCTCAGCTATGGGAAAAATAATCGGGCAGACTGGGTTATTTAGCCTAAGTTAGGTGAACAATTTAGGAAAAAGGAAAATTTTGAATTTCAACTTGCTGTACTCCGCTTAAAACTTCTCCTTGTGTTGCATCCTCCCCACTGTAGAGGGGCTGGGAAAATACATACTAAACCAATCAATTTTTCAGACATAAATTTACCTGTTTCTTATGCCTCCTTGGGCATCTCCACTTTTTACTATCTTCTCGTATCAGCCATTATAAAAAAAGAATCTTTCAACAAAACGCATACACGTTTTATACAATGTTCTTATACAGAGGTGTCCTCCTGGTGTAATGGTTAAAGTGATGGGCTGCAGAATTGTAGTGAAGGAGTTCGAACTCCACTCGCGGTATTACGTTCATTTTCGGACAAATACTCTTCAAAAAGGTATGAACCCTTTATGAGTTAAATAGTACCACTAATATCCTTCTAAAAGGGTCGATTTGGCATTAAATAATCCGAGAAGTTTAATATGCCATTAAATCCCATCCCAAAAGAAAAACTTGACGAGAAGAAATATTGGTAAAACTGTTTACCATAATTAGAAATTCAACAATTGATTGAAAAACCGGTGATTGGATCAGACATTCTTGGAGGAGGGCATTTATGCACTCGTGCCCCGACCAATCTTATTGGTGACCACGTGAAAAAGTAGTGTTGCTAATATCCATACAATGTTTAATTTGTTTCGTTATAGGCATGTTGGAGAGCTTTGTACTCTTTTTTTTTAAATATATATCCCACAGAGAAGAAAAATTTCTTCAGACCCTGGAGAATGTTAATAGGTAACCTACAACATTTTCCCTTCCATTTATTTTTATGTTTGTTTCATTGACTGGCTTAAAATATTTTTCTAGTGTAAGGCATTTGCATATTGCTTTTTTTTTTAAATTCAAGTATCGACTCATTGTAATATAATGGCCGAGGGATTTCGTTTTATGCCTTTGGGTTTAGTTAGGCTGAGAACCTTTCGGCTCAGTGCATGAGTTACTTAGGTGCAACATTAACGCTGGTGTTCACGCGCGTGGACGGAGCGGACATGTCACTCAGAGATGTCACAATAGCCCAGATGGGAAACGGGGCAAGAGAGTGCGGGTGACGTCATGCACTGGAAGCGCGCAGAGGATTTTGGGGATTTTGAAAAAGTAAGTTGAGTTGAGAACTAGACACCGAACGAGAAGGGTCGACTTTCAAGGCTGGCAGAGGCCAGACGAATTTGCGCGCTACGGGTGCCGCACGATATGGGGGGCAGATGAAAAAGACAGAATAGAAAGAATGTGTATCTCTCTCCTTATATCGAAACCTTTAACTAAAAGGTAATAAAAGGTTTCGAACCTGAACTAAGAAGTCGTAAGTGTTTTTCGTGTTTCGGGATTCCTATGTTCTATGTATATATGTTATGAACATTCTATGTACGTTTCACATATCCGGATATTTGGCTATGTAACATCATTTGATGCGGATAAAATTCGACTCATCTTTATCATATTTACACAACCCCTCCGCTCGGGCAGGATATGACACAAGGTCAATTTTTAAGCGGAGTTTAACAGGTTTAAATTCAGAGTTTTCCTTCTCCTAGACTAGTTGCCTCATCAAGGCTGAAGAACCTAGTCTACCCTACTATTTACCCATAGCTGGAGGGAGAATAATTGGATTCATACCTTTCCCAAGAGTATTAGTGCTATGTGAAATGCAATCAGTCTCGTCCAGGATTTGAACTCGCGTCGCCGTGTCCACATCCTGGGACCATAACCATTACACCACGGGCACCTGAACTCATCTTCATTACTTATCGCACCGTCCCTTGTTGACTCATTTCGTACTAAAAAACCTCCTATATCACTTTTGAGCAGTAGAATCCCTATCTTTCCTTCCACAAAACATTGAACTTATTTTATGAACAACTTCTGCTGCTTTCAAGCCATATATAAATTCATAGGGAAGAAAAGCTTTAAAAATGAATTATTCTGACACAAAGTTTACTTCGCTCATTATTACAGGTACAACGTATTCATTTAAATAATGCTTGCAGGTAACAGAGGTTGTTTACAGAGAGTTGTTGTTTTTTTAAAAGTTTTTATCATTTTTTAGCGCAGTAAAAAGACCAAAACAAGCAAAAGAAAAAAAAAAAAAAAAAAAAAAAAAACAGAAACAAAACAAAACAAAAAAAAACACCAACAAATAAACAAAAGTAAATCAGCAAAATAAAAAAATAAATGAGTTAACGTCAAAAATTTCAGTTTCGGTCGGCAGACATATGGTAATAATTTAAATATATTTTCTAAAGTCAAGAAATTGCTTAATTTCATTTTTCTCTAATTATTTGTGTACTGTTCTGTCTGTTTCAATGATTAGTGTTCTAGTCTCATGTAAAAGCCATAATTTGTTTATTCTCAAGTCAACATGACAAGTACACACATTTTAATTCGAAGAATCATATATCCTTATCCTTCACCCTTGACTTTTTGACAAGGTCAAACAATCCAAGTTTTTTAGTCAATTGAATAATAAAAGTTCATATAACAGTTAACCCCATTTAGAGTATTCGATCTATTGCCTTCATCTTTATTGTTATATTGACAACTTTTCGGTTGATCCATCCTTCGGCCTTCTTTAGGAAGTATGACATAATGGAATGCCACCATTTTATTGAAGACTTTTCCTATACTGTTTGTTTTGAGAAGAATATTTGTGCGGAAACTACGCTGAAAGAGAACTTAAGATAAAGAATCTTTTTTTTTTTCACAATGCCTTGTTTTCTTTAAACTTTAAAGACGAGCCCAAAATAAAAAAAACTTGATTTTATGAGAAACGATTTGAAACCATACTATAAAGTATGACATAATGGTTTGCCGCCATTTTATTAAAGTGCAGTCGGTGTATTCTAAAGCCCCAGCCAACAGGGTAAGAATAATTACTTGAAATTATAATTGTTAACTAAGAATTTGTATTATTTTTTACTTGAAACAATATAACTATGTGCAAACTAATTATTGATATATTAGTGGTTACTTGAAAGCATATTATTGTGAATAAACTACTATCAGATAAGAATACTTAAAACCATACAATTGTGAATAAGTTATTTGTATTAGGAATATTTAATATGATATAACTTTATGCAAATAAACAATCAAATGAACAAACAAAAAAAATAAAACAGAAAACAAAAACACAAAAAATGTTAATTTAAATGCATAATGAATATGACTCCCTAACTTCTAGGTGTAAAATATCCCTAACAGGTTGTCATGCCGTTTAAAACAGTCAATTAAATTACATAGTATCATTATCAATGCTAAATGACGGTATGAGTTCATTTCTTTTTTTTTTTTTTTTTTTTAATATACCCTTTTTCAATTTTACGGGACGTTATCAAAAGGTTTTGCGTGTAAAGCAGTTTCAAGATGGCGTTTTTTCCTTCTTTCAGGCCGGTGATTCAATTGAAGAGATGTTTTGTGCGACCTTCCCTCCACGCCGATTAATCTTCATTAAGTGTTCTGTATGCTTAGAAACTTCATTTTTTTTGCGTTTCAAATGCAATTCGTTTAATCACCGAGTAGCTGTTTGAAAATATTGGGAGTTTAAAATTCATATTTTCACCAATGCAATCACATTTACCCAATCCCTCTGTGTGTTCTTTTCTCTATGAATGCGTGTGTGTATACTTGCTTACAAAACTAAGGTTACTGTTCGGTGACTGAAGCACCCCATTAGAGGAATGCCAACAGAGCCAAGAATTTTTATCACTACTTCGGATGGCTATCATATTTACCAACCCCTCCGCTCGGGCAGGATATGACACAAAGTCAATTTTTAAGCAGAGTTTAACAGGTTTGAATTCAGAGTTTTCCTTCTCCTAGACTAGTTGCCTCACCAAGGCTGAAGAACCCAGTCTTTCCTACTATTTACCCATCGCTGGAGGGAGAATAATTGGATTAATACCTTTCCCAAGGGTATTAGTGCTATGTGAAATGCTATGTCTTGTCCTGGATTTGAACTCGTGTCACCGTGTCCATTTCCTACGACCAATGCAATAGTTATTTATTATTTATTCATGTATTCTACATCAGTACAAAACGTTTTCTTGGTCGCCTAATTTGTAACATGTTATCTAACTGACTCGGAGTGGTAGTACTTCCAGGTCGACTCTGACTCGAAGAGGTCGTATATATTGGTCAAGTAATTGTTCAATCCCAGGTCGAGTCATACGAAAGACTCAAAAAATTGCACTTGATACCTCCTTGCTTAACACTCAGCATTATAATGTAGGGATCAAGGGTAAAGTGGAGCATTCCAGGGAAAGGAGTAGCGCCCTCCCCCTACACCTCGGTGTAGTAGCTATCGAAAAGAGAGCCTTTGGGCCGCCCTCGAGTACGGTCGCCAGATTTACAACTTTACTTGATATGCTTAGAAATTATTCGTATTCGATAGGACTGCGTGCAGCCTTCACTATAAAAAAAAAAAAAAGAAAAGAAAGAAAAAAAAAGAGACAACGCAAAAACAAAAACTCTTTAGAAGCAGCAATACGAAATATATAGATATGAATGAATAATGAAAGCGATTCCTTAACCTTTTGTCATAAAATAACCTTAGACGGTTTGACGTGCCCTTAATGCAAATCAATCAATCTCTATGTAAAAATATCTTGTAACGATAGAGAAAGGTGGATACATGTCTATTTACAATGGACATGAGAGAATTCTTTATAAAAATAGAATCCAAAATATATAAAATCTAACTGGGCAAATATGTAAAATCTAACTGGACAAATAGAATAATAAGCATATTTTTTTATTCTTTTAGTCAAAATTACTAATATTTGCTTTGGCTGCCATTAATTGATATTTTGTTTTTGCCTCGACAATTAAATATTAAATGACATTAAAACAGATATTATTAGCTATTATTTATTACCAAACTCTACAACATTGAAACTCGGTAACAAAAAAATATGAATATATAGCAGTCCAAAAAAGTGAACAATTTATGTAAATTCAGAGAGTTTTATTTTTTAACTTCAGATGTATTTCAATTCTTGGTATTTTTTGTCGTCGAAAGACATGTTAAGCCGTTTACACACACTTTGTCAATCAACATATGCTTCGTACACGGACATCCCAAGAAAGAATTAAATTTATATGGCAGACAAGACTTCTGCGTAATCTATATGCAAATGAAACAGGAATTTCGCTGAGAAGTCCGCGTATGTTGGTTATAGCTTTTGTTCCTGTTTTTCTAGACGACTCGATATTTTATTAAGAATGACGTCTGTATGTCTTCATTGAAGCCATCGTCTGCTGACATAGCATTTTTCTTTTTATGTACATCTAAAACCAAAACGAGGTTCACGGACAAACACGAGTCGCGTTCATTTCCTTTTTCCTTAAGTCCGTTTTTGTCAACCATTCATTTATCTTTGTCAACTGTCGTTTCTTTTCCTTGCTATTGCTAATTTATTACCCCCAGGATTTTTTTTCTTTTTTTTGTTTTTCTTTCAATTGTTTAAATTTTTCTTTTTCTTTTTTTTCTGAAAATATTTCTTTCTTTGTCCACTTTCTTTTTTTCTTATTTTTCTTTATGGAAGTTTTTTTTCTCTTTCCTTCGTTTCTATCCTTCTATCAAATCTTTCTTTTTTTAAATTTTTCTTCAAATCTTTATTTTTATTTATTTATTCATTTTTAATTTTTTTTTTAGAGTTCGATCGGTTTTTTTTATTCTTCAACCTGATCAATCTTATAAAGCTTCCTTCATTTCTGCCTCTCCGAACTTCTTCCTTTGTCTCCTTTATTCCATCTAATTGTCTGTTTTGTCCTAATTTTCTAAATATTACCCCAGTGAAAACGACAAACCTGACTTTGAGGACGTCATTTACTGTCCATTATTCGCCATTTGTGTCAGTTTTATTCATTCTGTGTGCTTTTCTCCATGGCTTTCCACCTAAAAAAATTCTTTACAATCTTTTTATGATTGAAGCTGACGCTATTTTATTATAAAAAATTATAAGATATTTGAGACAAAATTAAGCAAACAACATTTTTACAGGATTTATAACAAATAAAAAAAAGATAAAATAAAATATGGTATTATCTTCGTTTATAAATATAACAAACCTTGTCATCAATATATATATATATATATATATATATATATATATATATATATATATATATATATATATATATATATATATATCTATTGTCATCCACAGACAGATCTGTTTCGTTCTATCAGAACTCATTATTTTTTTGAAGGACTCACGAATATATATATATATATATATATATATATATATATATATATTCGTGAGTCCTTCAAAAAAATTTGAAGTCTCACCCAGAAAGAAGAGCCATAGCAAAACATTTTTGTTTTGACAACACACTACAACTATTTTTTTTTAAATCCACTTAAAAAAAAGAACTTCAATTATTATTTTGATTACCAACATCGCAGGAATATTAAAATTGATTTAATTCTTGTTTGGTTCGTGTTTGGCAAATTCATTCTTGTGGATTCAGCCCAGTCATTTGCGGCTATACATCGACTGCATCTCTACAAAAGCTCCCCCCTGCTAACGAGTGGACTGATATGATATTAAACAATCTGATAGCGTGGTTCAAGCCTTGGAGATTTGGAAATGTTGAGTACTTCTTCATTGCCATGGGTCCTTGGTCCACTTTAATATAAAGTGGTAGCACCTGATTGGTCCTCTCTATGTATCAAATAGTACAAACAAATGGCAATCCAACACTGATAATTCAATTAGATATAATCATATAGTTAAATATTTTCAAGTCTTACTATATAATACTAATAATTCTATCAAATATTAATAATTTGTTTGTATACAGTGAGATGGTTTTACCTATTTCTCTTTAAGACTAGGATTCTATTAAACATTAAACATTTATTTGCATATATTTAAATGGTTTCAATTATATCTATTTAAGATAAGTAAAGCAGTAAATAAAGTTGGCGACTGTAGTTGAGGGTGACCTGAAGGCTCCCTTTTCGATAGCTACTACACCAAGGTATAGGGAAGGGCGCTACTCCTTTTCCAGGATTGACCAACTTTACCCTTGATTAGTACTTTATAATGCTTAGTGTTAAGCAAAGAGGTATCAAGTACCATTTTTAAAGTTTTCGTTATGACCCGACCTGGGATTGAACCCAGTCTCCCGGACCATTGGCGAGCATTCCAATCTAATACGAAGAATTTGCTCACAGCTGCGTTTTGTAGATGATTAAACAATTCTATTTGACGCAGAGATGGGACCCAAACAGGTAAAGGGAGTCTCAAAATCCAAACCACAGCAGTGTCAAAATCAGCTTTTATACTGGGTGTCTAAAAATAGATGTAACCCATTTATATGAAAATGATTTATTGCGGAGGAAAGCACAATGGCGGTCATTTGGATGGTTTGGTTTGGTCTCTTTGTTTAATGGCATATCAACCTTTGTAGGTTATTTAATGCCAAAGCCATTCTCCTAGAAGAACATTAGTGGTGCTATTTAACCCATAGCTCGTAGGATAAGGGGGTTCATACCTTTCCCAAGGGTATTTGCCCGAAAGTGAACGTAATAGCGCGACTGGAGTTTGAACTCGCATACTACGATTCCGAAGTCCATTGCTTTAACCATTACACCACGAGGACACCCCCCCCCTGTCATTTGGAACACATCCTGTAAAAAATGCATTCTTCGAGCAAGAGGCATTTTTTTTCTAAATTGTTATTACCAGCTTCCAGCACATGCAATCTTTTTTTGAGTTGCTTGTTTCGGTAATAAATCATTATTATTAATGGTTTGCATCTATTTTGAGACAGCTTTATATGATTTTGTCTCCGAATGTGGTGACGCAAAATATTTTTCTTCTCTTGTCAAAGGCATTGTGATCGAGGATCAATGGTTGTTATATTATTCTATTTTCAAATCTGAAACAAAAAAGGACACAACATTATTATTAGTAGAGTTATAAGCAGTCACATGGATCCCATGTATATTGAGACATCCTGCATATAAATAAACCAGGAAGTGTTGACATGCCATAAAATCAACTTACCCAAATCAAGTATCAGGGTTTCTTCATCCTGCAAAGAGCACCGTATATCTACATTTTCCTCTTAAGTCTTTTTTGTATCGTTATCCGATTTCTGTAATGCTACTGAATATATATATACATATATATATACTGCCCTACCCCTATATATATATTTGGACGCTGACTAAACGGCTGGAGAAGAAGCTAGACGGCAATTATACAAGGATGTTGAGAGCAATACTGGACAAGTCCAGGCAGCAACACCCCACAAGGCACCAACTATACGGTCACCTACCACCTATCACGAAAACTATCCAAGCTAGACGAACCAGACATGCCGGACACTGCTGGAGAAGCAAGGACGAGCTCGTAAGTGATGTACTCCTGTGGACCCCCGCATATGGCCAATCAAAAGCAGGACGACCAGCTCGAACATACATACAGCAGTTACGTGAGGATACGGGATGTAGCCCTGAAGACCTGCCAGGGGCGATGAACGATAGGGAGAAGTGGAGAGAGAGGGTCAGGGATATCCGTGCTGGCCGCACGACATGATGATGATATACTCTCTTACCCCTATATATATATATATACTCCCCTACCCCTATATATATACTCCCCTACCCCTATATATATATATACTCCCCTACCCTATATATACTCCCCTACCCCTATATATATATATATACTCCCCTATATATACTCCCCTACCCCCTTAGGGTTGAGTTCTCTAGCGAATGAAGTAATCGTATTGCCATTAGCGTTTATTGCAAGTCTGTTCATATATGAATTGTGGTCTCGGTAGCCGTTAAACGGATGTATGTAAACAATAGCAATTGGGATTCGTAACCGTTTAAAATTTACTTCGCTGCTACTGGCCCCTTGTGGCTGAAGGTTAGAGGCTTGGATTGGCGTTTGAGTCAACCGGGTTTCGATCCCTGCTACGGGAAGCTAAAATGTCTAGCCACACTGATGAGTTCTGATAGAACGAAACAGATCTGTCAGTGGATGACTATATATATATATATATATGTGTGTGTGTATGTGTGTGTGTATGCTGGTGCATTCGTGCTTTTTTATGCGTGTGTATGTGTGTGGATGGTTCTGTTCTGCCATGAAAGAAACTAAAACACATTAAGACAGATCTTAACGTGAATCCTTTGCATCAGTCTTTAAATTACAAGGAGACATTTTTTTAAGAAAAGAAAGTGAATTACATTTCAATGTATTTACGTATAACGTTCTATCACAATAACGATAGAATTTCTCATTAGCCAGTTCATATATCCCTTTGTAGTATAATATCCTGGTAACGTAGAAAAATGTTACCTACACGACACACATACACACACCACATATACACGTGTGTATGTGTGTGTCAGAATAGCGTACACACAGAGTCAACAAAGATTAGTAACAGTCAGTTTCTCGCCGATGCTGTCGTCAGACCAAGACATGGTCCAACGAGAAAATAACTGACAAGTTCCATTGGCTGTGTCTACACAATTCTAAATTGGATATTGTATACCGGGGGAAGAAGAAGAGAGACGATAATGCTTATATGTGTGATAACATAATCTTCTTTTCTTGTCTTCTATTACGAAATAGTCGACATGGTTTCGTGAGGAAAGAGTCGGAACCACTAATATATACACACACAGAAAGATACGGAATCTTCAGAAAACTTTTTCGCTATCGTTCTGCCTTAACGAGACTGTTACATTTAATCATCACCATTTCTCTCTTCCTCGTGCTACTTCCAACTCAAACATCTTCTCATCTCAGCTTCTATACCTGATAATCATATCTGTTTAAGGGAGACTGTTTCTTCACATTTCTATGCATTTAATCATCTTAGTTTCTATTTGTTTTTCAATTACAGAGCCTTCGCTAGACACTCCTATTTTCTTCAGGGATGATTTCCATTTTCGACTCTGGAGAGTCTTGTACGTTTCAGACTTTTCTCTTCCTCATAGCCCTGGGCTGTCTGGCCCACAGCCAGTGCCTAAAGCTGCATGACGTCTAGTCTCTTTTCTGCCGACTCCCATCTTCTCTCTCCCTTCTGCCCGAGGTCGAAAATCTTCCGTCGTAATAAAATTTTTCCCGACGCCTCCGTACCTCGTGAGGACTATTCCTTTCGGCATTTCACCGACGCAATTCACTTTGCATTTCCGCCGTCATTTATTTACCTTAATGTTGTATATTGACCTCCGACTCGGCCGGGTTGTCAAAATAGGAAATGCACCAGTGTAAATAACAGGTGCATCCGGCCGAGGAATATCAGGATATTATAACCTTGACCGTGGATAGGTTGAATGAGTGTGAAATTGTGACGCCCACAAGAAGAAGGTGTGCGTTGAACTATTATATAACTCGGTGAAGACAGGAAGTCAGTTAGTTTGGAGACCAGAGCAGTTGGAGACAAGTTGCGGTAGAGAAAGCAAGCTCCCAGCAGAGGGGGCCCTCAGCCCCCCCGATTAATCAGTTGGGGATCAGACGAGTTGGAGATAAGATGCGGTAGAGAAAACCAGCACGCAGAGAGGCTGGGCCCCAGGCCCCCGGTTGAGCAGCCCAGGAGAACGGGAAAGAAACGCTGATGGCCATAAGAGTGGGGGTCAATATGTTACAGTTCTGTCCGGTCTCCAACTCCCTCTCACACACAACCCTTTCAAATAAAGTGAGAGGTGTATTTTTCTAAGAACTGTGTAGCTCGTCTTTATTGTGTCGTCGTTATGATTCTGCATGCATATGTAGATGTATATGTATTATGTGTTTGTATAGTTAGTCATGGTCATGGATATAGCTATACAACATTAAGATACAGGTGCATCCTGTTTTGATATCCACATAACTTTCATGGCTTGTCAAAGGTCAAATATCAAACAATATGCTCTATCACTGATATTGAGCATTCGGTCATGCTACTCAATGACCTGCATTCCCTTCTTCGTCCTACCAAGTTGGGGGGTGCATTTACCAGAAGTGCTATGCCATCGGCGTAGTCGGCGTCGGTAATTGTTTTTTGCGGGGTACTATCAGCCATTTTATGAGAATCTAACTCAGCAAGCAATTGCTTGCTAGTCTCTGTAAAATAATCTCTTGGTAATTAAGTTTGGCTTAGTTTTGGCACTAAATCATTGGCATAAGGCACCTAGTGAGGAGCAAACTCACAATGTTGTGCGAAATTAATCAATCTGAGCTCAGTAATGCTACTTTTCAGAAGATTTACAAGTTTTGTAAGACGACCTCAGACCGTCATCTCATCGATCAACTTTCTTTCAGCTGGTTATATTTGGGTCACTACCCTCGACAACTCTTACCCCCCAAAAAATCTGCGTGTTTGGGGAAGCGTCTGGGTGTTGGCTGGCAGGATATAAAAAGGTGACGGGTGGCGCGGAGTATGTACACCTAAACTAGTTGACCTTTTAGCAAACATGAACACCAGTAAGGGCAGACTGTTCTCGACAGTCTGGCTCCATTCACGAAGGAACCGCAGATGAAGTGACTTATTTTCTGCTAAATATCTTATCTGCTGATTTTAAGATTCTAAAGGGCGATTCTCACAAATGTTATCACATCGTTTCTATCATAATATCGAAATTTAAAAAGGCCATAAGAGCTGGGGTCCCAATTCAGAATCGAAATCACGAGTGTCTTAATGACATCTCGTGGTATTTGTTAACTATTGTTTCACGGCAAAGCGTCATTTATAAGATTATGGCACAGTGTCATAGTACCCTGTGAGGATCAAACTCATTCCTAGTGTGATGATGCATGATATTAAGAAAATAATACGACAAACATATTTTCCCCAGTATATCTCCCATTTTTAGAGTTAAAACTGCAAAACGGTCATCAAGCTAAGTCTCTCGTATATCATTTTTCGTAAATTAACTTTAGATAAAAAAACAAAGTGGAGCAGAAGTAATGGGACAGTCAAGGATATCATTATATATATATCAAACTCACTGCACTCTACGTATACGCACGGACACACAAACACATACACACAACTGTGCCGCACACATTCACACATACACACGTACATAAAACTATCTATCTACATATACATATATATATATATATATATATATGTGTGTGTGTGTGTGTGTGTGTGTGTGACCGGTTTTTGCTTTTCTTAAAGAAATTGCTCTGTGATGTCAGTTACATTGAGCTCTTTACCAGGAAAATTTAAATGTTCATTCGTGAATGATTTTTTGTACTGACGGAATTATTCCCGACTCCGGTTTAACTGGACCGAATAATATATATATATATATATATATATATATATATATATATATATATATATATACATTGATTAACTGTCCATGATACAATACATATAGGTTAACAAAATATACAAAATCATATAAAGGTATGATTTATAATTATTTACTGTCTACTTATAACTGCAATACACTACGCCATACGCAAACAACCCCGCAAACAATATATTTAATCCTTATATGTACCATCATACACACAAAAATCGCATCGACTGTCATACGTATCCGCAAATGTAAGATAAATTCTCAAAAAAAGAAAACATTCTCTCTGAACAACAGACAGCTACGAGAATGTATAATAAAAAACAACAGGGATACATCATTCATTATTTTACACCTGACAGCAAAAGAAAATATAATCAGACAAATTACCCGAGGTATAGCAACCACACGGTAAGAAACCATTTTTGTAAGAAGTACAAGTAGAACAAAAAGACCAGTCAAGGTAACATACGAAATAAAACCAACAACATAAAACCCCTAAAAATCTGTCTCTCGAAATATAAATTAAGCAAAAATAGAATTGATCTATCAAATTTTGGACAAAAATATTGCCCCACTCCGCCACAAAAAACAATGTAAGAAAATTAAAAAGGGATCACAAAGATCAATTATTCGTCACCTGTAATAATGTTCTTCAGAAACGTCTCATTTCTTTCACTTGAAAGAAAACTTGTTGCAATGAATATGCGATCTTCCTTATTCTTCTCATTATGTGTATGACGACTCCCGAACGTCCAGCTTTCTTACTTTTCCAATCGATTTTCAAGTAATGGCAGATTGTGGATTCGGATGTGTTGAGTTCAGTTCTCAAGTGTTTTTTGTGTGGATTGCATTTTACCTTGTAAAGTTGGCGACCTTAGTCGAAGGCAACCCGAAGGCTCCCATTTCAATAGCTACTACCCCAAGGTGTAGGGGGAAGGCGATACTCCTTTCCCTGGATAACTCCAATTTACCCTTGATCCGTATCTTATAATGCTGAGTAATATGAGAAGGTATCAAGTACCATTTTTTAAGTCATGGTATGACTCGACCTGGGATTGGCTTACACTAGGCCAATGAGCCTCTAAAAGGGAAACCGGGGTTCAATCCTTGGTCGAGTCATACCAAAGACTTAAAAAATGGTACTTGATGCTACCTTGCTTAGCATTATAAGGTAAGGATCAAGGATAAAGTAGGGGAATCCAGAGAATGGAGCAGTGACCACCCTACACCTCGGTGTAATAGCTATTGAAAGGGGAGCCTTCGGGTCACCCTCGACTAAGGTGGCCAACTTTACAGCATTTTTCCAATTCTCTTAAAGGGTCTTGATCGAGGTCTGATGGACATCTTGGTCTAGTTCCATGTCTCAGTGTCATCTCACGAAAACAAAACTTTGAAAATTAGTTTCGGACTTGGCAGGTTGGAATGGCCTCTTATCCATAAACACTTGAAATTTTTTTAGCTATTTCTGTAGCGAATTTGTTATTCTTAAAATCCCTCATATAATATGTCAAATATGTACTTTCAATTCGATTATTTTAGGGACTTTAGATCAATGGTCTAGTGGGTGGAGTGTTATCCAATGGTCTGGGAGACATGGGTTCAATCCCAGGTCGAGTCATACCAAAGACTTTAAAAATGGTACTTGATACCTCCTTGCTTAATACTCAGCAATATAAGGTGCGTATCAAGGGTAAAGTGGAGCAATTCAGGGAAAAGAGTAGTGCCCTCCCCTACACCTCCCCTACACCTCTGTGTAGTAGCTTTCGAAAAGGGAGCTTTTTGGTTACCCTCAACTAAGGTCACCAACATCTATAGCATTGATAATTATCTAAAGCCAAATCCTGTGGTGTGTGTGAGAATGTATATATATATATATATAATTTTTTAAGTGAATAGTTTGTAGGTAACTTTATTTTCAAAGTCATTTGTAAGTTCTTAAAAACAAATTGTTTTTAGTCTTCACCATTGCAAAATTGGAGTGAATCAAAAGTTTTGCAATATGAGTTAATTTGCAGTGAGTATATCGTATAGACCGGCTCATTGGCCTAGTGGGTAGGGTGTTCGCCAATGATCCGGGAGACCGGGGTTCAATCCAAGGTCGCGTCATACAAAGACTTTAAAAATGGTATTTGATACCTCCTTGTTTAACACTCAGCAATATAAGGTACATATCGAGGGTAAAAGTGAAGCAATCCAGGGAAAGGAGTAGCGCCCTCCTCTACACCTCGGTGTAGTAGCTATTGAAAAGGGAGCCTTCTGGTCGCTTTCGACTACGGTCGCTAACTTTACTTACTTGCTTAGATCATAGATTAACCTATGATGCACACTCTTTCATTGTTGAAATAAGAATGACCGATGGAGACTCTCTTTAATCAGGTAATTTCCGGTTGAGTATAAAACGATGGAAGTTTGAAACACATGGTTACAACTTGTTTTTAAAGAACGGAAATTATTAATAACTTAATCCAATATTTATCTTAAACCCCGAGACACTCAATAATACCTTCATTTTATGAGCCATCACCCAAAAAAGCTTGAAAAACTCCATCTCCTAATTCCTGACTTGTAGGATCTGCATCAGATTCACCAATAAAACCCTCGGGGGTCCGCTTAGAAGAACCTCGTAAAACCCTCCATCAGAGAGGATATCTCAAAATAAAAAGTAAAGTTGGCGACGGTAGGCTCCCTTTTCAATAGCTACTATACCGAGGTGTAAGAGAGAGCAATACTCCGTTTCTCAGATTTCTCCACTTTACCCTTGATCTATACTTTATAATACTGAGTGTTAAGCAAGGAAGGATCAAGTTCCCTTTTTCTGAGTCTTTAGTACAACTTCACACAGGATTGAACCCAGGTCTCCCTGGCTATTAACGAATTCTCTAACCATGATGCCAATGGGGCGGTATAAATTAGCAGAAAAATATCATTAGAACAACCAGGAACCCCGGAAAACATAGCATCTAACAACCCTTAGCATCTATGCTGTAGATGTTGGTTTCAACATACAACAAAAACAACCTTGAATTATTCACGGAAATATCAAGAAACTTAGATCAACTTAAAAAATGGTAGAATTAGAAATATTTGACAAAACAAAAATAGTTAAAAGCAAACGACCGTCAAAGAATTTAAAATATTCACTCACCTCATCTATGTTTTGGAAACACATAATGCATGGATTCTCAAAATAGGGACTCCGGACATATATATATATATATATATATAGTTATCTACTATGATCAGCTTTGATTAGTACAAGGTGAGAGTAATAGGAGACTCGTTGCGGCTCAAATTCACTACACCAATGAATTGGCCCATGAGATAAGCTTGCCAACTATCACACTTCGCTCTTTCCCTATGAGAAATATCGAAGGGACCAAGCATTTTTTGTGACGGTTACGCATGAGTCTCGATTCGTACACGCTCACCCTATAAAATGACCTTGTGTCAAATCCAGCCTGATAGGAGGTAAGATAAATATCTTACTGACCATCACTTTACGGCTAGCAAATAAAAGTAGAATCAAATTAGTCTCGTGATCGTATTGTGATTGAGCACTTCACCTAGTGAAATGTTTAGCAAACAACAAAAGCAAAAAATTACTCGAGACTTTGGTTTTTAGGCATATCAACCATTTTAGGTTATGTAATGCCAAATCCCTTATATATATATATATATATATATATATATATATATATATTAAATATATACATATAATTTGTAAACCCATTTTTTAGATAACATTCTAAAAGAAAGCTTGAGGCCTTCTTTGCACTCGATTTAATGGTTTAAAGTATTGCTATATAACAGTTACAATTTAACATCAGCCATTTGTTTGCATATAGTTTGTTATATTTGACTCATAGATAGGAACCTATCAGGTGCTACCACTCCGGGTCAGAGTGGACTTGCGAGTAATAGCAATAAACTCCACATTCCCCAAATCTCCAAGATTAGAGCCTCACCATCGGATTATTTGATGACATATTCTGGACACTCGTCGTGGGAGGATCCTACCTCTTTGCAGAGATGCAGTCAGTGTATTCTACAGCCTCAGCCGACTGGGCCACTCGTAGGGTTATCTAACCCTTCTGCATAGAAGTAGTTGGTGTACAACCCCAGCCGACTGGGCTTTCGCGAGTTTTATTTTCACAGGGGTTCCTATACATCTCGCCTTGTGCTACAACAAGGCAAAGGTCAGAAAATAACTATCGTATTGTTATAATCGATCTTACTGCCTTATAATTTCTTGATAATCGAAAATAAAAAAAGAGAATTTTAGGTTTTAAAAATAAAATTCACCATAATTTCAGGCTTACGAGTCAATCAGGCATATTATCGAACCCAGGAATTTGAGGTGCAGTATGTCGACCCTCTAACATACAATAGGCTGCTAGTAGACCAAAACTTACCCTAGGCCTAAATGAGGATTGGCTTTGATAATCTACAACGATATCATGAAATTGCGCTGATAAACATCCCACCCTAGTTGTCTGACTGGCCGCTTTGGTGTTGTGATGTTCCGATTATTGTTTACAGTCGGTGCTTCAGCTGATACAGCATTGATATAATAATAATTTTATTTTAGAGTTTCATTACTGGGCCATTGGCTTAATGAGTAGAGTGTTTGCCAATAGTCCAGGAGACCGGGGTTCAATCCCTGGTCGAGTCATACCAAAGACTTAAAAAATGGTACTTGATGCCGCCTTGCTTAAAACTCAGCATTAAAAGGTAAGGATCAAAGGTAAAGTGGTGCAATCTAGGGAATGGAGTAGCGGCCTCTCATACACCTCGATATAATAGCTATTTTATAGGGAACCTTCGGGTCACCCTTGACTAAGGTCACCAACTTTTTATTTTATATCAATCTCTGGGTTATTTTGTTAAATATGTTGACCAAATGTGATTCTCAATTGGAAATGTTTGCGGTTGTCTGCTGGAGTTACGGTAAATAGGGCAAATTGATTGTTAGGAGTAAAAGTAAGTAAAGTTGGCAACCGTAATCGAGAGTGACCTGAAGGCTCCCTTTTCGATTGCTACTACATCAAGGTGTAGGGGAGGACGCTACTCCTTTCCCTGGATTGCTCCACTTTACCCTTGATCTCTACCTTATAATGCTGCGTGTTAAGCAAGGAGGAATCACCTACCATTTTTAGAGTCTTTGGTATGACTCGAACTGGGATTGAATCCAGGTCTCCCAGGCCATTGGTGAACACTCTAACCATTATGCCAGTGTCCATTACTGTTCCACTCTAACCTAAAAACTTGAATTTCAGCCCTGCCGTATAAATTGACCCCTAGATATTTTTTCAGATTTTAAAGGTCGACTTGTACGCCGCTGTTTACGGTATGTTAGACAATACCCATTTGGTTTAATTTTCCGACTTCTCACCAAGTTAGAAATGATATGAAAACATTTTATAGTGGGGTGAGGACAGTACTCATATGGTTGTAAGTTTGATACATTGGCTTACTTACACGTCTTTTATATAATGTTTCAGTTGTTGTGTTTTCGCGCATTCCTCAATTGCCTGTCTTGTCACATTAACAAACTTCCGGATATGCCGCTCGGAATCCCTTATTTAATCCGCTTTTGTCCTCATTCCTATACCTGTCGCATGTAGTGTCTTTCTGATGGAGTTTTCAAAACGTGTAACTGTCAGTGTATATATCAATAAAAAAACGGGATGAATTGGCTTAACAAACGACTCATTGGATGTTTGCTCACTCGGCTGTAAGGAAACAGACCCCAGTGACCCGACTTGTCTAATCTGTGATGAAACTTGAGAATAGTGGTAGAGATTAAGAGTTATAGGTGACAATGCAACAAGAAACTCACGCAAGATTTTGTGTCATGTCGAGCAATATAGAATTACTTGGGAGACATAAAAATATCTCTTTCGACAAGCATGTGAGATTTTCAATAATCTCTCAAACACTTTAAAAGGAGAACACGATGAGGAAGTCCCCGAGTCGTTTTTGTGAATTGCTGAACTGTGACATCTTAGCGAGTTCAAACTCCAGTCGCGCTATTACGTTCACTTTCGGAGTAATACCAAAAGCATGAACCCCTTATCTCCCTAGCTAGGGGTTAAATAATACCGCTACTGTTCTACAAGGATAAGTTTGGCATCAAATAACCTACAAAGGTTTATATATCATTAAAAAAAGAACGAACAAAACACAATATTCAATATCACTTTGAAAATTAGAAGTATAACAATGTGATAACGGAAAATTATTCCTGTTTTTTTCTTCTTCTTTTTTTTGGCGATAAATTAGTGTATTTGGCATTTAGATTTTTAAATAACGTTATTAATGTACCATATTCACAATTAACGCTATGTGCGAAATGGACATATAATGTTCATTACTATAGAATATATAAAGAACATAGGAATCTCGGAATTCGAAAACACGTAACGACTTCTTGTTCAGGTACGAAACCTTTTTATTAACTTTGAGTTAAAGGTTTCGACGTAAGGAGGAGAGACACAATCTTCTCTGCTGTCTTATTCATTTGGCCCCCAACACGAGCGCCCCCCATAGGGTGCACGTTCGCCTCGCGCCTGCGAGCTCCAAAAATCAATCCTTCTCGTTTGGCGTCTAGTACCCGACTCTTGCGGCCCCATTAGGGCACAAGTTCGCCTCGCGTCTGCGAGCTCCAAAAGTCGAACCTCTTCGTTTGGCGCCTAGTACTCGACTCTTTCTCTACTCAAATTCTCACACAAACTTCCGCGTGCTTCCGGTGCGTGACGTCACCCGCACCTTGTCACCCAGTATCGTCTCGGACTGTTATGACATCTGGGTGACACCTCCATCCGCCCGAGTGCACCCGCGTTAACACCTGCTTCACTGTTACACGCAACCAACTCATGTGCTGAGCCGAAAGGTTCTCAGCCTAACTAAACTCAAAGGCATGAACCGAAATCCCTCAGCTATTTCATAACATTAAGAAAGACCGCTATAATTATATTGGAGGGAAAGTCGTGGCGTTGAGGTTAAATTGCTGGACTATGCCATCCATATAAACAAGTTTGAACTCTAATAACTCAATTACGTTTACTTTTGGGCTAATGCCAAGGTGAAAGGCATGAACCCCTTATCCTTCCCAGCTATGCGTAAAATAGTATGATTTTAGTTCTTCTAAAAGATGGCTTTGGCAGTGAATAAACCACGATGTTTTATATATACATCATCATCATTATCATCATCGTGCTGCCAGCACGGATATCCCTGACCCTCTCTCGCCACTTCTCCCTATCGTTCATCGCCTCTGGCAGGTCTTCAGGGCTACATCCCGTATCCTCACGGAGCTGCTGTATGTATGTTCGAGCTGGTCGTCCTGCTTTTGCTCGGCCATATGTGGGGGTCCATTGGAATACATCACTTATGAGTTCGTCCCTGCTTCTATAGCAGGGTCCTGTACGTCTGGTTCGTCTAACTTGGATAGTTTTCGTGATGGGAGGTAGGTGGCCGTATAGTTGGTGCTTTGTAGGGTATTGCCTCCAGGACTTGTTCAATATTGCTCGCAGCATTCTTGTGTAATTGCCGTCTAGCTTTTTCTTCAGCTGTTTTGTTAGCGTCCAAATAGTGCATCCATACAGCAGTATCGATACGATCGCTGCCTGGAAGAAACTGCGTTTCATTTTATCGGTCAGGTCTGACTTCCATATAACCAATAATTAAAATTACGCAGCTTGTGAAGATCTCGAGGTAAACGTTTATTGAGAACTACTTGGTTTTGTTTGGGGTTGACTTACTTGACTAGTTGGGAATAGAGAAACGTGATAAAACTGTTAAGAGGTGCATGACTAATTGCATGTGAAATGATCTTAATAATTGAAAATAGGCACAGATTGGTGACTGTATTAAAATAAATCTTACTATGAACTGATATTTACAAAAGCTTAAAAAAGGGTAATATTTCAGACTTATCATGTCTTTGTTTCTTTATTTTTTTATTTTTCTTTCCTTTCTTTCTTTCTTTCTTTCTTTCTTTCTTTCTTTCTTTCTTTCTTTCATGATATACATTCTTTCTTTCTTCCTTTCTTTCATGATATACATTCTTTCTATCTTTCTTTGAAAACATTCTTTCTTTCTTTCTATACACTCTTTCTTTCTTTCTTTCTTTCATGGTATACATTCTTTCTTTCTTTCTTTTTTTCATGGTATACATTCTTTCTTTCTTTGTTTGTATACATTCTTTCTTTCTTTCAAGGTATACATTCTTTCTTTCTCTCTTTCTTTGTATACATTCTTTCTTTCTTTCTTTCTTTCTTTCTTTCTTTCTTTCATGGTATACATTCTTTCTTTCTTTCTTTAAATTTTCTACATGATTCATTTTGTTGATTTTATCTTATTTCTTTTTTTATATTTTATCTTTATTCATTTTGTTGCTCTTTCTTTCTTTCTTTTTTATGGTATTCTTTCTTTCTTTCTTTTATGGTATTCTTTCTTTCTCTCTTTCTTTCTTTCTGTTGTTGTATTTGTTTTCTTTTTTCTATCTTCCTTTTTTCTTTCTTTCTTTCTTTCTTTCTTTTATAATTTATCAGCGTCTCTTATATTTATCTTGTTGTTTTCCTTCTTTTTTTTTCTCTTTCAACACTTCAACTTTTGCCAGATGAATTTCTCGGAAACAAAACCACAAAAATATTAGGAACTGTCATTTGCAAAGCACATGTCAAAAGATCAGAGAAAACAAAACAAAACAAAAAACAAAAAAAACAAACCGCATTGTCATGTTAAATAATAAAAAAATTATGCTTCTTTCTCTTGGCCACCAAATGTGGGAGTAAATTTGACAGACCGACTGATGATGCATTGTAAGCAAAAAATTTCAGCATGTGTAAACTTTCAAATATGTAACATGAAATGTGAACAATTATCTTCCTTTTAATATCAGATATTTGCTCCGATTACAACCGTTACTGACTCAACACAGTTTACATGTCAAATGAAACAAATTATTAGACATCATGAGAAAAGGCTCATTAATAATACAAATGCTCTTTTAGGCTGTTGGTTGGTTGGTTGGTTCGTTGGTTGGGTTTCATAGCATATCAACCTTTATCGGTTATTTAACACCAAATCCATTTTTATGAAAATAGTTCTATTTCAAACAATTCAGTTTAGGATAAGTACACAGTTTAAATGTAAGTACAGTTTAACAGTGAAAAACATTTCTATTTCAAGCTATTCAGTTTAGTCAAGCAGATCTTATTCAGCTCATTTAGTTTAGTATAAGTACAGATTTTGTTTACACACAGCTGAATGTCAAAACAGTTCCATGTTAAACAAATCAGTTTAGCTATTCAGTATAGTCAAACAATTCAGTTTAGCATAAGTATGCCGTTAGTTCTATTTAGTCCATTGATAGGGCCCTACCTGGTGCAACCATTCCGAGCCAGAGTGGACCTGGGAGCAATGGCAATGAAAGGGTGCTCTGTATTCCCCCAAACCCCAGCATCACTGGAACCTCACCATCAGATTGTTTAGTGTAATATACAGGACACTCGTTGCGGGCGGGGCAGGGTCTTACTCCTTTGCAGAGGTGCAGTCGGTGAATTTTACAGCTCCAGCCGACTGTATTAAAATGAACAGTTCCCACAAGTCATACATAAACGATTCGATCCTAAAGTTCGAGTGACATCGCTGTAAACGTAACCCTAACACTATTCTTCCGATCCAGCTGAGAAACCGTGGAAAAGAAAGCAATTCACACACACACACACACACACACACACATATATATATATATGTATATATATATACATATTTACCCAATCCTTCAGCTCGGGTAGGATATGACACTAGGTCAATTTTTAAGCAGGGTTTAACAGGTTTGAATTCAGAGTTTTCCTTCTCCTAGACTAGTTGCCTCACCAAGGCTGAGGAACCCGGTCTACCCTACTATTTACCCATAGCTGGATGGAGAATAATTGGATACATACTTTTCCCAAGGGTATTAATGCTATGTGAAATGCAATATACATACGATGGAAGATGGATGTTGGTGAAGGAATTAATGGTTACCCCTCGCGCAATGCAAAGCTCTCCTAACGAACTGAGCTCTTCGATAGCCGATAGCGTAAAAATGTAAACAAGCGAAAGATGATACATATGTGCTAAATTCTGAAGTTGACGTTGATTCACATACTGGCTTGAAGGGTTATGTCATTGACCTGGCGTAAAGTTAAGCGTGTTTCGATCTCGGCTTGAAACGTCTAGCGTGTCTAGCCACACTGAAGAGATGTGATACAACGAAGCAGTCTGTGAGGGGATGACGATATATATATATATATATATATATTGATAATATACTTTGCTATATATATATATATATATATATATATATATATACGTGTGTGTTTTTCACTGATATTGAGTATACTTTATTCATATATGTATATACATATATATATATATGTATATATATATATATATATATGAACGTGTGTGTTTTTCCCTGATATTGAGTATACTTTATTCATATATGTATATACATATATATATATATATATATATATATATATATGAATAAAGTATACTCAATATCAGTGAAAAACACACACACACACACACGTATATATATATATATATATATATATAGGGTGCGGAAGCAAAATGGATTTTTTGTATAATAATAAACAGTAAATTTACTCAATATGGTCGCCATTTATTTCAATTACTGTATCAACAGGCCTTTGGAACGATTTGCATGCCATCAAAATAAAGTTTTCAGACATCTTATCCCATTCCTCCTCAATAGCAGTCTTCAAGCAAACGAACCAATATTTGGAGGGAAATGGCATTTGTTTTGTTTTCTAAAATGCCCCATATAGCGTAATCATGGTGGTTAAGGTCTGGACTTAAATCTTTTTTAATTGCTGTCCTCAGTTTTAGCATGGACTTTCAATTCATTAGCGTGCTTTCTCGTAAACGTTATAGGGTCCTTAACTGCTGTAGCGAAAGGAGTTTAAAAGCCTTCTTTTCGTTTTTTGTTCCATTCTCCATTCCCTTATTCCTTAAAAATCTCTTTTTCTGTAAAAAAAAATTCTTTTTGCCTTGTATAAGGTAGACAAAACAACATAGGCTTGGTTTTGGCTTTAAGCAAATCATAGATTCTTTGTCGTTTCTTTTCTTGCTCAATCATATTGGGCAGAACTTTAATGAAAAAGTGCTTGAATAATTGAACTAATCATGAAAGTTTAGATTTATTTCGTACTTTCTTAAAATTTGGAATTATCAGACTAGAAAATTTTTTTTACAAATTATTCCATATTTTGCTTCCGCACCTTATATATATATATATATATATATATATATATATATATATATATTTGTAATTGGCTCTACTTTGTATTGAGCACTCTCCGTAATTGTAGCATTGCAGCATTTTACGGTGGTTTTTTTTTCTTTTGACCAACTGATTGCATATCTCTTGATTTTTTTCAACTGGTGTGACGAAGTTGGCCTTTTCTTTTTTTTTTTTGTCCTATGATATTTTTTTTCTTTTTCCCCCGGGCGGTAATTCGAGATAATATTATCTCTTGATACTGGCGATTTTTTTTCTTTTTTCCTGGTAACCGTGAATGCTGGTAGATAGTAGGTTAATAAATATATATATATATATATATATATATATATATATATTTGTAGTTAGACAGCAGTCGTTCATTTAAGCATGTTTCATTAAATAATAAAGACAAATTTTGTCTGTATAATTTATTTAAGATCCTTTCAAGTTTTCTGATAAGTGTCTTAGTTTCAGGTTGGAATTGGTAGATGAATTTCCCAAAGTTGTCCCGAGAGCTTTTGGACACTTCATAGGCCATCATCAGGGGTTGCTTGCTTGTGTAAGGTGTGCTTGTTTATTTAGAAAGTTTTGAAAGATCTTGAAAGTTTATACCATGACAAAAATATGGGAACGCAGGGTAACTTATGTATTTAAAAAAGGAACGCTATTTAAAAAGGGAACGCTATCAACGGAAATAGAATACTGTTGGAACACGGCGTAAAAAAATACTAAAAGCATTTCAAAACATTGTCGCTATGTACATTCATATATGGCCGTATAGCAGTTGTTTCGAGGGCTGCTGCAATGGCCATTTACCTCCCATCTCTAAAACCATCCAAATAAGACGAACTAGACGTCGGACGCAGCAGAAGAATTAAGGACGAAATCATAAGTGAACTTTCTATGGACCCGTTCATATGGACGTGCAAGTGTTGAACGACCAAGAAGAGCTTGTCCATAAAAACCCTGTGCGGACACAGTATGTTGTCTCGAGGACTGGGAACCTAGGACGATAAAAAGTAATGAAGAGAGAGAGAGAGAGAGAGAGAGAGAGTCAGGGAAATCTGTGCAAGTAGTACGACTTGATGATATATATATTTATTTGGTTTGTGACCGGCTCATTAGCCTAGTGAGTAGAGTGTTCGCCAATGGACTGGGAGATCTGGGTTCAATCCCAGGTCGAGTCACACCAAAGACTTTTAGAATGATACTTGACACCTCCTTGTTAAACACTCAGCAATATAAGGTATGCATCAAGTGTAAAGTGGAGCAATCCAGGGAAAGGAGTAGCGCCCTCCCTTACATCTCAGTGTAGTAGCTATCGAAAAGGGAGCTTTCTGGTCACCCTCAACTAAGGTCCCCAACATCTATTCGGTTCAATAGCATTGATAATTATCTAAAGCCAAATCCTGTGGTGTGTGTGAGAATGTGTGTATATATATATATATTTAATGTTTAAGTGAATAGTTTGTAGGTAACTTTATTTTCAGAGTTATATCAGAAAATGGAAGCAAGAATGTCATTTATAAGTTCTTAAAAGGATTGTTTTTGGTCTTCACCATTGCAATAGTAAAAAATATTATTTTGCAATGCAGTGAAAAACCAATCACTTCACAGCAAGAATATTTGATTTAAAGAACAAAAGTAAATATTTATTCTAAAAAATATTGCATATAGAATCTTAAGAGAATTCATTCTGCGACATTTTATTGATACAGAAGTAAAATTTGTCGTTCACTTCAATCCTTTGAGAATGGTTTCATCAGTAGAATAGTAAGTATCTTTTCAAGAAAACACAGAAGAAAAATATTGGTGTTGAAACAAAAACAGACTTTAAGAATTTAATTTTACGATGAAAACTTGGTGTAAGAAGAAGTAATATATATACCCATATACAGGGTGGTCCTAAAGAAAACAACACTACAGCTTTATTTTAAAACTGTTATTGAAAAAATCAATTCAGGTAACTTGATTATGTAGTAGAGCTGACATCTATTCAATGAAGCCGCCTTCAGCCTCAATCACCGTCTCGATACGGATCCGGAACTGGGAGCATGCCTTTTCCACAAATGCTGGCGGGAGCTCGGTGAATACTTGGCGGATAGCGGCGATCAGGCTGGCTTTGGTGTTGTGGGAAGTCATGTTGGTGATGTTCTCGACGTATGACCAAACGAAGTAGTCCAGCGGGTTCAGGTCGATGGAGGAGGGGGTGCCAGTGAGAGAAGGGTACAAAGTCATAGCACTCCTTCTGAAGCCAAGCCTGGGTCTCTTTGGACTTGTGGGCCGGCGTCGAGTCCTGCTGTCATACCCTGGGTCTGCCACCGGCCACCTGATTGTACCAGGGGATCACCACACACTTCAGTACATCCAGGTAGACTTTGGGGTTGACTTTCAAGCCGACTTCGAATATGTGAGGTGGCATGATGTAGCCGTCACTTGAAACCACACCAAAGACCATTACCATAGCCGGAAACTTTGTTTTCATCACGTTGGGCACGTCCCTGTTATTCATGGCAATCCAGCGATAGTTCTGGCTGTAATAAGTTGGATCGGTAGAGGGCATGAGTTGTACAGCGGCACATCTCCGATGTTGCTCGTTGAACATTGTGTCACTTTCAGACATGATAGAAAGCTCCTATCACTCTTGGGATTTTGTACACAACTGGTCAACTAGTAGATGGTCTGCAACAAAAAAAAAAAAAAAAAAAGAAAAAGAAAACCGGTTTTCATTAAACGGAAATGGAATCATGTCGTCTTTTCTAGGGCGACAATTTTATCGTTCCAACCCCTCCGCTCGGGCAGGATATGACACAAGGTCAATTTTTAAGCGGAGTTTAACAGGTTTGAATTCAGAGTTTTCCTTCTCCTAGACTAGTCGCCTCCCCAAGGCTGAAGAACCTAGTCTGTCCTACTATTTACCCATAGCTGGAGGGAGAATAATTGGATTCTTACCTTCCCCAAGGGTATTAGTGCTATGTGAAATGCAATCAGTCTTGTCCAGGAATTGAACTCGGATCGCCGATATCCTGTGACGATAACCATTACACCACGGGCACCTCCCATTATATATAGTTTAGTGTCATAGCCTGGACACTTAACGTATCTAGGCAATTTACTCAAATCAATCTGGGTCGTTATTACCAACGACTACACGTATATATATAAATATAAGAAAATCAATCGCAGAGAGTTCACGTGCACGAAGGAGTTGTTGGGAGACGGAAGAGCCAGCGAACAACTGACTTTAGCCAAAATTCGAGAATTTATATAGTCTACAACTCACACGTAACCGGAAGCAATTCCTCTATTGGTCAACATCTTTATTGTCCGTTTCCTTGATTGTCTAGGTTTAAACTCAGGTTCGATACCACGCCATGTGGGCATGAACTGGCCTTCGGCACCAAATCGTATTATGTTGTATACTACGCGTATACATATATAAGAGTAAACATAATCAAACATAAATGACGAACTTCAATGAACGAACGAATACACTTCTTTATAAAAATATGTATCTCTCACGCTTTATTATCGATGTTTCTATGGTGTGTGAGAGATGAGTGGAGACAGGGAAAGACTGCTATATTGACCCAACTTCCTCTCCTGACCATAGCAGCACTTCTTTTGCATCTTGGCTTGAGTTGCTGAACCGGGAGTTGCTGGGGGCCACAGCCCACAGTCTACAAGATGGCCCTCACTCTGGGCTTCCTGTCCCCAACTAACTCAACCGCCGCTGGCACCTGCTTATATTCTTTCATAACGCCACTTGCTTCCGCTTTTTCTTCCGCTTATTTACACAGGTGCATCTCTGATTGACTGCTCGGTCAAGGGTCAATATACAACAAATCCCTTAATATAAAATTTTGAGCTCCACCAGTCCCAGGATAGCCCAAGGAGTTCAATTTAAGTTTTTTTTATCGTCTAAAACATTAGTTCTTGAAAAAATACTTTAATTTAACTGCAATTTTCTTTTCTCGGCCTGTCACCTTACTGGGTATGTGAGATATTAATGATCGCCTAGTCTTAGGGGGCCATACCCTTATGCAGTAACTGTTTTTCTGGGTTGAGTTCATTGCTTAGCGCCTGAAACGCTCTAAATATTGACAATGTCGACGGAAACAGGCATTTTTTTTTATGACGGCCTCGTTTGAGTCTCAATTTTTACGAGCCACCCCACATTAAAATGGCTTTGTGTCAAATCTAACCAGGAGAGAGTTTGGACAAATATCTTCTCAAGAAAAGAAAAGATAAAACCAAATTCTCGTGGACTTTTGGAAAGTAATTGCTGCTTTATTACTGCTAATAAAAACTTATCCGCTAAAATTCTGTCTTCGGGGATTAAAATATTTCACTTTTGAAAAAATCATGAGAAGCTTTCCCACGATGACGAGGATCTGACGTCATAATGAGATCAAAAAGTTCTTTCACATATCTTAAACCTCCGTTAAATCGATTATCGAAAGTACATGCGATCGCAAAAGGCTGTACTTTGTGAAAAAAATTATCAATATACGTTGCTACCACTTTTTTCAATATTGTTAAAAAACAACGGGTAATAATGATATGTCATTTGCCACTTAGTCTCTTTCTCCCGACTCTCCCTCTTTATCACCATCATCAGCATGACGTGCCATCAGCACGGATATCCCTGACCCTTTCTAGCCACCCATCTCTATCGTCCATTGCTTTCGGCAGGTCCTCAGGATTACATCCTGTATCGGCACAGAGCTACTGTATGTAGGTTCTGGCTGGTCACCTTGCCTTTGCTCGTCCATGTGAGGTACATCACACACACACACACACACACACACATATATATATATATATATATATATATATATGAGGATCATTAAATAAGTTTCCAGACTTTTTTCGTATGGGCACTTTTAATGATAGTACACACATGAAACTCTAGTCCCCTTCGAAGTAATCTCCTCCGGCTGCTATGCACTTGTACCGTTCCAACAACTTTTGGAAGGCCCCATGGAAGTCCTCTTGTGTGAACGTGTCAATGACCTTCGTTACAGCCTCTTTCATTTCCTCAATTGTCTCATGACGACAGTCTCTGAGCTTAGGGAATAACCAAAGGTCAAAGGGAGCAAGGTCTGGACTATTGGGAGGCTGAGGACTGTGTTGATGCCAATCTTGGTCAAATAGTCTGTGACAAGAATGGAGTTGTGGACTGGTGCATTATCCTGCTGGAAATCCCACTGACCCGATTTGAAGAGTGCTGGCCCCTTCTGACGGAGTCTGTTCCTGAACTCCCTTAAAACCTCAACATAGTATTCCTTGTTGACTGTCCAGTGGGTACCCAGTTCATATAGATCATGCCAGTGCTGTTAAAAAAAGAGATCATCAAAAGTTTGTTGGTGGATTTGGTTTGTCTGTCCTTCTTGGGTCTTGGAGAGTCAGCATGCTTCCACTGGGAACTCTTTCTCTTGGTCACTGGGTCATAGCAGTAGATCCAGCTTTCATCGCATGGCATTTTTTTCCAAATATAAAACACTCTTCAAATCGGCTCAGGGGCATTTCCAGCTGGAGGTGCCCATAGTGTAATGGTTACCGTCGTAGGAAATGGACACGACGACACGAGTTCAAATCCTGAACGAGACTGATTGCATTTCACATAGCACCAATACCCTTGGGAAAGGTATGAATCCAATTATTTTCCCTCCAGCAATGGGTAAATAGTAGGGCAGACTGAATTCTTAAGCCTTGATGAGGCAACTAGTCTAGGAGAAGGAAAACTCTGAATTCAAACCTGTAAACTCCGCTTAAAAAATTGACCTTGTGTCATATCCTGCCCGAGCGGTGGGGTTGGTAAATATGATAAAACAATTTTATTGCATATTGTTCTTCTAAAGTCCAGATTGCATTTTTAAAATTCACCAGCTTTACCAACCAGGCTTTAGTAGGGTGTATTCCAATTCCTGCTGTAGCTGTTCATTTGAAGCTGAAATCATAAAAATTGGTCAGTCATCTCATAAGATGTATAGCAATAACATACTGAATATTCAAGAGTCTACGACAATTTTAAATGCCGGTACAAAAAAAGGCTGGAAACTTATTGAAGGCCCTCGTATATATATATATATATATATATAATGTACTCTTATGTTGATCTCGATGTAACAGGGTCAAACAGTTCTCTTAGAGATGTGAAGGGTTGAACTATCCACACACAAACCTCGTGTCAGACTACCCACACTTTTTAGATGAACTGATAGCAGAAGAATGGCGCATAACTGCTCCCCAGATTCTTCCAAAGAAACTTGTCATGTTTTGAATTAAGAGTTCTTCTCCTAGGCCGGTTGCCTCACCAATATTATAGGGACCAATTTGTCATATAATTGTAAGCAGATAGGGGACAGATGGATTCATGCTTTTTTCAAGAGCAGTAGTAAAAAGCTAACAGCCTAGTTAAGATTTGAACATCATTCGTTGATACCAATTTCTTTATATATATATATATATATATCATGTCGCACTATCAGCACGGATATTTCTGACCCGCTCTTGCTACCCCTCCCTATCGTCTATTGCTTTTGGCTGGTCTTCCAGGCTACATCCAGTATCTGTACAGAGCTGCTGTATGGATGTTCGAGCTGGACGTCCTGCATTTGCTCTTCCCTGTGAAGGGGTCCACAGGAGTATATCACTTCTCCAGCAGTATCCCGCATGTCTGGTCCGTCCAATTTTGATAGTTTTCGTGACAGGTGGTAGGTGGCCGTACAGTTGCTGTTTGTGGGGTGCTGTCACCAGGACTTATATATATATATATATATATTTGAGGGTAGTAACCATAGTACAGTGGCTAACTGTGATATTGTAGTGATCGATTTCGAACTCCAGTCGCGTTATGATAACTTTCTGAAAAATACCCATAGGAATGGAATAAATTTTCTTATCCTCTCAACAATTAGGTAAATAGTACCACTTCTGTTCTCTATAAAGATGGCTTTGGCATTAAATAACCCACGAAGGTTTGAATTAAAAAAAAATAGAAACCACACACACACACACACACACATATATATGTATAATAAATGACAGCGACTGTTTTGATTTTTTCTGTTTGCAATCAAAAATGAGACTTGAGTTTAATTTCTATACCAGTTACTCGTTATTTGTGTGCACATATCCATATACATGTACACACATATGTCCGCACATGCATATGGAAATATATATATATATATATATATATATATAGGTATATATCGGAATGGATTTTGCATACATATTTCAATATCTAGCATGTCGGTATTTGTATAATGTGAATGGGTATGTATATACCATATGTGCTACCCCGGGTCAGTTTGATGAACAAAAATTTCAGTGCAGTTTATACCCAGAGGCACATGATCAACACCCGGAACTTTTAATTTTTTTTCGTTCATTAATTTTCGGGCGTTTATCTCCTGTTTCATATTACTTCAATGTGGCGTCGGGGGTGGGGAGCAATAACAGGCAGTACAACTCGGCTGGGAACAGCAACTCTTGGAAAGCACACTTCTTCTTTTCGTTTATCTGCAGTTTATATATAAATCTAAAATTCGTCCTCGTTGTCTCTTCATTCGAAATAGTTTTGTGTCATTTTTTTTTGGAACTTGCATTTTTAGAATTGGTAAAATGATTGGAAGTCTTGGAAATAAGAAGAAAAATAGAGAGCATCTTGACTACCACATTATTAAGATCGGCCAGAATACTGAGAAAAGTACTGGAGACTTGAGGAGACTTGCTCTCAATTAAACTCCCGGGGAAAACCATCAGCTAACGCTGGTGTGAAAAACTCTAAAAGGAATATATAATAATTATAATAATTTGGAACAGCCTCCAAAGGGGTGGAAGGAGGCTAGAAGAGTTGGAAAGCGAAGTACGAAACGAGAGCATCCAAACTATACCATTGTTGAGATCAGCCAGAATACTGAGAAGAGTCCTGGGGACCTGAGGAGACTTGCTGTCTCTTAGACTCCTGGGAAATACCATCAACTAACGCTGGCGTGAAAAACTCCCAAGAGGTAAAATAATGAATAAAAACACTAGAATATAATAAAAAAGTAAAAGGGTGTCCCTTAGTCGAGGGGGACCAGAACGCTCCCTTTTTATTTGCTACTACACCGAGGTGTAGAGGAGGGCGCTACTATTTCCCTGGATTGCTTCACTTTACCCTCGATACGTACCTTATATTGCTGAGTGTTAAGCTAGGAGGTATCAAGTATAATTTTAAAAGCCTTTGGTATGACGCGACCTGGGATTGAATCCAAGTCTCCCGGACCATTGGCGAATACTCTACCCACTAGACCAATAGGCAGGTTACAGAATATAATAAGTTAAACATAAAAGACTAAATTGATTACCAAATCACAAAATTAATGTTATATAGGTACATGAAATAATAATGCAGAATAAACTAAAGCGCGCTTTCTATCATGCATCAGAAACTAGATCACCCTTCCCATCATTATCCCCACAACAGTATATAGAGAGATACCCAATTTGTTAGAAATTTTTGCACAGTTGACTCTCTGTCTACCTATCCAAACTTATATATAGGTTTCATATAATGACTGATGTTTATACTGTAGCACTGCTTCCAACAAAGCCTTCATCAGATGATGACTCTGGGTTCAGACATAGTTTCAGGGCCGAAGTATATATATATATATATGTATAGAGTGCAGAAGGAAAATTTGGAATAATTTCATAAACGTTTTTTTTTAGTCTGATTCGTTCAATTCATGAAAAAAAAGCGATAAATCTAAATTCTTATGATTAGATCGATAACTCAAGCACTTTTTAAAATCAAAATTTAGCCCAATATGATTGAGCAAGAGGACAAACGACGAATAGTCTATGATTGTCTTAACACCGAAACCAAGCCAAAAAATTTCCAAAAGAATTGAAGTTTCTTTATGGCTTCCCTCAAGCACAGACCTTAACACTATTGATTACCCTATTTGGGACGTTTTAGAAAACAAAACAAATACAACTTTCCATTGGTTCGTTTAAGACTGCTTTTGTGGAGGAACGGAATAAAATGTTTGAAAAATTTATTTTGAAGGCATGCAAATCATTTCAAAGGCGATAATAATTGAACAAAATGGTGGCCATATTGAGTAAATTTACTGTTTTGTGTTTATCTTCTTATTTTGTTATATATTTTTTTTTAATTAAAATTAATCTTATTTTATAATAGAGTCGTTTATTATACTAGAATATTCCTATGGTTGGTTGGTTGTTTTGGTTTTAAGACATATCAACCTTTCTAGGTCATTTGACTCCAAATCCATTTTTATACAAATAATTCAGTTTAGCATGAGTACACAGTTTAATTGTCAAAAACATTTCTATTTCAAGCTATTCAGTTTTGTCAAACAGTTCGAATTCAGCTAATTCAGTTCAGTGTCAAAAACAGTTCCATTTCTAATAACCCAGTTTAGCATAAGTACATAGTTTAAATGTAAGTACACAGTTTAAAAGTAAAAACATTTCTATTTCAAGCTATTCAGTTTAGTGTGACAGTTTAGCAAATATATGCAGTTAGTTCTATTTAACCTATAGCTCGGGCCATATCAGGTGCCACCATTCCGGTCCATAGTGGACCTGGAAGCAATTGCAATCAAGGGGTGCCCTGCATTCCCCAAAGGTCCAGCATCACTGGAAACTCACCATCAGATTGTTTAGTATCATATCTATCTTATATATACATATATATATATATATATATATATATATATATATATATGAATCGAGCTCTCGGTAGCCGTTAAGCGGATATATGTAAACAAAAACAAATGTGATACATAAGCGTTTAAATTTCCTTCGTTTGCGCTGGTTTCCTCGTGGCTGAGTGGTAGAATCTTGGATTGGCGTTTGAGTCAACCGGGTTTCGATCCCAGCTTCGGAAATCTAGCCTATCTAGCCACACTGAAGAGTTCTGATAGAACGAAGCAGGTGTGTCTGCAGATGACTATATATATATATATATATATATATATAAGGTTCATTAATATATTTATATATGTAATTTGCTACATCTTGATAGATGATAGTCGTCTTTATCACATCTATTGCAATTCAAGCTTCCTGACTGTCAACTTTTGAAAAGTATACAAGATGTGTAAGATGATAGGGTACTAAGACAGCTGTACGTCGTTTGATTATCATATCATATCATATTTACCAACCCCTCCGCTCGGGCTGGATATGACACAAGGTCAATTTTTTAAGCGGAGTTTAACAGGTTTGAATTCAGAGTTTTCCTTCTCCTAGACTAGTTGCCTCGCCAAGGCTGAAGAACCTAGTCTGTCCTACTATTTACCCATAGCTGGAGGGGGAATAATTGGATTCATACCTTTCCCAAGGGTATTAGTGCTATGTGAAATGCAATCAGTCTCGTCCAGGATTTGAACTCGAGTCGCCGTGTCCATTTCCTACGACGATAACCATTACACCACGTTTGATTATAGTGACATACACTTGTACGACATTCATGTCACTCTCTGCGTTTTTAAAGTGACAGTTCAGTGACAAGCATTACACGATAACAGGTGACAATGCAAACTGAAGGTTTTCTTTCAGGTAGGTTCACTTAGATTTTTCCGGACTATGGAAAATTATGAGTCAGCTGAGGTTTTATGCTCGAGCTTCCTTCTCTAGTTTTGATTTTAGAGTTAACTTCTAAAGTTCCAAAAACTTCTGGAAGGCCCCATGGAAGCCCTCTAGTGTGAGCGTGTCAATGACCTTCGTCACGGCCTCTTTCCTCTCCTCAGTTGTCTCATAACGACAGCCTCTGAGCTTGAGGAATAACAAAAAGTCACAGAGAGAAAGGTCTCGACTATAGGGAGGGCGAGGAACTGTCTTGATGCCCATCTTGGTCAAATAATCTGTGGCAAGGACGGAGTTGTTGACTGGTGCATTGTCCTGGTGGAAATGCGATTGACCCGATTTGAAGAGTGCTGGCCTCTTCCGACGGAATCTCTTTCTGAACTCCCTTAAAACCTCAACATAGTAACCCTAATCCAAACTGTTTGGTCAATCAACTCGGGTCTATTGACTTCCTTACTCCTCCCACACCTCTCATCATCACGCCTCACAAACTTCCTGGCTTCCTTGAATCTCTTATGCCACTGATGCTCGATTCATGCAAGATGCTTCAAAAGCAGTCTGAAGCATTCCATACGTTTCTGTGGCATCATTTTTTCCAAGTTTAAAACAGAATTTTATAGCATATCGTTCTTCTAAAGTGTCATATTGCATTTTTGAAATTCACCAGCTGTGAAAATCAGGCTTTAGTAGGGTGTATTCCAGTTGCTGCTGTAGCTGTTGATTTGAACCTGAAATCATAAAAATTGTTCAGTCATCTCATATAATGTATAGCAATAACATAGTGAATTTTCAAGAGTCTGCGACAATTTCAAATGCCCATACGAAAAAAGTCTGGAAACTTATCGTATGCCCCTCGTATATATATATATATATATATATATATATATATATATATATATATATATATATATTATTTCAAGAAAAAAAAAAACAATATTCGGTCACATTAGGATTATAAATTTATTTCCATCCTGTAAAGAGCATTGATATGAATAAAAAGCTCCCCCAATTTTTTTAACATGACTTCCTCAGATCCATCATATTTCATTAACCCTAATGTGACCGAATATTGCTTATTTCTTGAAATAATATTTGCTCTGAGAAATTATTTACATTGAGCTCTTTGCCAGGAATATCTAAATATTCGAATTTTGAATAATTGAATTATCCTGACGGAATGTTCCATACTCCGGATTTACTGGATCGAAGAATACCTATATATATATATATATATATATATAGGGGTTAGACAAAATTATGGAAACCCCTGGAAATTTTAAATTTATTTTAATATTTTTCTGATGGCAGCCATCCCGTGAAATCCGAATTTGTGCAACCCTCTTCTTACAGTTTTTGAGGAAACTGGGTTTTAGAGATGATCATTAAGCTCTACTGTAATTTTCGGAGCTGTATTCTTGTGATCTTTCCTAACAATCCGCCTAAGAGTCCGACGGTCCCTATCAGGCAGTTTTCACTTTATTTCAGAGTTTTGCTGCAGTGAGGAGGTTTTTCCTTCTTTCTCAAATGCTGTCATTACTTTCGAGACAGAACTCCACCAAATAGATGAGCAGTTTTTGTTACACTAGCACCTGTCGTACGAGTACCAAAAATTTGACTACTTTTAAAATCTGACAGATCTGGCATTTTAATGAATTTTGATAAATTCTTTCTAATGATATCTGTAAAAAACGTTTTTACTAAAATAATTCGAGAAAAATAAATAATAAATCAAAAAATATAAAAATAACAAACGTTTGATGGTTTTATAGGAGCTTCAAAATTATGATACTTAGACAGTAGGTGTTTCCACTATTTTGTTTAACCCTATATATATATATATATATATATATATATATATATATATATATATATATATTTGCAGTATTGTAGAAGAGGGAATTTTAAACAATGTTAATAGATGTCCTGCTTTGGATGAATTTTCTCACGGACGTTTTTGAAAGTTGTGCAGATAGAATTTCCCACACAAAACTTTGATTGTCAGTTCAGATGAACTTGTTAATTTTTTAAGTGACAAAAACATTAAACAATTCCATTGGAAAGTTTTAATTCATGTTACTAAACAACTTTTTTTTATGATGGAAAATAATTTCCCACGTCACTTGGCTCATGATAAGAAGTTGTCATCACGTTTTCAAATATTTCATTGCTGAAATTCGTCTCACAGCAGGTGAAATCCGTGGCTACTTTTACCTTTTATTTTGAAGGAAGGACTGTAAATTTCTGAAAGTATTTGTGTAGAAGACACACTATCTATCTATCTACTGTTTATAATGGTTAAAGAGCTGGCTTGCTGCCTCGAAGTAAGTGAGTTCGATCTCTAGCTGCGCTGTTACGTTCACTTTTAGCCAAATACCCCTGGGAAAGGTATGAACCTTCAAATCCCTAAAGCTATTGGTTAGATAGTATCACTGCTTTTCTACTTCTTAGATAAGAAGATCTATCTATCTATCTATCTATCAAGAAGAAGATTTGCAAAAAAATCAGAGTGCTCGAATGCCAGTGAGCAGAGCAGTGTAAAAACTAAAAAAAGAAAAAAAAAAAAATGAATGACGGTGGCATCTGTTACGTAAGGTTTCCTATAGCACAAGGAAATATTTTTATATGTTGATAAACCGAGCCATTGGTCGAATGTGTAGAGTGTTCGCCTGGGTGTAGTAGATATTGAAAAGGGAGCCCTCGGGTCAACCTGGACTAAGGTCACCAAATTTACTTACTTATATGTTGATTTGAGTTAACATAGCGTAAAGATAGTGTCATTGGCGACTGTCACATTTTAAATTTGTGATCATTTAAATAATGCATACACACACACACACACATATATATATATATATATATATATATATATATATATATATATATATATATTGTCATCCACAGACAGACTGTTTCGTTGTATCACGACTCTTCAGTGTGGCAAGAGACAAAGGACTATTGAAGCTGGGATCGAAGCCCGCCCAAATTTACGTTAGACTTAGTATCGTACCCCACAGCCAGCAAACGAGCCTCACCAGCTCGGGAATTATAAGGCATTATGTTGTAGCTTTTGCTTGCTTACATTTTTGCCTAACCGGATATCAGAGTGCTCAATTCATTCGAAGAGCTTTGCATTATCAGAGTGGCAGGCGTAAATTCCTCCCCCAAGAATGTTCAACTCCGTGGGATATATATATATATATATATATATATATATATATATATATATTGAAAGGAGCCTGATTCAAAAAATTCTAGACCCATCAAGCAAGTACCCCATTGAGAATATTTCTTAATCATCATCATCATAATGTCGTGCCGCTAGCACGGATATCCCTGACCCTCTCTCGCCACTTCTCCCTAGCATTCATCGCTTTTGGCAGGTCTTCGGGGCTACATCCCGTATCCTCATATAGCTGCTGTATGTATGTTCGAGCTGATCGTCCTGCTTTTGCTTGGCCATATGCGGGGGTCCATAGGAGTACATCACTTATGAGTTCGTTCTTGCTTCTCCAGCAGTGTCCTATTTCTTAATAAAAATACCATTTTTAACGAAAGCATGGACAGCTATCAATAGGCTATCGATTATATGGAAATCAGACCTAACCGATAAAATGAAACGCAGTTTCTTCCAGGCAGCGGTCACATCGATACTGCTATATGGGTGCACTACATGGACTCTAACAAAACGGCGGAAGAAGAAGATAGACGGCAATTACACAAGAATGCTGCGAGCAATCTTGAACAGGTCCTGGCGGCAACACCCCACAAGACACCAACTGTACGGCCACCTGTCTCCTATCACGAAAACTATTCAAGTTAGACGAACCAGGCATGCAGGACACTGCTGGAGAAGCAGGGACGAACTCAGAAGTGATGTACTCTTATGGACCCCCACACATGGCCGTGCGAAGGCAGGACGACCAGCACGAACATACATTCAGCAGCTGTGTGAGGATACGGGATGCTGTCCTGAGGACCTGCCTAGGGCGATGAACGATGGGGAGGAGTGGCGAGAGAGGGTCAGGGATATCCGTGCTACCAGCATGACATGATGATGATGATTGTAAAAAAAGCAATTCTTTGTGAATTATGATAAACTTTTATTATTTTGTTGACTAGTAAAGGTAATGTTTATTTTCTTGAGTTGACTTTTTAAACATTTCATGCTTTTACTTAGAGGGATATTTGCAATTGATCAACACAAAGACACAATTCTCGAGTAGAATGTGAGAATAGAAATTGCAAATTTGCAGCAGTAATTCTGTGCGAGACGTAGTTGTTATGAGCTTCTATCACTGAACTGAAAGACGAGTATCCGAGTATGTACATACATGTGTGTCTGCCAGTGTTTAAATTTAGATTGTTCTACACAAATTCCTAATTAAAGGGTATTAAATGAGGCTGGCAGTCCTTTTCGGAGTAATTGTTTGCGAAACTCGAATGCAAACCGTTGCCCCCTGACTAGTCACCACGAGATTGTATTAACGCAATATTTAAAGGAAGCAAAAGAAAGAACGAAGAAAAAGAAATGTAATGAATCAAAAAGAAGAAAAGAAGAAACGAGGAGAAATGAGGGAGAATTATATAAGGCAATAAAAAGTATAAACAAAGGAAATAAAAAGAAATGTATTCCCCATGTAAGTTTATTTCCGTCTCCAAAGCCGCAACATTTCTCCATAAAATCTCATAAAATTAATCGATAAGCGAGAAGGTTCTTGTTCACTGACAAAAGGCAATTTCAATTTCCTCCCTCCCTTTTCGTTTTGTCATGTCAAATGACAAAGAGAACATTTGTCTGTTTAAAGGACTCCTGTGGGAAATTGACTTGGAATTTTGTCGAGGGCATTAAAGAAACGGCGGTAAGTAATTACGGTCGGCTACAGTTTAACACTTGCAAAAATTATGTGACAGTTGCTGGTCAAGATAAAAACAAAGAAATGTGGAAGGGTGTAAAAAGATGCTGGGGAGAAGGTAATAGCTTTAGGAGTGCGAATCTCGGTAATCACTAGTGTATCTTACGGCTGAAAAGCTTAGGGTTTTCATTGCTCTTACGTGAAATCACAGTCGTCAGGGATTGGCACATGATGAACATGCTTTGTTATCAGCACATTTGTAAGTTGCAAAGACTGAATTTATTGACAGACTGAACACTAAACAAAACCATTGTGTTTCTGCTTCGAAAATCTGACACGAATTGTTCTTACTATAATACATTGATTCTTTTTGACCGGTTTCTTTGACTTTGCTGTTTTGTTGTTTTGAGTACAACTTTTCGGCTGTACTACTCGCCGCTCTTCCTCGGGCGTTGATCAACTTTAGTTATCTAATTCATGGGCAAAATTGTTCCTCTAGTTCCTGTTTCAGGTACGTGCTTTGTAGTTTTCATTGATATTCTTCTTATTATCATTATTATCATCAATCGTTCTGATTGCACAATTTCTGTAATACTCTGTCTCTCTCCCTCTCTCACACTCTCTCATCATCATCATCATCTATCCCTCTAGTCCGCCACTCTTGTAAGATTCTCTAAACTGGACCCAATGTCAGCACAGATTTGATGTTCGCATTCATCTTCTTGGATCGTATGTGAGATGGAAGTCAAGTGACCATACAGCGGCTGTGTTGTGGGGTACTATTTCCAGGATTTTTTAGCCCCCCCACACACATATACGAGGTGCATACGATAAGTTTCCAGACTTTTTTCATATGGGCACTTTTACTAATAGGACACACATGAAACTCTTGTCCCCTTCGAAGTAGTCTCCTCCGGCTTCAATGCATTTGTACCATACAACGTCTGGAAAGCTTGATGGAAGTCTTCTTGTATGAGCGTGTCAATGACCTTCGTCACAGCCTCTTCCATCTCCTCAATTCTCTCATAACGACAGCCTCTGAGCGTAGGGAATAACCAAAAGTCACAGGGAAAAAGGTCTCGACTATAGGGAGGGTGAGGAACTGTCTTGATGCCCATCTTGGTCAAATAGTCTGTGAAAAAGGGTGGAGTTGTAGACTGGTGCATTGTCCTGGTGGAAATCCGATTGACCCGATTTGAAGAGTGCTGGCCTCTTCCGACAGAATCTCTCCCTGAACTCCCTTAAAACTTCAACATAGTAACCCTAACCCTAACCCTTTGGCAAATCAACTATGGAGTATTGACTCCCTTACACCTCCCACACCTCTCATCATCCCTCACAGACTCCCAGCCTTCCTTGAATATCTTGTGCCACTTGATGCTCGATTCGTGCAAGATGGTAAAAAAGCAGTCTGAAGCATTTCATACGTTTCTGAGGAATCATTTTTTCCAAGTTTAAAACAGAATTTTATTGCATATCGTTCTTCTAAAGTGTCATATTGCATTTTTGAAATTCACCAGCTGTGACAATCAGGCTTTAGTAGGGTGTATTCCAATTGCTGCTGTAGCTGTTGATTTGAAGCTGAAATCATAAAAATTGGTCAGTCATCTCATAAGATGTATAGCAATAACATAGTAATAACATACTGAATTTTTAAGTCTATAACAATTTTAACTGCCTGTACAAAAGGTCTGGAAATTTATCGCATGATCCTGATACATATGCGACAATATCCTACGTCAATAACTTATCGAGGTGTAGCAGTAGTAATGGCTGTTCGATAACAATAATATGAAGAAATTCCTAACCAGTTTGGATTCAACTAAGCTAAAAAAGGTACAGAACAACCAACAATAATGTCCCTAAGGTTATGATTGTGGAATACCGAAAGTAGAAGTACATGCTAGTAGGTTCATAGACAAGGCGACCCGTGGATTTGTCGGTTGGTATTCGAGAGACAAGAAAAACTTCAAGATGATACGAAGATGGAATTGGGAATTGATTCGGGTCAATATGGAGAAGAAGGGCGATAACAAAAACGGAATGGGAAGGCATTGTGGTCAGCGATATGGAAAACATAGGAAAACTCGGCCAGTAGCCATAAAAGAGTTGACTCCTCCTCTCTCTTTCTTTCTCTCTCTCTCTCTCTGTGTGTGTCTCTCTCTCTCTCTCTCTCTCTCTGTCCACCACCAGTTGACCATGATATAGGAGTGGAACCTTTAATATAAATACTAAAATTAGTAATAATTTAATCCTTCATTTGTTGAAATAGTATGCATACGTTTGGAAGTGATTCCGTTTCCAGAAGTTTTTTCACAGAGGTCAGTAAATTTATTCTACTAAACTATTCATTTAAAAATGCACATTTGATTTAAAATAGTAATGTCTTAAATCTCAGCTGTATTATGTGTTGTTTAAATGAAGAATGAAGACTTATGCGACTTAATTTTCAGGAAAACTTTACTTTTGGAAGGCGAACTTCTAAATTTGCTAAAGAAAACCCCCAAAATTGCCCCCCCCCCTTGAAAAGAAAGGAAAAAAAAAAATCCAAAACACCTCAAATGTAGTCTAACACGTGCTAAAGACGAAAGCCATAAAAGAGTTGACTCCTCCTCTCTCTTTCTTTCTCTCTCTCTCTCTCTCTGTGTCTCTCTCTCTCTCTGTCTGTCCACCACTAGATAACCATGAAATATACCACAAAATTTCTTTGAATTTTAACATCCAGCAGTCCTGGACTTTAACTAAGTTAAAACTTAAGATAAAAAAAAAAGAATTTTTTTTTTTTTTTTATTACTACCGCGTACATATGGGAAGCAGCATGCTGTACGTGTGAGTCTTGCGGCTTAACGCTCAAGATTGCCAGTTCGATCGGGGAACTACTGCTGCTCATCTATAAGAGTGGCTTCTATAGATGAGAACAAAAACAGCCATCGAAAGATAACCATGACTAGTACTCAAACCAGATCCATAAACCGCATCGCTCTTCGCGCGGGTAAAAAAGGGGCGCGTCCTGCTGAGGTTGGAGCCCTGGCCTCGGTGTTCGAAAAATCAGCTACAGAGCTCAAACACAAACAAAAACTACTAAAATGCAAACAAACAATACAGATAGCGACATTTAACGTGAGAACCCTAAATAGAATAGGTCAACTATCAGAGCTAACTGCATCAGCCGTGGAACATAAGATAGATATAATTTGCATACAAGAGCACCGATACACGCACACCGAAGATATCAAGTATCACGAAACTGGAAATGGATGGATGCTGGTGACTGTATCGGCATGGAAAAACTCAGTCAATGCATCGGTAGGAGGGGTGGGAATACTACTAGGACCGAGAGCGTTAAAAACACTGAACAGCATTGAGAGAATACAACCTAGGATGATGGCCGCAACGTTTAATGGCAACCCCAAAGCAACAATTATCTCCTGCTACAGCCCTACCAATGTTAGCGAAGAAAACGAAATAGCCACCTTCTACGAAGATCTATCCTCCCTAGTACGTAGCATTCCGAAACACAACCTGCTAGTCATTGGCGGAGATATGAATGCACAAATCGGGAAAAACAGACACAACAAATACAGCCTACACTACGCGTCTAACAGGAATGGACAGCATTTACTAGATTTCATGATAGAAAATAGATTAACCTGCCTCAATACAAACTTTCAAAAAAGGGAGGGGAAATTATGGACCTACACATACGCGAATAAGAGTAAAGCACAGATAGACTACGTCCTTATAAACAGGAAATGGAAAAACAGTGCGATGAATTGCGAGGCATACTCCTCCTTCGAGGGTGTGTCCTCCGATCATCGAATAGTTACGGCCAAAGTACGACTAAGCCTAAGAAAAAACGCCACACGTAAAGCGACGACCAAGCACTATGACTGGGCCCTACTCAACAACAGAGATATTAGAGATAAATATGCATTAGAATTAAGAAACAGATTCGAAGCACTACAAGAGAAGGTAGAAATAGGCACCCCAAATGACGAATATGAAAATTTTGTAGAAGCACACCTGGAAGCGGCAGAAAAGTGTATTCCAACAAAACCTAGAACTAAATATAGAGTCCCTTGGGAAACGCTAGCGGCTAGAGAAAAACGTGCACTTGTGAAGACTGCCTCCAAAAACTATCAACAGAACCCAACAAATACAAATGCACGAGAACTAGAAAAGGCGCAACATCAATTAACAGGAATATACCTAAAAGAACAGGCAGAATACGTACAAAATCAGATAGATAAGATTAGAGACTCGGTGGAAGATAGGCAATCCAGGATAGCCTGGCAAACAATAAACGAAGTAAGTGGAAGGAAGAGCACAGCCAAAGCAAAATTGAAAGCTGCAAGCCAACAAGAAAGAATAAAACTGTGGGAACAGCATTTCAAAAATCTACTAGGAAACCCACCGGAAATAACGGATGAACCGATCACCAGAATTATTAGTAAGCAATTAGACGTAAAACTAGGTCCTTTCACCAAAGAAGAACTCGACACGGTTCTCAGAAGAATTAAAAATAGGAAAGCGGCGGGGCTAGACGAGATCCCCCCAGAAGTGTGGAAGACGAGACAATTCGACGATATACTGCTCCGGCAATGCAACGCAGTCTATAGTCAAAATAGGATAGAACGATGGACGAAGGGATGCATCCTTCCATTCCCTAAAAAAGGCGACCTCGGACTAGCCAAGAACTACCGAGGAATAACACTTACATCCATAGCAGCCAAAATCTACAATGCCCTACTACGAAACCGCATAGAACCCAAAATGGAAAACATCCTTAGGAAAAACCAAAATGGCTTCCGGAGAAATAGATCCACAACCTCACAAATACTGACCATCCGTAGAATCCTGGAAGGCGTACGGGCAAAAAACTTACAGGCGACATTACTATTTGTCGACTTTACCAAGGCCTTCGATTCCATACACAGAGGGAAGATGGAGCAAATCCTACTAGCTTACGGCCTACCAAAAGAAACCGTAGCAGCGATAATGATTCTCTACAGAAACACCAAAGTAAAAGTACGTTCACCAGATGGAGACACGGAATACTTCGACATTGTTGCAGGAGTACTACAAGGAGACACACTAGCCCCGTACCTCTTTATCATCTGTCTAGACTATGTGCTTAGGACTTCGATCGACAAGATCAGAGAAAATGGCTTTGAGCTGACTAAGAGAAGAAGCAAAAGGTACCCCGCAAAAACAATCACGGACGCCGACTACGCTGATGACTTGGCGTTACTAGCGAATACGCCTAATCAAGCAGAGACACTACTACATAGTCTGGAACGAGCTGCAGCTGGCATTGGCCTACATGTCAATGCAAACAAAACCGAATATATGTGTTACAACCAAACAGGCAACATTGCCACACTAGACGGAGCCTCTCTGAAACTAGTCGACAAATTCACCTACCTAGGAAGCAGCGTCTCATCAACCGAGAAGGACATCGACACACGACTGACGAAGGCATGGACAGCTATCGATAGGCTCTCGATCATATGGAAGTCGGACCTAACAGATAAAATGAAACGCAGTTTCTTCCAGGCAGCGGTTGTGTCGATACTGCTATATGGATGCACCACATGGACGCTTACGAAGCGGCTGGAGAGGAGGCTGGACGGAAATTACACAAGAATGTTGAGAGCAGTATTAAACAAGTCCAGGCGACAACACCCCACGAGACTCCAACTATACGGACACTTGCCCCCCATCACAAAAACTATAAAAGTTCGACGAACCAGACACGCAGGACACTGCTGGAGAAGCAAGGACGAGCTCATAAGCGATGTACTCCTGTGGACCCCCACTCATGGATGTGCAAGAGTGGGACGACCAGCACGAACTTACATACAGCAGCTATGTGAGGACACGGGTTGTAATCCTGAAGACCTGCCGGAGGCGATGAATGATAGGGAGAAATGGCGAGAGACGGTCAGGGATATCCGCGCAGGCGGCGCGACATGATGATGATGATGATGATATATATATACTAGTACTTTAGATTTTCAGAGTAAAACTTTACCTATTTTCACTTCATCCGCTTGTTTTCAATTGATTAAACCCACTCTAAGCTCAAGCGTCACAATTTATTTTTGTATGTATTTACCTAAACTCTCCACTACGAGCAGGATGTAGCACAAGGTCAATTTAAATCGGAGTACAGCTGATTTAAATTCTGAGTTTTCCATCTAGGCTGGTTTCTTAACTAAGTTTAAAAAACAGTCTGTCCTAATATTTAGCAGGAAGAAAAAAATAATGGATTTATACACTCCCTAAGATCATTAACTGTTGAAATAAAACATTCCTCGTCCAGGATTTGAAACCAGGTCACCGCTTCCATTTCCTTCACTATAACCGTAACGCTCAACGCGTCTCAGAAACTTACGCAGATTCAAAATTCAAACGCAATTTACCATTAATATCTAAAACAGAGGAAACAAAATGGATAAAATAGTAATTTACTAAGCTCGTAAGTGGACTTAGACAAGAAATATTGGGCACACAGAGTGAGACGAACTCACTAACAATGCTCACTAATCTCACTGTGTGAGTTACCATGTTCAAAAGCAATGTAGTTATTTGCTAAGCTTCGATAGCGCACTTAGTGAGAATCGAACTCATAAATAATGTATGAAAACAAAAGTGAAAAGAGACAGACTGGTGGGGGGTAAAACAAAACGAGTAGGTTTATTCACCACCGGCGGAGACATGAATCTAATAACCTGGGACAGAACTGTTTTAACTTTGTGGGCACCAGTCAAATGTCAGACCACCTTGCGTCATCGTGACTAAAACTCTGTCTCTGTTCTTGGGGTCCACACAAACCCTAATGTACAGCCCTCGAGAGGCAGATCCCTTTTTATCCCTTTGAATAACTTTGGTATTTTTCGTTTGGTATTGTCCCTAACACAATTATATGTTTAATCTATCTTGTTAACCATGACACTAAATGAGGTGTGTCTTTACTGAAATATTGTGTTCGGTAAAGAGTTTGCAATTTGAGTGAAGAACGTCGAAATGAAATAGAAATTTCCAACTAGAGATACTACAGCTTGCATTCAAAAATATAAAATATAATGGTGCACTTTTTCTGGATACTTATTTCCTTTCTTATTTTTATTTTTCTTAGTTTAATAACCATATTTACTCAACCCCTTCGCTCGGACAGGATATGACACAAGGTCAATTTTAAGTGGAGTTTAACAGGTTTGAATTCAGAGTTTTCCTTCTCCTAGACTAGTTGCCTCACCAAGGCTGAAAAAATCAGTCTGCCCTACTATTTACCCATAACTGGAGGGAGAATTATTGGATTCATACATTTCCCAAGGTTATTAGTGCTATGTGAAATGCTATCAGTCTCGTCCCGGATTTGAACTCATGTCGCTGTGTCCATTTTCAACGACGATAACCATTACACCACGGGCACCACCGTTAGTTTAATAATGAAGGCAGTTTTGTATCCAAGTGGTAAATTTTCTTTAGATAGCTTCTTTCTTCTTTTGTTTATACTCAATGACCTTTTTTTGAAGTTATGCGTGAATCACCCGAAATGTTTCTCCTTGCAGAATGCCCTTTATTACTATAAGCCATAAATTATATCACTTTCTCGTATTAAGTGATATTTCTCAGCGAATTTGACTCTCTGTATCTCTTGAGTTAACGGCAGATCTTTTGTTGTGGAGATGTGAAAAAGTCAAATTTTCAAAATTATTTCCAGACGGTTAAAGTCTTCAAGTAAATCGTAATTAAAGAGTGTTCGCCAATGGTCGGGGAGACCTGGATTCAATCCCAGGTCGCATCATACCAAGGACTTTAAAAATGGTACTTGACACCTCCTTGCTTAACACTCAGAAAAATAAGGTACATATCGAGGGTAAAATGGAGCAATCCAGGGAAAGGAGTAGTACCCTTCTCTACACCTCGGTGTAGTAGCTACTGAAAAGGGAGCCTTCTGGTCGCCCTCGTCTACGGTGGCCAGCTATACTTTACTTACTTATGTGCATTGATGTGTGGCCATTTTTTTTTTAAAATTCATCACATCTTGAGTAAATAAGATTTTAAATAGACTGTAGGGTTAGAATTTCAAAAGTTAAGTCGGGAATGTTTCTTATTAAAAAGTATTTTTCTTTTACAAATAACCCATAATCTCTTACAAAATATTCAGGGCGTTCTTGAATTCTTAACAAATGTAGGTACTCTTTAACTGCTAAACACAGCTGTTTCATTTTTTACAATTTTTAATTGGAGTCGGTAATTTTTTCCAAATAAATGGAAAGGGTAAAGAGTGGAGCGGTGTCCTCGTGGTGTAATGGTTAAAGTGATGGATTGCGGGATCGTAGTAAGCGAGTACGTACTCCAGTCGCGCTATTACGTTCACTTTCGGGCAAATACTCTTGGGGAAAGGCATGAACCCCCTTATCCTCCCAGCTATAGATTAAAAAGTATCACTACTGTTCTTCTCGCAGAATAGCTTTGGCATTAAATTACCTACAAAGGTTGATATGCCATTAAACCACCAAAGCAAAAGTGAATGTAAAAGCCTCTTTACTCGTCAAATAACTATTTTCTGAACTATATACTGAATTCATTTCATTAAATTTTTGAGCCTGGGCGGGGCCAGTCCAGTTTGTGGCCTACGGGATGCGCCGCGTGTTTGTTGGGTCAGATGGAACGGTCAGCATAGTAAAAATTGTGTCACTCTCTCCTCGTGTCGAAAAGACTAAACTCAAGAAGTTGATAAACGTTTCGTACCTGAACTAAAGAAAGTCGTCAGTGTTTCGCGTATTTCGGGATTCCTATGCATATAAACATTTCACGTATCCGTATATTTGTATAGTTGTATCATGGCTATACAACACATGGTGTAATGGTTAAAGCGATGGACTGTGGTATCGAAGTAAGCGAGTTCGAACTCCATTTGCGCTATTGTGGTCACTTTTGGACAAACCCCCTTCGGAAAAGTATGAACCCCCTAAACCTCCCAGTTATGGGTTAAACAGTACCACTACTGTTCTTCTAGGGGAATGGCTTGGTATTAAATAACCTACAAAGGTTGATATGCCATTACACAAAGAAACCAAAGCAAAAGTGGATGTAAAAGCCTCTTTACTCGTCAAATAACTATTTTCTGAACTATATACTGAATTCATTTTATTAAATTACAATTAAACAAAGATCTGGAAATCTAACTTATAATTAAATTTTATTATTTTATTTAGAAGAGGTACTTCATCGCTTGCCTGTCCAAAGAGCCCATGCTTATAATCTTGGAAACAGCATCCCACAAAACAGCTGCTGTTTAGCCACCAACCTCCAATCTCTAAAACCATCCAAATAAGACTAACAAGACATGCAGGACACCGGTAGAGAAGTAAAGACAAACTCTTATGGACCCCTTTAAAATGACGTGCAAGTGTTAGCCGACCAACAACTTATCTACAACAGCTCTGAACGGACACAGGATGTAGTCTAGAAGACCTCTGGGAAGCGATTCATAATAGAGACTAAAAGCGAGAGAGAGAGAGAGAGAGAGAGAGAGAGAGAGAGAAAGAGTCAGGGAAATCCCTGCTAGCGGCGGGACATGATATATATATATATATATATATATATATATATCTTTTTTCATCATACAACGTGTGAAAGCGCGTGCGATACCCTGCCCTCATCAGCAGCCAACCAGGGCTGATAACACAGTTTCGGTAGCTCAAGGCGGTACTGCCTCTCCTGGTGCTACCAAGCAACTTTTGCCACCGGACAGTGTATTAAAAGAATTATATATATATATATATATATATATACGCCAGATCAATTAAGAGCAGAGACTACATTGGACGTTCATCTTCATTCTTAGTGTGCAGTTTGTGATTTTAAAAAAATCGTGTTTACTTTCGGTCGTTGATGTTATTACGCGTTTACAGTAACCGCTTCTGACGCAGTCACACAGGAATGGTAATTCCGCATGTATTTCATTTATGCTGAAAATTTCTCGCTTTCGACCAAATCCAACTTGATGCATATTGCGCCGTGGTCTGAAGATGATTTGAGCAACTTTCAAACTGAGGCCAGTGATTCCTATTTTTGAAAAAAAAAAAAAAAAAAAAAAAAGAAATGATGGCATGTCCTAGAAAACCACGACAACTAACCTCAATAGGAATCACATGACATATCCAACCCTTTTCCACGCAGTCGTCTGGCAGTGTCTCGTATCGGTTTTTCTTCCGCTCGTGTACTTCGTCCCGGTTTTCTTCCCAAGGGACAGTCAATTCTATGAGGAAGACACTCTTGTTTGAATCGGACCATGCTACAATGTCCATGCTACAATGGCCGCTTTTCTGTTTGAATAATATGAACTGGAAATTGTAGAGATGTCTAGAAATCCGCTGAAACTTTCCAGTCACTAGCTCCGTTCAGTAGCTTCATATTGGGATTTCTTTTTGTTTCTTCAGAGGACATTCATATATATAAAGTAAGTAAAGTTGGCGACCGTCGTCGAGGGCGACACGAAGGCTCCCTTTTCAATAGCTACTACACTAAGTTGTGGGAGGGGCGTTACTCCTCCAGTATTGCTACACTTTACCCTTGATACGTACATTATAATGCTGGGTGTTAAGCAAGGGGGTAGGAAGTACCATTTTAAAAGTCTTTAGTATGACACGACCTGGGACTGAACCCTGGACTTCCGACCCATTGGCAAACACACTGCCCACAAGGCCAATCCCACACAAACATATATATATATATATATATATATATATATATATATATATATATGCAAATTTCATTAAACATAATAGATATTTTATGCCTACATATTTTCTTTTGGATCCGTTCGAATTCCCGTATTACTTTTATCGTATTCGGGGGAGATTGATTTAGGTATTGTCCATAGTTGTATGTATCCCTAGTACTTTCTGCCCGACTTTGGGCCATCATCAGGGGAGAATCTGTTACAAAAGTGATGTAACTTTTGTTTTAGCAAATTACTACTGTGTAAGGACGTCTTTGCTGTTGGAGATTATGGCGCTTGCTTTTAAATGCAATTCTGTAAATAGTGCCAGTAGCTAAAGACATTTAAGTACATTAGCACTGGTTTGAAAATTAATTCTATTAAGTGCTGGTTGCAGGTTTCTAATATATAGTGCTTGGGGAATCTGAAGTTTTTGTTTATTATTTTGATGTTCAAGTATTGTTGTGTTGTCGGTGAGAATTTTTCGTTGTTGTGTTGTTGGGCATGAATGTTTTTTTAAATGCTGAGCTCAATGTTTTCATTATTTTTTCATCGGATTTATAATTGTAGTGCAGAAAGTACTAGGGATACATACAACTATGGACAATACCTAAATCAATTCCCCCCGAATACGATAAAAGTAATACGGGAATTCGAACGGATCCAAAAGAAAATATGTAGGCATAAAATGTCTATTATGTTTAATGAAATTTGCATTAACGAAGAAATGCTGCCTATATATATATATATATATATATATATATATATATATATAAATGCACACATATATATGCATGTATATATATCTATCGAAAAAATATAAGACCACACCAATAATACGCAAATATCTACCCCCTCCCCACACGCATAGAGTTGTACACAATCTTAAACATTCTTTTGACTGTATTTTTTGATATTTTCGATTTCTCCAATATGTTTATTCTTCTGCCTGATGATTGTCGTATAAAGACGGCATGAAACCCGTATATATATATATATATATATATATATATATATATATATATACGTATAATCACATGCATATATATATATGTACATTGCCCAGTTGGCTGGGGCTGTAGAATACACCGATTGCTTCTCAGTAGAGGGGTAAGACCCCCCACCAATGAGTGTCCTGATATATGACAATCTGATAATGAGGTTTCTGTGAGGCTGGAGCTTTGGGAAATGCGGAGTACCCATTTATTGCCATTGCTTCCAGGTCCGCTCTGGGCCGGAGTGGTAGCTCCTGATACGGGTCCTATCTTTGGTTTAAATAGAACTAAACTGTGGTTTCTTGACTTTGCATTTAAACTGCGTACTTATGCTAAACTGAATTGTTTAAAAATTGAATTGTTTTGACATTTAAACTGCGTACTTATGCTAAATTGAATTACCTCGAAATTGATTGAGATAGAACTGTTTTGACATTTAAACTGCGTACTTATGCTAAACTCAATAGCTAGAAAAAGAACTGTTTTGACGTCTAAATTGTATACATATGCTAAACTAAATTATCTGAAATAAAACTGTTTTGATATCTAATTCTGTGTACTGCCCATTCGGTTGGAGCTGTAGAATACACCGAGTGCACCTCTTCAGCGTGGTAAGACCCCCCAACAAGTGTCCTGGATATGACAATAAACAATCTGATGAGGAGGTTCGTTCCAGTAAAGCTGATAGGGTCCTATCTATGGATTAAATAGAACTAAACTGCATACTTATGCTAAACTGAATGATTTGAAATAGAACTGTTTGACTAAACTGAATAGCTTGAAATAAAAATGTTTTAAACAATTAAACTGTATTTACATTTAAACTGCGTGCTTATGTTAAACTGAATTGTTTGAAAAGGAACTGTTTTAGACATTGAAACTGAACGTACACTAAACTGAATTGTTCTATATATAGAACTGTTTTGATATCTAACTGTGTGTAAACAAAATGTGTACTTATACTAAATTGAATTAGCTGAATTAGAACTGTTTGAATAAACTGAATAGTTCGAAATAGAAATGCTTTTGAAAATTAAACTGTGTACTCATGCTAAATTGGATTGAAATAGAACTGATAATTTGTTTTAAAATGGATTTGGCGTTAAATAACCTACAAAGGTTGATATGCCATAAACTCACCCAACCAACCAACCAACCAACCAACTAATCATATATATGCACCTAACCGCTATCAATATACATATATATATATATATATATAGAGAGAGAGAGAGGGGGGGGAGATAGATAGATAGAGAGAGAGGGGAGGAGTTAAATACTAGTTGACTTTAGAATCATTAACGTTAAACTCAGAATAGTGAGCTTTTGCCTTGTTTTCATGGTTATCCTATTTTACTGTTGAAATATTGTTCCGCATAGAACTCTGTAAATATTTTGTTGATAAGAAGACGCTTTTAGCGTTAAATTTTGATAATCATCAAATAATCTCTCTCTCTCTCTCTCTCTGTCTATATATATATATATATATATATCTCAAGAACATATAAAGTAAAAGAGAACCAAGCTTTCAAACTCTTCCTCATGGACATTGCCAGTCAATTAAACTCAGTTAAACTCAGCAAGACAATAATGTTTTAAATATTTTCAAAATTATCTTTATTTCACCAACTACTTATACAACTGGAGTTTTTTAACCGTTAATATCGGTGAATACATTTCATCTTAAGTTAGGTATTTAAGGAATTATAATTTATATATATATATATATATATAGTGTAAGTAATAGGAAACTCAAACCTGGTTAAATTGTCATCATAAATTTATTTCGCCGGAGAATATTATTATACTAACATGTCAAATCATCTGACGAGACGGCGGAATAAATTTATTATGACAATATAACCAGGTTTGATTTTCCTTCTAATTGGTAATAAAACGTTTCGTACCTGAACCAAGAAGTCGTAAGTGTTTTTCGTGTTTCGAGATTCCTATGTTCTATGTATATATATATATGAACATTATATGTCCATTTCCCATATCCAAATATCTGGCTATGGTACATATATATACATATATATATATATATATATATATATATATATATATATATATATATATATATGTGTGTGTGTGTGTGTGTGTGTGTGTATGTGTGTGTGTGCTCCAAAGAGAGAAACTATTCTCCAGCTCACAAAGACTCTCACATGGAGTCCTGCCTGGTTTCGGTGTCAAAGCATCATAACCATTAACCCTTTGCATACAAGCAGTATCTTACAATACCATGATATTTATTAGATATCTGTCACATCATGAGAATCACAAATCACGATGCAACCATTTTGTCTAATCCTTTAAAGAACTGATTCTTGTGAACTTTTGATGATATCAACTTAACTTTTTTCCTTTTTTGATGAAAATGATTTTCATTCTTCATTACAAATGTGTAGTTGTTTGCGGTAGTTTCGATTGTCAGCTTTTTTAAAATGTTAATGACATTCGTTGTCATATGGATCGATAAAAAATTGATATCTATAATGTAAAAAATCAGAAACATACAAAAAAAGTATAAGAAAAAATTTGAATATGTGATGCTATTAAACTCAATGCTCGAATTAGGAAAGAACGGTGAATAAGGAAAATTGTTATAACGATGTTTTAAAGTGTTTCTAAAGGATAAAAGAATACAAGGAAACAAAAACAAACCCCAGCACCAGACCCCCCCCTAAAAAAAACAAAAAAAACGAGAAGTCGAAAGAGAAACTGTTCAAGGAGAGAAAATTGTCGATAAGAGATACCGAAGGAAAAAAGTATTGCAATGATAGTGGAAAAAAAATCCGACAAAATTGTCACACACACACACACACACACACACACACACACACACACACACACACACACACACACACACACACACATATACTTATACATATAAATACGTATATAGATGCACTAAAACATGCGCACACAAATATATATATATATATATATATATATATATATATATATATATATATATACTTTAAGAAAAACAACGAAACCGGTCACATAGGATTATAAATTTATTTCAATCCCGTTACGCATTTTTGAGGTTTTCAAAAACACGAAAAAAGTAACAGGACTTCTTCAGATCATTTTTGGATAATAAGTTGAATAGACACATGGTAGTGGGAGGGGATAATATATATATATAGTTTATTCGGTCCAGTTAAACCAGAGCTGGGAGTAATTCCTTCAGGACAAGAAAATCATTTAGGAGCTGAACATTTAAATTTACCCATTGGATCTGAAGAAGTCCTGTTATATTTTTCTTCGTCTTTTTGGTTTACACCAGAAACTGAAAAACAGGATAGAAATAGATTTATAATCCTAAATTAACCGGTCTTTGTTTTTTTCCTAAAGATATATATATATATATATATATATATATATATATATATATATATATATATATTTTTTTTTTTTTCTTTAAGAAAATACAACGAAACCAATCACAAAGGATTATAAATTTATTTCAATCCTGTTACGCATTTTTGAAATTTTCAAAAACACGAAAAAAAATTAACAGGACTTCATCAGATCTTTTAGATAAAAAAAAAAAATCAATGTTAATTTTTTTCGTGTTTTTGAAAATTTCAAAAATGCGTAACAGGATGGAAATAAATTTATAATCCTTTGTGATTGGTTTCGTTGTTTTTTCTTAAAGAAATTATTGCTCTGTATAATTGGTACATTGAGCTCTTTACCAGGAAGATTTAAATATTCATTCAGGAATAATTTCTTGTCCTGATGGAATTACTCCCAACTCCGGTTTAACTGGACTAAGTATTCTCTCTCTCTCTCTCTCTATATATATATATATATACGAATGCATGCATGTACCCTTACACACATATCCTCATGACAACATATATACATGCACACACACACAGCCATATATGCACCAAGCCGTATATATATATCTCTCTCTCTCTATATATATATATATATATATATATATAATGTATTTACATACATAGTTGTTCATACACATGTACGTATATAGATACATATATGTGCACACACACATATATATAAGTAGGCATGCGCACACATACACATCTGTATATACATGTACATATCCACACACACACACACACACACACACACACACACACACACATATATATATCTATATATTTAAATGCATAGATGTATGCACACACATGTACGCATATATACACATACATGCACTCCTTCACACACACATATATATATATATATAAATATATATATAACTGCTCCTACTCACACACACACTCATTTCACTAGTTCTGTATATATGTATATTCATATATATAAGTAAAGTAAAGCTGGCGACCATAGTCGAGGGTGACCCGAAGGCTCTCTTTTCGATAGCTACTACACCAAGGTGTTGGAGAGGGCGCTACTCCTTTCCCAGGATTGCTCCACTTTACCCTTGATCCGTACCTTACAATGCTGAGTGTTAAGCAAGGAGGCATCAAGTACCATTTTTTGAGTCTTTGGTATGACTCGACCTGGGATTCAACCTTGGTCTCCCGGGCCATTGGCGAACACTCTAACCGCTAGGCCAATGTCCGGTTGTTATATATATATATAGAGAGAGAGAGAGAGAGACAGAGAGAGAGTGAGAGAGAGAGGGAGGGAGAGAGAGAGAGAGAACTAGTATTACATAGTGAGTAGGTAGGCCCGCTGCAGTTGGTTTATTTTGGCCCCAGCTTAATGATTGATATGTTTTGGTGATTGTCAAGGGTATCATTTGTGTATAGATATGAGAGCCAAAACATGAAACGAATATTTAATAAAAACATGAAGTTTTCATTGGTTAGTATAAACATGTGAGTAAAGGCAGAGTTGAAAACGAAGCAGAAAAACAGGGAGACGTAACTTGAGAGCTTTAAGGTTTTATTAACTTTTTCTGGGCCCTTCTGGGCTACCATAAAAAATAAGGAGAAAGGAATTTCTCTTCCTTCTTCTAATGACGTTTGAATTTCAGAAAACCATTTCTCTTTCAGGCACACACACACACTTTATGCTGCTCTACTTATATATCTAAATATAGTAATTTACAAAGCTCTTTGCTTCGATGTGGCACAAGGACGAATGAATGGGGTGCCAACTGAGACTCGAACTCACTCGTGTAGGTTTGCTAGTCTAATTTGCTAACCGTTACACCACCAGAAGTGCTCCTTATATATGTATATATACATATACACACACACTTTATTTATGAACACACACACACACACACACACACACACACACACACACACATTTATATATATATATATATATATATATATGTATATAGTGCAATTGGATGGAGACTCAAATTTGGTTAAGTCGTCATTATAAATGGAGAATATTACTATACTCTCCGTCTCGTCAGATGACTATTTACATGCTTTTCTCGAAGTTGCAGAAGGGAACTAACAATAGCCATATATTGAGCACTCTCATAGATTTAGATGATTTTCCTCATATATTCTATATGAAAAATAATCTACACCCACTGTCTTTGGACGCTGACTGGATATTTTAAATATATATATATATATATATATATATATATATATATATATATATATATATATATATATATATTTCATACAAGATGCTCCAAAAGCAGTCTGAAACATCCCATAGGTTTCTGTGGCATTTTTTCCAAGTTTAAAACAGAATTTTATTGCATATCGTTCTTTTAAAGTGTCAGATTGCATTTTTGAAATTCACCAGCTGTGACAATCAGTAGGGTGTATTCCAATTGCTGCTGTAGCTGTTGATTTGAACCTGGAATCATAAAAATTGGGCAGTCATCCCATAAGATATATAGCAATAACCTCCTGAATTTTCAAGAGTGTACGACAATTTTAAATGTCCCTACAAAAAAGCTCTGGAAACTTTTTGAATGCACTATGTATTTTGCAATTTCCTTCAAATTCTCTTAAACTAAAACTTGATTTTGTCCTAACCATCTCTTGATTTGTCATTAACTGTTTCAAATGATCATTTAAAATTGTGTCTAGGAATTCTCAGTCTTTTTTTTTTCTGCTAGGGCTGTAGAATATACTGATTGCATCTCTGCCGAAGGGTAAGGCTCCCCCAACGAGTATCCTGATATGACACCACAAGATCGGGTCCTTTATATGGGTCGAATAGAATTAAAATGTGTAACTACACTAAACTGAATCGCTTGAAATTAACTGTTTTTACATTTAACTGTGTGTAAACAAAAACGTTCCTGTTACTTTTCTTAGCGAATGAGTCGACATGGGGTAATGGTTAAAGAGCTGAACTACTTCCTTGAAGTAAAAGAGTTCAAACTCCAGTTACGCTATTATGTTCACTTCCAGGTAAATACCCTTTGAAAAGGTATCAAACTCTCTTATCCTCCTCAGCTTTGCCATTAAATAACCCACGAAGGTTGATATGTTATTAAAACAAAGAAACCTTATAAAAACATGTTTTTTTCTTAACGTAATAGTTATTAAAAATGAAATCAGCGACCCGATTTCAAATTCTGGACGAGTGCGTTTGCGTTTCACTTCGTGCAAATGTCTAAGGGAATGGCATAAATCTATTTCTTCTACCAAGGAATTGGATAAATAGTATGGCAGCCAGGATTCTTTAGCGTTGATAAGGCAAAGAAAATTTTAAATTCAAACCAGCATTCCTCTTAAAAATTGACCTTGTGTCACTTCTTGCTCGTAGGTGACGTTTGAGATTAATACATGCAATTACAATAACTTGTGGACGAAAATATATCAAGCATATAATCCTATTGAAACATAATCATATAACTGAAACTTTAAACAATGTAATTTTTTGGTAAAAATCTGGCTAATATTTACTTGGTAAGTTGTCTATTACCACCTCCGTATCTATTTATAGATTTCAATATCTTATCGATTAAAGGAGCGAGTCGGTTATTGGGTGCATCAAAATAGCTTTTTAAAAAGTTTTTTCGATATTTCCATTTGGGTTGAAGATTTAAGTTTGTTTTTTTTTTCATGGAAAATTTGTGTAGAGTTTTTTTTATGGAAATATATGATTAAAGAGCCAAAATTTTGAGAAATTTCTTTGATGTTCTCTTCGTAAAATTAAGACTTCATACGTCTCAAAAATTTCGCTTGTGTCCTTCCATAGTCAGATGTTTCCATCTTAATCTTATGAACGTTTCGACTCTTTTAACAGACTTGTTACAGACATATTCAGAGATTACGAATCAATTCATGCAGATCTGAGTGTTTGTTTAGTAAATTGGTTTGCTGACAATTTAGCATTAGGAGTTCGATCCGCACCAAGTGAACAACTATTGAGGATTTCACAAGATTCGACTGAAGTTTGTGAATACCTTTTTCTGTTCATTTGCTGTTACGGTGGTTAGAATAAAAATCTCGCAGAGTAAATAGATTGGTTTGGTTTGGTTGAATTTTATGGCATATCAACTATTATTGGTTATTTAATGCGAAATCTTTTTTTATACATATATACTAAATATATATGATTTGGTTAAGTTTGGTTTATGGCATATTAACTATTGTAGGTTATTTAATGCCATATCGTTTATATACATATATATAGGATTTGGTTTAGTTTGGATTTATGGCATATCAACCATTGTAGGTTATTTAATGACATATCGTTTATATATATATATATATATATATATATATATATATATATATATTGAATATTATATATATATATATATATATATATATATATAATATTCTGTTTACTATTAATCCTTTGTTTGCACACAGATGAATGTTTTCAAGTATTGCTATTTAACCCTAGCGTTTCAATTAAACATTAGTCATTTGTATATACACAGTTAAATGATCAAACAGTTCTATTTGAAACAATTCAGTTCAGCATAAGTCATTCGTTTGTAGTCTGTTTAAATGTCAAACAGTTCTATTTGACCCACAGATTGGACGCTATTAGGTGTTACCACTTCGAGCCAGAGTGGATCTGGAAGCGATAGCAATGAAGAGGTACTCCGTATTCCCCAAAGATCCAGCATTATTGGATCCTTGCCATCAGATTGCTTAGTCTCATATTTAGGAAACTCGTTGGGACGGTTACTCCCCTGCAGAGATGTAGTCGGTGTATTCTGTAGCCTCAGCCGACTGGGCAGAGTAAATTGAGTTTGAGCCCAACCAGTTGTTTTCTATAATCATGCCTAATGTCTTATAAAATAATATATGCGTCGATACTTTTTCGTTCAACGTTTACATGGTCATACGTGGTGCCTTCAATAAGTTTCCAGACTTTTTTGTACAGGGATTTAAAATTGTCGTAGACTCTTTAGAATTCACAATGTTATCGAGATGCATCTTATGAGATGATTGACTAATTTTTATGATTTCAGGTTCAAATGAACAGCTACAACAGGAATTGGAATACACTCTACTAAAACCTGTTTGTCACAGCTGGTGAATTTCAAAAATGCAATCTAGACGTGAGGAAGAACGATATGCAATAAAGTTCTGTTTTAAACTTGGAAAAAATGTCATGTGATGAAAGCTGGATCTACTGCTATGACCCAGAGACCAAAAACAGAGTTCCCAGTGGAAGCATGCTGGCTTTCCCAGACCAAAGAAGGCCAGATAGAGCAAACCCACCAACAAACTTTTGATGATCCCTTTTTTGACAGCACTGGCATGATCTACTTGCACTGGGTTCCCACTGGACAGTCAACAAGGAATACTATGTTGAGGTTTTAAGGGAGTTCAGGAAGAGATTCGGTCGGAAAAAGCCAGCACTCTTCAAATCGGGTCAGTGGTATTTCCACCTGGACAATTCACCAGTCCACAACTCCATCCTTGTCACAGACTATTTGACTAAGATGGGCATCAAGACAGTTCTTCACTCTCCCTATAGTCCAGACCTTGCTCTCTGTGACTTTTGGTTATTCCCTAAGCTCAGAGGCTGTCGTTATGAGAGAATTGAGGAGATGAAAGAGGCTGTGATGAAGGTCATTGACACACTCACACATGACGATTTCCATGGGGGCTTGCAGAAGTTTTTAGAACGGTATAACAAATGAATTGAAGCCGGATAAATATAAAGGGGACTAGAGTGTCATGTGTGTACTATCAATAAAAGTGCCCATACGATAAAGGTCTGGAAACTAATTTAATGATCCTCGTATATTTATCTGTCCTTTCATGGGTCAGTCACGAATAAAAGAACGAGAATCTCTCTTACAAAATTATCGTTTATAATCGGTAACTTTCTGAGACCTAAATTGAGACCTTTTTCCGCTGAAAATCCTTGGCGTACCAATCGGCCTAGGCCAAGCCTTGGCTAACTATTCACGTACAGAAAGTTTGTATCTCGTGTATGGAGCAACCCAAAATTATTAGTTTACAATCTTGGTCCAAGAAAATTGCATAAAACGCCAGTATATGCGCTGTATTTTCCTATTTATCTATTTATATCAATAACCAGAAAAATATTTTAATAGTTTGAAATATTTGCCAAGATGAATACATAAAAGCTTTATTAAGCAGTTTTAAATTTAGCGTTTTTTTTCTATCTCTCGTTTTCTCTTTTTCCTTTTCTCCTTTCTTATATATATATATATATATACAAAGATTCTATCCATGTCTTCCTTATTCAGCAGGTTTCTGGTCCGACTTTCTTTATTCCCACCGAATCTCGTTCCAACGAGAGTTTACAAATATTCTAATGATGACACAAGTTGCCATCAGTGAAGGCCTACAAGCTGATGTTTCTGACAAAGGAATTCTTGATGAAAGTCCAGAATTAAACGAAGACTATCAAGTTAAAAGCTGAAGAAAAAGAAAAAAAAAAAAAGAAAGAATTAAAACCAGAATCTAATTCAGAGAAAAAAAAGACACACCCTTTACGATTTGTTTGACTACTCATACATTTTCTTCTCACGTTTTAAAATCTGGAAGCACAGTGGGGAAAATATTAATTCAGACGAAAGGATAAAATAAAATATATTTTGCATCTTTTCGTTTACTTGAAGTTTTATTTTTAACTTGTGACGCATAAACTTATGTAAGATACGCCCTCTTCAGGAGGGAAATAAAACTAACAATTAAAAAGATTAAAACAATTTTGAAGAGGTGAAATGATAAATACAATAAAATAAAATTTCTACTGAACTTTCTGGGAAGATCAAAGTTGCCATCATTTTTTCTGTTTCATATCAATTATCAAAGAAAAAAGAAAAAAAAGAAAAAAAAGGAATCAGTTATAATTCAAGAGTTGCTTGAGGTGTAATGGTTAGCGTCGTAGGAAATAGACACGGTAACCAGAGTTCAATTCCTGGAAGAAGCTGTTTCGATTTCATATAGCGTTAATACACGTAGGAAAAGTACGGATTTAACTATCTACCTTCACCTAGAGGTAAATAGTCGGTTAGACCGAGCTCTCTAACCTTACTATGGTAAACGGTCAAGGAAAAAGAAAACTCTGAAATTAAACCCGTTAAAGCCTACTTAAAAATTGACCTCTTGCGAAGTGGTTAGTAAATATATATATATATATGTGTGTGTGTGTATGTGTGTGTGTGTGTGTGTGTGTGTGTATTTGGGTGGCATTTCTTCATCAAGATATACCTACTTATTTGTATAGACGTTCTTTGTGTACACACGGAAAATTTATTAACCGTTTCCGGCCGGATATTATAGCATCCATACGATGAGTTGAACGGATCAAAGTAAAAATATGTAGACAAAAGACGCCTATATTATTTAACTAGGTATATATATATATATATATATATATATATATATATATATATATATATATATATATATTTTCCTTGTTTATCTTTTAGTGTTTATATTAATTCTGTATTAAACAATATAAGAACCATATTATTCGGATCTATCTGTCTATGAAATTCCTCGGTAATTACATGTTTTTAAGTTAATGTTCCAGCTAGGGTACAAAATAGAGATGTCAAATTTTAAGGTTGTCCTTTCTCACATAAAAGTTGTCGAATGGACTCATCCAAATTCATTGTGAGTACATTGATATTTTTTATATCAAATTTATTATATTTGCAGAGTATCATCATCATCATGTCATGCCGCTAGCACGGATATCCCTGACCCTCTCTCGCCACTTCTCCCTATCGTTCATCGCCTCTGGCAGGTCTTCAGGGCTACATCCCGTATCCTCATATAGCTGCTGAATGTATGTTCGAGCAGGTCGTACTTTTGCCCGGCCATATGTGGGGGTCCATAGGAGTACATCACTTTTGAGCTCGTCCCCGCTTCTCCAGCAGTATCCTGCATGACTGGTTCGTCTAATTTGGATAGTTTTCGTGATGGGAGGCAGGTGGCCGTATAGTTGGTGCCTTGTGGGGTGATGCCGCCAGGACTTATACTATGCAAATAAAAGTACTTATATTAGTGTATTAGTATCTAATTCTGTTCACCCCCCACACATAAACACACATACGTACAAAGGTTTGTATGTATGTATCTATCTATCTATCTGTCTATGCATGTGTGTATAGTGGTGTATGCTTTTCTTAGTTTCTGAATCTGCTTATATATATATATATATATATATATATATATATATATATAAGTATTATTCGGTCCAGTTAAACCAGAGTTGGGAGTAATTCCTTCAGGACAAGAAAATCATTCAGGAGCTGAACATTTAAATTTTCCTGGTGGAGAGCTCATACACACTAGAAAAAAATAGGTAGCTAAATAAATGGTATCGAAATTAATATAAGCATTAATATTTCTCTTAAAAGTTAATTATCAAACTTAACATGAAAAGGAAATAAATTAAACAAATAAATAAAAAAGTTAAATTACCGTAGTTATAACTGACGGAAGAAATTTGAAAATAAAATAAATAGGTAAAAAAAAACAAAAACCGAAATTCAATAAAACGAGGAGGTGACTCCTTAATATCTTCCCCCTCCCCCTCCACCCCACGTGTCTATTCTGTTTTATTTATTCATTGGATCTGAAGAAGTCCTGTTATATTTTTCTTCGTGTTTTTGGTTTACACTAGAAACTGAAACACAGGATGGAAATAAATTTATAATCCTAAATTAACCGGTCTTTGTTTTTTTCTTAAAGAAAAAAAAGATATATATATATATATATATGTGTGTGTGTGTGTGTGTGTGTGGGTGTGTTTATCGACGTTGGCCGGTTGAAAAGTTCATAAACTGACCAAGATATTCTCATCAAATGAGATGCGTGCACGCGTGTGTGTGTGTGTGGGTAGTTGTTTCCGTCCACGTATCTGAATCTGTTCATGTGTGTTGGGGTTTGTGACCATGAATGACTGTTGGAGTTAATTGTTCGCAAAAACGATGTTTTTATTCAGTATATATTTACAAGAGTGTACTCTGTGTGTGTGTGTGTGTGTGTGTCCATGTACACTCATATTTTCTGGTTTGTTGTTTTTTTTTTCTCCCCTTTCCTTCCTGAGTGTAAAATTAGATAGTTTCTGTATGTGTATATGTTCACGTGTGTGTAAGTGTGTGCGCGAAGTTCTCTTTATTTGAGGTAATGAGTAATCGTTAGTTTGGTATATTGGCATTATTCTAAAGATTCCATTCCTGCATTTGTGAAGGTGTTTTGAAACATAGTTTTCTATTTTCTGTTTATTTAATATTACTTTAATTCAGGCAAACCCTATTGTACAAAGCCTAAGTCGATTCCATGTAGACTTTTTTTTACAAATACTACATTTGATTATCTTAACTAGTTTTTTGAATTGCAGCTTAGATTTTTATTTATTATGAACATTGTTTCTAATTTTTCGAAGGTATAGCATTTTCCAACCAAACAGACTCACTTTTGAAGAAGCAACATGGTGCCTTCAATAAGTTTCCAGAATTTTTTGTACAGGATTTAAAATTGTCTTGAAAATTCAGTATCTTATTGCTATACATATTATGAGATGACAGACCAATTTCAGGTTCAAGTGATTTCAGGTTCAAGTGAACAGCTACATCAGAAATTGGAATACACCCTACTAAAGCCTGATTGTAACAGCTGGTGAATTTCAAAAATGAAGTCTAGACGTGCGGAAGAACAATATGTAATAAAATTCTGTTTTAAATTTGGAAAAAATGCCAGAGAAACGTATGGAATGCTTCAGACTGCTTTTGGGGCATCTTGCATGAATCGAGCATCAGTTTTGGAGTGGAATAAGAGATTCAAGGAAGGCTGGGAGACTGTGAGAGATGACGAGAGGTGTGGGAGGAGTAAGGAAATCAATACACCAGAGTTGATTGGCCAAAGGGTTAGAGTTAGGATTACTATGTTGAGGTTTTAAGGGAGTTCAGAGAGAGATTCCTTGGAAAGAGGCCAGCACTCTTCAAATCGGGTCAGTGGCTTTTCCACCAGTACAATGCACCAGTCCACAACTCCATCCTTGTAACAGACAATTTGACAAAGATGGGCATCAAGACAGTTCGTCAGCCTCCCTATAGTCCAGACCTTGCTCCCAGTGAATTTTGGTTATTCCCAAAGCTCAGAGGCTGTCGTTATGAGAGAATTGAGGAGATGAAAGAGGCTGTGACGAAGGTCATTGACACGCTCACACAAAAGGACTTCCATGGGGCCTTGCAGAAGTTGTTGGAATGGTACAACAAGTGCATAGCTGCCAGAGGAGATTACTTCGAAGGGGACTAGAGTTTAATGTGTATACTATCAGTAAAAGTGCCCATACGAAAAAAGTCTGGAAACTTATTTAATGATCTTCGGAAAAAAGAAAGAGTAAGTTTGGCACTTGAGCCCATCGATAATTATTCTTCGAATTCTTGACTTTAAAAAATAAAGAAAGACCAATCGAGAAAATCTTTATTCATAAGTGATAAACTCGTGCCAAATTGTTTCAAGTGAGTAATCGTATTTTCTTCTCTAATGCGAACGTCCCACAACATTCCAAGATAATTTTCTTTTCGTATGTTTAGTCTATGTCTGCGTAATTTGGCTTTCTTAACCAATTCCAACTATTTTCGAATCAGTAGAACTTGCTAAACATGAGCCATGTTTTATAAAATAACATATTTTAATCATCTCTTCCAATTCTAAGAATTTGAGGACTGTAGAGTGCCCTTCATTGCTATATTTCCCAGGTCCACTCTGACCCACAGGGGTTCTACCTGTTGGGATGCCATCTAAGAGTCAAATAGAAGTGTTTATCATTTACTATACTTGAAACCATCTAAATTCGTGCAAACAATACATAGCGATGCTTGACGCTATTTAACCATATTTACCAACCCCTTCGCTCGGGCAGGATATGACACAAGGTCACTTTTTAAGCGGAGTTTAACAGGTTTGAATTCAGAGTTTTCCTGCTCCTAGACTAGATGCCTCACGAAGACTGAAGAACCCAGTCTGTCCTACTACTTACCCATAGCTGGAGGGAGAATAATTGGATTCATACCTTTCCCAAGGGTATAAGTGCAATGTGAAATACAACCAGCCTCGTCCAGGTTTTGAACGTGTGTCGCCATGTCCATTTCCTACGACTATAACCATTACACCACGGGCACCTCCACGCCATTTAGCTGTGTGCAAAAAAATGAGGTCTGCCACGTTTAAAGATTATGTAACCAGCCAACTTTTCTCTTACAAATCATTCATATAACATATATATCTTATAAAAAATCCATCGGTGATTTAACGTCATTCGATATCACCCTTCCTGTTGCGTTCTGGTTAGTGAACGCTTGTAATATTAAATAAACGACAAACCACGATATGAGAGGAAATAGAGATATATTCTCAGGAAAAAGTATATACAATAGAGAGACTATTAGTAGACAAGAACATAGGATTAGTGAATACAGAATAAATATATAGCCCAACGATAGTATTGGTTTCCGTTATTACGGTAGCAAGTAAGGTGATCTAGTGTGATCTTCAGTATCCAACGCTCTAATACTATTCCTTTCAGAAGCTGCTCTTCACCTTCTAGTCTGCCCTGGTATTAGTAGTTACTGCTACATATGGCAGATGGACTAGTTCATTGTGTGGAAAAAGGTGGGTGATACCCAACACTTACAAGTCCTGATCATGGTTCATTTGAACCGAAACGTTGATTTTCTTTTGCATTAAATTCTTCTCTTTGGATTCTCTTGTTTTTCAATTTTTCTCTATTAGATATATCTATAAAAAATTTTTCGTTTTAAACAACAACTAATCAGTTAATATTTAGAATAGAGTTACATGAAAATTGTACTAGATGTCTGTGATGACTGTGATTCTGACGGTTTTTAAGTCTTAAATAATCCCTTTTAAACGTTGCCCAATGTTTTGACAATAAACACACACACACACACACACACACACACACACACACACACACACACACATATATATATATATATATAAATATATATATTGTCACCCTCAGACAGACTGTTTCGTTCTATCAGAACTCTTCAGTGTGGCGAGACACGTCCAACTTTACGTTAGACTAAGTTTCAGACCTCTCGGCCAACAAGCAGACTACGTTGGCTAAGGGAATTTTAAGGTTTTTATTTTAGCAACAGCAGCATCAGCCTTTGTTTACATTTTTTATACCCTATCGGCTACCAGAGTGCTCAATTCTTTCGAAGAGCTTTGCATTACGCTAACCAAAGATACCAGATTGTTATTATTTCTCATGGAATATTTTACATTTAAACTGTTCAGCCCTGAATAATAAAATCATGATATTTTTGGCTAGGAAAAAATGTAGTTTTTATGGAAAAAAAAATTGTTCAGGATGTACTTCTATCTAGGCAATACTATATATATATATATATATATATATATATATATATATATATATATATATATATATTAGGGTAGGTCGATTTTGGAACTATAAAAAGAATAACGCGGTGAAAGTTGCAAAATAACATCAGAAATTACCCCACGAAATATTTTTTTCCAAAATTTTGTATTTTTTTGCGAAATCGCATTTAAAGACATAATATTTTGTGATTTTTGTCGTGATATCGGTGACGCTGGAAACCTGTATCCATAAAATTAAAATTGAGACTAAAGGAAAATTAAATAATAAAATTTATTAAATAATTTATATTTTAAATTTATTATCCATTTTCATATTATGTTTGATAAAATGACCAAAAACAGAAATAAAATACATAAAAATATATAGTTTAAAATACAAATAACGACTTACTAAACCTCGTTTTATTTACTGGATATTTTTTCAGCTTTCACCGGTGGTAATTATCTCTTCGGAGTACTTCGGTTTGTTTATGTTTTTTACCCTTATAATTAATGCAAATATATATATATAGCAAAGTAGACATACTATTAAAATATTTAAACATTTTATAATTATTGTAATTTATTTATATTTTAAAATTTAGTGTTTTTTTAAGTGAAAAGTCGGTTTACGAGTTAATTTTGGAACTAAACAGTACAATACTGTTTAATTTCGAAATTTATTTACAATTTTTTAAAAAGATCTTCGTGTATTTTCAGACAATATATATATATATATATATATATATATATATATATATATATATATATATATATATATATATATTCTTTTTACAGATATTTTGATTAAAAAAATGGCCGGAAAAAACACTGGAGTTTCCACTCGAAGTAAAGGTGCAATTAAATTTTCAGGTTTACCATCACCGTTGGATAAAACGGAGCCATGAACTTGTCGACAAATAATTCAATACAGCTATTTTTTAATGAACACTTATCCCCACCTTTCTTGTTTAGGTATTTCTCAGTTAATAGCAAAGGATGTGATAGATATTTGGAAGGCTGTCAACCCTCGTTTGCCTTTGTTAAAGGAAATTAGTGTTGTCAACAAGGTGAAAATTCTATGCTTTCAGAAGGCAAAGCAAATAAGTAGGAAACATCTACCTGCTGCCCAAAGAAAATTCTGGAAGGAAAAGTTGGATACATTTTTTGATATATGCCAATTTTAAGTTGTGACAATATTAATGTCAAATGCACCAAAGAAAATTGCCAGACTAAGCACATCATCTGCACTTGTCCTCTGACAAAAAAGCCAACAAAAAAGTATGAAGATATCCCCACCAATAGCTTCAACATTATAAGTTCAAGGTGATTCTTCCCATTCTTACTCATCTTCTCCAAGTGATGAAACAGAGGATTATAAACAGCTAGATAGTCCTCTCCAAGTGCCTTATAACCTCACAAAAATTCCAAGGTATGCTCTTGAGTTAGTTAGGGGTGATATATTTTCTAATCTTTGAGCCAGCCTTGCCCAAGCCTTGCTCTTGGATTTGAGGTTCTATTGGCCTTTTTATCCCTAATATAGATATAAAGAATATCTATATGGATAAATGTAAAATAGAGCAAAGGCTAAAGTTAAAACAAATGCCTATGAGAAGCATAATGAAAATGTGGAGAATCTTCTTTGTATAGGAGTTGATGGGAGGACAGACAAAGATACACTACACTACAAGGAATCAGTGGAGGAAAATGGAAGTAAAATTCTGAAAAAAGCCAAAGGACCTGAATGCCACTTGACAATCACAAAGGAGACACAAAATGAGAGTATATATTTGACTCACAGGGTTCTTCCTGATATTGGTGCAACTGGTACACTATTAAGGCTGTCCTTGTTGACAACACGAATGCAAATACAGACTGTGAAGGTTGACTTGTTACACTTCTAGAAAAAAAATAAAAATAAATCTTCACACAATTGGTTGCTCCTTACATCAAAATGAACTTCCATTTAGAGCTCTACTCAAACATTTAGATGGCACCACAAAAAGCCACACTAAATTCAATGGTCCATTGGGTAAATTATGTGCAAATGATTGCCATAATTTACCCCCCAAATCTTTTTCAGCTGTTGAGAATCCCCTGGAGTTTCATTTTGGAATGGAAGATATGGATAGCCTTAGTAGTGACCAAAGACTACTCTATGAATATACAGTTGGTATTTCTAGAGGTAAGGTGGACCCTAGATTTGCATCGTGGAAAATTGGTCCATTAAACCAGGCAAGGTGGTTAACTTTGGCCATCAGGCTCATGTGCCTATGGACTCGTGGGGCATATCCACAGAATCTTTTGACCAAACTATATAGTTTGATAAATTTTATTGTGAATGTTTATGCTATTTGCTGGTTTGATATAAAAAAAAGGAATAAGTTCCATCACCAGCAAATTTATATTTACAATATGATTGACAGGATACGAAAGAAACCAATTGAGGTTCAAAGGATTACATTAAAAAACCTCCAGTATAATGCCTTTGCATTACTTCTGGAGAATGTTTTATTTTCAATGGGGAAATTTGATGAACCTGAAGTGAGAGAAGAGGGTATAAAAAGAATTTTGGCCATTAGGTACGTTAATATTTATTCATACAAAACTGGTTGAAGTATTTGTGCCAATTTATTGAAACATTTTAAAGATTACATCTGATTTCACCAAATATTATTAAAGCAGAACAAATTGCATTTAAAAATTAAACTCAAATTATTTTTTATATTCTTTCAGAAGAGGGAAGCCAGTAAAGAAAAGATTTTAAAAGATCCCTATGATCAACTTTAAAGCTGTGCACTGGACTGATTTAATTGATTTGTCAGTAAATGGAGTCTGTGAGCCACCACTCACACTAGACTTTTCTGACAATGAATTACAGAATTCATTGTTAACTGGTGAAAAGATTAACTTGCCAGATTTTCCTTCACATTCCCAAGGTGTGGAACGGGCAGTTAAGTTAGTAACGGAGACTTCTCAATCCGTGTATGGCTTTGAAGCAAGGCACCAGCACATACTTGCAAAAGTTTTGTGCCAACAATTGAGACCAGCGTTTTCATCTAAGGGCTCATATATGGAACTATTTGATTCCATATATTAAAAATTATAAAACAATTATTTGTTTTTCCATATTTGTTTATTTGTTGTATTTCAATTCATATCAGGAAAAAGTTTTTTTTCAATATATTCGAATATTACTGCTTGAATAATGGCATTTTAGATTCGACACAGGTAAAGCAGAGTGGGGTAGGGGTTCAATTTTCAATTTGAAGTTTTGTTATAATTTATTTATCATATTTCCATAAAATAAAATAAGATTTCCGAATTTAAATACTGAAATTGTTTGGTTTTTACATCAATATTTTGGCCAAATCTGGCAAAATCGAGGACTTTTCAGTACGTGTTTATTCAAAATCTTTCATGCCAAATTAGCAAAAAACCGTTGAAGATTCAGATCTAATTTTTGGTATGAGTATTTAATAGGTATATACACAACTTTCAGTGCATTATTCTTTTTGATATTTAAAAAAAAAATGAAAAATCAACCTACCCTAATATATATATATATATATATATATATATATATATAGACAAAATTTGTCAAAATTAGACAAAATTTGTCTTTATTATTTAATCATATATATATATATATATATATATATATATATATATATATATATATATATATATATATAATTAAATAATAAAGACAAATTTTGTATAATTTTGACAAATTTTTTTTATCCTGTATTCCTATAGTATTCTATTTCCGTAGATAGCGTCCCCTTTTTAAATAGCGTTCCCTTTTTTTAAATACATCAGTTACCCTGTTTTATACAACGCTGCGTTCCCATATTTTTGTTATGGTATAAACTTTCAAAACTCTTTTAAGAAACAAACTCATTTTACATTAGCAAGCAACCCCAGATGATGGCCTATGAAGTGTCCGAAAGCGCTCGGGACAATTTTAGGAAATTCATCAACCAATTCCAACCTGAAACTAAGATATTTATCAGAAAACTTGAAAGGAGTTTAAATAAATTACACAGACAAAATTTGTCTTTATTATTTAATGGAACATGCTTAAATAAACGACTGCTGCCTATCCACACACACACACACATACATATATAGTCTATTTACACACAAACACACCCTTTTTAGAGATACACCACAAAAATATTGTCCACTGTGGACAACACAAAATTTGGTATGGTCAAAATAAGGGGTCACAAGTTTGGATCAAATTTATTACACCCTGTGATTTGTCCATGAGTTTTCTAAATGTCATACTACGATAGGCGGTACAATTTTTGTTCACTACATTGGGTTTGATTTCACGACATATAAACATTTTTGCGTCACTTACTCAGTTAAATTGCCCACTCACTCGTTTTTATCTTTATTCAACAGTTGTAGCTCTTCGAAAAATATAAGGGGTTTCAAGCAGTTTTAACTGAACCCATATATATATATATATATATCAGACAGCTGGTTTGAATTTTATAGATTTCAAATCCGTAAATGCACTAGGAGACTAATAACCATGCAATTAGAGACGTAAAGAAGAATTTTGATATTATTTTATCAAAGAGGCCAATGAGAGCAGTCAGTATTATCTTTACGATATATTTGTGCTGATTTTGTCCCCCCCCACACACACATGATGAAATACTGATAAAAAAATGGCCCAGTCGGCTGGGGCTGCAGAATACATGACTGATACTTTGCAGTGGGGTAAGACTCCCCAACGAGTATCCTTGATATTACATTAAACAATCTATCGCTGAGGCTTCAGTAATACTGGAGCTTTGGGGAATGCGGAGTACACCTTCAGTGCCATCGCTCTCAGGTCCACTCTGGTCTGAAGTAGTAACACTTGATAAGATCCTCTCTCTGGGTCAAGTAGAACTGTTTGACATTTAAACTGTGTACTCATGCTAAACTGAATTGCTTGAAATAAAACTGTTTGATCATTTAACTGAACGTAAAAAATGACTGATGTTGATTGAATTGTTAGTGATACATAGCAATACTTGGAACTATTTAACTTTGTTGACATGCTAAACTGAAATGATAGAAATTGAACTGCTTTTACATATCGCTGTGTGTAAACAAAAAAAACTATTTAAACAAATGGCTAACTGTGAGTACTTGTTCTAAACCAAATTGCTTGAAATAGAACTGTTTTAAAATTCAACTGTTTATTCATAGATAGAAATACGTGAAACCATTTAACTTTGTGAAAAAATGAGCTCAGGGTCGTTTGAAAATATTAATCATATATTTAATATATATGTGTAAAAGGATTTGGCATTAAATAACCTACAAATGTTGAAATGCCATAAAACCAACCAACCAACCAACCAACCATACTAATACTAATAAAAAAGGTGCATAAAAAGCGGTTGATACTATTATGTCAGATTTAAAATCTAAAATATCTAAATTATTTATTTACAATTTCATACAGTCAGTTGGTTGGTTGGTTGGTTGTTTGGGTTTTATGGCATATCACCTTTTTTTGGTTATTTAACGTCAAATCTATCAGTTCTATTTCAAATAATTCAGTTTAGCATGAGTACACTGTTTAAAAATTCTATTTCGAGCAATTCAGTTTAGTCAAAAACTTCTACTTCAGTTGAGTAAAAGTACAATTTTTTTTTTTACACAGAGTTAAATTTCAAAACAGTTCTACATTAAACAATTCAGTTTAGCGTAGGAATTCAGTTTAGCATAAGTACGCAGTTTAAATGTAAGTACACGGTTTAATTGTCAAAAACATTTCTACTTCAAGCTATTCAGTTTAGTCTAACAGTTCTAATTCAAACAATTCAGTTCAGTATAAATATGCAGTTTAGTTCTATTTAACCCATAGATAGGGCCCTATCAGGTGCTACCACTCCGGGCCAGAATAGACTTGGGAGCAACGGCAATGAAGGGGTCTCCACATTCCCCAAAGCCCCACCATCAGATTGTTTAGAGTCATAATTAGGACACTCATTGGGGCTGAGGTCTTACCCCTCAGCAGAGAAGCAGTCGGTATATTCTACAGCCCCATCCGACTGGGCCACTGGAAATTTGTCGGGAGAGTTTTACCCCTCTGCAGAGATGCAGTTCGTGTATTCTACAGCCCTAGCCGCCAAGGCCACTGGACACTTGAAAGAGTGTTACCCGTCTCCAGAGATGCAGTCGGTGTATTCTACAGCCCCAGCCGACAGGGCCACTGGACACTTGTTGGGAGAGTTTTACCCCTCTGCAGAGAAGCAGTCGGTGTATTCTACAGCCCCAGTCGACTGGACAATTTATACAGTCAGAGAGAAATTGTTATGAGTTGTCATCGAATACGATATATATATATATATAGGCAGCATTTCTTCGTTAATGCAAATTTTATTAAACATAATAGACATTTTATGCCTACATATTTTCTTCTGGATCCGTTCGAATTCCCGTATTACTTTTATCGTATTCGGGGGGAATTGATTTAGGCATTGTCCATAGTTGTATGTATCCCTAGTACTTTCTGTCCGACTTCGGGCCATCATCAGGGGAGAATCTATTACAAAAGTGATGTAACTTTTGTTTTAGCAAATTACTACTGTGTAAGGACGTCTTTGCCGTTGAAGATTATGGCGTTTGCTTTTAAATGTAAACATTCATGCCCAACAACACAACAACGAAAAATTCTCACCGACAACGCAACAATACTCGCACATCAAAATAATAAACAAAAACTTCAGATTCTCGAAGCACTATATATTAGAAACCTGCAAACAGCACTTAATTAATTAATTTTCAAACCAGTGCTTAATGAAATTTGCATATATATATATATACTGGGGTTGGATAAAATAATGGAAACACCTGGAAATTTCAAACAAATTTAATTTAATATGGTGTAGGACCACCTTTGACAGTAATTACGGCTGGAATTCTACGAGGTATAGACTTTTAACAAGTTTGAATCGAGAATATAGACTCCTTATTTTTTTTTTATAAAATGCATGATAAATTTTCGATAATATTAAGATCTGGTGACTGGTAGCCAGATAAGATGTTCTACTTTCCGAGAATATTCTTCGTAACCTTCAGACACAAACTGAGCTGTATGAATTGGTACACGATCATCCTGAAAGATTGCGCCCCTCCCTGGAAACAGTTCCGTGACTATAGAATAAATTTGATCCGATAAAATTTTTAGATAGTCTTAACTTTAGATCCGACCATAAGGAGAAACGATTGGACCGACAGATTCTAAGATATACTCCCCCCACCAGCAAGATCATCACAAGAGCTTACACCATTTTTAACGGTTGGAAGAAGTCAGTCAGGATCAAATATTTCTTTAGACTGTCTCCGCGTGTATAGTCGACCAGATGTCGGAAATACGGAAAAGGATGACTCGTCCAAGAAAATAACATTCTTCCACTGTTCTGGGAACCAGTTCTGTAGGTTTCTATTCCACTCTAAACACTCTGTAATATTGGTTTGTGAAAGGAGTGGGTTTTCTGATCGCAGCCTTCCGGTGAAATCTGGATTTGTGCAGTCCTCTTCTTACAGGTTTTGAGGAAATTGGGGTTCTATAGATGGTCACAAAGCTCTGCAGTGATTTTCGGAGCTGTATTCTATTCATATTCGTAAGGGTTCGACGGTTCCTATCAGACAGTTTTCGCTTTCTTCCAGAGTTTTGCTTCAGCGAGGAGGTTTTTCCTTCTTTCTCAAATGCTGTCATTACTTTCGAGACAGTACTCCTTGCTACATCAAATAGTTGAGCGGTTTTTATTACACAAGTGCCTGCCATACGAGTACCAGCTATAGGTCAAATTTAAAGTTTGATAGATCTGCCATTTTAATAAATTTTCTAAATTTCTTCCAAAAATAACTATAAAAAACAATAATTTTGATAAAATAAGACCAGAAAAATTAATAATAAATCAAAAGATATAAAAATAAACGTTTGATGAATTTTATAGGAGTTTCAAAATTATGATACTGAGATTCTAGGTGTTTCCATTATTTTGTGTAAACATTGTATATACTTTATTACCACTGAAATTCACTTCTAAATGTGAAACTAGTTGTAGCAATCTCTCTCTATATATCTATCTATCTATATATCATCATTATCATGTCGTGCCGCTAGCACGGATATCCTTGACCCTCTCTCGCCACTTCTTCCTATCGTTTATCGTCTCAGGCAGGTCTTCAGGGCTACATCCCGTATCCTCACATAGCTGCTGTATGTATGTTCTAGCTGGTCGTCCTGCTTTTGCTCGGCCATATGTGGGGGTCCATAAGAGTACATAGAGAGCAAATGTACGTAGTTCTAAGTTTGAATGGCATATACACGGTGTAAAGGTACTAAGAGATTCATTTTCTCGACTAATTGATCGTCGTTTAAGCGAGGAACTCACCGTCAATAAGTGCCGTTGACTCAGTGTCTAAACCATTCAAATTTAGATCTCTCTATTTCTCTATCTCTCCCTCTCTCCCTCTCTCTCTCTCTCTCTATCTATCTATCAATATTTCTCTGTATATATATATCTCTCTCTCAATCTATCTATCTATCTATCTATCTAGCTAGCTAGCTAGCTAGCTAGCTATTTATCTATCTCTGTCTCCGTCTCTGTCTGTCTGTCCGTCAATATATATATATATATATATATATATATATATATATATATATATATATATATATATATATATATATCTGCTTGTGAATGAGTATTATTACTTTCCTTTGCAACAATTGGAAGTCTTCGTAAAATAGCTTAGAAAACATATTCACATATATTCTTTTCCTTATCTGACTGATAATGGAAGAGAATTTTAATGGTTTCTCGTCCAATTTTGGCCTTTATCCTTTTTTTTAAATCCTTTTGACTGTGGATTACATAAAGACTGATAATCTCTTCCAAACTAATCTCAACCCGATATTTCCACTGACGATGCCAAACAGTAAAAAGTAAAGTTTTGGCTAACAAACCAGTTAAATAATAGACTGAACTAGTGGTATTTATTTTTTGAAAGGTAGTTCAGACAAGTTTTAAAAAGATTTAAAGGGGTTTTCCTTTTAAGTAAAAACCGTTGGGATAAAATAAGTGTTTTTTTTAAAGGTCAGTTGAAAACCTGGCTGTGATTAGATAATAAACGGAGTGATCTTAGGAGTTGTTTTCTAATTTTGAATTAGCCGAGAAACCACAGAGAGCGCGGAATTGATTTTCCATCTTTGGCTTGATAGCTGATTCCCGATTTTGCTGCGGTAGAATATATGTGATGAAAAGTTGTCGACGTTGATTAAGTTTGTATCACACGAAAAATGCCTTTGTCATTTAATTGGGACTGTGTGGGACACCTTTGTCATTTAATTGGGACTGTGTGGGACACCGAGAGAAGACAACGACCGACCGAGAAAACCAGATGGCATCTAGAAGCGTCTGCCGGCTGAAATAAGACACACACACACACACACACACACACACACACACACATATATATATATAACATACCGACCACTTCTTTTCTGATTGCCTCTTATTTCAGTATAAAAGAGACCCATTCTTTTCCTTGCAGATTGTAACCCCAAACAAGGTTGTAACGTACTAAGGCTAATATTTTGTTGACATCATAAAATCAGTACAATCTGCTTAATAGTCTCAGTCAGTGGTTTTTCAAACTGTGATCCAGAAATCACAGGGTTTTGCAATGTCAATAGCAAGGGGTTGGAGACTTTAGTCGCGCGTCCTGAAAATTCATATGATCCAATTAGTGATAGAAAATTCGTATTTATAGCTATTTGTTTAAACTTATGAAAATTAAGTTTAAACAGCAACCACTCCCCAAATTTTGGCCTAGCCTGGCTTCTGAGTATTCAATGCTGTCTCTAAAGATGATCTAAGTGAGGTACGCGGATCATCAAATAAGTTTCCAGACTTTTTTCGTATGGGCACTTATTTGATAGTACACACATGAAACTCTAGTTCCCTTCGAAGTAATCTCCTCTGGCAGCAATGCACTAATTGTACCATTCCAACAACTTCTGGAAGGCCCCATGTAAGTTCTCTTGTGTGAGCGTGTCAATGACCTTCGTCACAGCTTCTTTCACCTCCTCAATTGTCTCATAACGACAGCCTCTGAGCTTAGTAAATAACCAAAAGTCACAGGGAGCAAGGTCTGGACTATAGGGACGGTGGGGAACTGTCTTCATGCCCATCTTGGTCAAATTATCTGTGACAAAGATGGAGTTGTAGACTGGTGTATTTGAAGAGTACTGGCCTCTTCCGACGGAATCTCTTCTTGAACTCCCTTAAAACCTCAACATAGTAACCCTAACCTTAACCCTAAACCTTTGGGCATGCAACTCTGGCGTATTGACTTCCTTACTCCTCCCACACCTCTCATCATCCCTCAAGGACTCCCAGCCTTCCTTGAATCGCTTATGCCACTCAAAAACTGATGCTCGATTCATGCAAGATGGTCGAAAAGCAGTCTGAAGCATTTCATACGATGATCAAAAAGCTACCTCCTATTTTTGTCAAGAACTACTATTGAGACCATCAGTACGAATTTGGGGACTAAACTGAGGACAGGAAAAAATAGCCGGCAGATGAGTTTCGTCAATCGTTTCTTGAATAACCGATAAATATTTCAAACTGTGCAGGAAAGAAGCTTCCTAAGAAATAAAAGTAAAATTAAACGAAAGTCGACAACCGAAATTCTACCAAGTTAAACAACTGAAAGAAAATTCAACCGAAAATTCTGCTGAAAAGAACTTTAAAGAAGATTCAAAATTAATGAAAACTGAAACATTTTGACAAAAATAAAAAGAAAAAAAAGTACTCAAATTCAAAGAACTTTTTTTCCCCGGACACTCTCTCAGATAAGTTCCAGCAAATTGCACTAAAATTTGCAACACTTTATCTTTTCTATCCCTTTCTTTCTTGTTTCTTTTGTTAAACATTCCTTTTTAAAAAACTTTATTGTCTGTGTTATCTTTTCGAATCAGTATCCGAACTCGAAAGCTGTGGAACTTACCGTTTGAACTTACCATTTAAAATTACACTCTAAAGCCCTCTGAAAACAATACCCAGTAAAATATTGAACCTGGCTTTAGTGTCATTTCCTACATGTCAAATTTTATCCCTTCAAAATTCTTTTATTGTGGCAATTCGAAATGATTGCAAATCAAATCAAACAGAGTACTCCGGACATGAAAAGAGGTCTGTCATCAAATCTTTGGTGGCTGAGAAGTACAAACCATGTGAAATTTATAGATGAACGTGTGATATTTACGAAGGATCATGTTTTAATGAAAATATTTTTACAAATGGATTAAACACTGATTTGCAACAACGAATCGTGTTGTGGAAATGCAATGACTCTCCGGTAAAGAAAAGTTTCGGGCGGAGTAGTTATTGAAGCAGGTCATGCTGACATTGTTCTGGCATATGAAAGGGACCCTCACGATTAATTTCCTTGAAAAAAGGGCAACTGGTTCCCATTGCCTTAGGCAAAATTCATCTTATTTATTGAATACTCATATATATATATATATATATATCAATGATTGCGTGATCTGCTGTCTGATTCTCTTTCAGTGGCTGGGGTTCGAGGAGATAAATATTCGCCTGGACAGATCAAAGATGCGAAAAGAGTCCTGTTCCTAAAAGAACGAAGAAAGTCATTTCTTACGTAGTGTCCGTCGTTCACTTCTTCCAGTACCGTCGTGTCTTAAGATTAAAACTGGAAGAGAATAAAGCAAGGAAGATCCTAAAATTTATGCATCGTTGACGTAACAGTCGCCGATGACAATGCTACAATAATTCAAGAAAAAAAAGAAGACATTTTCGATATTTTCGAGCAGTATTTTTGGTGATACACTCTCAACACTCACTAGGCTTGGCTCCACGCGACATTTTTAGCCGCAGAAATGCAAGATAGATAATCAAAAAAATGTCCTACAGAAGAAAAGAAAGAAAAGCAAATCGCGAACAAAAAAAAAAAAAGAAAATGTAACAGTATAAAACGTTGGAAGGGAAAGTTAAAAGAAGAAAATCTACAAAATGTCGAAGCAATTAAAATAATTAAGATAAAAGTTGAGGTTAGGAAAACAACTTAATGTTTTGAAAGACCGTTTGAATCCGAAGAAAACAAAGAAAGTCGAAAGAAACGGAGGCTAATTGAATTCATTTGTTGTTACAGGAAGTTTTTGTTTGGCTCGGAAGTTCATTCGGTTTAATGAACGCCTCAGATAATGGTCACACATCACTGACTGATATAAATCCATACAGAGAACAATTGTACACACAGACACGCATGTGTACATACATACGCATGCGCATTAAAAATAAAATGATTATTCCTACTATCTAAAAACTACAGGTTAGGCCGAAGTCGTATTTAAAAAGGTTACGTATGATGCTAAAGACTTGTTTACAAGACCAGATTACATTGATATTTCGAATGTTGATTTTCAAAGTAGGAAAGGTCTCCCCACTTAAAAGATTAGCTTATCATCAATATCCATATTTACTAACCCCTCCGCTCGGGCAGAATATGACACAAGGTCAATTTTTAAGCAGAATTTAACAGGTTTTAATTTAGAGTTTTCCTTCTCCTAGACTAGTTGCCTCACAAAGGCTGAAGAAATCAGTCTGTCCTACTATTTACCCATAGCTGGAGGGAGAATAATTGGATTCATATCTTTCCAAAGTGTATTAGTGCTATATGAAATGCAATCAACCTCGTCCAGGATTTGAACTCATATCTCCGTGTCCATTTCTTACGACGATAACCATTACACCACGGGCACCACACCAATGTCAACTTCTATTCTGCTTTTATTTATTATTCTGATTATGAAGATGGTTTCGTTTGACCAGTCACTTCACTATTTGAGGAAAATGTAAATTGTCTTCACACTTGATCAGCGGATTTTCAATCAAATTTGCCAATCTGAACAATAAAAATAGCTGTGTCATTACTTTCAAGACAACTCTCCTATGTATATTCTGAGAATTACTTAGACCAGTGCTTTTTGAATTTTTTTTTTTTTTAGCCCGGACACCTTTTTATTTGAGTGTCTAGCTCATGAATCTCCATATGAATAAAAACAAAATCTTGAGGAACTCCTTATAGTAATTTACGAAGCTCTTTGCTTCGATGTGGCACGAGGCCAAATGAATGGGGGCACCCAATGAGACTCGAACTCACTCGTGTAGGTTTGCTAGTCAAAGTTACTCACCATTACACCACCAAAGGTGCCCTGAGGAACTCCTTATAAATAAAAATGAGATTTAGCAAAAATACATCCAATATTTGCATTTAAGTGCGAAGCGTGTACTTGCCTTGTTTAGAACAAATTGTCACTTCTGGGGGATATTTTTGACCAAAACACTGGCCATTCACTTTGCACAACAAGTCGACATATATATTTGGTCATCATTATTCCTCCCTTTTCCACTCTGGTCAAATCAAGTGCCGCACGTGGTCGGCTTGATTTTTTTTCTTAGATATAAATTTTTATAAAACAAATATTTTTTTCAAGACTAGAATAAATTCCGCAAAAAAAGACAATTCCAAACGATGTAGAGGTTACATTCAGAGAACAATATTCTGCAATAAATAAAGTTTGATTTCTTTATTTAATGGCAGATAACCTTAGTGGGTTACTTAATCTCTCTCTCTCTCCCTATCGTTCATCGTTTCTGGAGGGTCTTCGGGGCTACATCCCGTATCCTCACAGAGCTGCTGTATATATGTTCGAGTTAGCCGTCCTGCTTTTGCTCAGCCATATGTGGGGGTCCATAGGAGTACATCCCTGCTTCTCCAGCAGTGTCCTGTATGTCTGGTTCGTCTAACTTGAATAGTTTTTGTGATGGGATGTAAGTGGCCGTATAGTTGGTGCTTTGTGCGGTGTTGCCTCCATGACTTGTTCAATATTGCTCGCAGCATTCTTGTGTAATTGCCATCTATCTTTTCTACAGCTGTTTAGTTAGCGTCCAAGTAGTGCATCCATATAGCAGTATCGATAAGAACGCCACTTGGAAGAAACTGCGTTTCATTTTATCGGTCAGGTCTGACTTCCATATGATCGATAGCTTATCGTTAGCTGTCCATGCCTTCGTAAGCCGCGTGTTGATGTCTTTTTTCGGTTGATGAGACACTGCTTCCTAGGTAGGTGAACTTGTCTACTAGTTTCAGAGAGCTTCCGTCTTGTGTGGAAATGTCGCCTGGTAAAGAGCTCAATGTAACTGACATCACAGAGCAATAATTCCTATAAGAAAAACAAAACCCGGCCACATTAGGATTATAAATTTATTTATTTCCTGTTATGGGAATTGATATGAATCAATAACAACAAAAATAACAGGACTTCTTCAGATTCAGTGGATAATTCTTTTTATCCATTATCTATATATATATATATATATATATATATATAACAGATTAATAGAGACATCATTGGTAACAAAAATTCGTAGACCTCCTTCGATGTCAGTTTACTTCTGAATAACTCCAGAAAACGCTTTTGTAATTCATTTTCAATTTTCTGAGTATCATCAAAAGACAAGTCCCCAAGTTTTAGGAACTTGTTAGTATCTTCCAGAATAGCATCCATCTTGCTTACATAGTCTGCTCTGTTTAAAATAACCACGCCAGCACCTTTATCAGGTCTGGTAAGAACGCCTTGAAGTGAGAGTTAGATAGCATATACCCAGAGTTCTCCTATCAGGCCGATTAACATCTAGGCACTCTCAGGCAATGGATTCGGCTATTGGTGAGCATTTGCTTACTATAAATAGTTGCAGAACTAGTTATGAAGATGATTGTTTCTCTATCCTGCATAGAGTAAGAGACAAATTTCATCTTCAAGTCTTGGAGGCTATTTAAATTTCTATAAATCGCCCCTCTCTATGTAGGCAGTTAAACAATCATATCTTAAATATTTCTGGGAAACTGTTGGAGACTGGTGTGACTTAGAATTTATTTGTTCTTTAATTTTTTTTCACCTCGTCCCTGCAATCCAAATTATATAATCCATACCCCCGTTTTTAATCAATTTCCGGTGAATAAGCTTGAAAAGTGTTGGACGAAAGGGCCCTCGTAAGTTTTCTATTGTAGAATAGTTCCCCCTCTTTCGTTACCAATAATATCTCTATTAATCTGTTAATATAAATTTTCTTGTACCAGAAATATAGTATATATATATATATATATATATATATATATATAAATATATATATTGCCAAATATCTTATATAAGGTTTGGTTTGGTTTCTTTGTTAGTGGCATATCAACCTTTGTAGGTTATTTAATGCCAAAGTCATTCCCCTAGAACAGTAGTGGTACTATTTAACCCATAGCTGGGAGGATAAGGGGGCTCATACCTTTCCCAAGGGTATTTGCCCGAAAGTGATCGTAATAGCGCGACTGGAGTACGAACTCGCGTACTACGATTCCGCAGTCCAACGCTTTAACCATTACACCACGAGGACACCCCCTATCTTATTTAAGGAATTCTATTGAAAGAATATGTTGCGTATGCATGAGTTATAATGAATCTTTGTCAGGTATTCCGAGAAAAGTATTTATAAAGTGTATTTGATTTGTTTAAAATCAGCTTTCAATGATAATATGATAAATATGATTCCATTAAAAGAAGCTGTAGAAAGAGTGGAAAGCGTTCTTCTCGAAATTTAGTAAGCATCAAACGATACATAATTTTCTGCCTTTTCAATTTTACTCGCATATAGAAATTAATTCATTTCTTTTTTTCTAATCTGTGAACCATTTCAGAGAAGATCAAGAGAAGGGTTGGTAAATGCATTAGAGATATGGAATGAGAGATAAAATAAGGATATAAAGAAACGGTGATTGATAAAACTGAGGAGTATCGATAAAATGAGATATGTTAATCTAAAGTGAATGAGATTAGCGTAAATGCTGAAAGATATATACGAGTATCTACAAATAATTTTCCAGACTTTTTTCCTATAGGCACTTTTATTAATAGTACACACATGAAACTCTATTACCCTTCGAAGTAATCTCCTCCGGCTGCAATGCACTTGTTGTAGCGTTCCAACAACTTCTGGAAGGCCCCATTGAATTCCTTCTGTGTGAGCGTGTCAATGACCTTCTTTACAGCCTCTTTCATCTCCTCAATTGTCTCATAACGACAGCCTCTGAGCTTAGGGAATAACTAAAAGTCACAGGGAGCAAGGTCTGGACTATAGGGAGGCTGAGCAACTGTCATGATGCCCATCTTAGTCAAATAGTCTGTTACAAGGATGGAGTTGTAGACTGGTGCATTGTCCTGGTGAAATGCCACTGACCCGATTTGAAGAGTGCTGGCCTCTTCCGACGGAATCTCTTCCTGAACTCCCTTAAAACCTCAACATAGTAACCCTAACCCTAATCCTTTGGCCAATCAACTCTGGCGTCCAGATTGCATTTTTGAAATTCACCAGCTGTTACAATCAGGCTTTAGTAGGGTGTATTCCAATTGCTGCTGTAGCTGTTCATTTCAACCTGAAATCATAAAAATTGGTCAGTCATCTCATAAGATGTATAGCAATTTTCAAGAGTCTACGACAATTTTAAATGCCTGTACAAAAAAGTCTGGAAACTTATTAAATGCTTCTCGTTAATTGATTTGAACTGGCCGAAAATGATATATTGATATGAACTAAGAAAGATTGGTTTACGTGATCACCGTATATATATATATATATATATGGGGGGTAAGTGTTCGCAATGGTCCAGGTCGTGTCATACCAAAGACTTTAAAAATGGTACTTGATACCACTTTGCTTAGCACTTACCAATATAAGGTAAGTATCAAGGGTAAAGTGGAGCAATCCAGGGAAAGGGGTACCGCCCTCCTCTACACCTCGGTGTAGACGCCCTCGACTACGGTCGCCAACTTTATATATATATATAAATGTACAGATATGAAAAAACTCAAGGTATTCTGAAGAGGATTTTATATATAGTTGAATTATTTGCCAATGTTAGATGTTTCGGTCTTTACATTAAGCCATCATCAGGGAATTTAATATACAATGCTGTATCTCCTAAATTATATTTAATCTTATTTCTGAAATAAAAGATGCCGCGGGAGACTCCTTAGCATAATGATTAGAGTGCTTGAACTGTAAGATCATAGTATGCGAGTTCGAACCTCAGTCGTGCTATTACGTTCACTTTTGGACCAAACGCATGGGAATGGTATGAGGTTAATTATAGATAAACTAAATCACTGGGGAGGTGCCCGTGGTGTAATGGTTATCGTTGTAGGAAATGGACGAGACTGATTGTCTTTCACATAGCACTAATACCCTTGGTGAGGCAACTAGACTATGAGAAAGAATACTCTGAATTCAAACCTGTTAAACTCTGCTTAAAAATTGACCTAGTGTCATACCCTGACCGAGTGGAGGGGTTGGGTAAATATGATAAACTAAATCACTGGTTGGTTCTCAAACAGAAAAAATAAATCACAAATTTCAGACTAGGCCATGATTTTAAGTTCATGCAGGGCGGTCTGAAAATTTAAACGAAAGTTTTTTTTTAAGTTATAAGGGATACCTCTCAGATGGGAGGTTAGAAGGTATACAACAATCAGAGTGGATTCGACCGTTAGAGAGAGTAGACGAACGGCATTGTGTGTGCTTGAGTGGAGGAGAGTGTATTAGACCAACATGTTTTGATATCCCAAATCAAATAGTGTAGTTGGTATCAGAAGCGAGACACGAGAAATATCTAATATTATTCTCTCTCTTTTTGTCTCCCCCTCGATTAAAAAATCAATCATATTTCCATTACTTAACGACGGAAAAATAATAAAAAGTAAAATTAAATTTCCTTGCATTTGTGTCAGTGAGTCTTAACATGACAAGAGAAATATCCAGACACCTGTTTGTTTCTCCGGAAACGAACGAAAATTCGACCAAACATTGCAGAAAAGATAGATTAAAAGAAACTCACCGCAAAACCTTGATCCAACCGAGCAGTCCGAAGCGGCTGGCTATCCATCACACACTCTTTTGACCACAAAGCACACAATCATTTGTTCTCATAGCCACTGCAGTACAGAAATAGTCCGGTGTCAATACATAATTGATCAAATTGACCTCTGGCCTTCTTCGGGTGATTTTACCGCGACCTCGGATAGGAATGCTGAGTTTTGTAACCGTATCCCCAGTAATTACTGCCTTCCATAGTTGTTGTCTATAGCACCACGTTTTTGACCAAGTAAACCTCTGGCCGGCTTTGGAAGGATTTGAAACCGCTATCGTCTGACAATGCTCACCTGGAACCGTAGAGACTCAACGCCTCTATCCGCTGCGCCACGGGCGATCAAGGATGGATTTCTTGGTCTTATAAATCCTTATCTGGTCTTCCAGAGTCGGGTCCGTACCGAATTTTTGTACTCGTCTTTAATTGGAATCATTTTGAGATGAGGCGTTGAGTCTCTACGGTTCCAGGTGAGCATTGTCAGACGATAGCGGTTTCAAATCCTACCCAAGCCGGCCAGAGGTTTACTTGGTCAAAAACGTAGTGCGATAGACAACAACTATGGAAGGCAGTAATTACTGGGGATACGGTTACAAGACTCAGCATTCCTATCTGAGGTCGCAGTAAATCACCTGAAGAAGGCCAGAGGTGAAATTTGGCCGAAACGTAGTGAAAGAAGAAACAACACAAAAACTACCAAGATGAGGACAAAAAGTCCGCAATAAATAAAAATTAATTCTCAGATTAAGAAGCCTCACCTCAAAATGATTCCAATTAAAAGACAAACTAATCTCTTACATATCAAATACATCTATTTAAATGTGTGCTAATAAATGACCAATATTAAACTGTGACTGTCTTATAGCAATACTTGAAATCACTTAACTGTGTGCAAGCAAATGATTAATTGTAAATAGATTAATTCGCATTTGAAACTATTAAACAGTATACAAAAATTTACAAATACTATATATTTAATATATATGTATAAACATGATTTGGCATAAAATAACCTACACTGTCCGGTCAGCGGGGGTTGTAGAATACACCGACTGCTTCTCTACAGAAGGGTAAGACCACGCCAACGAGTGCCCAGAATAAGGCACTAAACAATCTGATGGTGTGGTTCCAGTAATGCTGGAGCTTTGGAATACCCCTTCATTGTAATCGTTCTCAGGTCTACTCTGACACGGAGTGGTAGCACCTGATCGGGTCAAATAGAAGTAAACTATGTACTCATGCTAAACTGAATTGTTTGAAATAGAACTATTTTTGGCCTTGAAATTATGTACTTATGCTAAACTGAATTGTTTGAAGTAGAACTGTTTTTGTATGCTAAACTCAATTGTTTGAAATAGAACTATTTATATGTATAAAACTGGATTTGGCATTAATAATAAATGGTTGATATGCGATAAAATCAAACCAAACCAATTGTGTGCCAATAGAACTACTTGTATGTGCAATATTTGAAACCATTGCACCGTATGCAAAGAAATGATTAATACTGAAGAAAATTGTGTTTGATAGCAATACTTGAAACCGTTTAACTGTGTGCAAACAAATTGCAAAACTTAACTGTGTGCAAACAAATGAGATCAAACTCATTTAGATAAGATAATCAACAAATCAGGTGCCACCATAAAACTTTGCCAAAAATAAGAATTTTCTCTAGAAATTATATTTGATATGTATAAACAGGATTAAATACTAAATAAACTTGAAGATTTGATATGCCATAAAACGCAATCAGTTTTCTTACTTGACAAAATAAGATTTGCCTTTTTTCAATTCAAACCTGCTGTCATACAGAAGCGAAGAATTGGTGACACTCAACGCTAGTAGATTATTGAAAAGCAGTGTATTCGATTCATTGGTTGACAAATTGGAAGACATCTTGACATGGGACATACAGTAAATCGGTTGTCTGTAGAAAAAAATTACCTATTAACTCCAGCGTATCCCTTTTCAACGTTCAAAGAAGGATAAAAGCTGATGGTATTGCTACACGACGTCCTCTTCAACCACTAAAACTCACAACAAAACATGCAGAAATATTTACAATGCAATGGTTGATTTAGTTAGAATATCCTCTCTTGGAAAAGTATGCACCGGTTCAATGTGTGTCGGTTTAATTGCACGTGATTGATATAAGAGATCGAATATGGCATTCTCGGAGAATAGTATATCAGCAACTTATCATCCAAGAAGTTGGTCTATTTGGTGATGGCTTTAATAAGATCTTGGGGAGAGTAGAGTATCCCTTTATTATGATTACTCCCAGGTCCATTCTGACCTGGACTGGTAGTACCTTTTTAGGTCTCATTTAGGGATCAATCTTGTGATGTAGCAATACAAACATATTCTTCAAGAGTATCAGCAGCAAGTTCTTGAACGTGCCGTACGTTATTCTAATGATCACCTACTGTCATTCCATTCCAACAAGAAAAATGACGATTCCCGATCCCACACAGCAAGTGTAGTTAGAAAATATCTGCAGAGTAGACACTTTTCCGTGATTTAAAAAATTGTATAATGTTTTGGGTAATGAAATACGAAATAAGTTTTTTTCCTAATTCAAACTCTTGCAGCACTCTTGCGCAGAAACTCAAAGTAGATTGATCCCAAATTCCCCAAATGCAAAGCTTAATCCATAATCTCCAAGAGGTGTTTTGAAAATATGATTCATCTGAATGGTTACTATACCAAATATCCGTCATGTACAAAGAACTCGGTTATATCAGAAGAATTGCAAGATCCATGTACTGAGAAGCACGGTCTAGGAATCCACGATCTGAGGCTTACCTGACCTTGCCTGACCGTCGTGGATTTTGCACACTCGAGTAAAATGTCTTCAACCATCAGATAATTGTGCTGTAATCAGCTGCACTTTCACCTCTCCCTCGGCAAATGTTTTTGGTTACTTCGACGGCGTTATGGCCCAGTTCAAAATCAAACCATAAGATCACAAATTAGACGACGCTGCTCGATCGCCTGCATACCTTTCAAAACAGACAATTCACAACGTGTCAACGCACCAGTTAGCGCAAAACTATCAATCAAAGCAGGTACCTCTTAGGGCTTGAGCTGCTTCGGTCACGTGATACACCCAAATATCGCAAAACATTTTACTCAGCCTCACGTTAGAATGGTAATTATGTGCGGTATACTGATCGGGGTACAGAAGCAAAACTGTTTCTGATAAAAATATTGTGACATAAAATGGATTCCTTAAAATGCTGCAATCAAAATACACATTTTCCATCTCTCACGTTATTTTTGTTTATTTACCTGAACTCAAAACTGCATCAGATACATATTTTATATTTTGTCTTGATAAAGATCTACAGTTGCATTTTGTGAGTCCACCCCAAAACAACACACACACATACACACACACACACACACACACACACACACATATATATATATATATATATATATACGCTAACGATCTCTGACCCATCGGCTGGAGCTGTAGAATACACTCACTGTATCTCTGCAGAGGAGTAAGACCCTCCCAATGAGCGTCCTGGATATGACTCCAAACAATCTGATGGTGAGGCTTCAGTAATGCTGGGGCTTTGGGGGAATGCGGATTATCTCTTCATAACCATCGCTCCCAGGTTCACTCTGGTCGTGGAGAGGTAGCACTATTGCTCAAATAGATCTGATTGACATTTAAACTGTGTACCTATGCTAAACTGAATTGTTTGAAATCGAACTGTTTTTACATTTAACTGTGGGTAAACAAAAAAAAAAAAACTGTACTTATGCTTAACTAAATTGTCTGAAATACAAATACTTTATTATTTGTCAGTGTGTAAAACCATTTATCTGCGTGAAAAAATGTACTCAGGCTTATTTAAAAATGTTATCTAAAAATGTGTTTAGAAATCTTATATTTGATATAATGTATAAAACATATTTGGCATTGAATGACTTAAAATGGTTGATATGCCATAAAAGCAAACCTAATCATATATATTTATTATATATTTATAAAAAATCATTTGGCATTGAATGGCCAACAATGGTTGATATGTCATGAAACCAAACCAAACCAAATCATATATATTTAATATACGTGTATAAAAGGTATTTGGCATTGAATAACCCACAATGGTTGATATGCCATAAAACCCAACCAAACCAAATCAATCTACGGATAATGCTATCGTAATATGCGGCCTATATTATTTTTCTATGTCGTCTACCTGAGTATTTCAGTCGTGACTCATCTTACGAGTCATTGTGTAAGTATTGTGAGTCATTAGTGACCTCTCTACGTCTCTATGTGGGTTTTTAAAAAGAAAGAAGTACCAGTTGTATGGCTACACTCTCATTCTGACAATTTTTTGCTGGAAAGATGCTAAGAAAAATGAGACCGATTTGTTCATTACTTGTTTACAAGATGTAGAAACTGTACAGAAGCCTGAATATCTTAACTGAGTTTTACTGATTTTAAGAATCTTAAATATTTTTGATAAATTGGGGTAAGAAATCTGTCAGAAAGATTTACTTTGTATAAAAATCAAATTTTTTAAATCGATTTTGAAAGCGCTCAACATTAAAAACAATATTGTGGAGGGTGCCCTTGTGGTGTAATGGTTAAAGCGCTAGATTGCAGAATCGTAGTAAGCGAGTTCAAACTCCAGTCGCGCTATTACGTTCACTTTCGGACAAATATCCTTGGGAAAGGTATGAATCCCCTTATCGACCCCACTATGGTTAAATAGTACCACTGTAACATACCCATACATGAATATGTGAAATATACATAGAATGTTCATAACGCAAGCTACTGGTCTGATCTCGGCGAGCTCGGAAAGTCAACCGTCTTCTTCGGACGCTAAAATTCAACTCACTGACTTTTCTCAAATCCTCAAAGTCCTCCGCGTACGCTTCCAGTGCATGACGTCATTCACATCCCTCTGGTCACATTTTTTAGCTGGGATTTTTATTTTGACATCTCTGAATGACAATCCTCCCCGCACGCGCGTGAACACTTGCGCTCATGTTGCACCTAACTAACCCATGCGCTAAGCGAAAGGTTCTCAGCCTAACTAAACCGAAAGGCAAGATATATAAAACGAAATCCCTCGGCCATTATATCACACCACTACTGTTCTTCTATGAGGATGGATTTGGCATTAAATAACCTAGAAGGTTGATATGCCATAAAACAAAACGACCAGAACAATATTGTGGATAGCAAAGTAATGTAGGTTGGTTGGATGATGGTGTTTGGTTGGGTTTTATGGAATATCAACCTTTGTAGGTTATTTAACGCCAAATCCATTTTTATGCAAATAGTGAGTTCTGTTTAAAACAATTCAGTTTAGCATGAGTTTAATTGTCAAAAACATTTCTATTTCAAACTATTCATTTTATTCGAACAGTTCTATTTCAGCTAATTCATTTTAGTATAAGTACATATTTTGTTTATGCACAGTTAAATGTTAAAACAGTTCTATATATAACAGTTCAGTTTAGTGTTAGTACAGTTTCAATGTCGAGAAACAGTTCTATTTCAAACAATTCAGTTTAGCATAAGCACGCAGTTTAAATGTAAGAATAGTTTAATTGTTAAAAACATTTCGATTTCAAGCTATTCAGTTTAGTCAAACAGTTCTTGACCAAACAATTCAGTTTAGGATATGTATGCAGTTAGTTCTATTTAAGCATAGATAGGGTCCTATCAGGTGCTACCATTCAGGGCCAGAGTGTTCCTGGGAACAATCGTAATGAAGGGGTACTCCGTATTCCCCAAAACGCCAGCGTCGCTGGAACCTCACCATCAGATTGTTTAGTGTCATATCCAGGACGATCATTGGGGTTGTATTACCCCTCTCTAGAGGTGCAGTCGGTGTATGCTACAGCCCTAGCCGACTGGGCAATACACAGAGTTAATGCCAAAACAGCTTTATTTCAGATAATTCAATTTAGCATAAGTACACAGTTTAGATGTCAAAACAGTTCTATTTCTAGCAATTGAGTTTTGCATAAGTACGCTCTTTAAATGCCAAAACAGTTCTATTTTTAAAAATTCAGTTTAGCATAAATACGATGTTTAAATGTAAAAAAACTGTAAACCCAAGAAACCTCGGTTTAGTTCTATTTAGCCTATAGATAGGAACCATATCAGGTGCTACCACTCCGGGCCAGAGTGGACCTGGGAGCGATGGCATTAAAGGGGTCCCAGCATTCCCTATAACTCCAGCATTACTGGAACCTCGCCATCAGATTGCTTAGTGTCATATCAAGGACACTCCTTGGTGGGGTTCTTATCCCTCTGCAGAGAAGCAGTCGGTTTATTCTACAGCACCAGCCGACTAGGCAAATGATGGTGTTTCACGGCATATAAACCTTTGTGGGTTATTTAATACGAACTCCTATAAATCCATTTATATTATTGTAGCACTATATGGGTGGCCCGCCAAAGCAGACGATTCCTTTGTCTGTTTTGGCGCGAAACCAGACAAAGGATTCTTGGACATGAAATCTCGCCGTATACGGAAGTGGTAAGAGGACGCGAATGAGAGTTGGCTGGACAAAGGAGCTGGCAGGAGTTGACGACGGGACCCGGACGAGAGCAGTTGGCGACTGGACAGCAGAGAGGCGGGACAGCAAAGAGAGTTGGCGTGGAACCACGGACAGGGGCAGTCAACACCGGACTCCGGAGACAGTAGCAGCCACGGTGAAGAAGATCGACTCAAGATGTCTGTATTCGAGTTGCTTGTGGAATTTTCGCTAGGAACCCACGCTAGCGATAGTCCGCACATGCATGTAGTGTTGCAATACCTCCTTCTGCTCTTGGTTAACCCCCAAGCTTTGTTCGTGTTTCTTCGTCTGTTTTATTTCTCCTGTCTCCCCCCCGATCGTATTGTGTAGCGGTAAAGGAATGTGCGTTACCCCCTCAGCCACTAGTTGATCACCGGCCGGCTAAGAAGTGGAATGGTTAGAAGACTGATCTAACGTGGTGGGGGTGAGGGTTTAACGTTACATTATATATATGATTTGTAAGTAAATAGTTTGTTGGTTTCTAGTATTGCTATTTATTGGTTTAAAGCATTTCTATCCAACATTAGTAATTTTAATTTCGATTTTTTAATTTTAAATATTGCTATTTGATACTATTTATTAAATTTGATATAAGCCATTTGTTTGCACACAGATAAAGGGGACCCCAACTGGTACGACCACTCTGAATTTGAGAGTAGCTTAGAATAATTGCAATAAATAGATACTCTTCATTCCATTAAAGTTTCAGGAATGGAACCATACCATCAGATGAAGTTTATTGTCATATCCAGGAGTCTCGTTGGCCGGGGTCCTATTCCTCTGCAGATATGCAGTCGGTGTATTCAACAGCCCCAGCCGATTGAGCTAGCAAAACATAGTAGAAGCAACATAGTAGACTATACTAAAATAGCACTACTAGATTTGTTCAAATCTATCTATCAATCCATGTCTGCTTCTATCTATCTATCTATCTAAGTCCATATTTACCAACGCCTCCGCTCGGGCAGGATATGACACGAGGTCATTTTTTAAGCGGAGTTTGACAGGTTTGAATTCAGAGTTTTCCTTCTCCTAGACTAGTTGCCTCACCAAGGCTGAAGAACCTAGTCTGTCCTACTATTTTACCCATAGCTGGAGGGAGAATAATTGGATTCATCCCTTTCCCAAGGGTATTAGTGCTATGTGAAATGCTATTAGCCAGGTCCAGGATTTGAACTCGTATCGCCGTGTCCATTTCCAACGACGATAACCATTACACCACGGGCACCTCCAATCTATCTATCTATGTCCGTTTCTATCTATCTATCTATCTATCTATCAAAGTTTGTTCTTAAATATCTAATCTTGAATACAGTTGTTTATTTATTTCCTGCTATCTTGTATATTTTTATGAAAGTTACTTATGAAAACGTAAGAGTAATATAGATATTTACCAGCCCCGCCCAACCCATCACCCCGGTGATAGGATGTGACAAAAGGTCAGTTTTATTATAAGAATTCATTCACATACAAGTGAGTGGTGTCAGAAATATATAAGCCTCCATTGATGACATTCCCCTTCACGAAGAACATCAGACATCAGGCAATGAACTTACCTAACCCCTTTTAGACGAATCGGGTAGGTGCTGCCTGGAGCAAAGCCCCCCCACCCGACCCCTGAAGCTAAATTCAATGATTAATTATACGCGGCTGGTATCAGGTAAGTTTGCCAAAAATGTCTGCACACAGGTGTCGACTTTCAAAGGCTTAAAACTGTCTGCGTTAGAAAATACAAAATAAATAAATAAATAAATGCGCAGTGAGAGAAAGAGAGAGAGGGGGGGGGCGAATGAGAAAACAGAAAGGAGAGGGAGAAAATTATGATAAAGTAAGTAAGTGAAGTTGTCTCCCTTTAGTCGAGGGCGACCTGAAGGCTCCCTTTACAATAGCTACTACACTGAGGTGTAAGGGACGGCGCTACTCTTTTCCCTGGATTGCTCCACTTTACCCTTGATACGTACCTTATACTGCTGAGTGTTAAGCAAGGAGGTATAAAGTACCATTTTTAAAGTCTTAGGTCTGACGTGACCTGGTATTGAATCGAGGTCTTGCGGACCACTGGCGAACACTCTACCCACTAGGCCAATGAGAAGAAATTATATTTAAATGGTTTACCGGGAATGTTTAGATTCATAAAATATTAAGTGGGTAGATAAGACGCTATCAATTGTCAAATATAAAATCTCACACACACTCGCACGCACACGCACACACATACGCGCATATACATACACACACACTCACACATACACGGGGTGGGGTGTCCTCGTGGTGTAATGGTTAAAGCGATGGACTGCAGAATCGTAGTACGCGAGTTCGTACTCCAGTCACGCTATTACGATCACTTTCAGGCAAATACCCTTGGGAAAGGTATGAACACCCTTATCCTCCCAGCTATGGGTTAGATAGTATCACTACTGTTCTTCTAGGAGAATGGCTTTGGCATTAAATAACCTAAAAAGAATTGATATGCCATTAAATAAATAAACCACCAGTAACCATCACAAATATGCACACAAAAGAAAAACAAACCAAAAAAAAAAAACGTGTACGGATTGTATGAAATATACCAACGCATCTTGATGTAGAATTACTTTTGGTTGAGAGAGCCGCGAGTGGTTAGTACGCTCGCACACAGGTACACACACATACGCGCGCACGCACGCAGACAGAAAACCATTCACCGTCAGAAAACTACTCAGACCCCCCCCCCAAAAAATCTATTTCAATTTCGGACAAATATCCTTGGGAAAGGTATGAATCCCCCTTATCCCCTCAGCTATGGGTTAAATAGTACAACTACTGTTCTTCTAGAAGGATGGCTTTGGCATTAAATAATCTACAAAGGTTGACATGCCATTAAACAAAAGAAACGAAACCATATTTAATGAAAACATTTATTGGCTATTATCTAATGCATTTTAAGAAATGTTTTTCACAATTAAACTATACTTACATTTAAACTGCGTGCTTATGCTCAATTGAATTATTTGGAATTGAACTCTTTTTAACATTGAAACTGTATTTACACTAAACTGAATAGTTATATATAACTACTTGAATAGTTTGAAATAGAAATGTTTTGACAATTAAACTGTGTACTCATGCTAAATTGAATTGTTTTAAAAAGAACTGATTATTTACATAAAAATGGATATGGCGTTAAATAACCTACAAAGGTTGATATGCCATAAAACCCAACCAAGCAAACCAAACCAATCAAAAACCCATACACACATGTATAAGAGATTATTACAATTTTTTTTTCCTCTGTTAAGAGGTGAGACACACCTTAAAAATTATTTCCTAGCTCGGACATAAAACTGCATCTGACAGTGAAGCTCTTCGGTAACAAAAGTACAAAAATGCAAATATGAACATCCACTGTAAGAAATACTATTCTATAACTTCTAGGCATAAACTAACCCTAGGCAGGTTGACATACCGTTAAAATCAATCGATCACACAAACAACTCATCAGCAGCACTGATATCCCTGACCCTCTTTCGCCACCCCTCCATATCGTCCATCGCTTCCGGCCGGTCCTCAGGGCTACTTCCCCTATCTACACAGAGCTGCTGTATGTATGTTCGAGCTGATCGCTCTGCCTTTCCTCGTCCATGTGAAGGGGTCCACAAAAGTACATCATATATGAGCTCGTCCCTACATTTCCAGCAGTGTCCCGCATGTCTGGTTCGTCTAATTTTGATAGTTTTCGTGATGGGTGGTTGGTGGCCATACAGCTTCTGCTTTGTGGCGTGTTGCCTCTGTTGTATACTCACAACAATAATGATAGCAATAACAGCAGTACATATACATATGCAAATACACAGGCGGATTCTGTCGTTTCAGGTACGCACGCATTTTATTAACTTCTGACTTCGGTTCTTCGACACTTGGAGAGAGACACGATTCTTACTATGCTGACCATACTATCTGACCCCACAAACGCGCTGCACATCCCGTGATGTTTAAGATCTCTGTCGGTAGAGATCCGAAAAACCCAACTACATCTTCAACGGTCAAAATTGAACTCTCAACTTCAACTTCAACTCAATGGCAGAGAACTCAATTCTCTGCCAAAATGGTCAAATGTCAACCTTCAACTGTATGGCAGAGAACACAACTATCTGCTTCCATGGTCCAATGTCAACCTTCAACTGCCGTGATTTTTAAAATCCTCAAATTCTCAGCCTATTTCTTCTGGACATGACATCATCCACACTCCAGCCTCATTTACTGTCTGGGGTTTATTATGACAACGGTGATTGTCCTATCCTTTGCACCTGAGCGTAAAACTGTACCCAATTGCTATGCACATGAACTCTTAACCTGAATAGTTCATAGCCTAACCAAACTGAATGATAAAATATAATTAATGAAACATGATTAAAATAAAAAAGATTATTCCTTAATTATATAACACCTCCAGGACTTGTTCAATATTGCTCGCAGCATTTTTGTGTTGTTGCCGTCAAGCCTTTTCCCCATTCGTTTACCAAACAACTCATCGTCTGTTTCAATTCAATCAATTTACTTAGCTTTCCAGATGGTCGATCATAGCAAAATAACATTTGATAAATAGTAACTTACGCGTTCTCTATATCACACAGTTACGACCCAAGTACCTTTCATGTTGTTTGTTTCGGTAAAGCGCATGCTCAATGTGATATTCTAATAGAAGCAGACAGCGTGAATATATGGTACAAGTTAATAGTATCAAAGAATGAAGAAGCTGCTTAGAACACCCCGACCGAACAAAACCAGATAAAAAACGATGGTAGAATTCAATCAGTCGATACATTTTTCTTTTTGATCTCACAATTTCTGACAAGAGAAATGTCAGTTGAAGGAATCGGATGGAATTCACTGACTTAATGTACAGGGTGTTTCAGAAAAATTGGTTACATTTCGTAATCTAACAACCTGACCAAATAATCTCAAATTTGTGTAGAAACAATTCAAAATTCTATGTTTAATGTTTTTATATACGAGGATGATTAAATAAGTTTCCAAACTTTTTTCGTATGGGCACTTTTATTGATAGTACACACATGAAACTCTATTCCCCTTCGAAGTAATCTCCTCCGGCTGCAATGCCCTTGTTGTACCGTTCCAACAACTTCTGGAAGGCCCAATGGAAGTCGTCTTGTGTGAGCGTGTCAATGACCTTCGTCACAGCCTCTTTCATCTCCTCAATTCTCTCATAACGACAGCCTCTGAGCTTAGAGAATAAGCAAAAGTCACAGGGAGCAAGGTCTGGACTAGAGGGAAGCTGAGGAACTGTCTTGATGCCCATGTTGGTCAAATAGTCTGTGACAAGGATGGAGTTGTGGACTGGTGCATTGTCCTGGTGAAAATGCAACTGACCCGATTTGAAGAGTGCTGGCCTCTTCCGACGGAATCTCTTCTTGAACTCCCTTAAAACCTCAACATAGTAACCCTAACCCTAACCTTAACCCTTTGGCCAATCAACTCTGGTGTATTGACTTCCTTACTCCTCCCACACCTCTCATCATCCCTCACAGACTCCCTGTCTTCCTTGAATCTCTTATGCCACTCAAAAACTGATGCTCGATTCATGCAAGATGGTCGAAAGGCAGTCTGAAGCATTTCATACGTTTCTGTGGCATATTTTCCAAGTTTAAAACAGAATTTTATTGCATATCGTTCTTCTAAAGTGTCCTCACGTCCAGACTGCATTTTTGAAATTCCCCAGTTGTGACAATCAGGCTTTAGTAGGATGTATTCCAATTGCTGTTGTAGCTGTTCATTTGAACCTGAAATCATAAAAATTGGTCAGTAATCTCATAAGATGTATAGCAATAACATACTGAATTCTTAAGAGTCTCCGACAATTTTAAATGCCAGTACAAAATAGTCTTGAAACTTATTGAATGCACCTCATATATTTTCTTTTCAGGTATTGAAATGTCATTCACTGTGAAAGAAAATGGTGACTAAACATTAAACATAGAAATTCACAAATCTCACAAAATATTCAAGTCAGATTAATAAGACATGCTGAATACTGCTAGTGAAGTAGGGACAAACTCATAAGAGACATTCTCTGATGGAATCCTACACAAAGTCATAGTACTGTTGACCGACCTGCAAAGACTAAAATTCCTCAGCTCTGTATGTATAATGGGTGGTATCTCAAACACTTCCTTAGAACGATGTCCGATTAGGACGGATGGCAAGGGAGTGTGATGTGGACCCAAAGTTGGAACCTCGGAAGGAAAACACGGAACACGGGTTAGAGGGAAGAAAGATGTATTAACAAAAGTTACAAAGGATAGTGTAAGGGAAAGCGAAGCTTACTATCCGGTGGGGTCCAATATTGGTAGTCGTACTACTATATCTTTTCCAGACCAAAACGGGAGTAGTTCAGTTCAAAATGGGAATAGTTCATTTCAAAATGGGAATAGTTCAGTTCAAAGTGGAAAAATTATTATAAGTATAAATATAAAACATATTTTATAAATTATTTTAGCAATAAAATTGTTAACATTTTATAATAAAAAAAAAATTCTTCAAGTCATTTATTAGAACACAACATCTTCTAATGCTACAGCTGCAGGAATTTTAGATTGAATTCCAGCTATGAAACGATTGCATACTTCTGGCGTAACCCTTCCCAATTCTTCCTCTATTAATGAAGTCAAAGCTCTTGCCCTTTGTTCAGTAATTGATAAGCCATCTCTTCTCTCCATTGCAAGAATACTCACAATTTTAGCAGCCAATTCCTGCTTGACGTAAGCTTTGATTAAAGACCATACTTGTTCAATCGGATTAAACATTGGACTGTATGGTCCCAACCTAAGCACTTCACATCCTAGAAATTCTTCTTCTCTAAAAACTTCTTCAATGTTTGAGTGACATGGGGCATTGTCAACAACCATCACAACTGGACCCCCATATTGTCTCTTTGCAGCTTTTTAAAATTTATACTTATAATAATTTTCCCTTTTTGAACTGAACTATTCCCATTTTGAACTGAACTACTCCCATTTTGAACTGGAAAAGGTATAGTACTCCTTCTGATACTACTGTATTAGGATACAGTTCTCTAGTAATCTAGTGCTGGAAGAGTCCATGATGCAGGTAAGTTTCGGTCTCACAACAGAGAGTCAGGTAATTCGTGCACTTACCACGCCTCGATGATTACGATTTCAGGCTGGTACAACATGGAAGTTGTATACCAAATAGGGATCGAATTCAGTCGTGGAATAGTCTATGAGATTATTAACCCATACCTTTACAGATATTTTCTAAATTCACCAGAATCGCCAACTCAATTTTAAAACCACCAGAAAAGAGACTAGAAGTATATTATTTGCCATGGGGAAAAGTTTTATTTAGCTGAGGTTCGTCAGGTTCAAGTTCTCATATATGAGGTATCAATTGTTCGGCAGTGTACACTCAACGGTCTGCGAAAATAATTCCGAAACTACTTCTCTACAAATTTCTGTACGTTATTCTCGGAACAAGAATTGGCCATTTCGAATAATCAGATAAATCTCGTTCGAATTGAATTATCTTTTTCTTGATTTCTTGGAATTTTATAGTTCGCAGACATGCAGAGAGATAGAATCTCAATAGTGGCATCAGTCTTTTTCTTTCTAAAGGTTCTAAATCTGTACACGATCCAATATTTTAAAGAACAATGTTCATCTAAGCAAAAACAAAACTGGATTTCTGAAAGCATTTTCGCTGAAATAACAGAATCAGCAAAGACGTTGTATAATAGTACGAACGTCCAATTATTATCACGACATAAAGGGAATTTACCTGAAAAAAGACAAAATGTTTTTTCAGAAATGTAAATTCTGAATTGTTTGGAATTGGTTTATAGTAAAATTTAATTTTATCTTGCAAGATTATTTGCTTTATTGCTATTTAATAAATAGCAAATCAAATGAAACAGAATGCTCCAGGCTTGAACAGAAGTCTGTTCAAAAGTCTTTGGTGGCAAAGAAGTGCAAACTATGTGAAATGTATGAATGAATGTGTGATGGGTTCGGAGAAACTTGCTTTAGTGAAAAAAAATAATGATCGATAAAAACAAATGAACGATTGGTAGTAGATTTCGATATTACAAAGAGAAATATTTAGATGTATGAGGAAAGAAAAAAGAAAATATGAACGGGTCAACGACTTACGTATGTAAAGAATTATATATATATTTATATATATATATATATCATCATTATCATCATCATGTCGTGCTGGTAGCACGGATATCCCTGACCCTCTCTCGCCACTTTTCCCTATCGTTTATCGCCTCTGGCAGGTCTTCTGGACTACATCCCGTATCCTCACATAGTTGCTGAATGTATGTTCGTGCTGGTCGTCCTGCTTTTGCACGGCCATGTGTGGGGGTCCATAAGAGTACATCACTTATGAGTTCGTCTCTGCTTCTCCAGCAGTGTCCTGCATGTCTGGTTCGTCTAACTTGAATAGTTTTCGTGATAGGAGGCAGGTGGCAGTACAATTGGTGTCTTGTGGGGTTTTGCTCGCAGCATTCTTGTGTAATTGCCGTCTAGCTTCGTCTCCAGCCGTTTTGTTAGAGTCCATGTAGTGCATCCATATAGCAGTATCGATACGACCGCTGCTTGGAAGAAACTGCGTTTTATTTTATCGGTCAGGTCTGATTTCCATATAATCGATAGCCTATTGATAGCTGTCCATGCTTTCGTTAACCTCGTGTCGATGTCCTTTTCGGTTGATGCGACACTGCTTCCAAGGTAAGTGAATTTGTCAACCAGTTTAAGAGGGGTTCCGTCTAGAGTGGAGATGTCACCCGTTTGATTATAGCACATATATTCCGTTTTGTGTGCATTGACATAGAGGCCTATGCTTGCAGCTGCTCGTTCCATATACATAATGAAAAAGAGAGAGAGAGAGAAGAAAGAAAGATAGAGGGGTTGAGAGATAGACAGACCGAAAATATGTACCGATTGAGTTATATTTAAAAAAATAACGAGTAGAGTGATATATATCTATGCACACACACACACAGGTGCTCGTGTTGTGATTTGTCATTGTGCTATTACTCTTAGGGAAGGCATAAATCGAACAATTCTCCTACACGCTATGGGTAAAATAGTAGGGTAGACTGGGCTCTTTAGCCTTAGTATGGCAACTGATCTTGGAGAAGGAAAACTATTAATTCAAACCTGTTAAACTTCACTTGAAAATTGACCTTGTGTCACCTCCAGCTTATGTGGAGGGGTTGGTAAATACACACACACACTCACACACACACACACACACACACACACACACACAGACACATATATATATATATATATATATATATATATATATATATATATAATGCAGTTTGCCATATTATAGCTCTTGGTCCTATTATCGCATAGGCGAAAATCTGAGAGCCACCAAGTGCCCTTGAATGTATCTTTCTATCTCCATAGATAGATAGATAGATAGAGTTGGATGGAAAGAGGGAGAGATACAGACATACAGCTTTGAAGCTTAGTCTAACGTAAAGTTGGATGGGTTTCGATCCTGGCTTCGAGCGTCCTGCGTGTCTAGCCACACTGAAGAGTTCCGATAGAACGAAATAGTCTGTTTGTGGATGACAATGTATATATATATATATATATATATATATATAAACCAACTGAAGAAGACAAATCGGTACGTCGATAGATAGCTATAATAAATATGTTATATATGATGACAGACAAATATGATGAATAGATCTAGTCGAGATTTACAGAAAACTAAAGGTAAGCTAATTTCGACTTACGAGGTCAATCTTCATTCATCCTTTCAAATTCTTGTCAAATCCATTCCAGTTTATGATTCAAATACCAACTGGCGACTCCATATTGTTCTCAGGCGAAGACAACATCTTTCAATTGCGAGTAAAATCAAGTCCAATATTGGAAATCGAAACCCAACCAAAGTAATTTCCTCTTCCCTTTCCTTGAAATCATCCACTAGTCAATGCAAAACTGGCAAAAATATCGCCTCTGTTACGTAATCAAAGAACTTAGAATCGTTTATATTTTAAAAGTTCTTCGACAGCGCACAGGTTTCTGATATATCTAAAAGTGATGTTCACTTGAATGATAATAAATATGATCGACATAAAATCAAATATAGTGAAAGCATTTACGCCGAATTGAGATAACTTCAAACTTTCTATGAACGTAGGAACCTTAATTTATTAACGCCGATGGACATTTTCCGATTGGGGGTGGGAGGAAAACGTATTAAACCAATTTATTTATTCAGACATTAATTTACTTGTTTCTTATGCCTCCTTGGGCATCTCCACTTTTTACTATCTTCTCGCATCAACCTTTAAAAAAAGAATCTTTGCATCGCACTTGTAAACGATTAATAATATATTCTTTTACAAATCAAATTCTGCTAAATAATTCATCCAATGTTTCTCGAAAATGAACTCTTAAATTCTTCTTTTACCATTTTTTAAAATCGTCTAATTTGATCATTTTATTTTTGACACTATCGTTGTTTTTAGGTAATTTGTTTGAAAAAGATATTATTTATTTCGAAAAAAATCAATTCGGTTGTAGTCTTAGTATTTAGAATTTGGCCTGTCCCCGTGGTATAATAGTTAAATGGCTGCCCTGCAGAATCGTAGTACGTGAGTTCGAACTCCAATCGTTCTATCACGTTCACTTTCGAACAAATACCCTTGGATAAGGTATGGACCTTCTTATTCTCCCATCGATGGGGTAAATAGTACCACTACATTCTTTCTAAAAAGACGGATTAAGGCATCAAATAACCCTCGGAAGTTGATATGCCATTAAATAACAAATTTGTCCGGTTCTTTTTCTCAGAATTTTGCAATTTGGTTAATTTAGGTTTCAATCCAAAGTTTATTGGATTATTGATTGGTTGAAATATGCAAATCGGTAAAGCCAGAACTCCACAACCCCCGCACCCCCCTAAAAAAAAAAACGCTGGCTTATTGATATTTGGATTTATTTTTAAACAGACGGCCCAATAAATTATATTTGGGCAAGGCATGTAACGTAATATTTTACGGGCTTGTGGTTCTCATTATCCAGCTAAACTTATCAAATGACAACGATCGATCTGTCATTGGATTTTCACAGACGTATACACCCAAACACACCCACGCACGTATACACAGTCAGTTACACACACGCTCAAAAACTCACGTTCCCTCCCATACAAATGTACGCACACCACCGCACACACACAAACGCAGAAGCGCACATACACGTGCACAATATGTAGACATGATGCAACACACAAATATGTACACGCTCATTCACATAAACACACTTGTATGCGGTCACATAAACACTCACGCTCATTCACTAACAGATGTATGCACACACACATACACACAGACACACACAGACACACAGACACACAGACACACATACACACACACACACACACACACACACACACACACTGACACACACATGAATGTACGCAAAGGCACTCACAATCACACAAATGTACAAAGCTTAGTAAATACAATATATATATATATATATATATATATATATATATATATATATATATATATATGCACCCACAATATATATATATACATATATATACTCCCACAATATATATGAATATATATATATATACATATATGTACACCCATAATATATATATATATATGTACTTATATAAATACACCCACAATATATATATATATATATATATATATATATATATATATATATATACATATATACATCCACAATATATATATATATATATATATATATACACCCACAATATATATATATATATATATATATATATATATATATATACCCACAATATATATACATACATATATATACATACACCCACAATATATATATATATGTATATATATATATATATATATATATATATATACCCACACAATCTATATATATATATACATATGTATGTATATATATATACCCACAATATACATATATATATATATATATATATATATCTATATATATATATATATATACCCACAATACACACACACACACACACACACATATATACATATACCCACAATATATATATATATTAACACTAATTAATATACATATATATATATATATATATATATATATACATATATATATATATATATTAACACTAATTACATCCTACACATTTAAAACAACGCTAACAACAAAAATAGAATGTTTTAAATTTTTCACCTTTTTCGTTTCATTAAATAATTTAATGTATGGGTGTTTACATACATACATACATACATACATACATACATACATACATACATACATACATACATATGTATATGTACTGGACTGAATAATATGTTATATATATATATATATATATATATATATATATATATATATATATATATATATATATATATATATATATATATATATAAGATATTATTCAGTCCAGTAAATTACGGAGTAGGGAATAATTCCAATTGGGGCCAATGAAATATTCTAAAATACAATATTAAATCAAATAATCCTGGCAAAGTTCTCAATGCAAATAAATTCCACAGAGCAAATAATGTTCTAAAAAAATAAAAGAAAACAACAATCGGTCACATTAAGATAATAAATCTATTTCCATCCTGTCAAAAAGCATTGATTTAAATCAATGCTCTAAAAAATTAAAAGGGCTTCTTCAGATCGAACAAATAATGGATTAAAATATTTCTTTCACATTTACAACCAGACTAAGGCAAAAGAAAAAAAAAACAAACTCTCATTTCTCCTACGTATTAAAGCAAGCCTAAACTTTCAAGTCACAATAAGTGTCAAAATATTACAGCATGTAAAATAACATCCCGTTTCATCGTATTTCAAATTTAATAGAGGCAAAAAGTACAGATACAATAATACATGTCAAAAATGCAAGCATTTATGAAAAATTATTCAGACAATCTTTAGTATATTATATTTATCATTAAGAAGAACTAAAAAATCTAATGTTAATTATGGTAACCCACCCACCGCCGAATTATAATAATACTGAAAAATCACTAATATGAATTCAAATTCTAATTCATTTACCAATTTCATAAATCATATTAATTCATTTTCTGTTTATTTATTCTTTTATTTTTGAAAAATAGTCGAAATCTGTAAATTTAGACTATTTTAAAAAATAAGTGAACAAATAAATAAATAGAAGACTATCGATCATATGGAAATCAGACCTGACCGATAAAATGAAACGCAGTTTCTTCCAAGCTGCGGTCGTATTGATACTGCTGTATGGATGCACTACATGGGCGCTAACTAAACGGCTGGAGAAAAAGCGAGACGGCAATTACACAAGAATGCTGCGAGCAATATTGAACAAGTCCTGGCGGCAACACCCCACAAGGCACCAACTATACAGCCACCTGCCTCCCACCACGAAAACTATCCAAGTTAAACGAACCAGACATGCAGGACACTGCTGGAGAAGCAAGGACGAGCTCATAAGTGATGTACTCCTATGGACCCCCGCACATGGCTAGGCAAAAACTGGACAACCAGCTAGAACATACATACAGCAGCTATGTGAGGATACGGGATGTAGCCCTGAAGACCTGCCAGAAGGGATAAACGATAGGGAGAAGTGGCGAGAGAGGGTCAGGGATATCCGTGCAAGCAGCACGACATGATGATGATGATGATGATTTATTAAATTAGTCAATGAATTAGAATTTGAATTTATTTTCGTGATTTTTACTTGAAGGTTTAGGCTTGCTTTAATAGATGGGAGAAATAATTTTTTTTGTCTTCGTCTAAGTGTAAATGTGAAATAAAAATATTTTAATCCATTTTCTTGTTTGATCTGAAGAAGTCCTGTTAATTTTTTTGAGCATTGATTTATATCAATGCTTTTAACAGGATGGAAATAAATTTATTACCTTAATGTAACCGATTGTTGTTTTGTTTTCTTGAAGAGAAAAAAATACATGTATAAATATTAAAATAAATAAGTTAATAAAATCCATGTCGCATCACTCTCTCTCTCTCTCTCTATATATATATATATATATATATATATATATAAAGGTTATCATTAATCTTATTCAGTTCATATCTACTAATTCTAGATATTCCATAACATATCAATCCGTCTTTATTAGAGGCAGCCTTCATTTTTCTACCCCTGTCCGTTTAATTCGACAATCTATCTATCTATCTATTTTCACTGAATCGGCTTTGCTAATCATTTTATGCCCAGAGGTGATTCAATCGATTTTAGGGGAAAGAGTATTTGCTTTTCCAAAGGTTATGCTCTTTCACAGCCCAGACAGGTTATTTGATCTTCATTGGGAAGTTGATCATAAACGTTAGTTTCTCAAACGTTTTATTGAAACTACTTCCGCAAGGACTGCGTCTATTGCCCCAGGAAATTTATAATCTTAGATAATAAATTCCTGTGTCTAGGGAAACTGATTTTAATACATACATACCTGTTACTAATGGCAGTTCTTTAATGCCATTTTCACTATTTTTATGTCCAGTTTCATTATAAAAGCAGAAAAAAATCCTTACCAAATAAAGTGTAGTTCCTCCCTTCGCATGAATAACAGCAGCTAACCATGACTGAGTAGATTTTGTTGAGCGTAGTTTCTGGAAATTTAGTGAGGTTTGCTACATGTAGGTAATTGACGTCGTATTTTTATAATACATTCCTTTTTATTTCTCTTGATAGAATGTGAAATTCTGGAACACATAATCGACAAAAAAAAAAAAAAAGATAAAAGATAGACGTAATTAACAGATATCTGCCTTTGCATAGTCATACAGTCAGATATTAAGCGTTCAGATGTTTCACACAAACCACCTTTCTCTCTTTAATGTAGACTAGATTTTCATGTCAAAATCATTTCCATGCTGATGACACTAGACTTATGGCGAAATATTTGATTTTACAAGTTGTCTTTTTTATAACACACGCACACACACACACACATCAAGAAGTTTTCGTTGTGCAAAGGTTACCGTTGTAAGAAATGGACTCAGCGACTACTGTTCAACTTCTGGTCGAGGCTATTTACATTCACATAATGCTAATATCATATTTACCAACCCCTCCGCTCGGGCAGGATATGACACAAGGTCAATTTTTTAAGCGGAGTTTAACAGGTTTGGATTCAGAGTTTTCCTTCTCCTAGACTAGCTGCCTCACCAAGGCTGAAGAAACCAGTCTGCCCTACTATTCACCCATAGCTGGAGGGAGAATAATTGGATTCATACCTTTCCCAAGGGTATTAGTCCTATGTGAAATGCAGTCAGTCTCGTCCAGGAATTGAACTCGTGTCGCCGTGTCCATTTCCAACGACGATAACCATTACACCACGGGCACCTCCAATAACGCTAATGTACTTGGGAAAAGTATGAATCCAAGTATTCTCCTTCCGGCTATGGGTAAATTTTAAGGGAGACTGGGCTCTTTAACCTTGGTATGGCAACCGCTCTGGAAGAAAGAAAACTCTGGAATCAAATCTGTTGAACACCACTTAAAAAAAATAGACTTTATATCGCATCCAGGTTAGTATATATATGTATGTGTATGTATGTATTATTCAGCCCAGTTAAGCGGGAAGCGGGAATAGTTCCGTCAGGACAATTAAATTATTTAACTATGAACATTTAAATCTTCCTGGTAAAGAGCTCAATGTAACTGACATTACACAGCAACAATTCCTTTAAGAAAAACAAAACCCGGTCGCATTAGGATTATGTATTTATTTCCATCCTGCTATGGGTATTGATACGAATCAATAACACCAAATTTAACAGGACTTTCTTCTTCACTTTACTTGAAATCATCCACTAGTCAATGTAAAACTGGCAAGAATATCGCCTCTGTTACGTAATCAAAGAACCTAGAATCGTTTATATTGTAAAAGTTCTTTGACAGCGCACAGTTTTCTGATATATCTAAAAGCGATGTTCACTTGAATGATAACAAATATGATCGACATCAAATCAAATATAGTGAAAGCATTTACGCCGAATTGAGATAACTTCAAACTTTCTATGAACGTAGGAACCTTAATTTATTAACGCCGATGGACATTTTCCGATTGGGGGTGGGAGGAAAACGTACAAAACCCATTTATTTATTCCTTTCATCTCGGTGTTGTCACTATTGAAAGGGAACGTTGGGGCCGTCCTCGACTAAGGTAGCCAACTTTACTTATTTTCTATTAAAACATTGAATTTTTAAAAGTTTTATCCTACTCGGTTAACTGCCCTTTTGTTGTGTAGCCATAATCATAACATTGATTTACGAACTTCAATAAACGAACGAACACTTCTTTATAAAAATATATCTCTCACAGTTTATTCTCGAAAGGGTTGATGTTTCTGTGGTGTGTGAGAGATGAGCGGAGACAGGGACAGACTGCTATATTGACCCAACTTCTTCTCTTGACCATAGCACGCGGTGTTATCTTCAAGAACCCACCTAGTACTTCTTCCGCATCTTGGCTGGGGTTGCTCAACCGGGGCCACAATCCTCAGGGGGCGTTCTCATGCTTCAAGCTGGTTCTCACTCTTGCCTTCCTGTCTCCAACTAACTCAACTGCCGCTGGCACCAGCCCATATTCTTTCATAGCGCCAACTTCCTTTCGCTTCTTCTTCCGCTTATTTACACAGGTGCATCTCTGATTGACGGCTTGGTCAAGGGTCAATGTATAACATTTTATTATTATTATTATTATTATCCCTTTAGAGTTTTTCACATCAGTGTTAGCAGATGGTTTTTCACTGGAGGTGTTACAGCAAGTCTCCTCAAGTCTCCAGGACTCGTCTCAGGATTCTGGCCGTTATCCGCCAACATCCAAGTCTTTCAGGCCTTTTAATAGTCCTTTAGATATTGTACCAATCACAATTGGTACAATCGTCACTTTCATGTTCCACTGCCTTTTCAATTCTCTAGCAAGGTCGAGGTACTTATCTTTCTTTGCAGATTCCTTCAGATTTATTCTGTGGTCCGCCGGGACAGCAAAGTCGACAATTGTGCAAATTCTCTTCTTTTTGTTGATTATTACAAGGTCTGGTCTTCTTGCCGGGATTAGGTGATGCGTTTGTATGTTAAAGCCCCATAGGTGTTTATGTGTGTCATTTTCTAGGACAGTTGCTGGGTTGTGCATATACCATTTGTTAGTTTAGTCAAATTTAAATTTTTGGCACATTTCCCAGTGGATCAACTTATTATTATTATCATTATTATTTTCATTTTACTCCTTAGAGTTTTTCATTCGTTAATTGGTGGTCTTTAGCTGGAGTCTGAGTTTACAGCAAGTCTTCTCAGGTGTCCAGGACCCTTCTCAGTATTCTAGCTAACCTCAGACTGAATGTTTTCAATCCTGGCAGTGATTTGTAGTTCCTCCAGTCGCTTCTCCAAGCGCATAAAATATGATTGGTATTACCTTGACACCCATATTCTACAGTTTTCTCCGTTCTCTAGCAAGGTACAAGTCAGTGTCTCATCAACCGAAAAAGACATCGACACGCGGCTTACAAAGGCATGGAGAGCTGTCGATAAGCTATCAATCATATGGAAGTCAGACTTGACTGATAAAATGAAATGCAGTTTCTTCCAGGTCGTATCGATACTGCTATATGGATGCACTACTTGGACACTAACTAAACGGCTGGAGAAAAAGCTAGACGGCAATTACACAAGAATGCTGCGAGCAATATTGAACAAGTCCTGGCGGCAACACCCCACAAAGCATCAACTATACGGCCACTTACCTCCCATCACGAAAAATATCCAAGTTAGATGGACCAGACATGCAGGGCACAGCTGGAGAAGCAGGGAAGAGCTCATAAGTAATGTACTCCTATGGCCGAGCAAAAGCAGGACGGCCAGCTCGAACATATATACAGCAGCTCTGTGAGGATACGGGATGTAGCCCTGAAGACCTGACAGAGGCGATGAACGATAGGGAGAAGTGGCGAGAGAGGGTCATGGATATCTGTGCTTGCGGCATGACATGATGATGGTGATGATGATGATTTTCGCTTAGTGGTCGGACGAATCGGCAAAATGCATAAGATAAAAAAATCTTTTTGGTTTTCTTGATTAACATTCGGGTTGGTTTTATGGCCGGGATTAGGTGATCCATCTCAAAATACCACAGAATTTTATGGTCTCATTTTCTTTAAATGATTCTTGTATTGTGCATATCCCATTTGATATGGTAAAATATCAATCTCTTGCACAATTCCCAGTGGATTACCTTTCCCACCCAGTCGTGTCTAGTCTTGTATTCCTTTTGTACTAGTTTGTTGAACCGCTTATTATGTGATCAACCGTTTCATATTTTTCTCCACTTAATTTATCTTTTCTCATCTGTTGCGTATAATCAATTTTTGCTTTAATATAATTGGTCCTTATGGCGTTGTTTTGCACTGCTATTCGAAGGGATTCAGTTTCTCTCTTGAGATAACCCTTTCGCAGCCATATCCAGGTTTTCTCGTGTGCAATTTGATTACTTTGTCGATGGATATCTCCATACATTTGTTTTTGTTACAACGTCTATTTCTAAGGTTTTGTTGTTTTTTCTATCTGTATTTATTCTACGTATGTTGTTATTGGCTGCGGTAATCAACCTTTCTTTTCTCTTTTAAAAATAAATCCTCGATTCTTTTTATTTATTAATCTATGCAGTCTTCAATGCTGCTAAATCCTCTTCCTCCTTCACGCATAATTAAAATAAGGATAGTAACTTGAAGTAACAATTCTTCATTCAGGTAACCATGTTTACCAAGAAAATATCATAAAAGACTCATCTGCTAAAAAGCTTTTGTTTTGTAGAAAAATTCATCCAATGGATGTAGGACATCAAAGGAAGCTTTGGTAAAAACCATCATCAGTTCGAAAATTAAAAAAAAATTTAATTGAGAAAATAGTTTTTAACAAGAAATTTCGTGCCTGGAATACAAAATATAATTGTACTCTTGGAAGCCTGTGAGATCACTCTTTAAACCTATCAGCAGGAATATATATACATTGTCATACAGAGACAGACTGTTTTGTTGTATCACAACACTTCATTGTGGCTAGACACGTAAGACGCTTGAAGCTGGGATCGAAACCCGACCTACTTTACGTTAGACTTAGAATCAGACCGCTCGGGCAACAAGTGCACCACGGCATGTATATATATATATATATATATAACTATGTATATATACCTATGTATATATATATGTATATATATGCACATATGTATATATATATATGTATACATATATATGCATATATATGTGTGTGTGTATATATATGTATATATATGTGTGTATGTGTGTGTGTATATATATGTATATGTCTGGGTATGTACGTATACGCAAATGTATATATATATACTATTATTATATATGAGTATATGTATATGTATATATATATATATATATATATGTATGTGTTTGTATATATATATATATATATATATATATCTGTGTGTGTACGTATACACAGATACTCCTATATAGATAGACGACATGAAAACCAAGTTGAGGAGTGGGAGTGCAAGTGGCTAATATGCTTGACAGCCACTCTAGAGTAACCAAGTTCGAACACCAATCGCGCCATTACATTCACTTTTGGACTAATGCCCTTGGGGAAGGTTTGAAACCCCTTATTCCCGAACTATTGGTTAAAGAGTACCGCTACTGTTCTACATGGATGGACTTGTAATCAAATAACAGAGAAAGGTTGATGTGCCATTAAACAAAGAAGTCAAATCATCAGCAATAACATGGATTCTTCTGGCTCTCTCTTGCTATCTGTTCCTATCTGTCATCGCTCCAACTCGGTCTACTAGATTGTATCCAATGTCTCTAGAGAAGTATTTAATGTAGTTTTTTTTTGCTGGTCAGTTAACACTGGTGTGTACATGTGTAGGAGTCCATAAAATATTATCAAGGTTCGCCCTTACTACATCAGCAGTATCTAGCATGTCTTGCTCGTCTTAAATGGATGATTTGTAGGATGGAAAGTAGCTAGCAATACAACAACCGGTTTGCAGGATGCTTCTCCCAGGATTTTGCCAAAATAGCAAGTTGTATTCTTCGATGCCGACTACGCCGATGACATAGCGATACTGGCAAATACACCTGACCAAGCCGAAACACTTCTGCATAGTTTGGAACGAGCAGCAGCAAGCATAGGCCTCTATGTTAATGCACACAAAACGGAATATATGTGCTATAACCAAACGGGGGACATCTCCACTTTAGAAGGAACCCCACTTAAACTAGTAGACAAATTCACGTACCTAGGAAGCAGCGTCGAATCAACCGAAAAGGACATCGAAACGAGGTTAACGAAAGCATGGACAGCTATCAATAGGCTATCGATTATATGGAAATCAGACCTAACCGATAAAATGAAACGCAGTTTCTTCCAGGCAGCGGTCACATCGATACTGCTATATGGATGCACTACATGGACGCTAACAAAACGACTGGAGAAGAAGCTAGATGGCAATTACACAAGAATGCTGCGGGCAATCCTGAACAAGTCCTGGCAGCAACACCCCACAAGACACCAACTGTACGGACACTTACCCCCTATCACGAAAACTATCCAAGTTAGACGAACCAGACATGCAGGACACTGCTGGAGAAGCAGAGATGAACTCATAAGAGATGTACTCTTATGGATCCCCACACATGGCCGCGCAAAAGCAGGACGACCAGCTCGAACGTACATTCAGCAGCTATGTGAGGATACAGGATGTTGTCCTGAAGACCTACCTAGGGCGATGAACGATAGGGAGGAGTGGCGAGAGAGGCTCAGGGATATCCGTGCTACCAGCGCGATATGATGATGATGATGATGATTCTTGTTTAGTCATCTAACTATTTAATATCTTTAATCGTATTTGATAGGAATGCTAGATGTCCTTTAACTAAAATATTTTTCAAAGAATAATTACTTGTTAATTCTTGACAAAATATTTCAATTAGTAACTTAAATCCGTAAGAGTTTGTACATTATTGGTATTCATTAGGAATACTTGAAACCATAAAGTAAAAGGGAAGAAGCAGACGATACGCAGATGATATAGCGCTTCTGGCAAATATACCAACCCAAGCCGAGTCCCTGCTGAACAGTCAGCAGGTGGCATTGGTCTCCATGTGAATGCAGACAAAAGAGAGTACATGTGTTTTTATTAAAAAGGGAGACATCTTCACGCTAAATGGTGGTTCTCTGAAACTAGTGGACAAGTTCACCTACCTCGGAAGCTGCGGCTTATATACTGAAAATGACACCAATATGGACAGCTATCGATTGGTAATCGATCATATGGAATTCAAACTTATCCAATAAAATAAAATGCAATCTTTTCCAGGTACCGGTCGTGTCAATTTTACTATATGAATGCACCACATGGACGCTGACTAAGCGTATAGAGAAAAAGCTAGACAGGAATTGCACAAGAATGCTATGAGCTATATTGAACAAATCCTGGAAGCAACATCCCACAAAACAGCAGCTGTACGGCCACCTACCGCCTACCTCTAAAACAATCCGAATAAGACGAACAAGACGTGTGCTATATGCAAAAGTAAGAACGAACTGATAAATGACTTTCTCCTATGGACCCCATCACAGGGACGTGCAAGTGTTGGATGACCAACTAGAACTTATCCAAAACAGCTCTGTACGGACAGAGGATCTGATAAAAAAAAACCCTAATTTTTCCCTTGCATCGGTCGTGTCAATTCTTCTAAACTGACGCCCCACATGGACGCTGACAAAGCGTAAAGAGAAAAAGCTAGACAGGAATTGCATGTGAACTCTACGAGATATATTAAACAAACTCAAGAAGCAACAACCCACAAAATTGCAGCTGCACGTTTACCTACCTCCCATCTCAAAAACATCCAAATCAGACGAACAAGATATGCAGGACACTGCTGGAGAAGCAAGGACGAAGTCATAAGCGATGTTCTCTCATGAACCCCTTCACACGAACCTGCAAGTGTTGGACAACCAACTAGAACTGATCTACAACAGCCCCGTACGGACACAGGATATAGTCTTGAAGACCCGCCGGAAGCGATGGATGCTAGAGACAAATGGCGAGAGAGGGTCAGGGAAATCCGTTCTTGCAACATGACATAACGATGTTGATGACGATATAGTATGCATTGAATTTCAAGTGTGTTCAGTAATAATCATTTGTTTGTAAAGTTAAATGTTTTCAATTATTCCGATCCAATACATCTAATATCCAATTTTTAAGCTGATCAATTTGATCCATAGATTGGATCTTAACAAGCTATACCACTCAGGGTAAGAGTGGACCTGGGAGTAATGGCAATGAAGGAGTTCTCCACATACTTCAAATCTCCAGAACAAGAGCCTAAACACCGAATACAATTTACTATCATAGCTTGGACAATCTTTTTTTTTGTGGGGCGTATTACCCCTCTGTGTAATATAATGGTCGAGGGATTTCGTTTTATGCCTTTGGGTTTAGTTAGGCTGAGAACCTTTCGGCTCAGTGCATGGGTTACTTAGGTGCAATATTAACATATGTATTCAGGCGCGTGCGCGCGGAGCGGACGTGTCACTCAGAGATCTCACAATAGCCCAGATGGGAAACGGAGCTTGCAAGTGCGAATGACGTCACGCACCGGAAGCGCGCGGAGGATTTGGGGATTTTGAAAAAGTCAGTAGAGTTGAGACCTGCCTCGGGAGAAGACGGTTGACTTTCGCTTACTCGCGGAGGCCTTGGGCAGGTGTCGTACGTGATGGGGGGGGGGTGCAGATGAAAAAGCCAGAATAGAAAGAATGTGTATCTCTCTCCTTATGTCGAAGAACCTATAAACTCAAAGGTAATAAAAAGTTTCGTACCTGAACTAAGAGGCCGTTACGTGTTTTTCGAATTTCGAGATTCCTACGTTCTATCTTGAAGGACATTCGACGTACGTTTCACACATAGCCATATCATGGCTATGGTACATCTGTAGAGGACGAAATCCTTCAACTGGGCTACTGGCCGATAGGTATATTTAAATGTAATGGATCAATGTTAAATATCACCAAATGAAAGAAGCGAATTTCTAGGTTCTTGTTCCTGAATCAGAGATTGGAGGATCCAGTCATTCGTGATTCGGACGGATGATAATTATTAGCTTATGATATAGTAGCAGGGGATTTGAATTCTTTTTCATACACTAGTCCTCTTGTCAAAGTCAGAGGGCCCAGTTAAAGTAATTAGGAAAAAGAGGGGCATTCATGCTTTTCCTTAGGTCATTCGCGTGAAGTAAACATAAACATCTATTGAATTCGCATTAGGCTTGCCAAAGCCGTTTTCCTTTCCAAAAACCGTTACATCACCAACATATCTATCTATCTATCTAAGTCTTCTTATCTATCAATCTATTTATCTATGTCTTCATTATCTATGTCTATCTATCTATCTATCTATGTTTTCATATCTATCTATCTCTGTCTTCATATCTATCTATCTATCTATCTATGTTTTCATATATATCTATCTATGTCTCCATATCTATCTATCTATCAATCTATCTGGAGTTTATGATTCGCCGATTGTATTTCCAGCAGTAGATTCTAAACTACATTTGATGATGAGGCATCAATTCTAGTGGGGGGGGGTCGAGTGGAATGTAGACAACCCCATAACAGTCATTCCTTCCCGATTCACTTTGATCCAGAATGGTTCCTATCAATTGATTAAAAGTTTTGTTTAAAATTATTAGTATTCGATAAGACCGTGTTCAAAAATAAAATACTCTTAAGACACAATCACACACAAAATATAGATGTGGACGAGCAATGAACGCGATTCCTTCACCTTAAGGCATTAAATAACCCAAGAGAGGTTGATATGACATATCTATATCTCTATTTATCTATCTATCGATTCAGACGATTTTTCAAATGTGTGTGAAGGTTCCTAGACGTTTCACCAATATATTTTAACTTACAATTCCAGCAAGTAATACAATAAACACCAGCGTCTGTAACTATGTTGCTTTGAGGAGTAAATTGTTATTAATCGCAGATCGTTTTAGAGGATAAAGAGGCAGTTTTTATATCGTGTTTATTTAAGTTGATTTTCAAAGATGTAAGAAGAAGAATTGTTAAGCAAAGTAATGAATGTCTGGGGCGGGGGCTGGTTTTATAGGAGGGTAAATTGGTATTAGATTGAGGTTGACTGTTTGTGGATTTTAATAGCTTTATATTTAGCAACCAGCTCATTGCCCTAGTGAGTAGAGTGTTCACCAATGATCCAGGAGACTTGGGTTCAATCCCAGGTCGCGTCATACCAAAGACTTTAAAATGATACTTGATATCTCTTTGCTTTACCCTCAGCAATATAGGGTACGTATCGAGGGTAAAGAGGAACAATCCTGGGAAAGGAGTAGCGCCATCCCCTACACGTCGGTTTTTTTTGTTTGTTTGTTTAATGGCATATAAACCTTTGTAGGTTATTTAATGCCAACGCTATTCTCCTAGAAGAACAGTAATGGTGCTATTTAACCCATAGCTGGGAGGATAAGGGGGTTCATACCTTTCACAAGGGTATTTGCCCGAATGTGAACGTAATAGCGCCACTGGAGTACGAAAACGCTTACTACGATTCCGCAGTCCATCGCTTTAACCATTACACTACGAGGACATCCCTACACGTCGGTGTAGTAGCTATTGAAAAAGGAGCTTTCGGGTCACCCTCTACTACGGTTGCCAACTTTACATTTAGCAAAGTGCATAAAAGATTTGGGGTATAGAAGGATAAGAAAGGAGTCTTCGATGTGTCAAAATTCATCATTCAATATTGGTGAAACGTCTAGAGACCTTCATACACGTTTGAAAGAACACAAAAGACAAATTAGAATTGGTTACTTTAATAATGCGCAATCTTCAACACATTTTTCATAACTTCGATTTTAATTCTGACAAGACATTTGTTTACATTCACAACAAAAGTCTAAGACGAATTTTCGAGGCCAGTGCTATTTCATTTCATAATTCCCTCACCAAACCCAAGATTTATAAAATTTTGCCGTACTTGAGCAAATCCATTTTAAATGGCTATTTTTTTTATCATACAACGTGTGAAAGCACGTGCGATACCCTAACCTCATTAGCCACCAACCAGGGTGATAACACAGTTTCGGTAGCTCAAAACTGTGTTATCACCCTGGTTGGCGGCAGATAATATATTCCATCTTTAGTCAACATTTTCCACACATATAATTTCACACATATAAAATTAAAAAAAAAAAAGTTAATTTAAATTTACATATCAAGTTTCGCGTTTGGATTTAAATCTTTGAAAAAAAAACTTAAGTTTGAATTTAAATTTTGAAATTTTAATTGATTTTGAAATGTTAAAAATTTAAATGAATGACACATTAATCATTGTTCTAGTCATAACATAATTTCCCCGTTTATTTTCCAGCTCTCTGCATTTTTCACACTGATATCTCAATAAATTTTCCCCTTACCTTTTCAAATCTCTCTCTTTTTCCCCTTTTCCACCACACCTATGATATCTCTCTACATTATCCTTCTCTTATTTAATATTTTCACCTGCCATTGTCTACGTGGGGCCTTCAATAAGTTTCCAGACTTTTTTCGTATGGGTATTTAAAATTGTCGGAGACTTCTGAAAGTTCACTATGTTATTGCTGACCAATTTTTATGATTTCAGCTTCAAATCAACAGCTACAGCAGCAATTGGAATACACCCTACTAAAGCCTGATTGTCACAGCTGGGGAATTTCAAAAATGCAATCTAGACGTGAGGACACTTTAGAAGAACGATATGCAATAAAATTCTGTTTTAAACTTGGAAAAAGATGCCATAGATACGTATGGAATGCTTCAGACTGCCTTTCGACCATCTTGCATGAATCGAGCATCAGTTTTTGAGTGGCATAGGAGATTCAAGGAAGGCAGGGAGTCTTAGAGGGATGATGAGAGGCGTGGGAGGAGTAAGGAAGTCAATACATCAGAGTTGATTGGCCAAAGGGTTAGGGTTAGGGTTACAATATTGAGGTTTTAAGGGAGTTCAGGGAGAGATTCCTTGGGAAGAGGCCAGCACTCTTCAAATCGGGTCAGTGGCTTTTCCACCAGGACAATGTACCAGTCCACAATGCCATCCTTGTCACTGACTATTTGACCAAGATGGGCATCAAGACAGTTGCTCACCCTCCCTATAGTCCAGACCTTGCTCCCTGTGACTTCTGGTTATTCCCTTGACACGCTCATACAAGAGGACTTCCATGGAGCCTTCCAGATGTTGTTGGAACGGTACAACAAGTGCATTGTAGCCGGAGGTGATTACTTCGAAGGGGACTAGAGTTTCATGTGTGTACTATCAATATAAGTGCCCATACGAAAAAAAGTCTCTAAACTTATTCAATGATCCTCGAATCCTTCTATTTCATCATTTATCCAAGCTGTGTTATTCTTGTAAATAAAGAACACGTTTTTAAGACACTTCGATCTTTTTCGTTTTATCATTTATTTAATATATAACTCCTCTTTCCACACTGTTAAGAGGGAAAATGAAGAACGAGTGAACAAAACAGCTTTTCTACTGTGATTATCAATAAGAGCGGATATTGATCTTATAAGTCATGTTTCCTGAATAACAGGTGAGGTATTTTTATTGCAAGTTTTCAAGAGAGCCAATCACGCGATCACCGACTTTTGGCTGTGGCTTGAAAATATAGACAAGAGGGTTTTCAGGCAAAACAGTGGTCAGATATAGCTCGAATAACTATTGCCTGTCCATCAACCAGACTGAAGGGTGTGAGCCAAAGGGAAAATGTTGATTTAATCTTTCTGAAAGGTTTAAATTGGCAACAGAGTGACCAGACGGATAAACAAATACTTGTTTTATTAATCACATTAGATTAGGTAAGTAAGCTAACTTTTCGAGATTTCGGTTAAGTAAAGAAATATTAATCTCCATGATTATAATCGCATTTTATATATCTTTTCAACATAATCTCGTTTCTTGTTTGATTCGACACTTTGCGATAGGCCGATTATTAGACAGTGACAATTCGCGATCAAAATTCATCAAAAAATCTCGAATTCCATTCACAGACGAAAGATGGAATAAATACTACTAACATATTGTCTTCCCATAGAAACTGTTATCGATTTCATCATGTCGTGCTGCTAGCATGGATTTCCTTGACCCTCTCTTACCATCTGTCTCTATCGTCCATCGCTCCCTGAAGGTCTTCCAGGCTACATCCTATGTCGGCACTTAGTAGCTGTAAATAGGTTCTAGCTGGTCGTCCAACTTTGGCTCGTCCATGTGAAGGTGTCCACCGGAACACATTGCTTATGAGTTCGTCCTTACTTCTCTGGCAGTGTCCCGCATATCTGGTTTGTCTAATTTGAATGGTTTTCATGATGGGTGGTCGGTGGCTGTACAGCTTCAATTTTGTGAGGTGTTACCTTCAGGACTTGATCAATACAGCTCATAACATTCTTGTGTAATGAATGTCAATTTTTTTCTTCATACCCCGAAATTTCAATAGCTACTACATCGAGGTGCAAGGGATGGTGATACGCCTTTCCCTGGACTACTCCACTTTACCGTTTATACGTACTTTGTATTGCTGAGTGTTATGCAAGTAGGTATCAAGTACCATTTTTTAAGTCTTTGGTATGACGCGACCTGGGATTGAACACAGGTCTCTCGGTCCATTGGCGAACACTCAACCCACTAGGCCAATAAGCCGGTTCAATTTCTTGTTCGTAGAAATCATTAATTAGGACTAAATTAACAGCTGATCAATTCTCATGACGCTTTGAAAAAATAATCGATAGACAATTAAGAGAGAAGAACATTTAGTAGCTTATTTTTAAAAAATCTTCCTGTTTTTTTCTTTTTTGTTTGTATTGGTTGATTGCCAATCCTTTCAAAGATATCAAACGTGCACACAATATAGTAACACAAGAAAAAGTTTACACTGTCAACTTGTTGTAATCAAAAAATAATCTTTTGAGATTCTAAAATAAAACAGTGACATTATCCCACAAATTTATTTATCTCTACTTGTATTTCTTAACAGCATCTTAAAACTAGGCTTGGCCCAGCCTGTGGAACAATAAAATACGCCTACTGCATATGTGCAGAGGGGTAAGACCCCTGAAACGGATATCTTGGGTATGACATTAAACACTCTGAGGCTCCAGTAATGCTGGAGCTTTGGGGAATGCGGAGCTCCCCTTAATTGCCATTGCTACAAGGTCCATTCTGGCCTGGAGTGGTAGTACTTAATATGGTCCGATCTATGGGTCAAATAGAAGTGTTTGACATTTAAACTGAGTGCAAACAAATAAATGACTGACGCTAAAGTGAATTGTTTGAAACAGAACTGATCATTTGACTGCGTATAAATAAACGACTGATGTTTAAATAAATTCTTAGTGATACATAGTAATATTTGGAACCATTTAACTTTGTTGACTTATGCTAAACTAAATTGTTTGAAATAGAACTGTTTGATCATTTAACTGTAAACAAATGAGTATTGTTTAATTGAATTGTTACTCTTAAATACCAATACTTTAAATCATCTTACTGTGTGCAAACACATGTTTAATAGCAAATAGGATTATTTGTCTTACATAGAAATAAGTGGAACCATTTAACTGTGCAAATTAAAAAAAAGACTTAAGATAAGACAAATTTAAGAATCTTATTTACAAAATATGTATAGAAATCATATTTAATATATACGTATAAAAAGAATTTGGCATTAAGTAACATACAATGTTTGATATGCCATAAAATCAAACCAAACCAAACCAAACCAAACCAAATCATATATTTTAATATATATGTATAAAGAAGGTTTGGCATTAAATAACTTACTATGGTTGATATGCCATAAACCAAACCAAACCAAAATTCGGCCGTTAAATTTAACAATTAAGGTTTGGTTTCTTTGTTTAATGGCATATCAACCTTTCTAGATTATTCAATGCCAAAGCTATTCTCTTAGAAGAACAGTACTGGTACTATTTAAACCATAGCTGGGAGGATAAGGGGGTTCATGCCTTTCCCAAGGGTATTTGTCCGAAAGTGAACGTAATTGCGCGACTGGAGTTCGAACTCGCTTACTACGATTCCGCAGTCCATCGTTTTAACCATTATACCACGAGGACACCCCTTTAACAATTAATTTGGATTTTTTAACAAATTTAACTATTAATTTGGATATAATTTGGATTCCCTTGAAAGATTTTTCCAGCCCTCAAACGAGTCTCTATGGCACTAAACTGTATCTTATAATGAGGCTCCTGTTTAAGAAATGTAGTGAGTGTGGAGTACTTCTTTATTGCCATTACTCCCAGGTCTACTCTGACCAAGAGTGGTAGAATCTGTTAGGATCCCATCTAAGGGTCAATTTGATCTTTTTGCAAATACGTCGTATTTGCTGTTAATACATATTGCATTGGCAGATCTTGAAGGTACTATTTACCAACCCCTCCGCTCGGGCAGGATATGACACAAGGTCAATTTTTAAGCGGAGTTTAACAGGTTTGAATTCAGAGTTTTCCTTCTCCTAGACTAGTTGCCTCACCAAGGCTGAAGAACCTAGTCCGTCCTACTATTTACCCATAGCTGGAGGGAGAATAAGGGGGTTCATACCTTTCCCAAGGGTATTTTGCCCGAAAGTGAACGTAATAGCGCGACTGGAGTACGAACTCGCATTCTACGATTCCGCAGTGCATCGCTTTAACCATTACACCACGAGGACACCCCGATCTTGAAGGTATTGATTCGATTTCAGGGTTGGGAGGAACTCTAGTTTTCATCTTTTAGTTTTTTCCGTTATATCGAGAATATTGATAATTAAAAAATGAAGCTCAGAGTAACAAAGTAAAAGTAAGTAAAGTTGGCGACCGTAGTTGAGGGTGACCTGAAGTCTCCCTTTTCGATAGCTACTACACTATGGTGTTGGAGAGGGCGCTACATCTTTATCTGGATTGCTCCACTTTACCCTTGATCCGTAGCTTATAATGCTGAGTGTTAAGCAAGGCGGCATCAAGTACAATTTTTGAGTCTTTGGTATGACTCGATCTGGGATTGAAACCAGGTCTCCCGGGCCATTGGCGAACACTCTAACCATTATGCCAAAATGCCTGAAAAAATTATTATCCAGTTACAAATTGGACCGGAAATTACTTTATTTTCTAGATTAGAGCATTTTAAATGAATTACATATTTGAAAAATCTCGGTTTGTCCGGGTAATGGTTATATACTGAATATAAGATATATAATTAATGTCTTAGTAATATATATACATTACTCTCTCTCTCTTTCACTCTCTCTCTTCCTCTCTCTCTCTATTTCTCTCTCTCTCTCTCTCTCTATATATATATATATATATATATATACATATATGAATTAATCTAAAGTAATGAATTTATTGTGAAAGAAATTCGACGTTATAACGTTTCGGTTTTTTATAAACCATCATTAGGGTTTTAGAAATTATGATATTGAGTATTGTTTGATCGACGATGGATGTTTGATAAAAACAAAATCAAGGGAGGAAATTACATATTTAAAGAAAGGACATACAACCGTTCAATCAATAAATCAGCGTTCATATTACAAATAATATCACGCGATTTTGTACAGCTATGATGTAAAACAAATCAGATAGGCAAATAGAATTCCATGACTATGAATGAGAGACAACATAGACCGGATTTGTTATGTGGATAGTCGTATATTTCCGGCCATGAAAATGAGGGTCGATGTTCAAACATCACGAAAGACAAGTAATTAGAAAGCTGATTTTTTTTTACTTTTTGGTTCTACGTTGGTCTTTTTCAAAGAAAAGAAAAGAAAAGAAAGAAAGAAAGAAAGAAAGAAAGAAAAACCAGATTTCTCACGAACAATAAAACGCAGATCTTTTACATCTTGATCCGAGAAAAAAAATTTCCTTTGCCTTGTCTGAGAATGGAAAACTGATGAATGCAGAGACCAAACCAATAATTCACTTTTGACATTCAAAAAAAGAGAATCGCAAGGAATGCTTTTCCATTTTTTTTTATTACTTCGAAGGCAGCAACATTGGCTTTAAAATGTCTTTGTCTTCAAACAAATCATAAAACCTTGTCTAAATTCCTCTCAGACTGTTTTCGAAAATCGTCGAGCACTAATTATAAAATTGCGAAGTGCGATTTCTCAAACCTTATGGAAATCTTGAGAAAATATCAGAATGAGAAAATAAGACCCCCAACCAAAAAAAAAAAAAAAAAAAAAAAAAAAAAAGAGAAGAAGAAAAAGTAAAAGATATAAAAGAAATCTACGTTCATATTCAATTGCTATTTTAATTATATCCTTTTCTGTTTTTACAACTAGTGTTGTATAAATATAAGATTATATTTTTATTTTTGGTGATGATACTTGTGTGGAGCAGAAAGCAATCGCAGAGAGTTCGCGCACACGGAGGCAGACAAGCCAATGAACAACTGACTTTAGCCGAAATTCAGGAACTTACATAGTCTACAACTCTCACGTGACCTGCAGCAATTCCTCTTTTTCGTTAACCATGGTTATGCCCATATCTCATTTCTTTGCTTTCCATTTGTTATGTTGTCTGCTTCCCATTGGCTACTTGCCCAAGCCCGGTTCTGTGGGCGTACGCATCTGCCACTATCACCGAATTCAACCACGCCCACTGTTCAGGTGATTTTCCGATATCTTCGACCGGATGCACCTGTTTTCAACATAATAACTGTGGGCATGGTGACATTTCGGCAATCACCTTGTTGATATTATCCCTGAGCAGATATAATCCTGTCAACATCCTCTGATACCCAGCACCTGTGGACATGATGACATTTTGGTGATCACATCTATCTGTCAACAACATCCGCCGTATTCACACCCGCAGGTCACGTTAATATATTACACTAGTTGGTGGAGGCTAAGAATACGCTGACTGTAACCCCTGCAGAGGGGTAAGACTCCTCCCACCAAAAAAAGGGTCTCCTGGGTCAACTCTGACCCAAAGTAATAGTACCAGTTAGGGTACCAACTACAGTCAAACAGAACTGTTTAAGAATTATTCGTCGTAGATCGGAATCTTTGATGACATATATCTGTAAACTATTTGTATAAAAACAGTTCTTTTTATCATTAAGGGTTTTTCGGGCTATTGTCTTCATCTTTATTGTTATTTCCACAAAGTATTGGCCGATATGTCTTCCTGCCTTCTTCAGGTGTTTGCTGAACTCGGGAACCTTCACGGAACTTGGAACTAGGTCCTTTATTGAATCCACGGCGGTCGCCAGTTCTGATTCCGTTAGCCATAACCGGGTACAAGTGTTAAGTATTCCCGTATTGTTACTCGCCTGCCATCAGGATTGAACCTGCAACCTCCAGATGATTGTCTCCTTAAAGCAATAATTGTCCCTTAAAGCTATAATTGCTTACAAAGGATTATTATTAGCAACTTGAAACTAGAACTCTTTGCAAACAAATGACTTATTAAATAGTAATAGGTACTTAAAACCATATAATTATTAGTATTACAAAAGAATACTTGAAGCAATACACTTCTATTGCCCCGTCGGCTAGGGCTGTAGAATACACCGACTGCTTCTCTGCAGAGGGATGAGACAACCCACCAACGAGTGTCCTACATATGACAATAAACAATCAGAAGGTGTGGCTCCAGTAATACTGGAGCTTTGTGGAATAAGGAGTACCCTTTCATTTCCATCGCTTCCAGGTCCACTCTAGCCCGGAGTGGTAGCACATGATAAGGGTCCTATCTATAGGTTAGATAGAACTGTACGGTGGTTGGAGTTTACTGGGGTTTTTTTGCATTTAAACTGCGTATTTATGCTAAAGGGAATTGTTTAAAATAGAATACTTTGGACATTTAAACCGCGTAGTTATGCTAAACTGAATTTCGAAATAGAACTGTTTTGACTGAATTTCGAAATACAACTGTTTTGACATCTAAACAGTGTACTTATGCTAAACTGAATTATCTGAAATAAAAAATGTTTTGACATTAACTCTCTGTATCTCCCAGTCGGCTGGGGATGTAGAATACACCGACTACACCCCTGCAGAAGGTTAAGACCCCCTCCCGCAACGAGTGTCCAGGATATGACACTAAACAGTATAATGGTGAGGTTCTAGTGATGCTGGAGCTTTGGGGAATGCGGAGTACCTCTTCATTATCAACGCTCCCTGGTCCACTCTGGCTCGGAATTGTAACAACTGATAGGGCCCTATCTATGGGTTAAATAGAATTAAACTGCATAATTATGCTAAACTGAATTGTTTGAATTAGAACTGTTGGACAAAACGGAATGGCTTGAAATAGAAATGTTTTTAACAATTAAACTCTACTTACATTTAAACTGTGTGCAAATGTAAAACTGAACTGTTTGAAATGGAACTGTTTTTGACATTGAACTGTACTTACACTAAACTGAATTTTTATTTATAGAACTGTTTTGACATTTAACTGTGTGTAAAGAAAATCTGTACTTATATTAAACTGAATTAGCTGAATTAGAATTGTTTGAATAAATTGAATAGGTAGAAATAGAAATGTTTTTGACAATGAAACAGTGTGCTCATGTTAAATTGAATTGTTTGAAATTGAACTGATCATTTGTATAAAAATGGATTTGGCGTTAAATAACCTACAAAGTTTGATATGCCATAAAACCAAACCAACCAACTATACACTTGTATGCAAATTATTTGTATCTGGTAAGAATACCTGATATCATATAACTGTCTGCAAAAAACTCTTAAGAAACAACAACACAAAAATGTTAATATAAAGGTAAAATGAACGCGATTTCCTAACGTTTTTGCTTCAAATAATCCTTGACGTGTTGACATGTTATTGAAATTAAATTATTTTCTGGATTTTATTTTGAAAGATTTTCTGTTGTATAAATTATGATAAAATAAACAAATCAGAATCCATACGCTAGGAAAGAAAAAGAGACAGAATAGAAGAACGTAAAAGGAATTTCTTATGAAGGAATTGGTATTTTTTTTTCTCCTATTCTCTACTGGCAAAAACTGAAAAACCGACCAATTTCATGTCAAGTAGTCGAAGTAATAGGCACAATGCTCAAATGTACGTGTCAATACTGCTTTCTGCATTCGTTTCACGTCTATCACTAGATCGTTAGTTGCTTGGGTTTTATGGCATATCAACCTTTGTTGGTTATTTAATGCCGAATCCATGTTTATACAAAGAATCAATTCTATTTCAAACTCTTCAGCTTAGCATCAGTACACAATTTAATTGTCAAAAACATGTCTATTTTAAGCTATTCAGTCCAGTCAAACAGTTCTAATTAAAATAATTCAGTTTAGCGTAAGTACAGTTTCAATGTAAAAAACAGTTCTATTTCAAACAATTCAGTTAAGCGTAAATACACAGTTTAAATGCAAAAACAGTAAACTCTCGAAACTACAGTTAAGTTCTATTTGACCCATAGATAGGATCCTATCAGATGCTACCACTTCGGACCAGAGTGAAACTGGGAGCGATGGAAATGAAGGGGTACTCCGCATTCCCCAAATCTTTAACAAACTGGAATCTCATCATCAGATTGTTTTGTGCCAAATCCAGGACACTCGTTGGTGGGGGGGGGGTATCCCTCTGCAGAGAAGCAGTCGGTGTATTATACAGCCCCACCAGACTGGGTAATCTATCATGAGAGAATCTAACCTTAAAACGATACCATTCATTTGATATGAGAATAAGATTCGAACTCACAAGTAATTGATCTTCGAGACCAACCTGATAAATTTTGTACCACGAGGATGTTATCACTATAGGAACGTATGGTGTGTGTGTGTTGTTCATAGAAACTAGCACCAGCCTTGTGCTATAATGCATTAGGCTTTCTAAATGATAACTTAACACAGAATATTTCGGAAAGGAAAAACAAAGTCCATTTAGACAAAGGTGACATATATTTTAGACACATATATTATCATATTTACCCAACCCCTCCGTTTGGGCAGGATATGACACAAGGTCAATTTTTAAGCTGAGTTTAACAGGTTTGAATTCAGAGTTTTCCTTCTCCTAGACTAGTTGCCTCACCAAGGCTGAAGAACCTAGTCTGCCCTACTATTTATCCATAGCTGGAGGGAGAATAATAGGATTCATACCTTTCCCAAGGGTATTAGTGCTATTTGAAATGCAATTAGTTTCGGCCAGGATTTGAACTCGTGTCACCGTGTTCAATTCCTACGACGATAACCATTACACCACAAGCATATATTATACAGATAATTAGAAAACAAGACAAGTCCCAAACCGTAAAAATGTATAAAAGCAATCCCACAGAACAAGTAGTGCTGATAGCAGCGGTTAACAATTTACATTTCTTCTGATGTAGGGAAAGTTTCACAGAGAATAATTTGCATGCACATAGTGCTTGAAAAGCGGAGACGACAGAGAGGGGTCATCTTCTGCAACCAAAAAATGATAGGACTCGCTGTTTCAAATATCCCATGATTAACGCTCACATGATTCTCGAAAGCTCCGCCCATAACTTCCAAAAAGGGAGACCACTCTGTTTAGTTTCCCAGGACCGCCATAAACGAAAATCATTTTAGGGTTATATATATATATATATATATATATATATATATCATTTATTTGGGATTACATCGTTTTTTTTCTTCATATATATATATATATATATATATATATATATGAAGAAAAAAAAAACGAAGTAATTCCAAAGTGATGAATTCATTATAATGGGAAGTCAACGGTAAATTGTTTCGGTTTTAATAAACCTTCACCAGGACTTCAAGATGGTGAAAAATGTTTTAGTTTCACACACATACACACACACACATACACACACATATATATATATATATATATATATATATATAATTTGCCTTTGAGACATCGGATATCTAGTGAGGATCGAACTCTCTTATATGGTGCTGCTAGTTTTCCGAATTATTACACTATGTGAGACACCCAAAAATATAGACGTAGCCTAGAAGACCACAAAAATGAGGCACCGACTGAGCATTAAACTCACAACCCAGTATTAATTGTTTTTCGATACTAACTTGCTAACCGTTATACCAACAAGAGGTCCCCTAAATAACTGAGCGTAACCAAAATTATCATTCCAGAATATCTGAACAATACCCAAGTGATATCCTCAAAGAAATACACGACTAACTCCCAAGCATTAAAAAAAGAAAGAATACTAAAGACATTTATGAACAAAATATACTCTCACAAAAGCATATTTTGCAAAATTATTGCTTATTGCCAAAATTAATGCATAAAAAACAACGACTGTTCAATTTAACCTCCTATTATTTGTTTTATCATTTGCTTGGTTTATTTCATAATCAATTTTAGTATTAAAATTTTATCACGGTACTCTGAAGACTCCTTCGTTATAATATCAGGCTACATTTTGTAAAGAACATGTTATGTACAATTTGCAAAATTCAGGCTATCCTCGTCAGTTATTTTGGGCGGGAATATATTTTTAAAAAATTGAAAACCGAAAAAGTCTGTTTTTACGATAGAGATCAGTCAGAAAAAAGAAATTACGAAGGGAAAGCCACCGTAGATCTGATTTGGTTTGGTTTGTTTCATGGCATATAAACCTTCCTAGGTTATTCAATGCCAAAAACATACTTGTAAAAGAACAGTGGTTCTACTATTTGACCGATAACAAGGTTCATACCTTTCCGATGGGCATTAGCCCAAAAGTGAGCGTAAGAGCATGACTAGATTTCGAACTTGCTTATTGGCATTTGACAGTCCAACACGCTAGCCACTACGCTTCGTGATTCTCCCCTGTAAATCTGAAGAAACTTGAACATCGAAGTGATTGTAATGTCATTTTAAAACATTAAAGGTGACTATAGTGTCTTTTATATGTAGAATGCCGTAACGCGTGAAGGAAGTTCACCAAAATTCTTTTTTCAGCTTTTTGGTGTGAATGGGTGGTGATGGAATAAACCTAGACATGTACAGAGACAGAGACAGAGAAGAAGCAGAACGTTTATGTAAAATCTTAAGTGGCTATATGTAGAAACAGATTGTTTATTGCTATTGATAAACGACTGTGACTTATTTGACCATTTAAAATTGAGGCAAAGATCTTTATACCACCCAGAGAGAACATTTCTTTTACTTAAGATTTTTCGATATTTTTTTAACATCTTATAAATGGTGCATCTGTGTTCTAAGTTTCACCTTCGAACTGTTCTTAGTTTCATTTTCTAACACACACGTGCATATATATATATATATATATATATATATATATTGTGACGCTGCATAAATAATTATCCCAGGACAAGAGTTTATTTTATGCACATGTGACGTCAAGGGCAGTTTGGCATTTGACCCTCCGCAAAATAAGTCCGAATCAAGACTCCTATTTTGGGCATACGGTAAACTGGCAAATAATGTGGGGGTTAATTTGGGGCTAGACTGATCTCCGAAGCTGGCAAGGGGGTTTCCAATTCACTTTCACGTACCCCACCAAGTCCACGTCACAATATATATTTCGTTGGACATAATAGATATTTTTTTGTCTACATATTTTTTTGTTGATCCTTTCGTATTGGCTTATTGATTTTATAATATTCAGCGGGAATTGGTTGATGTATCTTCCATATTTATTTATTTCCCAAGTACTTTCTGCCCGACCTTGGGCGGCTATCATCAGGGGAGGATCTATTACAAAAGTTATGTAACTTTTGTATGTATATTGCTTCTTTGTAAGAAGAGAGTATGTACCGTTGCAGTGTGTAGCGTTTACTTTTCAAATTTGTTTCTATAAAGTGTATTATAAAATCAATACAGCAATATGAAAGGATCAACAAAAAATATGTAGACAAAAAAAATCTATTATATTCAACAAAATATGTATTAAAGAAGAAATGCTGCCAAAATATACATATATATATATATATATATATGTGTGTGTGTGTGTGTGTGTGTTTGTGTGTGTGTATGTTTTGGCAGCATTTCTTCGTTTATATATATATATATATATGCATATTATAACAGTGTTGGTTGTCACTAAATCATTTTGTGGGTTTTGTGGCGAACCAAGTGCAATATAATATGGAGAGTGCTCAATATCTAGAATTGAGCTATTATATAGGAATAATAATAAATAGATAAATATATGTTAGATTTATATATTTAATGCCATGGAATTTTGTCTGCGACCCCTGGGTTTCATGAAGTTTTTACAAAACATCAACCATCACTATATATATATATATCCAAAGAAGATAAGTAGGGAATGATTCAATTTGAGAATATATTTGAGGAATCTTATAAATTTCCAGGAGTGCTCAATGTATGATTATTAATATATAAATTTAGAAATTTTATACGGAACAAATTCATATAATTAGAAGAAAAACTCAACTGACCGTCATTTGGCTATTATACATTTATTTCAGCTGGTCATTCCATATGAGAAACCAATCCCATTAGATAGTCATCACATTTCTTAAAATATCCTTTCAATGGATTCTTACTGTTTTACTTTTTTGAAAGAAAAGAAAGAAAATGAATGAATAAATAAATGTGGAGGGAAATATATAGGCGAGAAGTTGGTGTCAGTACCAGATGTAATGTAAACGTCTGGGGTCATGTTTTCTTATGTATCTAAAAAAAAAAAAAAAGATTTATCAGATTCACAGGATCTTAGGCAGTTGAAATCTTTTCAATAAAGTTTATCTAATTCATTTTAAGAAAAAAAATCTGTCTATTTATTTATTTATTTATTTATTAAGGAAAACGTGGCGATGAAATCTATAACTAAAATCAAACTAATGTTTAGTCAACAATTTTTAAAAAAATCATTACTATCATTATAATAATTAATCATTAATAAATATATCACTAATAATAAAACAAATTAACTATTATTACAATAATTGCTAATTTGTCATTATTATTTACTCCTTAAGAATTCTTCATATCAGCGTCTGCTGATGATCTTTCACTGGAGTCTGAGTGACAGCAAGTCTCCTCAAGTCTCCAGGACTCTTCTCAGTATTCTGGCCGTTCTTAATAGTGTTGTAGTTTGGATGGTCTCCACTCGGCCTCCTACCTCTGAGTCCTCCAGTCCCTTTAATAAATCTTTTGGTGACTGTACCAAAAGCACCAATCACGATTGGTATAAGAGTCACTTTCATGTTCCGTAATTTTTACAATTCCCTTGCAAGGTCGAGATACTTATCCTTCTTTTCACTTTCTTTCAATTCTATTATGTGGTTAGCCGGGACAGCAAAATTCACAATTTTGCAAGTTCTCTTTTTTTGTTGATTATCATAAGGTCTGATCCCCTGGCCGAGATTAGGTGATCCGTTTGTATGTCATAGTATGTCAAAAAGGATCCTGAATATCTAATGAGGGGAACAGCCCAGGTATTTATTCCCTTGATAATGTTTCTGCTACATAGTTTTGTCTCGAGTAGCTTCCTGGTTTATAAATTTTTTCCTTCATCTCCACTTGTTTGCTGGTGTCAGCCTCCAAGGTGCCCAAGTATCCTACAATTGTTATCACTATCAATTATTCTTTTATTAACCTATTTCATATCAGTATTAAACTATTTTTATGGTGGCATTTAAAATTTAGTTAATTACGATTATTTGGTTGTTGACTAGTAAATTTATACCAGATGATGCTAATGTTTTCCCTCCAGGCAAAGGTTACATCTACTGTTGAAGCTTCCAGGAGTAGAAGCTTTCCTAATAAGTCTACACTTAATTTGTAGAGTTAGGTCCCTATCTCTCAAATTCCAAAACCACCTCGATAAGGCTGTTTGGTTTCTGAGCAAAGGTTTGGAAAAAGTGTCTATGATTATAGACCCTCTGTTTCCAATTTACAGCAGAGATTCCAATATAAACCTCTTCTTTACTATTTCCTATGAGGAAAGAGTCGCTTGGTAGACCAATTTCTCATTCCACCCATGGGACAATCTTCTTTATTTCTACAATTACAAAATAATTTATCTAATTAGCGATTTATCTATAAAATTCTTGTTATAATTATGAATTATTTCATTTATATTATTCGTGCAAGAGGAACTAATATTTAGTGTGTTCTTATAAAAAAAAAATTCTTGTTGAGATGTCAATCTATTAATTTAAGGACGTACTTGCCTATATTAATATTAGAAAGTTTACAGAAGTGCAGGGGGGCGGTTAAACCAGATGATTTTTATTTTCCCATGCTTCGTTTTTTATTGGAATTAATATCATTGTCACAGACTTCAAGTCTATTATTACCGTTTTTACTATTATTGTTGTTGATGTTGCACTGTTCAGTAACTTTTGTATTTATTCTTTGTTCCAGATATTCTAGCCTGCGGAACTAAATTTGTTATTACTAAATGACGGTCTGTTGAGCTTTACTTCCAATTATATATATAAAACATAAATACAAATATATATATATATATATATATATATATATATATATATAAGTTGGCTGACCGTTGACCAGGGGGACCCGAAGGCTGTTTTTTCAATAGCTACTACACCACGGTGAAGAGGAGGGTGCTACTCCTGTCCCTGGAGTAATCCACTTAACCTTGATTCGTACTTTATAATGCTGAGTGTTAAGCAAAGAGGCATCAAGTACCAGTTTTGAGTCTTTGATATGATTGGACCAGGCATTGAATCCCTTTCTCTCGGGCAATTGGTGAACACTGTATCCATTTTGCGAATGGGTAGACATATATATATATATATATATATATATATATATATATATATATGTCATAGGGTGCGTATCAAGGGTAAAATGGAGCAATCCTCAGAAAGGAGCAACACCTTTCTCTACACTTCGATGCTGTAACTATTAAAAAGGAAGCCTTCAAGTCACCCTCGACTACTGTGGCCAACTTTACTTTATATATGCAGCGTAAATTGTGGCGTACAAGTCGACTTTTGGGGATGTCCTCGTGGTATAATGGTTAAAGCGATGGGCTGCGGAATCGTAGTTAGCAAGTTCGTACTACAGTCGCGCTATTACGTTCACTTTCGGGCAAATACTCTTGGGAAAGGTATGAAACCCCTTATCCTCCCAGTTATGGGTTAAATAGTACCACTACTGTTCTTCTAGGAGAATGGCCTTGGCATTAAATAACCTATAAAGGTTGATATACCATTAAACAAAGAAACCAACAAAGTCGACTTTTGAAGGCTGAAAAATCTCTACTAAACTAGATGTTGACTTATACGCCAGGGTTAAAATCCTTTACCACAGAATGATTAAATAGTGAAAGAGAGTACTCATAACAATCGACCTATACCACTCAACGTAAGTCAAGTTGACAGTCACAAACATTTTTAACTTAAACACGTATTTTACAAGTTAACACAAAGATTAATATAAAATAATAAGACTGTATGACAAATTAAGCATGATATAAACGCTATATCACAAACCGTTTCCAACAGCAGATGTACTGACTGTAAATACTGACCGGAACGTCACAGCAGCCAAACGACGAGTCACACATATAAGGTGTTTAATTTATCTACGCTATTTCCTGATAGTGCAATAGATTCTGAACTCCTAGAGATATCAACTTTAATGTCTAAGATTTACATGCTTCATAGATTTTAAAAGTAGCTTATTGTATGTTTGAGTGTCGGCTTATTCAATTGATATTGATCTTATCCAGAATCTTGGGCTAAATACCTTGAAGTCGATTATACGTTCCCCCATGCGGGTTGAGCACTCTGGCGAAGGAATTTACGGCTGCCACTCGCGTAATGCAAAGCTCTTCGAACGAAATGAGCAATCTGGTATCCGGTAAGATATGAAATATAAACAAACGAAAGCTACAACTTAATACCTTATAATTCCCTAGCTGACGTGGAACGCTTGTTGGCTGAGCGGAATGATACTAAGTCCAACGTAAAGTTGGGTTGGTTCGATCCAGCTTCAAGCGTCCTACGTGTCTTGCCACACTAAAAAGTTGTGATACAACGAAGCAGTCTGTCTGTGGATGATAATGTATATATATATATATATATATATGTGTGTGTGTGTGTGTGTGTGTGTGTGTTGTTTGTGTTGGCGTCATCTAATTTAAGGACATTCTTATACCGTTTCAATATATTCACATCTTTCTCTGATTTACGGGCTCTTTTTAATTTACCACTATATTAATCATCATCATCATCATCATGTCGTGCTGGTGGCACGGATATCTCTGAGCCTCTCTAGCCACTCCTCCCTATCGTTCATCGCCCCAGGCAGGTCTTCTGGACAACATCCCGTATCCTCATATAGCTGCTGAATGTATGTTCGTGCTGGTCGTCCTGCTTTTGCACGGCCATGTGTGGAGGTTCATAGGAGTACATCTCTTATGAGTTCGTCCCTGCTTCTCCAGCAGTGTCCTGCATGTCTGGTTCGTCTAACTTGAATAGTTTTCGTGATAGGAGGCAGGTGGCCGTACAAGTGGTGTCTTGTGGGGTGTTGCCGCCAGGACTTGTTCAAGATTTGAAAGCTGCATATTTGTTTGTTGCACTTGGGGTTTGATATGTTATGAACTGATAACGAGGCTCTTAATTCTTGTATATGTTATAATTAAGTGTGTGAAACCGTGAATCTAAATTATAAATAGAAAAACTGAAGAAACTAAAGCTGTGTACTAACTCTTATAAAGGTGTGTATGCATACATATTTGTATCTCTACGTGTCTTTATATGATGTCTGTCTCTCTCTTTTTCTTTCTATTTTTCTCATTCTCTCTCTCTCTTCACACACACACACACACACACACACATATATATACTGATAAGCCAAAACCTTATAGATCGACCAAATGGGCATATCGCTGTCATCAGTGCATGACTAGAAAGTGATTGATTTTTTATTTTTATTTTTCAGGATAACAGCTCTAATCGGAAATCATTTCATAAGTATTGATCTTGATCACGTGTGAAAAGATTCAATTAATTTTGACTTTTAAGAATTCACATTCAGTGGAGAAATCTAGAGTTATTAAAAAATGTGTCTGGTTAAGTTGTTGAATATTAACTCTTGACTGAGCCACCAAAAAGAGATTATCTGCACAGGAGGCACCTTTGAAAATAAGCGGAAACAGTCATGAGATTGGATGGAAATGTGTGGGTGTTATGCAATGATGTATACTGATAACCATGTGACATAAGGGGAGTCTCAGTCTTGGAGTCTCAGCTTGAGTCCAGAAAAGGTTCGGTCAGTCACGGAGAACGACAGTAAGTTGCTGGGCGTCCTGCTGGGACTGCGTCCCATAGAGCGGCCCATAGCAGGCCTCCGGTTGAGTACCTTCCGGCTGAGAAGCAGAAGAAGTGCTAAACGGGGCCTTCAAGATAACCTAGCGTGGTATGGTCAAGAGAAGAAGTTTTGATTCAATGTGGCAGTCTCTCTTCGTCTTCCTTTGTCTCCGTTTGTCTTTCTCACACCTCACGAAGACAAACCCCCTTTCGAGAATAAAATGTGATATTCAAATTTTTATAACCAAATGGTGTGATTCCTTTTCTCACCATGAGTATATAACAAAGTGTGTCTCGAAAAAGAAACATAGGAACGTCTGATAGCGTTATTTGATCAAAATCAAGAGATGTTTAAGGTGTAACTGGTATCATCGTCGAAAGTGAGCTCGGATACCCGAGTTCAAATCCTGAACGAGGCTGCTTGCGTTTCACTTAATGCTAATACTCTTGGGAAATTTTTAAATCCTGCTATTTTGCCTCCAAGCAGGAGTAAATAGTTGGATAGGCTATTGTATTTCAACCGGCCTCGGACAAAATTGAATTCCAACAATTCATAGACCTGGATAGGGATGGGCTCCGCCAGGCTGTTCGTACCCAAGATACACTACATAAGTAGTACCCAGACGATCAAACCAGGTTAAGAGATAAGTCTTCTTCTTCAAGTGTTAAACTTAAGGACAATAATTCGGTTGGAGCTGTTGTATACACCGACTGCATTTCGGTAGAAGGGTAAGGTCTCTCCCCAATGAGTGTTCTGAAATGGCACTAAACAATCTGAAGGTGAGGCTCCAGTCCTGGAGTTGAGAAATGTGAAGTACTGCTTCATTGCCATTGCTCTCAGGTCCATTCTATCCCGGAGTGGTGGTACCTGATAGGGTCCCATCTCATTTACTATACTTAAAACAATTTATCTGTGTGAAGATGAAATTATTAGTGGTAGATAGCGACATTTGAGACCAGCGTGCAAACAATAAATAGCACTACGTGAAAACCATTTAACTATGTGCAAACAATAAATAGCAATACGTGAGACCATTTAACAGAGTGCAAACGATGAATAGCAATACGTGAAACCATTTAACTAAGTGCAAGCAATAAATAGCAATACGTGAGACCATTTAATAGAGTGCAAACGATGAATAGCAGTACGTGAAACCATTTGACTGTGTGCAAACAATAAATAGCAATACGTAAGACCATTTAACAGAGTGCAAACGATGAATAGCAGCACGTGAAACCATTTAAATATGTGCAAAAAATAAATAGCAATACGTGAGGCCATTTAACAGAGCGCAAACGATGAATAGCAGCACGTGAAACCATTTGACTGTGTGCAAACAATAAATAGCAAAACTTGAAATCATTTAACAGTGTGCAAACAAATGTGCTTTTGGTCCGTTTAAAAATTTTGCCTACAAACTATTTCCTTAAAAATCATATAGGAATAAATGGGATTTGGCATTAAATAACCATCAAGGGTTGATGTGCCATTAAAACAAATGACGTAACTTAAGTGAAGGTCGAGCTTTCAATGCGACTAACTATATTACAATGACAGTGAACGTATCTTTACATGTATATATATATATATATATATATATACGTATTTGTGTGTGGTTGAATATTTAGTTGATGTTTAAAGGAAGTAATAAGCGTACGAGCGTGATATACGTATATAAATTCGTGTGTGTTTATGCCAACAAAATTTAATTATAAAAAATTGAATAAAAAAAAAATTAAGTGACGGCAGTCATAAAACTATGGAATCATTTTTAAGCCGCTGGGAAATTGACTTTTTGTTATTTTTTAACGCGCAAGTTTTTTTTTTTACCATAGCTTGCTTTGCATATTTTTATAAATGTAATTTTTTTTTCTACCAGAAAATGATTTTTTTTTCACGAGGAATCATGTGTTTTTATTTAATAATTAATTAAAAAGAACCCATTCTAATTATTGTAATGAATTTTTATACACACACACACACACACACCCGCACACATACACACACATACACATATATATATATATATATAGGTAAAATGATTGCTGTGTTTTATAAAAGTATATTTGCATTAACACATGCATTCAAGCCTAAAATCATAAGAAATCTGCATGGAAATATACATGGTTCATCGATAAATCTGTATCATTTAAAGAATAATCTCTTATGTTGTTAACGCACTTAATCCAACTGATCAGTATTATCCACACTGAGCGTGCAGAGAAAAATATTTTGATTATCCAAGTCATTATAGCCTAGTAAAGTGTAGGCATTTTACTAGGCTTTGGTTAATTTAGTGCAAGGTCAGAAGAAATATGGCACCCAGTTCGACTTGAAATCTCAAAAAAAGATTCCGCTCATCTAGTTCCCTGTCAGCTACTTCAAGTTACATTAAGGAGGAAATGAAATTGACGACTCGATTTCAAATTCGGGACGGTGATTGCGTTTCATTTCGCGCCAATACACTTGGAAAAGGCGTGGGTCCATCTGTTTCCAGCCTCTTGCTTTGGGGTAAATAATAGCTAAAAATAGATGGATTATACTTAGGCAACCTATCAAGGAAAAGGAAAATTGACTTTAGAACAGTTTTAATCCGCTGAAAAATTGACCTTGTGTCGTATCCTGTTAGTGGGGAAGCGGATGAGTAAACGGGAACATGGGAGCGGGGGTGGTTTACAGAATAAACTGTTGCGGTCCACTAAATCCAACATGTTCTCAAGGTTAATGAGAATCAGAGAGTCTGCTGAACAAGACCATACTGAAATTTCTCATATGTTTGCCTGAAACGATTCTTGAAACTCGTGCCCCGTATCAGAGCGTCTTGTCACACTGAAAGATTCTGCCTCTGTAAGTGGTCTACCCAGTCTTCAATAATGTTTAAATTTGTGGTAAGCGATAAAGTAACTGGTGGATAGGTACAAAGGTTTCTCCACAGAATCTTACCGAAAATATCACACTGGTGCCATTACTTCCCTAAGATAAGAACACGCACCAAATATTTTGGAACTTATTTAAGAGAATGTCAAACTCATCATACCAGGTAATTTTTTTCCACTGATACAAGTCCAGTCGGCTGGGGCTGAAGAATTTGACGGTCAGGATTTGAAACGAGGACAATTTTTAGTGAGATATAACTTGTTTGAAATCAGAATTAACTTTAAGTGAGGCTGTATCAAAGCAAAAGAACCCAATCTGCCCGTTTATTTAGCCATAGCTCAGAGGATAAGTGACTCGTGCCTCCAGTCTTTCCAAAACAAAAACATCTATATAATCAATGACCTCTGTTATAGAGGAAAATCAACGGGTTCCCAGATCGAGACAACATCAAACAAGTGAAAATGAAAGACAAAATTCAAAAAGAATATCTCAGGAGAATAAGAAAACTACTCCAGACAAAACTCTCTTGCAGAAAGCTTATCAAAGGAATAAATCATCATCATGTCGTGCCTCGAGCACGGATATCCCTGACCCTCTCTCGCCACTTCAACCTATCGTTCATCGCCTCCAGCAGGTATTCAGGGCTACATCCCGTATCCTCACAGAGCTGCTGTATGTATGTTCGAGCTGGTCGTCCTGCTTTTGCTCGGCCATATGTGGGGTTCCATAGGAGTACATCACTTATGAGCTTGTCCCTGCTTCTCCAGCAGTGTCCGGCATGTCTTGTTCGTCTAACTTTGATAGTTTTCGTGATAGGAGGGGGAGGTAGGTGGTAATACAGTTGGTGCTTTGTCGGGTGTTGCCTCCAGGACTTATTCAATATTGCTTGCAGCATTCTTGTGTAATTGCCGTCAATCTTTTTCTCCAGTGGTTTAGTTAGCGTCCAAATAGTGCATCCATATTACAGTATCGATACGACCGCAGCTTGGAAGAAACTGCGTTTCATTTTATCGGACCGAAAGGAATAAATACTTGGGCTATACCCCTCGTTAGATATTTGGGAACCCTTTCTGAAGTGGACCAGAGATGAACTTAGATAAATGGACCAAAGAACAAGAAAACTAATAACCATGCATAAGGCACTACATCCCAGAGAGGATGTTGACAGACTATATGTATCAAGAAAAGAGGGAGGAAGAGGACTTGCCAGCATTGAAGACAGTGTTGACGCATCGATACCATATCGAAGACTACATAGAAAAACACGGTAGGGGACAGATTACATCCATCAGAAACAATACTGACAACACGATAGACAACAGAAAGACAATAACTAGGAAACAAAAATGGGAAGAAAAACAATTCTGTGGGCGTTTTAAACGACTAATAAACAACATCTCACTCGAGAAAACCTGGACCTGGCTAAGAAAAGGAAACTTTAAGAGAGAAACAGAATCTCTACTAATAGCAGCACAAAACAACGCCATAAGAACCAAACATATCAAAGCAAGAATAGATAAGACGCAACAAAATAGCAAATGTAGGCTATGCGTTGACAGAGATGAAACCGTCTATCAAATTAGCACAGAAGGAGTATAAGACTTGACATGACTGGGTGGACAAGGTGATCCACTGGGAAACATGCAAGAAATTTAAATCTAATCATAGGAACAAATGGTATATACACAACCCAGCACCTGTCCTAGAAAGTGACACACATAAACTCATATGGGACATAGACTTACAGACGGATCACTTAATCTCGGCCAGAAGACCAGACCTTATAATAATCAACAACAACAAAAAAAAAAAGGAAAATCGCAAAATTGTCGGACCACAGAATAAATCTGAAAGAATGGGAAAAGAAGGATTAATATCTCGACCTTGCTAGAGAATTGAAAAAACTGTGGAACATGAAGGTGACAATTATACCAATTGTAATTGTGTAATATTTTGACCCCTCGCCCCGGCCTAAAAATGCTATTCCAAGGTAATACACCGGAAGGAAGTGACACATTTCAACGGCCAGTAATCGAAAGAGATCGCGTGGGCGGATTAAGGCTTATGATATGGGACAAGGTCAAGGTCCCATTCTGCCATTACAGTCATGCAACGGAAGAGAGTGACCTCTGAACTGCATGACAGTTATTTCCGCTTGATGACGATTGAACATCCGATTCAAAGATCCAGTAGGCGATCGTGTGGACGTTGAGTTATTATTTAACTCAGTTGAGTTTGGGTCCCAGAGCAGTTGCCGGGAGAGATCCAGACAGTAGAGACCAGATGTGGTAGGGAAGGCCACACCCGACCGAGGGGCACTCGGAAAACCCCCGAAGCAGTTGCCAGTAGACTTCCAGACAGGAGAGACCAGATGTGGTAAGGAAGGCCACACCCTACCGAGGGGGTCCCCGGAAAACCCCCGATGCAGTTGAGTTTGGGGTGCCAAAGCAGTTGCCAGCAGACTTCCAGACAGCTAGAGACCAGATGTGGTAGGGAAGGCCACACCCGACCGAGGGGTCCTCGGAAAGCCCCGATGGAGTGGACCCCAACATCAGGAGAACAAGACACAACGTGATGGTCATAACAGTGGGGTCAAAATATGATGTTTATGTTCGGTCCCCAGCATCCTCTCAAACGCAAACCTTACAAATAAAGAGAGAGGTGAATATTTTTCTAAAGAAGTCTTCCTGTGTCTTCCTTCCTGCATCTTAATAATTCCTGCGTCTTCCTTCCTTCATGCGTCTTAATTATGGTGTCGTTGTGATGCTGCATGAACATGTAAATGACTATATAACAATTGGTGTTTTTGGTACAGTAACTAAAGGATTAATAAAGGGACTGGAGGACTTGGAAATTGGCGGACGAGTGGAGACCATCCAAACTACAACATTATTGAGAACGGCCAGAATACTGAGAAGAGTCCTGACGACTAGAGGAGACTTGCTGTCACTCAAACTCCAGTGAAAGACCATCAGCGTTAGCTGATGGAAAAAATTCTAAAGGAGTAAATAATAATAATAATAATAATAATAATAATAATAAGGTTATATACTTATATTGTTGTATAGCCATGAACACTATACATACACATATACGTGCAGAAAAACATTCAACACAATAAGGACGAGCGAAGACACTTCTTTAGAAAAATATACCTCTCACTTTATTGAAAGGGTTGTGAGTGAGAGGGAGTTTGAGACCGAACAAAGACTGCAGCATATTGACCCCCCAACTCTTCTGGCTATCACAGCCTTTATTTCCCGTTCTCCTGGGTTGCTCAACCGGGGGCCTGGGGGCCCAGCCTCTCTGGGACAGGGTCCTCATTCCAGCATCTTCTCTCCAACTGCAACTGCTCAGTCGAGGGCCTGAGGGCCCTCTCTGCTGGGTGCTGGTTCTCTCTACCGCATCTTAGCTCCAACTAACTTGATCTTCCTGTACACCGAGTTATATTATTGTTTTACGTCCACTCAATTCAACCTGTCGACAGTCAAGATTATCCCCTTGAAACCTTCGACCGGATGCACCTGTTATTTACACAGGTGCATTTCCTATTTTGACAGCTTGGCCAGGGTCAATATGCAACAATATCGGCCAGTAACAACACTAAAAATATAATAAAAATAGAACAACAATAATCAGAAAACATAAATGGGAAGAAAAACCACTGTGTGGATATTTCAAGCAACAAACTGACGATAACTTCATTCCGGTCAGCAGAACAGACCTAGTGATAATTAACGAAAGAGAGAAACTGAGATTAACAGTGATACCAATTGTAATAGGCGCACTTGGAATGCACTCCACCAAGCTTGGAGAGAGGGCTGGAAAAGTCGGAAATCGGAGAATGAGTTGAGACCGTTAAAACTCCAGTATTGTTGAGGTCGGCCAGAATACTGAGAAGTATCCAGGAGACCTGAAGAGACTTGCTGTCACTTAGACTCCAGTGAAAGAATAATCGCTAATACTTTGCAAAAAGTATTATATGACAGGGTGTAAAATATGATCCACCAGGAATCGTACCAAAGACTGAAATTTCACTCTACCAGCAAATGACACATGTACAATGCAGAAACTGTCCGAGAAAGTCAGGCGTATACAGTTTTCTTGAATATTGAGATACAAACGGAGTATCAATTCCCTACCAGAATACCAGACCTAGTCTGAATTCTAAAAAAAGAAAAGAAGTTGTCACCTCGTTGTTTTGGCGGACCACAGAATGAAAATAAGATAAAGTAAAAAAAATGGACAAATAGCTTTGCCAGAGAGCTAAGAAGGCTAGGGAATAGAAAAGCGATTGTTCTTGGAGCCCTTGGAACGTTCTCCAAAGGCAAGGAAAAGAGACAGATGAAACTGGAGATTAGAAAAAAGAATCGAGACCACCCAGACCATAGCAATGTTAAAATCAGCTATGTTTACTTAGATGTTGGTTGGTTGACTTTTTTACGGCATATCAACCCTTTTCGGGTCATTTAACGTCGAATCAAGTCATTGAGATAAAAGTTCCAAACAATTCAGTTTTGTATAAGTGTGGTTTTTGTTTACATTCCGTTAAATGTCAAAACGTTTCTATTTCAAACAATTCAATCTAGAATAAGTACGCAATTTAAATCTCAAAACAGTTCGATTTCAACCAGTTCAGTCTTGCATAGGTACGCAGTTTAAAGAGTTAAATATAAAAACAGTTCATTTCAAACAATTCAGAGTATTAATTTTATTGCAGCCTTTTGTCCTCATCTTAGTAGTTTTTGTCGTTTTTCTCACTACGTTTCGGCCAAATTTCACCTCTGGCCGCCTTCAGGATATTAACTGCAACCTCGGATAGGAATGCTGGGACTTGTAAACGTATCCCCAGCGGTGAAATTTGACCGAAACCTAGTGAGAAAAACAACAAAAACTACAAAGATGAGGACAAAAGTCCGCAATAAAATTAATACTCAGATTAAAAAGCCTCATCTCAAAAAGGATTCCCAATAAAGACAAACAATTCAGTTTAGCGTAAGTACATTTTAGTTCTATTTGACCCATAGACAGGACCCTATCTGGTGCCACCACTCCGGACTAAAGTGGATCTGGGAGCAATGGCAATGTAGAGTTACTCTGTATTTCCCAAAGCTCCAGTATTACTGGAACCTCACAATTAGAGTGTTTAGTGTCATATCTAGGACACTCGTTGGGGTGGTCTTACTCCTCTGCAGAGTGGTGTATTGTACAGCCCCAGCCGACTGACCAAATTTACATAGAATTAACCCCTATGATCTGAAACTCAGACCTAACTGAAAAACTAATTAAAACAAAGTAGAAAAAAGTCACATGTGAAAATTCTCCCTTCTAGCAAATCCAAGTATTTATCAATATTTTTCGTTTACTTTTATTCTAACCCCTAACAGGGTATCTAAAAATATGTCCGTTCATTAATTCTGTTTTTTTTTTTTTTGGTTTTATTAACTGATTCATCATCTTCCAAATAGGCACAAGCTTCATTATATTAAGATCCTCTAATAACTATCTCCACAAAGTAATCTCTTCAGTTTGTCAAGTAAGCTTGTTGGTTGGCCGAGTTTTATGACAATCAACCTTTGAAGGTTATTTAACGTCAAATCAATTTTTATGAAAATAATTTTATTTCAGAAAATTCAGTTTAGCACAAGTACGCAGTTTAAATGTAAGTACAGTTTAACTGTGAAAACATTTCTATTTCAAGCTATTTAGTTTAGTCAAGCAGTTCTAATTCAGCTAATTCAGTTTAGTATAAGTACAATTTTTGTTTACACACAGTTAAATGTCAAAACAGTTCTATATCAAAAAATTCAGTTTAGTGTAAGTACAGTTTCTATGTCAAAAACAGTTCAATTTCAAATAATTCAGTTTAGCATAAGCACGCAGTTTAAATGTAAGCACTGTTGAATTGTCAAAAACATTTCTATTTTAAGCTATTCAGTTTAATCAAACAATTCGGTTTAGCGTAAGTATGCCGTTAGTTCTATTTAATCCATAGATTGGGCCCTATCAAGTGCCACCATTCTGGGCTAGAATTGACCTGGGAGAAATGGCAATAAAGGGGTTCTCCACATTCCCCAAAGCTCCAGCATCACTGGAACCTCACCATCAGATTGTTTAGTGTCATATATCCAGGACACTTATTGGTGGTGGTGGGGGTCTTACCCCTCTGCAGAAGTGCATTCGGTGTATTCTACAGCCCCAGCCGACTGGGCAATTTGTCAAGTAAGGATATCTACATTACAATAAAGAGTACTTTAAACATAGCAACGGCTATAAAAAATTTTATTGACATGAAAGTAAGTTCGCTCAGGTGTCAACCAACTGTCTTATCATTCGATTAAGGTCATGATAAAATCACACACACTTCTAAAGACACATACACACTCACCATAAATGTCTCTGAAGTTACCTGGGTGACAATCAACAATCGTTCCAAATGTTTGGCTCCTAACGCTCGGGTAACTTATCCCCACTGATAAACTAATCAAAGGTGTGAGGAATGAATATTAAGAAGGCGTGACATTTTTATGCAAAGACCTACAATAGCGGTATAGTTAACAAGCATATCGTGCAGGTCAATTCACTCGTCTCGTGATTTTTATGTAGGCGTCTCCCAAATTTGTCCTTGAGTCAGACTAAGCTAAGCTAAAAAAAACAAAACCCAACAACCTAGCGAGATGTAAAGGTTATCAAACCCATCAGGTTGATGGTTTATCAATACTCACAAAACTGGTACCGGGGGTGTCCTCGTGGCGTAATGGTTAAAGCGATGGACTGCGGAATCGTAGTAAACGAGTTCGTACTCCAGTCGCGCTATTACGTTCACTTTCTGGCAAATACCCTTAGGAAAGGTATGAGCCCCCTCATCCTCCCAGCTATGGGTTAAATAGTACCACTACTGTTCTCGGAGAATGGCTTTGGCATTAAATAACCTACAAAGGTTTATATGCCGTTAAACAAAGAAACCAAACCAAACCAAAACTGGTACCAAACAATATGAAATTTTGTAAATGACAATATAGGATATTAAGAATCCTTCCATTGAGACGTGGTTTGCAATTTTATTTAGTAGACTAATTCACTAGTTTCTTTACAAAGTATTCTTTGCTGCTCTGTCTGTGGGGTTTGAAATACCCTGACTGTATCCCCAACAGAATGGTTAGAAACCAAGCCTACCACTAAAAGAAAAAAGTGTTGTCTTGTGTATGATACTAAATTACATCTAATGATGAGGAGGATGGTACATCTATATCTGTGAAGGAAAAACATTTGTATTCAACATAGAATTTCGAGGTTTTATAAAACAAGTTGTTATAATTTAAGATTATTCATTTATTTATAGCGAAATTTATTCAGCAATAAAGCGTGACGAAACAAGATAATGCTACGTGTGAACAAGGGCATATCCCCCTTTCGGTAGTCAGGCATGAGAGAAGGAAGATCACATTATAAAGTCTCTCTCTCTCTCTCTCTCTCTCTCTCTCTCTCTCTATCATTCTCTCTCTATTTATGTCTGGCTTTCTGTCTCCCTCTCTCGGTTGGTTTCTTTTGTTTAATGGCATATCAACCTTCGTAGGCTATTTAATGCCAAAGCCATCCTTATAGAAGAACAGTAGTGGTACTATTTAACCCATAGCATGGGAGGATAAGGGGGTTCATGCCTTTCTCAAAGGTATTTGTCCGAAAGTGAACATAATAGCGCGACTTGAATTCGAACTTGCTTACTACGATTCCGCAGTCCATCGCTTTAACCATTATACCACGAGGATACTCTCTCTCTTTCTCCCCCCTCTCTCTCTCTCTCTGTCTTTATGTCTGTCTCTCTGGCTCTCCGGCTCTATCCCTCTGTCTCTCTTTGTATCCCTTTGTCCCTGTCTCTTTGTCTTTCTCTCTTTTTGTGTGTATGTCCCTCAGCCACTCTCTGTCTGTCTCTGTCTCCCCCCCTCTGTTTTTTCTTTCTGGCTCTCTGTCTCTGTCTCTTTCACTCTGTTACTGTCGTTCTGTATGTCGCTCTCTCTCTCTCTTTCTTTCTTTCTGCCTCTGCCTGCCTGCCTACCTCTCTTTCTGCTACACTTTGTCAATCTCTTTCTTACACTGTCTTTCTGTCTCTCTGTCTCGACCTGTCTGTCTGTCTTTCTTTCTTTCTTTCTTTCTTTCTTTCTTTCTTTCTTTCCGCCACTCTTTGTCAATCTTTCCTTCTCTCTGTCTTTCTGTCTGTCTGTCTCTATCTATCTGTGAGTCAGTCCGTCTCTGTCTGTCTGTCTGTCTGTCTCTCTCTCTCTATATATATATATATATGAGGTGATCAATTGAAAAGATGAATCATATAACCAAAATATCTATTCCCTTTCTTGTTTGATTCAAGCAAAACGAATCAAAATTTTGTATTTTTGCAACGAAGCAGACCCCCACCCAAAGATGAAAGCAATAAAAATACAGGCGATAAGGTATTTTGAAAAGATCTTTTTGAACACTTTTTTAAAAATTTTTATTTCTTATTCTATTTTATTTTTTAATTTTTCTTTTTCTTTATATCAAAACTTTTTTAGTGTTGTTCTTGCTGAATACAAAGTGAAATGACAGGTTTTTCAAGTTGACTTTCAATTGTATAACACCTGTGCAAAAACATTTATGACGTATAATGACATGACGATTTTTTTAGTGCATGACCAGCTGAACAGCCCGTCGAAACCCGGCAAAAAGCCGATAGGTGGGGTGGGGGAGAAATGAAAATTAGATATTCAAAATCAAATTATAGAAATTTATGAATTTTTTGCTGTCACATTTACAAGTTAATTTACATACGAGAACTTGTGATGCATTTTGGAGCAATTTGCAATGGTCACGTGAAACAGGCTTTCTTTAATTAAATGACTTTATTTTCAGTATAATCGGCTTTGAAATTGCTGTTAATAAAACTGTTAAATAAAAAAAAAGACTGTTATTGTATTTAGATATCAGGTTTCTTTTAAGGAACAATTGAAAAGAAAATTAATGTGTTGATTGCATGTGCGTGTCGATAGGATGCAGAGAAATTGATTTTGTGGTAAGTAGATGGGCAATCCTCTTAAGGGGATTTCATTGTTTTATGGGAAATTACGACCTCAATTTAGTAAATTCGAATTGTTGAAATACTGATCATTTTAAAGCTAAAGTGTTGCAATTTCAATTTTGATTCAAACAATCTAATAAGAATAATAAGAATGCAACGAGCTATATTGAAAAAATACTGCTGCTAAAACCCCACGAAAGAACAGCTCTATGGCCACTTACCTCCCATCTTATTTATAATCTTCTCTGAAAACATCTGTTTGGATTTGTTTTGTTTTTGTTTTTTGCTATTCCGAACTTGTCTCTTAAATGCCTATTCATCGCTCGATATATATATATATATATATATATATATATATAGTCATCCACAGACAGATCTGTTTCGTTCTATTAGAATTCATCAGTGTGGCTAGACATATTAGCTTTCCGTAGCTGGGATCGAAACCCGGTTGATTCAAACGCCAATCCAAGCTTCTATCCACTCATCCACATATATATATCAGATAGGGGAGAGAATGAATGAATAAAAATCTGGTTTACAAGTTTTAGAATTTTATTTAAGTTGAGTGAAAAGTTTACCGAAAAACAAAAGTACAAAATACTTTTTCATCAGCAAGATAAATATCAGTCAGAGCGTGGATATCTTTAATAGATATAATTAAGATTCGTGCAATGAAGTATAGCAGTAATTGTTTGCTTAAAATACAGGGACATATTTTGCGTGTGTAAAACACCTTTATCAGCTTGTCTCTATGTAAGAGAGAACATGTATTTACGCTATAACATACATATATGTGAACTGCAGCTGAATATTTTGTCAGCGAGTCTTCGCTGTAACATCCGCTTTAATAAAAACTTATGTAACTACGAACAAATCCACATCATAAATAAGTGAGATTAAAATAAAATCCACTCTCCTAAAAAAAGAAAGAAGATTTTCACTTAAAAGAAATAAACTGTAAAGGTATTTGAGTAAGAAATAATTCATTATGTTAGTTGAGTAAGAATAGACAATTCCATACTTACTAAAAATATTCATTTCTTCGCTTATTTATACAACTTAAGTAGGCAAGAAATTAACTGAAAAATTTTGTGATTTACCAATGAATTTAATTGGCTAAGAAATTGTATTTTTGATATTTTTGGAGGAAAAAATGTTCTTAAATTATTTAGGATTTTGATTTTTCAAATTTTTCGCACCAAGTCTAATGTCATTGTATAAGAAGTATCTCCAAATTTAAAAACTAGCCAATCAGTCGATAAATCTAAAAATTTAAATATAAAAATTACAGTTTCTCGAATCTATTTCTTGCACAATAATTAACACTTTTTTGAGTATGGAAATCATTTAAGTTTCCATATATATATATATATATATATATATATATAAGTATTATTTGGGCCAGTTAAACCGGAGTTGGGAGTAATTCCATCAGGACAAGAAAATTATTCAAAAGTGAACATTTGAATTTTCCTGGTAGAGAACTCAATGTAACAGACATTACAGAGCAATAATTTCATTAAGAAAAAACACAAACCGATCACTGTGACCGGTTTTTTTTTTTCTCTCTCTCTATATATATATTTATAAACATGAGGCGTCTAACGTGTAATGGTTGTGACACGATGTGTGGTTAAATATATAATTAATACGTAAAAATTAAAATCTATGAAATATATGAAAATTGATATATATATCTCAAAAACAAAATGATCTTTGAAATAAGTATCTCTTTTTGAAGCTTAAATTAACTTACAAAGCTGGTTGATTGTTCCTAAAGGTCAGTTAAGTGCGAAACAATTGTTTTTGATTTTAAAAGCCAGCAAATTTATTTAATTTTTCGGTTGTCATCTAACTCCATCGATCATAATGATGCAATGGGTCATTTCGTAAAACATTTTCGAGTCCTTATCTTAAAGGTCAATGTCAAAAGGGAGATTTAATTTTGCTTCACCCAAAATAAAAGTGATCTGGGCATGGCTCATTCCAGTTTTTAGTTCAAACCCATTGCTCTAAACCTGCTCCCATTGGTCAAAGCATCTAAAAAGGGTTTTCCCTATACCTGTAAGATATAATACTGAACTAGAATTAGCTGACCAATGGGAATATGACTTGGATACAGGGTCGAGCAGTAGCACTTGATAGGGCCCTATCTATTGGTGAAATAGAACTAAACTGCGTACTTATGCAAAACTGAATTGTCTGAAATAGAACTGTTTTGGACATTTAAACTGTGCAACGCTAAATTGAATTATCCGAAAGAGAACTGTTTCGAAACTTAACTATGTGTGGATAAAACTGAATTGTGTGAATAAGAACTTTTTGACTAAACTGGATAGTTTTAAATAGAAATAATTTTGACGATTTAACTGTGTACTTAAGTTAAACTGAATTGTTTGAAATAAAACTGATTATTTGTTTTAAAAATGGATTTAGAATTAAATAACCTACAAAGTTTGATATGCCATAAAACTCAAACAACCAACCAACTAAACAGTAAAACTATGGCGGAGTGTCAGTTGGAATGGTATTGATAAAATTTTATATGAAAGGATTGTCGTGAAACCGCGTTTTCAAGACAGAAGCATAACAGACGAGGAAGAAAAAATGTTTTTGATAACACTTTCAAAATCTCAGAAAAAAGGCCATTGGTTAACAAAAACCAGATTCTTCATTTAAACAGCTGCCAATTTGATAAGGATAAATGCATCGGCCAAGTTTGCGGTGAGATAATCGTGAAAAAAAAAAGAGTTTACTCGGCTAAAAAGTACTGAGATATCTTTGTTCGGCTGATTAATTAGTGCAAAGTTATTGGCTCTTTCGCAAAGTTGATCGAAGAAAAGTTGAACGAAAGAAATATTATCATCATCATCATCATCTTCATCATAAAAGTGTGATGACTCTATGGACTCCTTTGATTCTCTCTCTCTCTCTCTCTCTCTCTCTCAAATCATTCGTCCCTATCGGCCACCGCTCTTAGTAAATCCTTAAAAACACGGAGTTCCCGTGGCGAAATGGTCAAAGTGCTGTACGAAGTAAGCGAGTTCTTGCTATTACATTCACTTTCAGATTAATACCATGGGAAAAGCATGAACCCTCTTATCCCTGCCAGCTATGGTTTAAATAGTATCCTTGCTGTTTTTCTAAAAGAATGGTTTTGGGATTAAATAACCCACGAAGGTTGATATGTTATTTAACAAATAAAACAAACCAAATCCTTTAAACGATCAAAGCTGATGTATGTAATACGGCTCATACTGGTATGTCAAAATGCAAGTATATCAGAAAACGTTGCTTATGAGTTCCTTTTTACTTTTCTGGCAGTGCTCAGAATGTCTGGTCCGTATTATTTGGATGGTTTGTGAGATGAGAGTCAAGTGGCCACACAAGTGCTTTTTTTGTGGTACGCTGCTTCAAGAATTGGTTCAAAACAGTATGTAGCAGTGTTGTGCAGTTCCCATCGAGCATTTTCTCTAAGAGTTATGTTTAGTGGTGCAACCATGCTATAGTTCTGACACGGCTACAGGTTAGAAGAATTGAATCCAAATTGATTCTGTGGTGTGAAAAGATTTGTAATCTTTTAGATCATCGGTATTTTTCTTCTTCTTTTTTTAATTATGTGTTGCATTCCCAGGACTTTTTAAAAAAAAACTATTGACCAAATATAGCACCATGAAGACGTACAGACAGCACGGTTTCCTTTGACATCCTCAAAATCCGTCCCTATCGGCTACCGATGATGGTAAGTCGTGTAGATGGTACCAAGTATCCGCACTGACTAAGATGAATGCAAATGTTTGCTGGTCAGCCAATACTTGTATGGGCATGTGTAGGAGTCCAGAAGAGAACGTTGATTTGGAGTTCTTCTATAAGTACCCAGAATGTCTTGCTCGTGAGATGAGAGGTAAGTGGGCGTATAATTGCTGTTTTATAAGATGCTGCTTCCTGGATTTATTCGAAACAGCATGCTGCATTCTTTTGAAGTTTCTATCAAGCGTTTTCTCAAAGCGTTTCGTCAGAGGAAGTGGTACAACCATACAGTAGTACTGACACAGTTACAACTTAGAACTGTTTCTATTTTATTTTATCATTGCCGAGTCGGCTGGACTGCAGAATACACCGACTGCATCTTTATAGAGGGTTAAGACTTCCTTAATGAGTGTCCTGTTAATGACACTAAACAATCTTACGGTGAGGCTGCAAGCTTTGGGGAATGCGGGGTACCCCTTAAATGCTATCGCTCCTATGTCCATTCTAGATGGTAACACCTGATAGGGTTCCCTTTTGGGGTCAAATCGAACTAAACTGTGTACTTATGTTAAATTGAATTGTTTGAAATAGAACCGTTTCGAAATTTAAACTGCGTACTTATGCTGAACAGAATTGTTTGGAATAGAACTGTGTGCAAACAAAGACTATACTTATGCTGATCTGAATTATTTGAAATAGAATTGAATTTGATATAGAAACCGTGTACTCACGCTAAACTGAATTCTTTGAACGAGAACTGTTTTACGTCCAACTGTTTGTAAACAAAAATTGTGCTTATGCTAAACTGAATTGTTTGAAATAGAACTGTTTAGATGTATAAAAATGGATTTGGCATTAAATAACTGTTATGGCCCTGGAAGGGATCACAAAGAGAACATAACACCATGGTTATAGTATAGGTGTATATTTACAAGGACAAAGGATGGTTCCAAGAACATAGGACGGTAAGCTAGTTCGCATAACCCTGCGAGGGTGAGGTTAGCTTCTGAATCTAGACTGACTTCGTATTGTTGCGTCTTCCGGCATTATGGATAGTGGTTGAGTCCATTAGTAGGTGATTCCGCCACAACAAAAACCTATAACGGCTGATATGCCCTAAAACCAAACCAAACCAAACCAAACCAAACCAAAATTTATTTCATCAGGGCGATCAGATTTCCATATGGACGATAACCTGCCACCTCCAGTCCATGCTATACTTATGCATATGTGGATATATTTTTCAGTCGATGAGATATTGCTACTGAGGTATATGAATAGGCCTACTTATTTCTGAGGATTTCTATTTAATGAAGAAACGACACCATCTTGATTAAAACATGTTTTATCAGAGTTCACGCTGGGGCTAATGCATCTTCGTGTCTTTTTCAGCTACGCAGTAGATATTTGGTTTGAGCTGGTTTACTTGCCAAAAGCGCTGGATCATCTGCGTAATGTGCCTCTGTTATAGTTTCAGAGGGATATCGTCTGCACCATCCTTTTCTTTAGTAAGAAACCATGTCAGTAGATCTATTTATGTTCATTTGATATAATCTTGGCAGATTAAGACTTGACCTGGTGCCAATGTTTCTTCTTGCAAGACTCCAGTTACAATGCAACCATGTCAGTAAATTTATTGATGTGTCATTTCATATAATCTTGGTAGATTATGACTTGACCTGGTGCCAATGTTTCTTCTGGCAAGACTCTAGTGACAATGCAACCATGTCAGTAAATCTATTGATGTGTCATTTCATATAATCTTGGTAGATTATGACTTGACCTGGTGCCAATGTTTCTTCTTGCAAGACTCCAGTGACAAAGTCAAAGATTTTCAAAGGAATACATTTTTCTTTTAAAAATAATTTTGTATTTTTGACATAATTGGCAGTTTTACCAAACGATAGCCAACATTTTTAATCAAAGTGGGATACATAAAATTTGATGCAGCTTTATTCAAATGTCATCATCATCATCATGTCGTGCCGCTAACACGGATATCCCTGACCCACTCTCGCCATTCTGTCAATCGTTCATCGCCTCTGGTAGGTTTTCAGGGCTACATCCCGTATCCTCACATAGCAGCTGTATGTATGTTCTAGCTGTCGTCCTGCGTTTGATCGGTCATATGCGGGGGTCCATAGGAGTACATCCCTTATGAGCTCGTCCCTGCTTCCCCAGCTGTGTCCTGCATGTCTTGTTCGTCTAACTTGGATAGTTTTCGTGATGGGAGGCAGGTGGCGACATTTTTACACTAGACGGAACCTCTCTGAAACTGGTAGACAATTTCACCTACCTAGGAAGCAGCGTCTCATCAACCGAAAAAGACATCGACATACGGCTAACGAAGGCATGGAGAGCTATCGATAAGTTTTCGATCATATGGAAATCAGACCTGACCGATAAAATGAAATGCAGTTTCTTCCAGGCAGCGGTCGTATCGATACTGCTATATGGTTGCACCACTTGGACGCTAACTAAACGGCTAGAGAAGAAGCTAGACGGTAATTAAACAAGAATGTTGCGAGCAATATTGAACAAGTCCTGGCAGCAACACCCCACAAAGCATTCAAATGTATAAAATTATACTACTTCTGTAAAATTATTTTTGGTGTTTATATCAAAAAGTTTATTTTGTTATCTTCAAAAGATAGCTTTCTTTTTCAATATTTTTTACCAATAAGACTTATTCACTTCTGGATACATCTGTCCAAAATGCCGAATCGCGCGACAGGAACCAGTGCTTGACAAAATGCTTGATATAAAAATTCCTTTTTCCTCTGAGTTTAAACTCACAAAAAAAAAACAAAAAAAAACCCGAAAAAACCTATGAATTTCATTTCGAGTATTTTTTTTCACAGGAGCCGCGTATGGCGTAACAGTTATCATCGTAGAAAAATGGATAAGGTTAGTCAACATCGAATCCTGGACCAGACTTCCTGGACAAGTAGCTTTGTGAGGATACGGGATGTAGTCATGAGGACCTTCCAGAAGCGATGAACGATAGGGAGGAGTGGCGAGAGAGGTTCAGGGATATCCGTGTTAGTGGCACGACAAGATGATGATGACAGATGCTGCATTGGTCGTTGCCTTTTCTAAAGACAACGTTGTCATGAAGAGGAAGATATACAGCAAGAGTAACTGCTGTTTTTCATGCCACCTTACACACCATAGTTTTGAAATCAAGGTGCAGATTCATATCTCTCACTTTACAACACATCTATTTTCATATCCTTGAATAGTTCTTACTTGCGGTTGATCTATGTGATAAATGACTTTTACTTTACGGTCGGGTAACGACCATATGTTGCATTTTCAGTACATTGGAATACGATAAATTGATTTTTTTTTATTATTGAAAGTACAGATGCTTTAGGGGAGAAAAGCTTAGTAGATAAATATGACACAGGCTTGCAGAAATAGGAAATGAGTGGCAAGCTGACGGGTCAATTAACCAGGTGGTTGTGACACACTGAAATGAGAAATAAGATGACCTAGATATAAGGCTATGGAAATAGTAGACAAAAGCTCAGGAGCAAAAAGTACCGGTGTCGCCAGCTCAAAGGAAATACTTTGTTGGCCTGACCGGATGTGAGTTGTCAACATCAAGTCAATATGTTTATAAAAGCAGCCATGTTCGGATATCAGTGCAGATCCCGGCTAACGGTTAAAGAAGAGAGATCTCCCGTCAAGACCCCGTATGCACTCATAATCTCTTCAACTCTCTCTCTCTCTCTCTCTCTCTCTCTCGCTCTTAGACTCCACACTCGTAGTAAGCCGGAGGAATAAAGAAGAAATAAAGAAAATTAGTTATATTTTTTATATACAAGCGTTCGTCATTTTTTTTTTTTTTGGCTATCAAGTCCTACTGCTACTGTTTCCTCCGAGCAAACGGGGAGTCAATGGTAAGAGCTTAAATGGAGCATTACAACTACTCACGTTGATTGTCCCCCACCGACAAACTTATTTCGAACTCTGGAATTATTTTGGTCACCTGATTGAAACGATTAATGCGAGCCGTGGTCTCAAATTTATAAACTCATCCTAACCAAAGAAGGTTGAGACGCCATTAAAAACTAAAGCAACAAATAAACCCATTCCTCTTCACTTCAAGCACATCGTATTTCTGAAAAAAAAAGAAAAGAAAGAAAAAAGAAAGAGAGAGAAAAAGAAAAGAAAGAAAACGGCAAAAGAAAGAAAAGGAAAGAAGAGAAAAGGAAAAAAAGAAAAGAAAAAAGAAAAAGAAAAAAGAAAAAGAAAAAAAGAAAGAGAAAGAAAAGAAAGAAAAAGAAAAGAGAAAGAAAAGAGAAAAAACGAAAAGAAAAGAAAAGAAAAAAAAGAAAGAAAAAAGAAAAAGAAAGAAAAAGAAAAAAGAAAGAAAAAAGAAAAAGAAAGAAAAATAAAAAAAGAAAGAAAAAAGAAAGAAAAAGAAAAGAAAAGAAAAAGAAAATCTTATTTAAATAACGCTACTTTAGAGTAACATCCCGTAAGTCCAACAAAACAACCAACGCCTTTCATAAAGTCGTGAGAAAATCGAGCAATACAAGTCAACCATGAATATTAAGTAAATGTTAACTCTTTTACAGAAAATATTAGTTTGGTACTAAATTTATAGCGTTTTTTGTCGTTTCAAAACATTATGTATCTTTCAAAAGAAAATATTATTCAACTCTGTTCAAACAACGTTATCTTAAAGAGTCAACTTAATCTTATAATTCTGGTTTTGTTTTTACTGTTTCAGCTATTTTTACTCTTTCAAATTAGAAATAGATAAAAAGCAAATTTGAACTATTTTATTCCGGTTTGTTCATTTACAATTGTTAGTATGGTAAATTTTAAATCTCTTGCACAAATACAAGGGGATTACCTTTCCCACCCAATCATGCTGTGTCTTGTACTACTTTTGTACTAGTTTTCTGCATTCGCTTATTATGTAATAAACCATTCCATCTCTATCTCAACATAATTTACTCTTTTTTTTCTGTTGCGTATTATAAATTGTGGTTTTATATAATTTATCATGATTTCATTGTTTGGTGCAATTAAAAGAGATTCTATTTTTCTCTCGAGGTTTCCATTCTATTATTATCTCCATTGGAGTTTTTCACTTCAGCGTTAGCTGATGGATTTTCACTGGAGTTTGAGTGAAAGCAAGTCTCCTCAAGTCTCCAGGGCTCTTCTCAACCGTTCTCAACAATGCTGTCGTTTGGATGTTCTCCACTCGTCCTCCAACTTCCAAGTCATCCAGACCCTTTAATAATCCTTTAGTTACAGTACCAAAAGCACCAATCACAATTGGTACAATCGTCACTTTCCTGTTCCACAGCTTTTTCAATTCTCTAGCAAGGTCGAGGTACTGATCCTTCTTTTCACATTCTTTCAGTTTTATTCCGTGGTCAGCCCGGACAGCAGAGTCAACAATTTTGCAAGTTCTCTTTTTTTGTTGATTATTATAAGGTCTCGTCTTCTGGCCGAGATTTGGTGATCTGTCTGTACGTCAAAGACCTATAGGAGTTTATTTGTGTCACTTTCTAGGACAGTGCTGGGTTGTGCATATACCATTTGTTCGTATGGTCAAATCTAAATTGCTTGCACATTTCCCAGTGGATCACCTTACCTACCCAGTCGTGTCTAGTCTTGTACTCTTTCTGTGCTAATTTGCTGCAGTCGCTTATTATGTGATTGATCGTTTCGTCTCAGTCACCACATAGCCTACATTTGCTATTTTGTTGAGTCTTATCTATCCTCGCTTTATTATTATTATTATCATTATTATCATTATTATTATTCAATTAAATAAATGATTTTTTGTCATTTCTAAACTTTATGTATATTTTGAAAGAAACTATTATTTAACACTGTTCAGATAACAATATCTTAAAGAACAAAGTTAATTCTATTTTTAAATTCTGTTTTTGTTTTTACTGTTCCGTTTTATCTTTTTTTTACTCCTTCAAATATAAAAAGATAGATAAAAAGCAAATTCGTGCGACTTTATTATATCAGTTCAAAAAAGAACGTGGCAGCAGAAAATGTTCGCAATATCAACCAATCATTTTGCCCCGGGAATGGAGCGTCAACGAACTTATAACTCGGCGTTGGTCATATATGTGTGTTATGTATTATGGTTACGAATGAAAATTTGTTTCTTTTCTTTTTCGTGTTTCTAATTAGTTCATTAGTTCATAATTAACTTTCTTGAAAAAAATTGATAAAAGATAAAAAAAAAAAAAAGTAAAGTGTGACATTTTAAAAGTTTTTTTTTATTATGCTTTAAAAAAATAGGAATAAAAATTTTCAAAATTTCGTGATTTTGTGTGCAAATTCAGAATTTTTTTTGTAATAATGATTGCTGTGTACATTTTGTAACACCAGTTTGAACAGCTATCAATAAATCTAAAAGGTAATGTTTTTCGTATCTTTGTTTAATGGCATAATAACCTTCCAGGGGTTATTTAATGCCAAGGCCATCCATATAGACTAGCAGGAGTAATATTATTAAACCTACAGCTGGTGGGATCAGGGGGTTTATACCTGTTCGAAAATGAGCGGTATAGCGCAACTGGAGTTCGAACTTGCTTACTTCGAGGACACAGTTCAGCCATTACATGAAGGGGGACTATCCAGAATAATGTTTAATTATATATAAATAATATCCGTATTAATATTTGCAGGTGCCCGTGGTGTAATGGTTATCGTTGTAAGAAATGGACTCGGTGACACGAGTTCAAATCCTGGACGAGACTGATTGCATTTCACATAGCACTAATACCCTTGGGAAAGGTATGAATCTAATTATTCTCCCTCCAGCTATGGGTAAAATAATAGGGCAGACTAGGTTCTTCAACCTTGGTGAGGCAATTAGTCTAGGAGAAAGAAAACTCTGAATTCAAACCTGTTAAACTCCGCTTAAAAAATTGACCTCATGTCATATCCTGCCCGAGCGGAGTGGTTGGTAAATATGTATAAATAATATTTTAGTAGAGACATAAAAACTCATCCCCATAAGGAAATGAACTGGACGAGCCGAGTCCAAGTTTTGAAACCGGCATGTTGAATTTAACTTTTCACTTATCTTCTCCCTCTTCTGCTAGGGGTAAGTAGTAGGGCAAAATGGTTTGGCAACCAGTCTCTTAGAGAAGGAAATCTCAAAATTCAAAACTTGAGCTGTATTCGAAGAATCTATAAGTAAAGTTGGCAACCTTAGTTGAGAGTGACCCAAAGGCTCCCTTTTCAATACCTACAACACCGAAGTGTAGGGGAGGATGGTACTCTATTCCCTGGATTACTCAACTTCACACTTGATCCTTACTTTATAGTGCAGAGTGGTAAGCAAGGCACCATCAAGTACCATTTTTGTGTCTTTGGTATAACTCGACCTGGGATTGAACCGCGGTCTACCGGACCTTTGTCGAGCACTCTACTGATTAGGCTAATGGCCCGATACTTGTTTTGGTTAGCTTTTATGGCATATCAACTCTTGTCGGTTGTTCAATGCCAAATAGTTTTATACACACAAACACACAGAGACTCACATATATGTACATATATTAGGCGCTTCGGGTGGTGGAATTGTTTGTAAGCTAGACTACCAGACATTCACGAGTGAGTTCAAGTCCAATTTATATGGCCTTGCGACACATCTAAGCAAATACCTGAGTAGATTACTATATGTATATGTTTATTAATTTCTTCCAAGCAGCGACCGTATCGATACTGCTATATGGATGCACTATGGGGACGCTAACTAAAAGGCTGGAGAAAAAGCTTGACGCCAACTACACAAGAATGCAGTGAGCAATAATGAACAGGTCCTGGAGGCAACACCCCACAAAGATGCAGCTGCACGACCCCCTACCACCCATCACCAAAACTATCCAAATTAGACGAACAAGACATGCAGAACACTTCTGGAGAAGTAGGGACGAGCTCATAAGGGATGTACTACTATGGACCCCTTCACATGGCCGAGCAAAAGCAGGGTGACCTGCTCGAACCTATATAAAACAGCTATGTGAGGATACGGGGTGTAGCCCTGAGGACCTGCCGGAAGCGAAGAACGATAGGGAGAGGTGGCGAGAAAGAGTCAGGGATATCCGTGCCGATGGCACGACAAGATGATGATATATTTATTAAATATATATGATTGGTAAACGCATAGTTTGTAGATCATATTTTAAAATGATCCAGAGCTCATTGGTTTGATTACAGTTAAGTAATATCACGAATTGCTATTTCACACTGACAATATAATTTAATGTGATTTATTTGCACATAGTTAAAAAGATATACACATATGATTTCCAAGTGAATAGTTTGTTGGTAAATTTATTTTAAAAAGAGAGGTCATTTGTACACAATAAAGTATTGTTATTGTTTGCACATAGTTAAATGGTTTCAAGCATTGCTGTTGAATAGAAATAATTCTATTTAATATTATCATTTGTTTGTGCGTCGTAGTGAAATGGTCACAAGTATTGCTATTTAACGTTAATAATTCTTTCAACACTATTTATTTATTTGCAGACATTCAAACGGTTTCAAGTATTGCTATGTAATACCATTAATTCAACTTAGGCCCACAGTTAAAATGATTTCAAGTATTGCTATTCAACACTAATAATTCTATTCACAATTTCTTTTTTGTTAGCACACAGTTAAATAGGTTACAAATATTGCTATGTAATACCATTAATTTAACTTAGCCACACAGTTAAAGTGATTTCAAGTATTGCTATTCAACACCAATAAATCTATTCACAATTTCTTTTTTGTTTGCACACAGTTAAATAGGTTCCAGGTATTGCTATGTAATACCATTAATTAAACTTAGGCACACAGGTAAAGTGATTTCAAGTATTGCTATTCAACACTAATAAATCTATTCACAATTTCTTTTTTGTTTGCACACAGTTAAATAGTTCCAAGTATTGCTAAGTAACACATACAATGCAATTTAAGACCAATCTTTTATTTGCTCACAATTAAATCGTTAAATAGTTCTATTTGACTCATAGATGGGACCCTATCAGGTACAACAACTTCAGATCAGAGTGGGCCAGGGAGTAATAGCAGTGAAGGGTTACTTCACGTTGTTCAAAACTCCAGAACTTCGGCTTCACCATCAGAGAGTTTAATGTCATACTGGACCCTCGTTTGGAGGGGGTTCTTACCTTTCTGCCAAGCTGCAGAAATACAGAGATGCAATCGGTGTATTTCACAGCCCCAATTGAGTGCGCTGTGTTGTTCATTCAAAATTGTGTCTGGTACCACAGAAATCTTCACCATGATAAACAAATCACCTGTATGGTTCGTTTGCTAAGCTTTTGTCAAATTAATCATCATCAAATTGATGAATGACAATGTAGTCTCCACAGATCTCCAGGACACTTATGTATCCAAGTTGATTTTAGCACTGCTGTGGTCTCGATATTTCTAAATTCAGTTCATCCAATCTCTTTTCCAAATTCGTCTTGGCAACTCTAAGAAGTCCAACTTCAAAAGTTTGTTTTTTAGTTTGCGTTTTATGTCATATCAACTTTTGTAAGTTATTTAATGCCAAATCCATTTTTATACAAATAAGCAGTTCTATTTCAAACAATTCAGTTTAGCATAAGTACAAAGTTTAATAGTCAAAAACATTTCTATTTTAAGCTATTCAGTATAATCAAACAGTTCTAATACAAAAAATCCAGTTTAGTATCTGTATAGTTTTTGTCCACACACAGTCAAATGTCAAAACAGTTCTGTTTCAAACAATTCAGTTTAGCGTAAGTACAGATTCAGTTTCAAAAGCAGTTCTATTTCAAACAATTCAATGTAGCATAAGTACGCAGTTTACATGTCAAAACAGTTCTATTTCAAGTAATTGATCTTAGTATAAGTACGCATTTTAGTTTTATTTGACCCATAGATAGAACCCTATCAGGTGCTACCACTCCGGGCCAGAGTGGACTTGGGAACAATGGCAATGGAGGGTGCACTGCATTCTCCAAAGTTCCAGCATTACCATCAGATTGTTTAGCGTCATATACAGGACATTCGTTTGGTGGGGTCTTACCCCTCTCCAGAGGTGCAATTGGTGTATTCTACAGCTCCAGCCGACTTGGGAAAATGACAAAAGTTACCACAGCCACCTAAATCTAATACGATTTATTATCTTCACTCTACGAAAGTTTTCACCGAATTCTGAGTGACAGCAAGTTTCCTTTGTTCTAAAATACTCTTCTAAGCATTGTAGCTGATTTGAATATTTCTGAGGGTTGGATGTTTTTGATTATTCATATTATCTGAATTTTCCTCGATATCTTTTCCAGATCTTTGGAGACCATTCATTGGGTACCAACTACAACTGATATCACCGTCAGCTTCAGGTTTTACAGCTTTTTCTGTTCTCTTGCAACATCTTGGTATTGGACTACCTTTTCTTTTATTTTCACTCGGTTGGAACGGCAAAATCCACTGGATGATAGATTTTTTTCTACTTGCTAATTCTTCTGGTCGGAATTTGGTGATTTTTTATTTTAAAATCCTTAAGAATTTTGCATCTCATTTCCCAAGAAAGATTGTAGGTGTGCCTATACCACTGGTCAGTATGGCCAAATTTTCGTCTCTTGCACTGTTCCCAGTGGACTCACCTTTCCCACCCGGTCGTCTCTAGTCTTGTATTATCATTGCTTATGTTACCAATTGTTTTTATATCTATCACCCTTTAATCAACATCTTGTTGCTAATTATCAATTTTTCCTTGACATAAATGGTTTTTATGGTATTATTTTGTGAGTCAATCAGAATCGATTCAGTTTTCTCTTCAGGTTTCCCTTCTTAGCCCACATCTATGGATTAAATCGTACCACTACTGTTCTTCTTAAAGGATTGCAGTGGCATTAGTTAACACTTGAAAGATGATATGCCATTAAATAAAGTAACTAAGTTTGTTAGCCATCTGATACGTAAGTTTCTTAATTTTATTGTTACTGTAAATATGTATTTAGCTTCTTTTGTAACATGGGACCTACGTGTTGTGCTGTAAAGAAAGAAGTCCGCAGAAAAAGAAATACTCAAACTCGAAGGTAAGGGAACAAAATATAGGAGTCGTTTATTATTCAATTAGCTATGATCGTTGCAACTCGAAAAGTTCATTTTAGTTACGTTCTTCTTCTCCCTTCCTCTTGGTGGTGTCGGCGGTGTGGGTGAGAGCTGACTGTTGACATACGCCTGACAGATAGGTCGTAGCAGACTAGAGTAAGACAGGTCGGGGCCTCGGAACCTTTAATGCACCCGTTTTGACAACTGCCTTCAACTCTGCCAAAATCTCCAGACTTATTTTCTTATATTGAGATTTTGGGGAACAAATCGAAGATTCCCGAATGTTCGATGTCAACAGTGAAACTGTCGTGAAACACGTGATGATACATCTGTGACTATTTTAAAATCACGTCTAACTTTTCGGGTTATTCTGCCGCACGCGCTAGTCTCGTGACACCATCACTGATTGACGACAGCGCCCGTCCGTAATATTACACTTTTCTACTCGAGCGGTGATTAACAGACTTGAATTCAGAGTTTTCCTTCTCCGAGTCCAGTTGCAATACCAAGTTTACAGAACCCAATCTGTGCTATTATAGGAGGGAGAATAGCTGGATTCATACATTTCCTGAGGGTTTAAGCACAATGTGAAGTGCAAACAGCCTGCTCTAGGATTAGAATCCGCCACACCGAGTCGTTTCCAACGATTACAGCCACCTCTAACACATCGTCATCATCATCTTGTCGAGCTATCGGCACGGATATCCCTGACCTTTTCCTTATCGTTCATCGCTTCCGGCAGGTCCTCAGGGCTACACCCCGTATCCTCACAGAGCTGCTGTGTGTAGGTTCGAGCTGGTCGCCCTGCTTTTGCTCGGCCATGTGAAGGGGTCCATAGGAGTACATCACTTATGAGCTCGTCCCTACTTCTCCAGCAGTGTCCTGCATGTTTGGTTCGTCTAATTTGTATAGTTTTGGTGGTGAGTGGTAGGTGGCCGTACAGCTGCTACTTTGTGGGGTGTTGCCTCCAGGACCTGTTCATGGTATCTATCAATGGTCTATTATATTTAATCACATAGTCTAAATCATGAGACTCTTTAAAGAAGAACCAGGGGTATAAGCAGACAAACATTGCAAGAATTTGAAAATTACCAAAGAACCCTTATTACTGATAAAGCACTTTTCATATTTTTTCTCGCAAATATCAAGTCTATTTGGATGGGATCTTGTTACTGATTGAGCCTGTGGGTTGCGTTATGTTGAAGTTAATGTAGCAAAGAAAAAAGTGTATAATTCGAGATCCTATGAGTTTATATCCGGCTCTTAAAAATAAATACATACACAAAATATAATTTTAAAAAATTGCTTTCCCAGGAAATATTCAGTTTCAGTGAAGTCACTATCATCATCTTCATCGCAAACGGAAGCAGCAGTAGCGGCAGCCGTTCTGTTAGTGGCTGAGTGGTTCGACACCCAGTACAAAACAAATTCAATATACTAGCTTCTTAAATGAACTAGCCGAGTTGGCTAGCTTTAGGATACACCGGCTGCGTCTCTGCAACGAGTGTCCTGATATGACATTAAACAATCTGATGGCGAGGCTTCTGTCTTGGAAATTTGGGGAATGTGGAGTACCCCTTAATTGCTATTGCTCCCAAGTCCAGTCTGGTCCGGAGTGGTTGCATCTGATTGGGTCATATCTATGGGCCAATAAGAACAGACTGTGTACAAACAAATCACTGATGTTAAATAGTGACAGTTATATAGCAATACTTGAAACGATTTAACCATGTGCAAAAAAAGAAGAAAATGTATTTACAAATCTCACACACACACACACACACACACATATATATATATATATATATAATTAATTCCTTCATTTAAAAATATAATGTAATTCTATTTTCCTGCCCATGAGGTTAATGTTACGAGGACTCATAACTCCGACTTGGGAAAACGTAGCCCTGGAGGTGGCCGTGTCCTCTGTAGGGAATACGTACTTTCAGGACGCATTAGGTCAAGTGGTCGCACAATTGTCACCATGACTAGTTAATTTGGCATCGCTTATGTGTGACATGAACCGGTGGCCCAGTGGTAGAGTTTCAGCTTCTACATACTGTGGTTGTTGGTTCGATCTATAGTGGTGGAGATTACGGTGTTCCCAATAAGGTCGAAACAGCTGTTCAGTGTTCCATAAGTCACATGTGGGTGTTTGCCGGATTTTCTAGTTATGATAATTCTAGAGGGGTTGAGCACTTTGGTGAAGGAATTTTCGGCCGCCGCTCGCATAATGCAAAGCTCTTCGAAAGAATTGAGCACTCTGGTAGCCGATAGGGTACAAAAGATGTTACTACATAATACCTTTAAAATTCCCTTAGCCAAACGTGGTACGCTTGTTGGCCGAGCAGTCTGAGACTTAGTCTAACGTAAAATTGGATGGTTTTCGATCCCGCTTCAAGCGTCCTACGCGTCTAGCCACACTGAAGCGTTCTGAGAGAACGAAACAGTCTGTCTGTGGATGACAATATATATATATATATATATATATATATATATATATATATATATATATATATATATATATATATATAAACAGGATTTGACATTAAATAACCTTCAATGGTTGATCTGCTATAAAACCCAACTAACCAACCATCCGAAAGGAGCTTCCGCACCATTAAGCTGAAGTAAGTACTTAGGCTCTCTCTGAATATATATATATATATATATATATACTACCAACCGTTGGGGATGGATCACTCTAGGAATGATATTACCAGTTGGCACTTGCGTAATGCAAAGTTCTTTTAATGAATTGCGCGCTCCGGTAGCCGTTAAACCTATATGTAAACAAAGGAAAATAATATATATACGCTAAATCCCTTCGCTTACGTTGAATTTACCGATAACTCTGCGGTAAGATATCCAACTCGCGTAAATTCAGCCGGGTTTTGATCCCAGTTTGAAGCATCTCACGTGTCTAGCCACCTGATGAGTTGTGATTCAACGAAACAATCTGTCTGTGGATGACAATATATATATATATATATATATATAAGTATTATTCGTTCCAGTTAAACCGCAGTTGGGAGTAATTCCATCAGAACAAAAAAAACAAAAAACAGACATTCAACTGTGAACATTTAAATTTTCCTGGTAAAGAGCTCAATGTAATCCATAACAAAACCCATAACAGGAAGGAAATAAATTTATAATCCTAACATGACCGGTTTTTGTTTTTCTTAAAGAATATATATATATATATATATAAGTATATATATATATATATATATATATATCAAACTTGTTTTTTTACAGCCCATTCGGCTGGAGTGCTGTAGAATACGATGACTGCATCTCTACCGAGGAGTAAGACCCCCCCCCTTCAACGAGGTTCCTGGATGTGAATTCAAAAAATCTGATGGTGAGGATCAAGTCCGAGAGCTTTGGGGAATGTGGAGTACTTCATCATTGCCATTACTCCCAAGTCCATTAGGACTCGGACTGGTTGTACCATTTAAGGTCCCATCTATGAGTCAAACAGTGGTCTTGAACAATTTAACTGTGTGCAAACAACTGACTGTTGTTGAATTGTTAGTGTTACATAATATTTCTCGAAACTGTTTACCTGTGTGCAAACAAATGACCCATATTGAATGGAATTATAAATATCAGCAACACTTGAAAATATTTAACTATGTGCAAACAAATAAATAATAGGGTAAGACAGTAATAGCTGAAATCATTTATTTGTACACAGACAAGCTCTGAGTTGTTTAAAATATTAACTACTAACAATTCATTTACAAATTATATATATATATATATATATATGAATAAGTTTTGACATAAAATTACCTACAAGGGTTGATATGCCATAAAACACAAATAAATCAAATCATATATATATATATATATATATATATAAAGAGGATTTGGCATTAAATAACCTACAAGGGTTGATATGCCTTAAAACCTAACCAAACCAAATCCAGTATATTTAATAGATATGTATAAAGCGGATTTGGCATTAAATGACCAATAAGGGTTGATATGCCATAAAACCCAACGAAAACAAATCATATATATTTGATATATATGTGTAAAGAGGAATTGGCATCGAATAACCTAAAAGGCTTGCTATGCCATAATACCCTACAAACCAAATCATATATATTTGATATATATGTATTAAAGGGATTTGGTATTAAATAACCGATAAGGGTTGATACGCCACAACACCCAACCAAAACAAATTATATAAATAAAAAGGATTTGGCATTGAATAACCAACAAGGGTTGATATGCCATAAAACCCAACCAAAACAAATCATATATATAAAAAGGATTTGGCATTGAATAACCAACAAGGGTTGATATGCCATAAAACCCAACCAAACATGGTTATTTGCTAATCTTTATTGAGTCTTTTGCAAGGACTTTGTAGTTAATTTAATATGCGTTTTGCTTAGATGTGGCACGCGGCCATATGAATAGGGTACCCAATGAGAATCAAACTCACTCGTTAAGGTTTGTAGTCTAGCTTGCTAACCATTACAACACCTGAAGCGCCTAGGTGTAGATAGTTAATCAGTACAAATACACTAAAAATACAGTAAGCGAAAGATGAAGATGATTTAAGTTCATTTTTCTTAGTTTCTTTTAAAATTCCTTTTAATCCTTCTAAGCTCATTAGATGATTTAATCTGTCTTTGCTTTAGTAGCAAAATACCTCTGCCTTTGTTCTAAAATCTGAGTAAGTTTCTTTGTCAAAAACTTTATCGAATTTTCGCAATTTTGTAAGGTTTCATATTGTTACATATTGACCCTCGACCGAGCCGTCAATCAAGAGATGCACCTGTGTAAATAAGCGGAAGAACAGCGAAACTGGTGCATCCGGTCGAAGATATCGGAGTATCACCTTGACCTGAGGACGTGGTTGAATTCAGTGATGGTGACAGATGCGTACGCCCACAGGAAGCAGGTGGGTGTCAGACAATTGTATAACCAGGTGCCACAGACGGCTTGGGTCAGTCAGTTCCAGTTGGAGATAGGAATCCAGCGGAGTGAGAACCAGTTCCAGACTGAAGGCTTGCGGCCCTCAGTGACCCACAGTTGAGCACCCCAGCCAAGATGAGGAAGAAGTGCTGCTATAGTCGAAAGAACTTTGGGTCAATATGTAGCAGTCTGTCCCCGTCTCCAACTCACCTCTCACATGCAAGAAACATCAACCTTTTCGAGAATAAAGTGTGAGAGGTATATTTTTATAAAGAAGTGTGTTCGTTCGTTCATTGAAGTTCGTTATTATGTTTGATTATATTTGCATATGCATGTGTTATGGATATGTATGCGGCAATACAACAATATTTTCGCGAGTTAATGAAACTTCAGATGGAAATATTTCCAGTCTTTAGAGAAAATTATGAAAGTAGATATGTCATCATCATCATTATCATCATCATGTCGTGCCGCCAGTACGGATATCCCTGATCATCTCTCGACACTTCTCCCTATCATTCATCGCCTCCGGCAGGTCTTCAGTTTTACATCCTGTTTCCTCACATAGCTGCTGTATGTAAGTTCGGGCTGGTCGTCATGCTTTTGCTTGGTCATATGTGGGGGTCCATAGGAGTACATCACTTATGAGCTCGTCCTTTCTTCTCCAGCAGTGTCCTGCGTGTCTGGTTCGTCTAACTTGTATAGTTTTCGTGATGCGAGGCAAGTGGCAGAATGGTTGGTGTCTGGTGGGGTATTGTCTCCAGGACTTGTTCAATATTGCTCTCAACATTCTTGTGTAGTTGCCGTCCAGTTTCTTCTCCAGCCGTTTAGTTAGCGTCCATGTAGTGCATCCATATAGCAGTATCGATACAACCGCTGCCTGGAAGAAACTGCATTTCATTTTATCGGTCATGTCTGATTTCCATATGATCGAGAGCCTATCTACAGCCGTCCATGCTTTCGTCAGTCGTGTGTCGATGTCGTTTTCGGTTGATGAGACGCTACTTCCTAGGTAGGTGAATTTGTCCACCAGCCTCAGAGAGGCTCCGTCTAGTGTGGTAATGTTGCCCGTTTGGTTGTAACACATATATTCAGTTTTGTGTGCATTGACATGGAAGCCAATGCCTGCTGCGGCTCGTTCCAAACTATGCAGTAGTGTCTCTGCTTGATTAGGTGTATTCGCCAGTAACGCCAAGTCATCAGCGTAGTCAGCGTCTGTGATTGTTTTTGCAGGGTACCTTTTGCTTCTTTTCTTAGTCAGCTCGAAGCCATTTTCTCTGATTAAGGTATAAATTGGTAAACTTGGCGATCATGGTCGAGGGTGACCCGAAGAGTCCCTTTTCATTACTTACTACACAGAAGTGAAGGGGAAGGCACTTTCATTTCCTTGCATTGATTAACTTTACCCTTGATCCCTGCTTTATAATTCTGAGTGTAAACAAATACCATTTTTTGAGTGTTTGGTACGTCTCGACCTTGGATTGAACACCAATCTCCCGAGCCCTTGGCGAACACTTTACCCACTAGGCCAATCGACCGGTATAAAAGTTCTTGAATACATAGGTTTTCTTTCTTTAATGTCATATCAACATTCATGGGAAATTTAATACCAGAGCTATTCTTGTAGAAGAATAGACGTAGTGCGATTTAATCCATAATTCGGGTGATACGGGGTTCATTTTTTCCCCATAGGTTAGAGTTCGAAAATGAATATAATCGCTCGACTGGAGTTCGAATTCACTAACTTCGTGGCCGCAGTCTATCACGTTTCGCCATTATGTCAATGAAACTTCACCTCTTACGTGGAGCCTTCAATAAGTTTCCCGACTTTTTTTCCACAGGTATTTAAAATTGTCGTAAACACTTGAAAATTCAGTTTGTTAATGCTATACATATTATGAGATGACTGACCAATTTTTATGATTTCAGCTTCAAATGAACAGTTACAACAGCAATTGGAATACATCCTACTAAAGCCTGATTATCACAGCTGGTGAATTTTAAAAAATGCAATCTGGACGTGAGGAAGAATGATATGCAATAAAATTCTGTTTTAAACTTGGAAAAAATGCCACTGAAACCTATGTAAATTTACTAAGCTTTTTGCTTAGATGTGGCACAAGGCCATATGAAAGGGGCACCCAATGAGACCCGAACTCACTCGTGTAGGTTTGCTAACCATTACACCACCAGAGGCGCCTATGCCACAGAAACATATGGAATGCTCCAGACTGCTTTCCGACCATCTTGCATGAATCGAGCATCAGTTTTTGGGTGGCATAAGAGATTCAAGGAAGGCACAGAGTCTGTGTGGGATGATGACAGGTGTGGGAAGAGTAAGGAAGTTAACAGACCAGAGTTGATTGGCCAAACGGTTAGGCTTAGGTTTACTATGTTGAGATTTTAAGGGAGTTCAGGAAGAGATTCCTTGGGAAGAGGCCAGCTCTCTTCAAATCGGGTCAGTGGCATTTCCACCAGGACAATGCACCAGTCGACAACTCCATCCTTGTCACAGACTATTTGAGCAAGATGGGCATCAAGACAGTTCCTCACCCTCCCTATAGTCGAGACCTTGCTCCCTGCGACTTTTGGTTATTCCCTAAGCTCAGAGGCTGTCGTTATGAGACAATTGAGATGAGAGAGGCTGTGATAAGGTCATTGACACGTTCACACAAGAGGACTTCCATGGGGCCTTCCAGAAGTTGTTGGAACGGTAAAACAAGTGCATCACAGCCGGAGGAGAATACTTCGAAGGGGACAAGAGTTTTATGTGTGTCCTCTCAATAAAAGTGCCCATACGAAAAAAAAGTCTGGAAACTTATTTAATAATACTCGGGTTTCCATGAACTTTTTTTTTACTTCTGCATTTTCATTTTTGTACTTTAAAGGACCGTAATTTATATTTATTAAAATGAAGAATAGATGCAATAGACAAGTGAATAACAGAATAAATAAAATTGATTGATAAATCTTCACTTTCCTGTTGAATAAACAGTCATTTTCCTCGAGCTTTTAAGTTCATCTCAATTCTAAAAGAACGTCAAGTGTCTTACTTTGTCACGTCCCTTGTAAAAATTAGCCCTGTCGGCTGGGTCTATAGAATACACCTTGCCCAGTCGGCTGGGGCTGTAGAATACACTGACTGCACCTCTGCAGAGGGGTAAGACGCCCCCTAACGAGTGTCCTGGATATGACACTAAACAATCAAATGATGAGGTTCCGGCAGTGCTGGAGCTTTGGGGAATGTGGAGTATCCCTTCATTGCCATCGCTCCCAGGTCCACTCTGGCCCGGAGTGGTAGCACCTGATAGGGCCCTATCTATGGGTTAAATAGAACTAACAGCATACTTATGCTAATCTGAATTGAGTAAACTGAATAGCTTGAAATAGAAACGTTTTTGACAATTAAACCGTACTTACACTTAAACTGAGCTTATGCTTAACTGAATTATTTCAAATAGAACTTTTTCGACATTAAAACTGTATTTATACTCAACTGAATTATTACATATAACTGCTTGAATAGTTTGAAATGGAAATGTTTTTGACAATTAAACTGTACTTATGCTAAACTGAACTGTTTTCAATAGAACAGATTATTTACATAAAAATGGATTTGGCGTTAAATAACCTACAAAGGTTGATATGCCATAAAACCAACCAACCAACCAAACAAACAAACAGAATACACCGACAGCACCTCTGGGAATGACACAAAACTGTCTGATTGTGAGACTCCAGTGCTGGATCTTTGGGTAGTGTAGAGTACACGTTCATTGCCATTACTGCTAGATCCATGGCTCGGTGTTGTTGTACCTGTGAAGGTCCCATCTATGGGTCAAATACAATTGTTCAATCGTTTACTAAAGATTATTATGATTTGCTGAAACAATACAGCTGTAGGTAGATTATTTGTATTTCTTTGAAATAAAGAGAATAACTAATGTCAAATAGAAATACTTGAAACTATGTAAGTAAAGTTGGAAACCGTAGTTTGAGGGCGACCAGAAGGTTCCCTTTTCAATAGTTACTACACCGAGGTGTAGGGGAGGGCGCTACTCTTTTCCCTGTATTGCTCTACTTTACCCTTGATACGTACCCTATAATGCTGAGTGTTAAGCAAGGAGGTATCAAGTACCATTTTAAAAGTCTTTGGTATGACGCGATCTGTTTAATAGCAGATAGAATTATTTTTGTAAATAGAATTATTTGTGTAAGATAGAAATACTTGAAACCATCTAACTGTGTGCAAACAAATGTGCTATCACAACTCGTTTAAAAGTGAGGTTGATAGAAGCTATTTGCTTGCAAATCACATTTAAAAAAAACTGGATTTGATATTAAATAACCCAGAATGGTTGATCTGCCATTAAAAAAACAACCAACCAGCCATCTTGTAAATCGTAGCTACTAAGCAACTTTGAACGAAATTAGATTGATTTAACAACCTGGAATTCAAATCCACGCCAAATACAGTTTAAAACCTTTTCAAGAATGACCCTAAGAATTCCGGGTTGTTAAGTTCGTCAAATTTCAAGAATATCGGAACCAGGGTAGTATGAACAAATTGACAAATTTTAACAGGAACTTTTTTTTTTACCATTTTTCATCCTGTTTTTGATATTCTCTTGGATAAAACTTGTCGGCAGGGATTTTAATATGCTGACCGCATCCCTTGCAAAGAGGTAAGTGACCGACCCACCAAAAAACTTTTAAAAAGTGGGGTCTTGAATATGACACAAAATTGCATCTGATGTTGTTGTTAGAGTTCTTGACATCTGGGAAATATGGAGTACCCCTTCTTTGACATGAATTCTTGGTTCATTCTGACCTGGAGTGGTTGTAGTAATTTACAAAGCTTTTTGCTTAGATGTGGCACAAGGCCATATTAATGGGCCACCCAATAATGGTTTGGTTTATTGGGTTTTATGGCATATCAACCTTTCTAGGTCAATTAATGCCAAATCCATTTTTATGTGAATAATCAGTTCTATTTAAAACAATTCAGTTTAGCATGAGTACACAGTTTAATTGTCAAAAACATTTCTTTTTCAAACTATTCAGTTTATTCAAGCAGTTATATATAACAATTCAGTTTATTGTAAGTACAGTTTTAATGTCAAAAACAGTTCAATTTCAAATAATTCATTTTAGCGTAAGCACGCAGTTTAAATATAAGTACAGTTCAATTGTGAAAAACATTTCTATTTTGAGCTACTCAGTTTAGTCAAGCAGTTCTAATTCAGCTAATTCAATTTAGTATAAGTACAGATTTTGTTTACACACAATTACATGTCAAAACAGTTCTATGTTAAACAATTCAGTTTAGTGTAAAAACAATTTCAATGTCGAAAAACAGTTCTATTTGAAATAATTCAGTTTAGCATAAGCATGCAGTTTAAACGTAAGTACGGTTTAATTGTCAAAAACATTTCTATTTCAAGCTATTCAGTTTAATCAAATAATTCAGTTTAGCATAAGTATACCGTTAGTTCTATTTAACCCATAGATAGGGCCCTATCAGATGCTACCACGCCGGGCCAGAGTAGACCTGGGATCAATGGCAATGAAGAACTGTTCCGTATTCCCCAAGGCCCCAGCATTACGGGAACCTCACCATCAGACTGTTTAGTGTCATGTCAGGACACTCGTTGGGGGAGACTTATCTATCTGCAGAGGTGCAGTCAATGTATTTACAGTCCCAGCTGACTGGGCAATGGTCACCCAATGTTCTTACGCGTGTAGGTTTTCTTGTCTAACTTGCTATTATGCTACCATCTTTAGTCAAATAAATCTGTTTAAAATTTATTTCTTTTCGATAGGACTGTGCGTAAATAATAAATAAACAAGGAAACAAACTATAAAAATGAACGTATTATGATCTCGATTCCTAACCCTACGCAGAAAATAACTTGGTTGATATGACAGTTAAATCAATCAATCAAAATCAAAATTAATTCAGCTATTCTTTAGCTCAGACGGTCATTCTACGGTCATTAATAAGAAACGCTGATAGGAAATTAGCTTCTGGTGATATTCAAACTTGCAGCTCTTTTTTCTGTGTATTCTGGACAACGGCCTTATTGATATGAATACAAAAATCAACCAGGGTAACTCAGATTTAATAACATTAGTTTTACTCTTTACTTTCACCGAACGACTGATACACTTTTTGCTTTCTGGTACGCCAAAACTTAACTAGTATATCTAAATGAGGCTATCATGAAATTGCGCGGATATACAACTTACTGTAGTTGTCTGAATGGCCACCTGGGTGCTGTGACGTTCCTAATTGTCTTTATAATCAATGCATGAGCTGTTGGAAACGACGTTAATACAATAGTTAATTAGCATTACAGTTTTATTATTCATATTTATCTCTGTGTTAATTTGTTTAATGTGTTGATCAAATTGATAATTGGGAGTGCTGTTCTACTGGTTGACCATTGTATTAAATGTTTGGATTTTAGTCCTACTGTGTAAGTTGAATCTTAATTTTGTAGACATTTTTTTACATTGAAAAAGTCGACTCGTACACCGAAATTTCCGATAATTTATAATCCGGAATTATCTCATTCGGTTTTTGCAGCTTTCGTCGAAAAATCTCTTGCCGTAAAATACAGATACAGATTCAATATTTAATCTTGAAACTATTATTGGGTCGGTGGAAATTTCAAGGATGTTGATATCAAACGCTATCCATTATCTTGTGCCTATACTCTTCACTGGACTTTTGCCTGTATCTTCTTATTGATTCCCTAATCTATTCTTCATTACATGTCAATGCTATTTCATATTTGGTACGGACATGGAATTGTCTCATGTGTGATCAATGAATAAAGAATATATAAATATTTTTATTTCACTCTCTTTTTTAATCTTTATTTTCTTCCATTTCTCCATAAAGGATTTTAACGCAGCTTTATCTTTTCTTACTCCTTACTTACGTAATATTTGGAGGAACTTGCGACGTAAGAAGAGTACTCGGGTACATGAGTTCAAATCCTGGGCGAATCTGTTTGCATTTCACACGGCGCTAATTCCCTTGGGGAAGCCATGAATCTAATAATTCTCCTTCCAGCTATGAGTAAGTCGTTGGTTAAACTGGGATCTTTAACCTTGGTATGACAACCAATCTAAGAGAAGAAAACTCTGAATGTAAACCAGCTATATGCATTCAACCAACTCCTGCGTGACGAGTAGAATTCGACGTAAGGTCAATTTTTAAGTGGAGCACAGCTGGTAAACATTATGAAATAATTACAGTGATGGTCAGACCGGACTTTGGCATAATAATTAGAGTGTTCGCCAATGGCCCGGGAGACCTGGGTTCGATCCCAGGTCGCGTTATACCAAAGACTCAAAAAATGGTACTTGATGCCTCCTTGATTAACACTCAGCATTATAAGGTAAGGATCAAGTGTAAATTGGAGCAATCCAGGGAAAGGAGTAGTGCCCTCCCCTACACCTTGGTGTTGTAGCTATCGGAAAGGGAGCCTTCGGGTCACCCACGACTATGGTCGCCAACTTTTTACTGTGATGGTTAATTGTATTCATTATTTAATTATTTAGTTTGGTTAGGTCACGAACTGTTCAGGTGTCTTTCAGTTTGCAAGAATCTTTGAGTGGAAGTGGAAGGCAAATTGGAAAGGTCAAGCGCGTGCACCAGCGACCAGGATAGAGGACACCTGTCATCTCTTGACAGAAAGGCCAAATCTAAATAGAATAGATTATTGTCTTGTCATAAGATTGATTGAGATAAAATGAAAACATTATGAAAGTTGGAGTAAAAGGAAGTGAGAGTATTAAGAAATGTATATTAATTAACATGTAACTGTTTTGCGCGCAGTTCTTGATTTTATACCAATAAATATTCTTTTTATATCATGAACTGGTATCTTCGAAACAAGTTCCAATATATTTTCTTTCTGATATCTATTTTAATCCTTTATAGATTTAATTTTGTTTTGTTTTTTTTTCTTTATTTTTCCCGGTTATCTTTCTAAATATTTCCAGTAACAGATTCTTTGAAATTCTTTTTGTTCTATATTTTTATCTGATCTAAAGAAGAATGCATCAAATTATTTAAAAAGCAAAAAAAAAAAAAAAAAAAAAAAAAGAAAAGAAAGAAAAAGAAAAAGAAAAAAGAAAAAAGAATTGAAAGTACATCGAATCAAAATATCTTCCATTCATCTTCAAACTGTTTCTCGTCCTATCGGGGTGGGTTGGGTAGAGAATATTCTGTATGCTTCCCCTGCAGAAGTGTAAGACGAGCCCACCAAAAGGTTGTTCCTGGTTTGACACGAAACTGCATTTGATGAAGAGGCTCCTGCCTTGGGAGTATATAGTACCTTTTCATTACTCCCAGGTCTACTCTGATGTGGAGTTGTAGTACCTGTTGGGTTCCCATCTATGGGTCAAACAGACCTATTTAAAAATTATTTGTATTCAATAGGAAGGTATATAAAAAAAAGAAGCAGAAAACAAAAAAAAAAACGAAAAAAGAACACACATAAACAAAAAACAAAAGACAAAAACACAACAAAAACAAAATAAAATTTAAAAAAAAACTCTTTAGAAACAACACAAACGTACTATGGATGCGATTCTCTAACTTTAAGGCATAAAATTATCCGAAACGAGTTGACATGCCGTTAAAATCAATCTGTCTGTCAATCTGTTTCGTATCTCGTCGGACGCATGACGATTAATATGTCGATTTTAAAAATTTCTCCAACAACTCCACACAACAACAGCCATTAAAATTACGTCATCATAATTGTTATCGTTGTCATCGAACATCTTATCTTTAATGCATTACCAATTTTGGCGTTAACTTGATTGAACAAAAGCAAACTTTTAGAGGGTAATATATGGACGTATAAATACAAGGGAAAATAGCCTCAGGATAAAACACACATTGTCAAAGCATAGACATTATTTCGTTTGTATCACCGTTGAAACAAGTTTAACACGACGTGTATATATATATATATATATATATATATATATATATATTGTTTCAACGGTGATACAAAAGAAATAATGTCACGGCTTTGACAATGTGTTTTATCCCTAGGCTATTTTCCCTTGTATCTATACGTCCATATATTACACTCTAAAAGTTTGCTTATATATATATATATATATATATATATATATATATATATATATATATATATATATATCTTTAAGAAAAAAAAACAAAGATCGGTTAATTCATGATTATAAATTTATTTCGGTCCTGTATTTTCAGTTTCTGGTGTGAACCAAAAACATGAAGAAAAAAATTAATACAGGACTTCTTCAGACCCAATGGATAAGTAATTAAATTCAAATTTAAATTTATATATATATATATATATATCTTGTCATCCACACACAGACTTTCTTCTGTGTGGCTAGACACGTAGGACGCTTGAAGCTGGGATCGAAACACGCCCAACTTTACGTTAGACTTAGTATCATATCGCTCAGCCTGCTAGCGAACCGCGTCAGCTCGGGGATTATATATATATATATCTTTTAGCTAGCTTGATAGATAGATAGGTAGAGAGAGAGAGAGAGAGAGAGAGAGTGAGAGAAGGGGAGAGAGAGAGATTTGAACGGCATGTCAATTCGTTAAGGGTTATTTTATCTCCAGAAGTTTTGGAATCACGTACATTGTACTTATATATTCACATATTTTTTGTAGATTCTCAAGTTTTTTTTATAGTTATATGGATTCAAGTATTCCAATCCAATACAAACAATTTTGAAACAGACGTACATTTAACCCATTTGTAGGTTCTTAACAGGTACTACCACTTCGGGTCATGGACTTGGAAATTTTGGCAATGAAGGGGTACTCCACAGTCAGCAAATTTCTAGAACTTGAGCCTCACCATAATATAAAGATTATTGTACTAACCAGGATACCGTTTTTTTGAGGAGGTGATCTCATTAATTTTCAGAGGATCGAGTCATCGTAATTTAAGTTCCACCAAAAAGGAAGCAATGTTTTGGCCCATGCACTTTTGAACTTTCTGACAATGTTTTGAGATTAAGTATTTTCATTAATACGAATATTTTTCCAGGCACAGTAGGCTGTGGTTCCAAAATACACCGACTGCATTTCTGGAGAAGGGTATGGCTTCCCCAAAGAATGTCCTGATATACCACTAAACAATCTGATGGTGAGGCTTCGGTAATGCTTGAGCTTTAGGGATTGCAGGGTACTCCTTCATTGCTATCACTCCCAGGTCCACTCTGACCCTGAGTGCTAACACTTGATAGGGTCCTATCTATGGGTAAAATAGAATTAACTGTGTACTCATGCTAAACTGAATTGTTTGAAATAAAACTGTTTTTACATTTAACTGTGTGTAAACAAATGACTGGTGTTTAATTAAATTGGTTTGGTTTGGTTTGGTTTCTTTGTTTAATGGTATATCAACTCTTTTTAGGTTATTTAATGCCAAAGCCATTCTCCTAGAAGAACAGTAGTGGTACTATTTAACCCATAGCTGGGAGGATAAGGGGGTTCATACCTTTCCCAAGGGTATTTGCCCGAATTTGAACGTAATAGCACGACTGGAGTACGAACTCACGTACTACGATTCCACAGTCCATCGCTTTAACCATTACACCACGAGGACACCCCCTTTAATTAAATTGTTAGTATCAAATAGCAACACTTGAAGACATTAAACTATGTGCAAACAAATGATTATAAGTTAATAAAATTGTTCGTATTGGATAGCAACCATTCATCTGTGGGCAAAAAAATTAGCTTAGGCTCTTTTAAAAATGATATCTACAAACTGTGTTTAGATATCATATATTTGATATATGTGTATAAAAAGGCTTTGGTATTAAATAACCTACAACGGTTTATATTCCATAAGACCCAACCAAACCAATATTTTTCCTTAATTAAGGTGTTTCTTTAAGATGGCATAGCCATGTCAAATAGTCAGAGCCTCTTCTTTATGACTTTATTATGTGTTGTTTTATTGGTTCTGGTCTCTCTGTCATGGCATATTTTCAAGAATTGTGGTATCATTTTTTATTATCATGTTCAGTTGATACTTTGACAATCACTGCGGAGTTTTTGTATAGTTGATTCTTACTGAAATTCCTATGCGAGCAAGCTTGTTAATCTGTTGTACCTATCTGCGGATGTACTTTGTTTTGTGAGATGAGGTAGCTGTATAGCGGCTGTTTTGTCGGGTGCTTCTCCCAGAATTTGCTTTAAAAAATGCTCGTTGCTTTCTCCAATAGTTTTTTCTCTAAACGTTTCGGGATTTTCGGGATTGTTCACGTGGTGCAAATACTCCAAATACTCCTTGAAAGTATTCCCGTTTTATCTTATCAGAGAGATCAGATTTACATATAGTCGTTAATCTGTCAATTGCAGTTTAGGTTTTGTGGTCAATTTATTTTACTCTTTTGAGAGTTTTTAACACCGGCGTTAGCAGATGTTTTTTTTTTAACAGGAGTTTGAGTGACAGCAAGTCTCCTTACTCTAGTCACAAGGACTGTTCTCAGTATTCTGACCGATCTTAATAATGCTTTAGTCTGTATGGTCTCTACTTGTCCTCTTATTTCCAAGTCCTCCTGTTTCTTTAACAATTCTTTGGAGATTGTTCCAAGTGCTTCAACCACAACCACCTTTATTTTTCAAAGATTCTAGTTTTCTAGTAAGGTCTAGGTATTTGTCTCTCTTTTCGATTTCATTCACTTTTACTCTGTGGTCTGCCAGGACAATAATGGCCACTATTCGGCAGGTTCTCTATTTTAGTTGACTATCGCTTGGTCTATTCGTCTGGCTGGGATTAGGTAATCCGTTTGTATCTCAAAATCTCAGAGACATTTTCTGGCTCATTTTCCAAGACAGATTCTGGGTTGTGCATATACGACTGGTTTGTATGGTGAAATTTAAATTTCTTGCACAATTCTCAGTTGATCACGTTCCCGACTCGGCCATGTCTACTTTTGTACTCTTTTTGCGTTAGTTTTCTACACTCGCTTATGTGATTGATCGTTTCGCCTCCATCGCCACAAAACCTTCATTTGCTATTTTGTTGCGTTTTATCTATTTTTACTTTAACATCATCATCATCATGTCATGCCACTAGCACGGATATCCCTGACTCTCTCTCGCCACTTTTCCTTATCGTTCATCGCCTCTGGCAGGTCTTCGGGGCTACATACCGTATCCTCACATAGCTGCTGAATGTATGTTCGTGCTGGTCGTCCTGCTTTTGCTTGGCCATAAGTGGGGGTCCATAGGAGTACATCACTTATGAGCTTGTCTCTGCTCCTCCAGCAGTGTCCTGCGTGCCTGGTTCGTCTAACTTGTATAATTTTCGTGATGGGAGGCAAGTGGCCGTATAGTTGGTGCTTTGTGTGGTGTTGCCGCCAGGACTTGTTTAATATTACTCGCAACATCCTTGTGTAGTTGCCGTCTAGCTTCTTTTCGAGCCGTTTTGTTAGCGTCCTGGTGGTGCATCCATACATCAGTATCGACACGACCGCTGCCTGGAAGAAACTGCGTTTCAGTTTATCGGTCAGGTCTGATTTCCATATGACCGATAGCTTAACGATAGCTGTCCATGCCTTCGTTAGCCATGTGTCGATGTCTTTTTCAGTTGATGAGACACTGCTTCCTTGGTAGGTAAATTTGTCAACCAGTTTCAGAGAGGGTTTTTTGTTCGGTTCTTACAAGAGATTCAGTTTCTCTCTAAAAGTTTTCCTTTCTTAGCCATATTCAGGTTTTCTCGTGTGAGATTTGGCTTGTTTGTCGCTTAAAATATCCTTACAGTTGTTTTTCTTGCCATTTCTGTCGTCTAGTCATTGTTGTTCTGTTGATCATTGTGTTGTTAGGACGACCAGCTCGAACACACATCCAGCAGCTCTGTGAGGATACAGGTTGTAGCCCTGAAGACCTGCCAGAGGTGATGAACGATCGGAAGAAGTGGCGAGAAAGGGTCAGGGATATCCGTGCTGGCGGTACGACATCATGAGGATGATGATTGTGTTGTTTGTATTGTTTCTGGCCGTTGAGATTAGTCTTTCTTTGATTTTTTATGTAGTCTCCAAGTAGTCCTATCGATGTATCGACGCGATCTTGAAGGTAAGTGAATCCTCTTCCTCCTTCTTTTCTGGATGCATTGAGTCTGTCTAAGTCATCTCTGGGATATAAGGTCTTATCGTTTTCTTCTCTTGTCCTTTTGTTGAAGTGCTTTCAGCGTCCATTTCAAGAATGGTTCCGAGTATCTTTCAAGAGGGACAGCCCAGGTGTTAATCTCTTTGATGAGATTTCTATACAGTTTGGTTTCAAGTAGTTTTCTCGCACTCCTTCGATTCTCTTTTTTAATTTTTTTCATTCATTTACCCTGGTTTGGTGAGTTCCGTCTCCAATATTCTTTCGTGCTATTTTCCGGGCCTTTTGATTTTTTCTTTATTTGGCAGTTGTATTTTTCCGTCATTTGTTGTTTTCCGTTTCTCATTATTAACATGGTTATTTTTTCTATGCTAAATTCCATCCCTATATCCTGACTGTATATTCTCACAGCCTGTATTAGGGTTTCCAATTCTTTTTCTATATTTGGCATACAGTTTGATGTCGTCCATGTACATTAGGTGACTGATCTTTTCTTGCAATTTAACAAGTTTGTAAGGCATGATCGCTATTACAAATAGAAATGGTGATAGCCCATCTCCCTGGAATATACATTTCTGGATTTCCACCACAGCTAACCCTTTTCCTCCTACTGTCAATTCCAGTCTTTAGTTTTTTTATGGTCTCCTCGATAAACTTCATGGCTTTGTCGGTTATATTTTACAGTTTGAGATGGTCAAGTATCCAGTTTTTTGAGACCCTATCATTATAGGCAATCCACCCCATAACTATATTTTTTCTTTGATGATGTGCTGATCAGTTATTAGTTGATCACCTGTTTCTCTTGTTCCCTTGTCGCATCCCTTTTGTTCTTCGATGAACTGTCCGCGGTTTCTAAGCAAGTAATAGATCTCCTCCCTAATCTGTACTTTTGATATTTTCCTGATCATTGGTCGGCTCGTTATAGGCCTACATTTGTTGGAGGCGGTTCCTTTTTTGGGGGTCTTTTTGGATCAAGGTGGTCTTTCCTTTGTCTTCTATACGTGTATATTCGTTTCTTCTAAACATCTATTCATTTCAATAATTAGTCTGTCGAGGACGGAGGTGATTTTTTCTACCCAAATCCATGAATGCTATCATGGCCTGGCGTTTTCCAATTTAGTGCATTTTTTAGTGTTGTTCTGTGTGAATGGAGTTGTATTTTCGCTTTAGGACCTTCTTCATGCCCTTCTAACCCTTTTTCTATATTGTTTATCCATTCGGCTTTTCTGTTACATTTGCTTCAAATCTTTTTTGCTTTCTTTTCATCCGGTTGTTGGTATGCCTTCGTGCATTCTCCCCTACTTGCTGGTAGAATCTTCTTTCTTTTGTTTTAGAATATCTTGTTTTGTTTGTACTATTTATTATTTCTCGGTATCATTTTAATCTTTTTTTTTTTTTTCGCCAGAACCTTCTGATTTATTTCCTCTAGTTGTCTAAATTTCTGAGACGAAGCTTGGTGATTTTTATCAGTAAGAGTTTTCGGACTATTTTTTTTAAGTTTTAAAAATGATTTCCCAGGTTGAATCATTTTTATACCCAGATAAACAGGGGACACCTGAAGAAGTCCCGAGGATACAGCGTTCGAAACGTTGTGAAAAAAACGATAAAGAGAAGAACATACTACGAAAACTCTTACTGGTAAAAATTATTTCCTCTAGTTGTATAATTTCTTTCAGTTGTGTTGCTTGTCTCAGTCTCTAGGACGGATACTGGTTTGTGCATATACCATTTGGTATTATGGTCAAACTTCAATTTATTGCACAATTCCCAGTTGATCACCTTTCCTACTCAGTCCTATCTCGCCTTATATTCCCTTGACATTCACTTATTATGTGATTAGACATTTCGTTTCTATCACCACACAACCTACACTTGCTATTTCATTACGTCTTTTTTTTCCGCAATAACTTAGTTTGTCCTTATTGCGTTGTTTTGTGCTGCTCTTAGAAGAGATTCAGTTTCTCCCTCATAGTTTTCCTTTCTCTGGTCTTCTCGTGTGGGATTTCTAGTGTTTGCCGTTTGAAATATCCAAAGATTGTATTTTTCTTTCTATTTCTCTATGTGATGTCAGTTTCGTTTACTGTCGCTGGGATTAGTCTTTCTTCTCTATTTTTAAAACGACTTCGTGTTTACGTATCGATATATTGACGCTATTATCAATGTTGGCGAGTCTTCTTCCTTCTTCTAATTATAAATTCTTTCCCAGCAGCTCTCTCTGGTAGTTTTTCACTGAAGTATGAGTAACAACGTGTCTCTTCAGATCTCTTCTAATTATCCCATCTGATTTTAGAAATGCTTTGGTCTGGGTGGTCTGGGTTGTTTTGTTTCTTCCCCTGACGTCTGCTTCATTCAATTTCTTTTCCATCTTCTTGGAGATCATTCTGAGGGTTTCATCTTTTTCTTTTTCATTTCTTTTTTTTTTTTATAAGAACGTTTCGATTGATGATGAATTCAGCCTTTTTAATGTTTTCTGAAGTTTTAAACGTTGATGTTCTTATGGTAATATCTATTCCTTCATAAAAAAAAACAACAAAAAAACGAAACTGCGCTTACTTTCTCGCTTGAAGGCCTTTCATGTCTCATTGTCTTTTCAGTTCTCTGGCAAGGAATTGATATCTTTCTATTGTTTTCCAGTCGCTTATTCAATGGTTTCACTGGAGTTGATAATCTGTTAAGTCTTCTTTGTGTTCACGATAACTAAATCCTTTCTCATAGCATGAATTCAATGATCCGTTTGCATTTTAAAGCTCAATAAATTACAGAGTCTTTATTGTTACTTTGTATTATCAATATAATTTATGCAGAATCAGATCAAAGGTTAGCAGAATTAGCCAGTTCGTGTAGCATAAAATTGACTAAAATAATAATCGACAAAGAAAGGACACTTCTAAAAAAATATATACAGAGAGAACGAAATTAGTAGGTCAAAAACTGGATATAAGAGAGTGTGAAAAAAAGTAACAAAGACATGAAGCCAGCCCAAGATATTCACATTTAATCCGACTTTATGTTTATTTGGTTTGGTTAATGGCATATCAACCTATGTAGCTTATTTAATGCCAAAGCTATCCTTCTAGAAGAACAGCAATAGTGCTATTTAACCCATAGGGTTCAAACCTTCCCCAAGAGTATAAGTCTGAAAGGTTTGGTTTGGTTTTTTTGTTTAATGGTATATCAACCTATGTAGGTTATTTAAATTCAAAGCCAATCTCCTACCAGAACAGTAGTGGTACTATTTAACCTATAGCTGGGAGGATAAGGGGGTTCATACCTTTCCCAAGGGTTTTTGCCTGAAAATGAACGCTATAGTTCGACTGGAGTACGAACTCGTGTACTACGATTCCGCAGTCCATCGCTTTAACCATTACACCACAAGGACACCTCGACTTTACGGTTTGGTTTGATATGGTTTTATGGCATATCAACCTTTCTGGGTTATTTAACACCAAATCCATTTTTATATAATAATCAGTTCTATTTCAAACAATTCAGTTTAGCATGGGTACACAGTTTAAATGTAAGTTCAGTTTAATTGTGAAAAACATTTCTATTTTGAGCTATTCAGTTTAGTCAAGCAGTTCTAATTCAGCTAATTCGGTTTAGTATAAGTACAGATTTTGTTTACACACAGTTAAATGTCAAAACAGTTCTATATCAAACAATTAAATTTAGTGTATTTACAGTTTCAATGTCAAAAAACAGTTCTATTTCAAATAATTCAGTTTAGTATAAGCACGCAGTTTAAATGTAAGTACGGTTTAATTGTCAAAAACATTTCTATTTCAAGCTATTCAGTTTAATCAAACAATTCAGTTTAGCATAAGTATGCCGTTAGTTCTATTGAAACCATAGATAGGGCCCTATCAGGTGCTACCACTCTGGGCCAGAGTAGACCTGGGAGCAATTGCAATGAAAGTATGCTCCGTATTCCCCAAAGACCCAGCATTACTAGAACCTCGCCATCAGATTGTTTAGTATCATAAGCAGGACACTCATTGGGGAGGGGGTCTTACCCCTCTGCAGAGGTGCAGTCAGTGTATTCTACAGCCCCAGCCGACTGGACAACCGATTTTACGTCTAATTGATAAAACTACAGCATCAGTATACAATACATCCAATACAATTAAAAACGAAAGAAAAAAAGTAACTATATTACATTTAAACCAATTATTGCATTTCAACCAATTGTTATATTTTAACCATTTATATCTTAACTAATTATTATATTTTAACCAATGAAATTTTAACCAATTGTTATATTTTAACCAATTGAATTTTAACCAATTGTTATATTTTAACCAATTCTTATATTTTAATTCTTGCGAGTTTTTCATACCGCTTTTAGCCAGTGGTTGTTCACTGAATCTCAGTAACAGCAATTCTTCTCAAATCTCCAGGATTATTCTGATCATTCTTGCAGATTTCAACACTGCTGTGGTCTACGCACTTTTGAACTTCCTGTTCCCGGCAAGATCCAAGTATCTGTCCATCTTTTCAATTTCTTTTATTTTCCCACCGTACTCAGGTTTAACATCAAAATTCACTCTATGACAACGTTTTTTTTTTCTTGTTCCCCCAGTCTCTTGTCTGTGAAAAAGAGTAAGAAAATCCAAGACCTAGCCCGAGGACTCTAGTTGTATGTTAGGTGTACATTTAGTTTTATGGCATAACAACCACAGTAGGTTATTTAATGCCAACTCTTTTTTATACAAATAAACAGTTCTATTTCAAACAATTCAGTTTAATAAAATACGTAGTTTAGTTCTATTTAACTTATTTTCAAACAACTCAGTTTAGCATAAGTACACAATTTAAATGTTAGAAGCGGTTCTGTTTCAAACAGTTCAGTTTAACACAGTTTAAATGTCCAAACAGTTCTACTTTAGGCTATTCAATTTAGTATAAGTATTGTTTTTGTTTTGTTTAAACATAGTTGAATGTAAAAACAGTTCTAGTTCAAACAATCTAGTTTAGCATAAGAACGCAGTTTAGTTCTATTTGAACTATTGACAGAACCCTATCAGGTGCTACCACTCCAGGCCAGAGTGGACCTGCGAGCTATGGCCATAAAGGAGTACTTAGTATTCCCCAAATCTCCAGCATTAATGGAGCTTGACCATCTAATTGTTTAGTGTCATATACAGGACACTCGTTGGGGAATCTAACTCCTCTGCAGAGATGTAGTCGTGTATTCTACAGCCCGAGTCGAATGGGCAACCGAGGACACTAGATTTAAAATGAAAATGACAGAATAATTAATTAAACTACCCCATAAAAAAGGTATTTGAATAAATCCATTGACGGCCAAACTCAATACCCAAACTGGTCCTGGATGTGAGTTTTGCGACTTAACGCTCAGGATCGTTAGTTCGATCGGGGAACTACTGCTGCTCATCTATAAGTATGGCTTCTATAGAAGAGAATAAAAACAGCCATCGAAAGATAACTATGATCATTGATAAAATCGAGCTGACAAAGAAAAGAAGCAGAAGATACCCCGCAAAAACAATAACCGACGCCGACTACGCCGATGACATAGCGATACTGGCAAGTACACCCAACCAAGCCAAAACACTACTGCATAGTTTGGAACGAGTAGCCGCAGGCATAGGCCTCCCTGTCAATGCACACAAAACGGAATATATGTGCTATAATCAAACAGGTGACATCTCCACACTAGACAGAACCCCTCTTAAACTAGTTGACAAATTCACTTACCTAGGAAGCAGCGTCTCTTCAACCGAAAAGGACATCGACACGCAGCTAACGAAGGCATGGACAGCTATCGATAAGCTATCGATCATATGGAAATCAGACCTAACCGATAAAATGAAACGCAGTTTCTTCCAGGCAGCGGTCGTATCGATACTGCAGTATGGATGTAGTACTTGGACGCTATCAAAACGGCTGGAGAAGACGGCAATTACAAAAGAATGCTACGAGCAATCTTGAATAAGTCCTGGCGGCAACACTCCACAAGACACCAACTATACGGCCACCTACCTCCCATCACGAAAACTATCCAAGTTAGACGAACCAGAACTGCAGGACACTGCTGGAGAAGCAGGGGTGAACTCATAAGTGATGTACTCTTATGGACCTCCACATATGGCCGGGCAAAAGCAGGACGACCAGCAGGAACATACATTCAGCAGCTATGTGAGGATACGGGATGTAGCCCTGAAGACCTGCCATCGGCGATGAAAGATATGGAGAAGAGGCGAGAGAGGGTCAGGGATATCCGTGCTAGTGGCATGACATGATGATGATGATGATGATGATTAGAAATGCAATGGTTGCAATTTAATCATTTTACAAATTTAATAACTTTATTATATTTTACTCCATTTAAATTTTAACTTGTATCTCTTTTTGTTTTCTTTGACGTTTACTCTGTGATCCACTTGGATGGCAAAGTCCTCAGTTGAATAAGTTCTCTTTTTGTGTTAACTAACACGAGGTCTGGTCGTCTGGCGGGGATTAGATGATCCGTTTTTGTCTCATAATCTCGGATAATTTTATGCGTCTCATTCTCCAGGACCATATGGTATTATCGTAAAATTTTAATTTCTTGCACAATTCCCAATGGATCCCCTTTCCCGCCCAGTTATGTCTAGTCTTATTCTTCTTTTGCACTAGTTTACTCCGTTCGCTTATCAGATGATTAATAGAATTCATCTCTCTCACCACATAATTAACACTTATTCTTTTTTGTATTATCGATTTTGACTTTAATATGATTGGGTTTTATGACGTTGTTTTTTTGCTGCTATTAAAAGAGAATCATTTTCTTTTTTAAGGTTTCGCTTTCATAGGCCTGTCCAGGTCTTCTCGTGGGAGATTTATTATTATTATTATTATTACTACTATTATTATTATTATTATTGTTGTTGTTGTTGTTCTTGTTTTTTTTTCACTCAATATGAGTTGTTTCTATCAGTTTTATTTGGTGTTTTTTACAGACGTCTGCATGACGACAAGTTTTTTTTTTCTGGTCTCCAGGACTTGTCTAAGTATTTTATCTGACCTTAACTCTGATTTCCAGTCTTTCCTATATATCTTCCTGGGGTTTTGGGAATTGAACGTATCTGAAAGAGACTCATAATCATTTAGTCAGTTTCCGATCTTTGTCGTTACTGGCGGCCGATCCCGGACCTAGGGCTGACGTGACAAGATTGACTATTGACAATTCTATGGCCAGAAAGAGATATCTTAATTTTATATTTTTGATGATGCTGCTAAATGCTGAAAATTGTCGACTTTAATTTTCCGGCAGTTGGTATCAATTCTATGATTTTCTGTTTATGCTTTTACCTAATCCCTCCACCATGGGCAGGATATGAGACAAGGTCAAATCGTTAAAGCGAAGTCACACTGGTCAGCATTCTAGGTCTTACATCTTCTAGGAAGGTTATCAAACTAAGCTTAAAGAACCTAGTCTGCTCTACTATGTCTTTCTCAAGGGTATTAGTGCTAAGTGAAACGCAGACAGCTTCATCCAGGATTCGAACTCGAGTCGTCGTTTCCATTTTCTACGACGGTAACCATAACACTAAGCGCGCCTCTTTATATGTAATGGATCTCATAATGATAATAACACGCTGAGGCATCTATCTGCCCCTGAAATAGTATAGTTTTGGCTACCATTTCAAGGCCACTTTTCATGGCGATCATCTTGTTTGTGTTCATCCGACGCCGACTGGGTTAAATCATTTCAGTAAATACATAGAAGAAGAATAACAGATTTCTCGCAAGGGAAATACGTTCCCAAATGTCTCAATCAAACGGAAGTGACTGCTGTCTCGATTGGAGAAAATTACTTATTATCATCAGACTTACAATGCAGGAGGTGCCCGTGGTGTAATGGTTATCGTCCTAGGAAATGGACCCGGCGACATGAGTTCAAATCCTGGACGAGACTAATTGCATTTCACATAGCACTAATACCCTTGAGAAAGGTATGAATCCAATTATTCTCCCTCCAGCTATGGGTAAATAGTAGTACAGACTTGGTTCTTCAGCCTTGGTGAGACAACTAGTCTAAGAGAAGGAAAACTCTGAATTCAAACCTATTAAACTCCGCTTAAAAATTGACCTTGTGTCATATCCTGCCCGAGCGGAGGGGTTGGGTAAATAGGATCATCAGACTTACAATATTTTATGAATGAATGAGATAAAGAGAAGCCACATATTGTGTTGATAAATGAAAAAACCCAAGCATGAATTTGATGTTATGATAGTCTATACATTAAAAATATTCATATACACGGTGCCTTCAATAAGTTTCCAGACCTTTTTTGTACAGGCATTTAAAATTGTCGTACACTTTTGAAAATTCAGTATGTTATTGCTATGTATCTTATGAGATGACTGACCAACTTTTATGATTTCAGGTTTAAATGAACAGCTACAACAGCAATTGGAATACACCCCACTAAAGCCTGATTGTCACAGCTGATGAATTTCAAAAATGCTATCTGGACCTCAGGACACTTTAGAAGAACGATATGCAATAAAATTCTGTTTTAAACTTGGAAATAAATGCAACAGAAACATATGGAATGCTCCAGACTGCTTTCCGACCATCTTGCATGAATCGAGCATCAGTTTTTGAGTGGCATAAGAGATTCAAGGAAGGCAGGGGGTCTGTGAGGGATGATGAGAGGTGTGGGAGGAGTAAGGAAGTCAATACACTAGAGTTGATTGGTCAAAGGGTTAGAGTTAGGGTTACTATATTGAGGTTTTAAGGGAGTTCAGGAAGAGATTTCGTCGGAAGAGGCCAGCACTCTTCAAATCGGGTCAGTGGCATTTCCACCAGGACAATGCACCAGTCCACAACCCCATCCTTGTCACAGACTATTTGACCAAGATGGGCATCAACACAGTTCCTCAGTCTCCCTATAGTCCAGACCATTCTCCCTGTGACTTTTGGTTATTCCCTAAGCTCAGAGGCTGTCGTTATGAGATAATTGAGGAGATGAAAGAGGCTGACACACTCACACAAGAGGACTTCCATGGGGCTTTCCAGGAGTTGTTGGAACGGTACAACAAATGCATTGCAACCGGAGTAGATTACTTCGAAGGGGACTAGAGTTTCATGAGTGTACTATCAATAAAAGTGCCCATACGAAAAAAGTCTGGAAACTTATTTAATGATCCTCGTATATGCAACTTTGTCAAGAAATCCAAGATGAATTTTGTAAAATTAGTCATACAGTATGGTTTAGTTTAAAAATTGGAATTAGAAATAAATGCTAAGTAAATATAAGCAGTAGAACTATGATTAATAACATGGTATTTCGCACTGGTTCTGACCGATAAAATGAAACGCAGTTTCTTCCAGGCAGCGGTCGTATCGATACTGCTATATGGATGCACTACTTGGACGCTAACTAAACGACTGAAGAAGAAACTAGACGGCAATTCCACAAGAATGTTGAGAGCAATATTGAACAAATCCTGGCGACAACACCCCACCAGACACAACTCTACGGCCACTTGCCTCCCATCACGAAAACTATGCAAGTTAGACGAGCCAGACACGCAGGACACTGCTGGAGAAGCAAGGACGAACACATCAGTGATGTACTCCTATGGACCCCCGCATATAGCCCAGCAAAAGTAGGACGACCATCTCGAACATACATACAGCAGCTATGTGAGGATACGGGATGTAACCCTGAAGACCTGCCAAAAGCGATGAATGACCGGGAGAAGTGGCGAGAGAGGGTCTGGGATATCCGTGCTAGCGGCACGACATGATGATGATGATGATGATTTCGCACTACCGCAATGAGACTTTTATTCATATTTATCCAGTTCTTATAAATTTTACCAAAATGAAATGGTAAAACATTAGAATACTACCTTTAAATCTCTGTAAGTAAATTATGAATGGACATTGAAATTTGTTTTGGAGAGACCTTCAACGAGAAAATAATTTTATTGTTGAAACTATCAAAAATAAACAACAATGATGATAAACTTCAATAAGTGCATTGTATGATTCGGATATGATAATGTCGATGTAAACTTTTTTCCATTAATTAACAGCATAGAATACTTCGTTTGTGATTCTATTGAAAACAGCTGATGCGATTAGGGGCATCTTCATCGACTTACCTACAGAAATGGTTTCAAGGTCATGCAATATATCGGTTATGCAATATATCGGTTATGATAGGAGGGAAAAAATGAATCATTCGAATTTATAGCTTCAACTTTGTGGTTTTTAGGAGAATATTTCAAATGCTGCCACTCTTCATCCTCAGCCAACCTTCATTTTTAGTTTTGTCTGATATAATGAGATTAAGTATGTAATATTTATTCTATGAATTATTTGAATACGTGCCCAGTTTTATTTAGAGGGGGGCTTCGTTTTATCACCACATTTCAGTGAATATATTTTCCAGTTTTTCCTTAACTGTGCTCTACAGAGGGGTAAGACTCCCTCAACGAGTGTCCTGATTATATGTCTAAACAATTTGATGGTGAGGCTCCAGTAATGCTGGAGCTTTGTGGAATGCAGAGTATCCCTTTATTGCCATCGCTTCTTGGTTCACACTGGCCCGTATGGTAGCACCTAATAGGATCCTATGAATGGGTCAAATAAAACTTTGTCATTTATACTGAATGCAAACGAACAACTTTTGCTAAAATGAAATAGTACTGTTTGATCATTTAACTGTGTGTAAACTAATGACTGATGTTTTATTGAATTGATAGGTACACTTGGAACCTTTTAACTTTGTTGACTTATGCTAAATTGAACTGTTTGATCATTTAACTGTGTGTGCAAAAAATGTGTTTACAAATCAAAGTGGACCTGGGAGCCATGGTAACAAAGAGGTTCTCCTAATTCCTCAAAGCTCCAGAAATACTGGAACCACACAGTCAGATTGTTTAGTGTCATTTTTGGACACTCGCTGGGGAAGTCTAACCTCTCAGTAAAGTACAGTTAAGGAAAAACATGAAAATATATTTACTGAAATGTGGTGATAAAGACCCACCCAGATATATATATATATATATATATATATATATATATATATATATATATATATATATGAACAAGATTTGGCATTAAATAACCAAGAATGTTTGTTATGCCATAAAACCAAAAAAAAACTCGTAATGTGATATCGTAGATCCAAGTTACAAAGAGAACGAAAGGCTAATTTCTGAAGAAGAAGAAGAAGAAGAAGAAGAAGAAGAAGAAGAAGAAGAAGAAGAAGAAGAAGAAGAAGAAGAAGAAGAGAGAGAGAGAAAGAGAAAGAGAGAAGAAAAAATAATAAGAAAAAAGCAGATATAGAGTCCGATAATCTTCTGCACACAGGTATGGAACCAGCGGAAACATGTTCATCCAGCCAACACCTGGCGGAAGAGAGGGAATGACTCGTTTTGAGGCAGTTGGCAAGAAGTGTGAGGAGGAAAAGACAGTCAGTTGAACGCTAGCAAAAAAAGGTTAGGAAACAAAAATTTACGAACCTCATTTTGTGGTTGGGCTCCGAAAAGGGACCTTACACTAGACGCTAACTAGTGAAGATAAAACCAGCCAACAAACACGGTAGAACAAAAAAATGCAGAAAGAAAATGCAAGGTCTGCTCTCTCTATCTCCTCATGACATGTTGTTTCACTTTGCCAGCTAACGCGGTCGACTCAACTTTCATACTCTCTTTCTTTCTCCCGGCGACTACAAACAAAGTATAGTAGTGAATAAACGTTTGTGTAGAGAGCAAAAGCAGAGTATCCTGTGTTCGATAACTTTCTCCTCGGCAGGGTGTTAACTAGGTTCGACTACGATAATAGACGTAGCGATACTGCCATAAACACGGTCGATCACGTGGTGGTACAAATACGTGTTTAGTACCGTCATGTCCCAAACGTCTATTCGGTGTCGTTATGGTACCAACATAATAGTGCGTTTAAGTATCCATACAAACATTTATTAAGTATCCATACTAAATCCTACACGTTTGTTAAGTATTCATACGAAATCCCGTGGTGTAATGGTTATCGTCGTAGGAAATGGACCCGGCGACACGAGTTCAAATCCTGGACCTGACTGATTGCATTTCACATAGCACTAATACCCTTGGGAAAGGTATGAATCCAATTATTCTACCTCCAGCTATGGGTAAATAGTTGGACAGACTAGGTTCTTCAGCCCTGGTGAGGCAACTAGTCTAGGAGAAGGAAAACTCTGAATTCAAACCTGTTAAACTCCGCTTAAAAAAATTGACCTTGTGTCATATCCTGCCCGAGCGGAGGGGTTGGGTAAATAGGATCCATACGAAATCTCACACATTTGTTAAGTATCCATACGAAATCTCACACGTTTGTTAAATATCCATAGGAAATCCCACACATGCGTCTTTTGCTGGTTTTGCATTGAAATAAACAAAATAAGAAAAATTTAGATAGCGAAACGAATGTCTTATAAAAATTACTTCATCTCAGTTTTAACTATTCATAGAATAACAGGAGTTTTGAGAATTAATTTTTATTTATTGCGGACTTTTTGTCCTCATCTTGGTAGTTTTTTTTTTTTTTGTGTGTGTGTTGTTCTTCTTTCACTACGTTTCAGTCAAATTTCACCTCTAGCCTTCTTCAGGTGATTTACCGTGACCTCGGATAGGAATGCTGAGTCTTGTAACCGTATCCCCAGTAATTATTGCCTTCCATAGTTATTGTCTATCGCACCACGTTTTTGACCAAGTAAACCTCTGGCCGGCTTGGGTAGGATTTGAAACCGCTATCTTCTGACAATGCTCACGTGGAACCGTAGAGACTCAACGCCTCTATCCGTGGTGCGATAGACAACAACTATGGAAGGCAGTAATTACTGAGGATACGGTTACAAGACTCATCATTCCTATCCGAGGTCGCGGTAAATAATCTGAAGAAGGCCAGAGGTGAAATTTGGCCGAAACGAAGTGAAAGAAGAAACAACACAAAAAAAACCTACCAAGATGAGGACAAAAAGTCCGCAATAAATAAAAATGAATTCTCAGATTAAGAAGCCACATCTCAAAATGTTTCCAATTAAAGACAAACAGGAATTTTGTAGAGATAAACAGAATTAGAATACGCTTCCATTTGCACCAAGGACAGTTTCTAAATAGTTTAAAATATCTTCAGCCCTAGAAATCTACTTCTAGGCTAGCAAAGCATTATTGTTGGGTTCAAATTTTTTATTTGGTGCCCCTACTTCGAAGCTTGAGCCCCACCTAAACTTAGAAAATTTCTATGACTATACCTCTCGGACAACGACAAGAATAGGAGCAGCTTTTTTCTTTGGATGATTCGACTGAATTCAAGCAGTGTGAGTTTGCAGAATACACCGACAGCATCTCTGCAGAGGTGTAAAGTAAAGTTGGCGACCGTAGTCGAGAATGACTCAAAGGCTCCCTTTTCGATTGCTACTACACCAAGGTGTAGGGGAGGGCGCTACTCCTTTCCCTGGATTGCTCCACTTTACCCTTGATCCTTATCTTATAATGCTGAGTGTTAAGCAAAGTAGTATCAAGTACCATTTTTTGAATCTTTGGTATGACTCGATCTGGGATTGAACACTCTAACCATCATGCTGTCTGGTTGCAGAGATGTAAGACTCCCAAACGAGTGTCTTCATATATGACACTAAACAACCTGATAGTGAGGCTCCTGTCTTGGTGCTTTAAAGAATTTAGAGTACCTCTTCATAGCCATTGCTTCAAGGTCCACTCTGACCAGGAGAGGTAGCATATGAGAGAATCCTACCTGTTTGAAGTTTAAACTGTGTGCAAACAAATGATTCATCGTGTCGTGCCACTTGTTTCTATTATCCATCGCTTCCGGTAGATCTTCCAGGCTTCATCCTGTATCAGTACAGAGTTGTTGTAGATAGGTTCTAGCTGGTTGTCTAACCTTTGCTGGTCCGTGTGAAGGGGTCAAAAGGAGTACATCACTTATGAGTTCTTCATTACTTCTACAGCATTGTCCCGCTGTCTGGTTCGTCAAATTTAGTTAATAGAAATACTTAAAACCATTTAAGTGTGTGCCAGAAAGATCTCAGGCTTGTTTAAGAATGTTATCTAGAAAATGTGTTTAAAAATCAAACATTTAATATATGTATGTATAAGCAGGAATTAGCAGTATATAACCTACAAGGGTTGATATGCCATAGAACCAAACCAAACTTATCAATCGTTATTTGAGTCGAATAAAAGATGACGAAATCTTATTCGTATACGTGGAAACCATTTAACAAATGGGATGAATGGCTAAAGAGGTCAACTTTAGCCCGGAAGTGTGTTCGAACACGAGTCGTGCTATTCGGTTCACTTTAAGTCTCATAGCTTTGGGAAACATATGAACTCTTTTATCCCCCCCCCCGGTTTGGGGTTAAATAGTATCACTGTTATTTTTTGGCAAGTGGGCGGGGGCTTTGAATAGCTCAAGAATATTGATATGCTATTAAACAAAGAAACTAAACTAAACAATTTCACAAAAGCATATCTTGCCCAGTCAGCTGGGGCTGTAGAATAGACCGACTGCACCTCTGCAGAAGAGTAAGACCCCCCCCTACCACAAGAGTCCTGGATATGACACTTAACAATCCGATGATGAGGTTCCAGTAATACTTGAGCTGAGGAATGCGGAGTACCCCTTTATTGCCATCGCTCCTTGATACACTTTGGCCCGGAGTGGTTGCACCTGATAGGGTCATATCTATGGGTCAAATAGAACTAAACTGCGTACTTATGCTAAACTGAATTGCTTGAAATAGGGGTGTTTTGACATTTAAACTGTATCACCATCATGTCACAACGACAGCGCGAATATCCCTGACCCTCTCTCGCCACCCTTCTCTATCGTCCATTGCTCCCGGTAGGTCTTCAAAGCCACATCATGTACCGGCAAAGAGCTGTTGTATACAGGTTCTAGCAGGTCATCCTGTCCTTGCTGGTCCATGCGAAGGGGTTCCCAGGAGTATGTCACTTATGAGTTCGTCCCTACTTCTCCAGCAGTGTCCCGCATGTCTGGTTCGTCTAACTTGGATAGTTTTCTTGATGGGTGGTAAGTAGCCGTACAGCTGTTGTTTTGTGGGGTCGTGCTTCCAGGACTTGTTTAATATTGCTCGCAGCAAGCTTTTTCTCCATACACTTTATTAGTGTCCATGTAGTGCATCCATATAGCAGTATCGATACGACCGCTGCATGGAAAAAACTGCGTTTCATTTTATCGGTCAGGTCTGATTTCTGTATGACCGATAGCCCATCGATAGCTGTCCATGCCTTTGCTAATCGCGTGTTGATGTATGTCTCGGTTGATGAGACACTGCTTCCTAGGAAGGTGAACTTGTCTACTAGTTTCTGAGAACTGCCGTTTAGTGTGGAGATGTCACCACTTTTATTAAAGCACATCTATTCCGTAATTATGCTAAACTGAACTGCTTGAGATAGAACTGTTTTGATATTTAAACAGCGTACTTATGCTTAACTGAATTGTTTGAAATGGAACTGTTTTTGACATTGACACTGTACTTACGCTAAACTGAATTGTTTGAAATAGAAGTGTTTTGACATTTAACTGTGCATAATAAAAAAAACTATACTTGTACTAAACTGATTTGTCTGAAATAGAACTGTTTGACTAAACTAAATAGCTTGAAATAGAAACGTTTTTGACTATTAAACTGTGTTTTATGCTAAACTGAATTGTTTGAAATAGAACTGTTTATTTGTTTAAAAAGGGATTTGGCATTAAATGACCAACAAAGGTTGATATGCCATAAACCCAAACAAACAAAACAAAAGCATATCACCTTTTCAAACAACACATCAATCTGTGTACAAAATGGGATAAACATTTCCCTTGAACTTGTTATGTAATCCCACCCAATGTTACCATCTCCAGAAATTCACCGAAGGAATGGAAGCACTGATTGACAGGTGATGGGTTAAACGTCACCTTATTGGAACAAATCCTAGAAAGTTTGAGTGAAGATTTAAATCAGTTTTCAGTTTCGCAGTATGACACGACAGACTTGTTTTGTTTTGTTTTGTTTTGTTTTTCAGTGTTTTAGAAGTACATTTTTAGGGGCTTTGATAGAAACTTTTGAAGGTGCTAAAAGTCTTCTCTTTCCTATAAAAGATTGTTTGGAAACCCACAGAGACGGCAATTCTGACTCATCAAAACATCAATAAGCGAGGGAAGTAAATTATAAATGTGTGTTTTTTCCCACTTTTTTCGTCGCTTGGCTTCAAGTGACAACTTTTAAGAGATCAGCCACGAAATATATGACACATAATAAAGAATTTAATCCATAAGGAAAATTATGCATATAACAAGCATGCTATACGAGTAATTAAATGTTTCCTAATGTCTGCGGTTGTTGCTAATGTCAGTCAATTTATTTGGTTAAACCTTGTAAATATGAGACTAGTTGTAATGTTGATATGGTTGATAAAGATGAAGAAACTGCATTTCTTGATGTCTGCAGTGAACACATGTAGGTTTGGGAGACTGCTTTTATCGGGTTATTAAACACAGCAAGTGTCTTATTTCATTCGAATTGCGAGTGCTTTGCTGAGTGAAACTAAAATATTTACAAAGAAAGAAAGAAAGAAAGAGAGAGAGAGAGAGAGCGTGAGAGAAAGAAAGAAAGAAAGAGATAAAGAAAGAAAGAGCTAATAAACAAATGTAGCACACACAAAAACAAATGTTTGACATATTCAAAAATCGGAAAGGAAATACGAATTTTGATGCAGATGCTGCTACAACTGCTGCCTTATTCCCCTAGATATGGGTTAAACAGTACCACTACTGCTCTTCGACAAAGATGGCTTTGCCATTTAATAACCCATGAAGATTGATATGTCATTAAAAAGAAAGAAAGAAAGAAAGAAAGAAAGAAAGAAAAAAGAAAGAAAGTCTACTACTACTACTACTACTACCTTATGTAGAACTACGTGTGGGTTAAGTGGTTCTATAGATGAAACAGTTTATTATATAATAAGCGAGTGCTGTAAACTATTACAAGAGCAATTCAAAATGAGACACAAGTGGGTGGGAAAGGTGATCTACAGGGAATTGTGCAAGAGATTAAGATTTGATCATTCTGACAAATGGTATTTATACAAACCCGAATCTGCCCAAGAAAGTGAGACTCATGGCATTTTCTAGGATTTCAGATTAAAAATAAACACCCAATCTTAACCAGAAGGCTTCACTTAGTATTAATTAACAAGAAGATGACTTGCCATCTGGTGGAGTTTGCAGTTCCTGCGGAGCAGAGAGTGAAAATGAAAGCGAAGAAATTTACAAATACCAGGATCTTGCCTGAGAACCGAAAAAAGTGTTGAACGTTAAGGTAGCAGTGATAACAGTAATAATTGGTGCTCTTGGAACGGTTTCCCAAAAGCCTAGGAAAGAGACCGGGGAAACTGATGATCAGAGGAAGAATCGAGACCATTCAGACCACAGCACTACTGAAATCAGCTAGGATACTTAAAAGAGTCCTGGAGATTAGAAGAGACTTGCTGTCACTCAGGCTACTTTGGATTTGTTAGGTTTAATTACTTTGTTTAAATGGCATGTCAAACTTTGTGGTTTATTTAATGCCAAGCCCGTTCTTGTAGAAGAATAGTAGTAGTACAATTTTCATGTGGGAATCAAGTGACACACTGGCAATTAAACACTAATTTCCCGAGGATGGAAGTGGCGGGCCTCTAGATAATTTAAATAGGGGTTCCGTGCTGATTAGCATGAGAGGTTAGTCGAAAGGACATTTAGTATGGGACGTGAGTCAGTGTGTTGCGTAGCCATATACACGAATATGGCCATGTACGAAATAGACATGTAATGTTCATTACTACAGAACATATAAAGAACAGGAATCTCAAAAACACGTTACTACTTCTTGTTCAGGTACGAAACCTTTTTATTAACTTTGAGTTAAAGGTTTCGACGTAAGGAGGAGAGACACAATCTTCTATGCTGTCTTATTCATTTGGCCCCCAACTCGAGCGGCCCCCATCGGGCGCACGTTCGCCTTGCGCCTGCGAGCTCCAAAATCGATCCTTCTCGTTCGGTTTCTAAAATCCGACTCTTATTTTCTTCAAATTCTCACACAAACTTCCGCGTGCTTCCGGTGCGTGACGTCACCCGCACCTTGTCACCCAGTATCGTCTCGGACTGTTATGACATCTGAGTGACACCTCCATCCACTCGCGCGTACCCGCGTTAACACCTGCTTCAATCTTACACCCAACCAACCCATGTGCTGAGCCGAAAGGTTCTCAGCCTAACTAAACTCAAAGGCATGAACCGAAATCCCTCGGCTATTTCATAACAAGTGGATTGTAGTCTGACGGACCTCAGCGAAAAGACTGACCGTCAAGAAAAGACTACGCCGACAGTGTGCGAATAGTAACTATCTTTTGTTTGTCGTATTTTTCTGTTAAAGTGATACTTCTGTTGAATGAGATACTTATGCTTTTCTAAGGTTGTTTGTCAAGTATTTTCTCTCCTTTTTATGCACATGTGAGCGTTACAAAAATTATTTAACCCATAGCAGAGGGACAAGGGGACTCATAGCTGGGGGATTAGAGGGTTCATAGCTTTTCGAAGGTTATTAGTCCGACAGGGAACGTAATAGCATGACTACAGATGTTACAGTCCGGCACGTTAGCCATTACACTTCGGAGACTCTTCCCCTTCACTATACTGAAAATCCACCAATTAAAACTTGTGTGAACAGTTGTGAGATAACACTATTAAATACACATTAGTACCACCACGTGTTCAAACGTGTTAATAGCAATATCGCTACGTCTATATTTGTAGTTGGACCAGTAGCTAGAGGTGATCCCTAACTGTTGCGAGAGAAGAAACTTACCACCTGGATCAAAACGCGTAAGACTATGCCTTGCGTGTCATGCAGCAGAAAATATGTTTACTTCTGGAGGCAGAAGTTATAGAGGGCCGAACTCGTTTCTCGCGAGAAGAAATCCACCACGCATGTAAATATGATGAAACTTGCATAAAAGAGCATGTTTAATAGCAATACGCTTCATCATGCGGTGACATCGCCCTGCTATGGACATGCTAATATATGCAAGTTCATAAGAAAATACACCGTCATAAAAAAAAATTCAAAAATTTTCTTTGAAGTCAGAAAAAAAGAAAAACAGGGTGGAAGAATTTTGTTGTTACCGCACACATAGAAGCAACATCTGAGTCCATTGCAACCAAACTACAAGCCAAATTTAGAGTTCCCTAGGAATCAATAGCAGTAAGGGAAAAACGAGATATCATGAAAAAACATCCTTATTTAATAAAAGAAACCCCCCAAAAACGTGTACAGAATTTTCAGAAATCCCAGAGAGAACACACCAAAAAAAGAACAAATAGAATACATCCAAGGCCAAATTAATAAAATTACAAATTCGGTAGAAGATAGACAATCATAGCAGACAGAAAATTAAGAGGGCGGAAAGAAAAGCAAAACTAAAATCTGCTCGTTCAGAAGAAAAACTTCAGAAGTGGAAAGAACATTTCGAGAATCTATTTGGAAACACATTTGGAAAACATGGATAAACCTACTGAAGATAATATTAACGATAAACTCGACATCAAACTTAAACAATTTACAGAGAAAGAAATTGTCTTACTAAAAAAATTATATGTAGAAAAGCTGCAGGCCCTGACGAAATTCCACAAGAATTATATAAAACAAGAAAATTAGACGACATACATCCATTATTTGAAGAAGGTATGAGGTTTAATGAGACAGTTATATTGTATAAAAAAAACAGGAAGCAAAATATATCTAAATGGATGAGAAAATATTTATTCATCAATTAGTTCCACCAATACGTTACAACATTTAAATATTTAAGATATGAAATTAGGAAAATTTGAGGTAGAAAGTGTTTTTGTCATCTTCAAGGTGGGAATTTTGAATTTAAAATACCGGTTTGAAACGAATACAGAAAAATATTCGAAAAGGTTACGTCATGAAACGAAATTTTTTTAAACAAGTTAAGGAGAAACATAGCGTCTATAAAACGTCGGTTTGTATATGTGGAGAATGAAAGAAGAAATGAAGGGAAGAGAAAAGAAAGAAGAAAGAAAGAAAGAAAGAAAAGGGGAAGCGTGAAGAAAAGAGAAAAATTGAAATGTCTGTTTAATTATCGATGTTAGTGTAAGTTGAAATCCTTCAACATGGTTTTGGCTAAGTAAGGTGAAATTTTATAAGATACTGGTCTTTGTTCTCGAGTGTTGTAATGTGAAGTAGTTGAAGATTCTATGATTTGTTTTTATCATGAACGAATGCGATAATGTTTAAATGTTGGAAGTCAAATTTATGGTTTTTGGAAATGTCATATATCTACCAGAAATTTCTTAATTTCATATCTTTAATAACTTAAAGTCGAAATGCGTTGGTGGAACCAATTAATTAATATATATTTTCTCATCCATACATATGTATTTTTCTTCCCGTTTCCTTTGTATAACATATCATCGATTATGCAAAGGTGTGTACAAAGAAAATAGAAAAATGGTCGAAAAGCTGCATCCTTTCCTTCGTCAAAAAAGGTGACCTTTGAATCACAACGAATTACATAGGCATAAATCTTGCTATTATAATTATTCAGGTTAATCGAGCCTTGCTCCTCAATCATATCAGACCCGAAATCGGTAAAATTCTTAGGAGAAATCAGAACTTAGGAAATTGAATTACCATGACCAGAAATTCCGGCAAACACTTGACATGCGGAACAACTGGACAGCTATCAGTCTACGTCGCACAGTGGTAGAGTTTCGGTTCTGCATTCAGTAGTCGCAGGTTCGATCTCCAGTGGGGGAGATCACGGTATACACTGTTGATGAGGACTAATAAGGTCGAAACAGCTGTCCAGTGGTTTTGTGTGTCACGCACAACTGTTTGCGGGAATTACTGGTCATAGTTTACAGTATAATTCCACTACTTAAAAAAGAAAATGTAAATCAGAACCTCTTTTCAGGGAATCGTTCAGTAACTTCAGAAATTCTGACTATACGTTAAATCATAGAAGAATTACGTGCAAAAAACTTGAGGCAACACAGTAGATTTCTCTAAGGTATTTGATACCATACACAGAGAAATGATGGAGCAAATACTGCTAGCATATCGTCTTCATTAATGCTTTAAAAAAACACGAAAGCAATAGTTCACTCACCCAATGGTGACACGGACTTCTTCAACATTGTTCCCGGTATCTTGTAAGGACATACTTTACAGCTATATCTATTTATAACCCACCTAGATATCGCACTACAAAGACAATAGAAATAATAAAAGAAAATGGTTTCACATAAGGAAAAAAGCAAAAATAAGAAGACATCCCACTGAAACTATGACAGATGCCGACTAAGGAGATGATCAAGCGCTTCTCGCAAATACACCTGCCCAAGCCGAGTGAATTGTGCATTGCTTGAGGAAAGCAGTGGGAGGGATTGGCTTCAACGTGAACTAAGATTAAAGTTGGAACCATCTCCGTTTCAAGTGGTATGCTTCTGAAATAAGTAGATCATTTCACACACCTCGGCAGTAATATCTCAACTGAAAGCCGTATCAACATACACATATTGATCGAGTATCGATCATCTGATATCTCAAGCTGTGTTTGTATTGGTACTACGGCATGGATGCACTAACGAAACTCTCGGTGAAAAAGCTAGATGAGAACTGCATAATAATGCTACCTGCTGTTTTAAATAAATCTTAGAGGCAACAGCCCAGTAAAAAGCATTGCCCCGTCGGCTGGGGCTGTAGAATACACCGACTGCATCTCTGCAGAAGGGTAAGACTCCCCCAACGAGTGTCCTGTGGTCCAGTCAGCTGGGGCTGTAGAATACACTGACAGCATCTCTGCAGAAGGATAAGACTCCCCCAACGAGTGTCCTGATATATGACACTAGACAATCAAGGGAATGTAGAGTACCCCTTTATGGCCATCGCTCTCCAATCCCCTCAGAATCGATGATGTATCACCTGATAGTTTCCGATTGTCAAATAGAGCTAAACTGTGATTACGCTAAACTGAATTGTTTGAAATTAACTGTTTTTACATTTAACTGTGTGTAAATAAAAAAAAAAACACTGTGTACTAATGCTAAACTGAATGGTTTGAAATAGAACTGTTTTTACGTTTAAAAATAACTGATAGCCCAGTCGGCTTGGGCTGTAGAATACACGGACTGCATCTCTGCAAAGAGGTAAGACTCTCCAAATGAGTGTCCTAAATATGACACAAAACAATCTGATGGTAAGGCTTCAGTGATGCTGGAGCTTTGGGGACTACAGAATACCCCTTCATTGCTATCGCTCTTAGGTCCACTCTAGCCAGGAGTAGTAGTACCTGATAGGGTCCTATGTATGGGTCAAATTGAACTGTTTGACATTTAAACTGTGTACTAATGCTAAACAGAATTGAATGAAATTGATCTGTTTTGACATTAACAGTGAGTAAACAAAAAACTTTACTTATATTAAACAGACTTGTGTGAATCTATTATGAAAATGACTTAATTCGGCTTTAAATGACCGACTCGAAAAGGGTTGATACGCCGTAAACCAACCAACTAACCAACCAATCAACCAACCATAAAAAAACAGCTGCACGACCGCTTACCTCCCATCTCACCAAACATCCTAGTAAGACCAAAAATTCGGGACCAACGCATTAGTCACGTTCTTTCATGGATTCCCACACGTGGACACATCAAATGTAGAGGTCCTGCCAGGAGCGCTAGACGATTGGGACGGATAGAGAGAGAGAGAGAGAGAGAGAGAGAGAGAGAGAGTGAATTCGTGTTAGATGATGATGATGATGATTCCACAATATTTTGCCAGGGATTATATATTTATTATATCTGTTTATCTACTAAATGTTAAATAGGAATTTTGTTATCTATTTACTTCCTACAGTTAATTATAAAAGTTTGATTGCTTTTGGCACAACAGCACAAGTAGGGAAAGTTCAAGGGAATCGAATTAATTACTCAGAAGCAATAATCTATGGGACTAGATGGATAACAATTATCACATAATGAGGCACTCGAGCTTACTTCCTCAATATGTGATGGGGCTAACGGTTGCCGACACAGAAAACGGAATCGGTGACACGAGTTTCTTTCCTATTTTCATTCACTTCACAGTAATGTCTATAGGGAAGGCAAAAATCCACATTTGCCTCCAACCCATCGCTAAATATATTAATTTTTATCAACATATATTCGCTGTCCGAATTAGATTATTGAATCTCTGTGGTGTAAGGGTTAAAGTACAGGATTGATTTCGAACTCCAGTCGGGCTATTATGTACACTTTTAGACGAATAACCTTGAAAAAGGCATGAACCCCTTTATCCCTCAAGCTATGGGTTATATAGTATCACTACTGTCCTTCTATAAGGTAGCTCCATCGGCTGGGTCTGTAAAATTCAACTACTGCATTTTTGCAGAGGTGCAAGACTCCCCCGACGAGTGTTCGGTGCCATCACTCCCAGGTCCACTCTGGCCCAGAGTGGTAGCACTTGAAATGGTTCTATCGATGGGTCAAATAGAACTGTTTGACATTTAAACTGATTGCAAACAAATAACTTTTGCAAAATTGAATTGTTAGAAAGAGAACTGTTTGATGATTTAACTGTGTGTAAACAAATGACTTATGTTTAATTGATTTGTTATTGACACATACCGATACTTGGAACCATTTAACTTTGTAGATTTATACAAAACTTTATTGTTAGAAATAGAACTGTTTGATCATTTAACTGTGAGTATCTACAAACTGTGTTTACAAATCATATATATTTAATATGTTTATAAAAACAGGATTTGGCATTAAATAACCAACAATGGTTGATATGCCATTAAACAATTAAATCTAAACAAAACAGAATATATATTCTACCTACAGCATCACAGTTATCGTCGTTTGGAATTAGCTAATCAAATTCAAATTTTACTTTGGAAAGGCATGGGACCATCAGTTCTACAACAGGCTAGGGGTAAATAGTAGGGCAGATTGGGTTCTGAAGACTTGGCTAGGTAAATATTAGGACAGACAGAGTTCTTTAGCCTTTGCCGGACAAATAGTACATCAGATTGTGTTCGTAAAACTTACTTCTGTAAACAATCTTAGAAAAAGGAAACTCTGAATTTAATTAAGCTTTACTTCGCTTTGAAACTGACTTTGTGTCCCAACCAGCCAGTGTAATATAATAGCCGGGGGATTTCGTTTTATATATTTTGCCTTTCGGTTTAGTTAGGCTGAGAACCTTTCGCTTAGCCCATGGGTTAGTTTGGTGCAACATGAGCGCAGGTGTTCACGCGCATGCGGGTAGCATGAGTCATTCAGATATGTCAAAATAAAAATCCCAGATAGAAATATTGTGACCGGGGGATGTAAATGACGTCATTCACCGGAAGTGAGCGCGGAGGATTTTGTGGGATTTGAGAAAAGTGAGTGATTTGGGTTCCTGCCTCGGAAGAAGAAGGTTGACTTTCGAAGCTCGCCGAGGCCTTGTGGCGGGTGCGCACGTGGTTTGGGGCAGATGGAAAAATCAGTATAGAAAGATGGTATCTCTCTCCTTATGTCGAAAAACCTTTTAACTCAAAGGTAATAAAAAGTTTCGTACCTGAACTAAGAAGTCGTCAAGTGTTTTTCGTGTTTCGGGATTCCTATGTTATATATGAACATTTTGTGAACATTATATGTACATTTCACATATTCATGTATTGCTATGTAACACCAGCGTCGGAAGGTTTGGGCAAATACATACTACAAATTGTATATATTAACATGATACTGATCTGCACTTTCGTCTTCGATCAGATTGCAGGGGTTTGTTCGAATGGTGGAAATTTTACAGTTACTGGAGAGAGTCTCCATGGCATAGTGGTTAACGAAGTAGGCAAGTTCGAATTCCATTCACGTTATTACGAATACTTTCGAACAAACCCCTCTCAGTAAGGGTGCATCCCCGCTTATCCTTGTTCTATGGATTAGATATATAATGAAAGGAAGCTCCGAGCAGTGAGACCTTATAGAAACTAAATAGAAATATTCTTGTCATATCTCTTTTATTCAAATATATATATAAGATTTGATAATTTGATAAGTGATTTGGCTTTTTTTGAAAAATCCTCTTTATTTATTGAATGACTCCGTCTCTCTCTTTCTCTCTCTATCTCTCTCACACACACACACACACACTCTCGCACACACACACACACACACACACACACTCACACACACACATATATATATATATATATATGAAGATCATTCAATAAATAACGAAATTTTTTTTAAAGAAAAAAGCTAAGTCAGATTTCTTTACGGAATTTTTTTTCATAAACATAAACCTTTCATTGCTTAGAACTAGTTTATTGCAAAAATTATGTTAATCAGGCAAAAATATTTCAGGTTGTTCAAAATGATGGCAAATAGAACAGAGGTCTCCAAGGCTTGAAAAGTAGTCTGTCATCAAATCTTTGGTATCTGAGATGCTAAAACCACATGAAATTTACGAAAGAATGTGTGAATGTTTTATTTTTTTAAAAAAGTATTTACGAAGTCTATAGAGAGGAAACAAACTGACTCTCCGTGTGCAGGGTAGGTAAAGAACGTTATTCTGATAACCTTCTGGGATTATGAAAGGACTTGTTACTATTGCTTTCCTTGAAAAAGTTTCAATTGTAATTAGTAGCTTTTATTGCCAACTCCTTTGGCAAAATTCGCCTTATTCATTGAATGACACTGGTGTTTGTGTTTGTGTATGTGTGTGAGTAACAATAACTTTGACACAGTTGTTCACTAATACGATCATATATATATATGTGTGTGTGTGTTTGTGTGTGTGTACTTTGGCAGCATTTCTTCATTAATACAAATTTCGTTGAATATAATAGACATTTTCTGTCTACAAATTTTCTTGTTGATCCTTTCATATTGCCGTATTGATTTTATAGTATTCGGCGGGAATTGATTGATATATCGAGGAGACTTACAATGCACCTGTCTGATAGAAGTTCCATAGCACAGTATATAAAAAAAACATTCATGCCCAGCGACGGAAGTACGGAAAATTCTCACCGAAAATACAAATATATTAGAACATCAAAATAACAAACAAAAACAACAGATTCTGGAAGCACTACATGTTAGAAACATGCAACCATAACTTAACAGAATTGATTTTCAAACCAGTGCTAAAATGCTTAAATGTCTTTATCTACTGACACTATTAATAGAACAATTTTAAAAGTAAACGCTACACACTGCAACGGCCCAGATTATCTTCTTACAAAGTAGTAATGTACATACAAAAGTGACATCACTTATGTAATACATCCTCCCCTGATGATGGCCTAAAGTTGGGCTGAAAATACTTGAGAAATAAACAATCATGGAAAATATATCAATCAATTCCCGCCGAATACAAAAAATCAATACGGCAATATGAAAAGATCAACAAGAAAATATGTAGACAGAAAATGTCTATTATGTTCAACGAAATTTGTATATATATATATATATATATATAGGTTGTCTCAAAATAGATGCAACCCATTAATATGAGAATGATTTATAACTTAGACAAGCGCAATGGTAGCCATTTGCAACACGTCCTTTAAAAATGCATCATTTCAGCGAAAGACATTAAATCAATGTTTTTTATTGTTAATATATCAGTTTCCAGAACATGCAATCTTTTTTGAATTTCTTATCTCGGTAATGAATCATTATCATATAAACGAGTTGCATCTATTTTGAGACAGTTTTGAATAATTTTCTCTTCAAATAAGTAGTCGTACTCGAGTAAGACCAGAGGGCTCCCTTTTCAATAGCTACTACACTGAGGTTTTGGGGAGGACGCTACTCCTTTCCCTGGATTGCTTCACTTTACCCTTGATTCATACCATATATTTCTGAGTGTTAAGCAAGTAGGTATCAAGTACCATTTTTAAAGTCTTTGGTATGACGTTACCTGGGATTGAACCCAGGTGCCCCGGACCATTGGCTAACACTCAACCCATTAGATCAATGAGAGACAAAATATTTTTTCTCTCTTGTTCAGGGCATTGTGATTAATAGTATTAATAGCTGTTATAGTATACTATTTTCTAATCTGAAACAAAAAAGAACACAACATTATTATTTATAGAGTTATTAGCAGTCACATGGGTCCTATGTATATTATGACACCCAGTACGTAGTACTAAAATACTTATGTTTGAATATATATCTAGATATAATGGCATATCATCGCAATATTTTTATTAACGTATTATATACTTAAACTGTAGTGGCGTAGTGAAGAAGAATAATATCGAATTCAATTTGCAGAGAATGATTCTTTTATAGGGTACGCATTACTGCGAACGTCTTTTAAGATCATTCGAATTCTCAGTATAATGGATATTAACATGAAATCCTAATTAGTCTCTTTCCCTCCTTCCTAAATAGAAGCATTGATATAATCAGGGAACGCAGTTACATCGGCTATCTCATGGGTTCATTGATTGTCAAGTATACATATAAAATCACACCATCTTTTTTTTTATATTAAGAGATACTATTTACAGTAATTAGTCATCCCTTTAGTCTATTTCCTCTCTGTACTAATCGTGTTTCGTCGTCAGTGGCTTTTATAAATGTCCTCTCCACATAATTATTAATGGTTACCACTATCATATGGTGTGCAGTGACGCATATAATATTTCATGATGTTGGTATCTATACTAGCAGATCTACCCGGCGATAAAAATAATATCTTAAAGTAAAAATAATATCTTAAAGTACATTTTGTTCAATACAAATTTATTCTGCAAGATCTAGTGTTAATTAAGAAGGAAAATGAAACATATCATTTAGTGGATTTTGCTGTTTCATCGAACCACAGAGAGAAACTCAAAGAAAGTGAAAAGAGAGACAAGTACTCGGACCTCACCTGAGAACAAAAAAGTAGGGGGATATGAGGGTAACGGCTAGTACAGCGGGCTGGAAGTGCTGAAAGTCGGAGTACGAATGGAAACCATTCTGACGACAGTATTGTTGAGATCGGCCAGAATACAGAGAAGGGTCGTGGAGACCTGTGGAGACTTGCAGTCACTTGGGTTCCAGGGAAAGTCTATCAGCTAACGCTGGTGTGAAAAACCCCCAATAATAATAAGAATGATAATAATAATTTGCTACTGAGCTAAAAATATTGCATATAAAGGTGACGGTGATACCAGTTGCAACAAGTGCACTTGGAACTGTATCCAGATGATTGGTAAAGGAACTGGAAGGATTGAAAATAAGAGGACAAGTGGAGAACATACAAACTACAGCATTATTAAGATCAGCTAGAATACTGAGAAGTGTCCTGGAGACTTGAGGAGACTTGCTCTCACTCAAACTCTAAAGAAAAACCACTAGCTAATGCTGGTGTAAAAAAAAACTTGGAGACCATCCAAACGACAGCATTGTTGAGAACTGCCAGAATACTAAGAAGAGTCCTGGAGACTTGAGGAGACTTGCTGTCACTCAGACTTCAGTGAAAAACCATCGGCAATCGCTGATGTGAAAAGCTCTAATGAGTGAATAATAATAATAATAATAATAATAATAATAATAATAATAATAATAATAAAAAGAGAATTTGAAAAATAGTCGACTTTGCTGTCCCGGCGGACCACAGAATAAATCTGAAGGAAAGTGAAAAAAAGGATAAGTACCTCGACCTTGCAAGAGAATTGAAAAAGCTGTGGAACATGAAAGTAACGATTGTGCCAATTGTGATTGGTGCTTTAGGCACAATAACTAAAGGATTATTAAAAGGAAGTTGGCGGACGGGGAGAGACTATCCAAACGACAGCATTGCTGAGAACGCCCAGAATACTGAGACGAGTCCTGGAGACTTGAGGAGACTTGCTGTCACTCAAACTCCAGTGAAGAACCATCAGCTAACCCTGATGTGAAAAACTCTAATGAGTAAAAAATAATAATATTATCTCTCACGAAAGAACATTGGCGTGGCCTAGAAAAGGAAACATTATGAGAGAAACAGAATCTCTTCTAATAGCAGCACAAAACAATACTATAAGGCTTAACTATATCAAAGTGAGAATAGATAAGACACAACAAAACAGCTGAAGTAGGTGACGTGGTGAAAGAGACGAAACGATCAATAATATAATAAGTGAATGTAGCAAATTAGCACAGAAAGAGCACAAGATTAGGCACGACTGGGTGGGCAAGGTAATCCACTGAGAATTGTGCAAGAAGTTGAAGTTTGATCATACGAACAAATGGTATATGCACAAACCAGAATCTGTCCTGGGGATATAAGACGCACAAACTCCTCTGGGATTTCGAGATACTAACGGATCACCAAATCTCGGCTAAACGACCAGACCTAGTAATAATCAACAAAAAAGAGAGAACTTGCAGAATTATGGACTTTGCTGTCCCGGCTGACCATAGAGTAAAATTGAAAAAAAAAAAAAAACCAAAAAGAAAGGTAAATACCTGGACCTTGCTTGGGAATCAAAAAAACTGTCGAACATAAAAGTGAGGATCATACTAATTGTAATAGGTTCTCTTGGTACAGTCACCAAAGGATTGGTACAAGGACTGGAGGACTTGGAATTAACGGGTCGAGTGGAGACTGTCCAAACTACATTGATTGATATCAGCCAAAATACTGAGAAGAGTCCTGGAGACTTGAGGAAACTTTTTGTCACTCAAACTCCAATAGAATCCATTAGCTAATGTTGGTGTGAAAAACTCTCAAAGGAATAATAATAATAATAATAATATCAATTTTAAATGGTGCGCTCCGAATAATCCCCATTGGTAAAGGGGAATGGAAGATTTGGAACTAAGAGGTTGAATAGAGACCATCCAGACTGCAGCATAATTAATATTGGTTTGAATACTGAGAAGAGTCCTGGAGACTTGAGGAAACTTTTTGTCACTCAAACTCCTGTGCGAAACTCTCAAGGATAATAATAATAATAATAATTGAAAAACTGTGGCTCATGATGTTGTATAGCCGTAATACAACTATACGTATACATGATGCAAATATATGCGGAAACATAGTTAACATAATATACGAACTTCAATGAACGAACGAACACACTTCTTTATAAAAATGTACCTCTCACACTTGATTCTCAAAAAGGTTGATGATGGTTGTGTGTGAGAGGTGACTTGGAGACGAAGACAGACTGCTACATATTGAACCAAAGTTCTTCTCACGACCATAGCAGCACTTCTTCCTCATCTTGGCTGGGCTGCTCAACCGTGGGTTGCTGAGGGCCCAAGCCCTCTGTCTGGAGGTGGTTCTCACTCTGCTGGCATCCTATCTCCAACTGCGACTGAAACTGAACTGGAACTGACTCGAACTGACTAACTCAAGCTAACTAACTCAAGCCGTCTGTGGCACCTGGTTATATAATTGTTTGTCGTCCGCCTGCTTCCTGTGGGCGTACGCATCTGCACCGAATTCAACCACATCCACAGGTCAAGGTGATATTCCGATATCTTCGATCTGACGCACCTGTCCCGCTGCAATTCCGCTTATTTACACAGGTGCGCCCCTTGACTGATGGCTCGGTCGAAGGTCAATATGTTACAATGAAAGCGATGGTAATACCAATTGTAATTGTTGCTCTTAGTACATTCACCGAAGGATTAATATAGCCACTGGACGACTTGGAAATAAGAGGACGTGAGGAGACCATCCAAACTACTGCATTATTGAGTTCGGTCAGAATACTGAGAAGTGTCCTGGAGATTTGAGGAGACTTGCTGTTACTCAAACTCCAGTAAAAGACTCTCAGTTAAAGCTGGTGTGGAAAATTCGTGTAATAACAAAAATAAAGCATTTCTGAAATCGGCTAGAACACTGAGAAGAATCCTGGAGACCTGAGGAGACTTGCTGTCACTCAGTCTCCCGTGAATGAAACAACACCTAACGCTAAATAGAAAGCAAATAATAAACAAAACAACAAATTTTCCTAAAAGTTGCAACATTTTATAAAGAACCTTGATTTTATGTCTGTCTCAGGTGGGTAGTGTGTTCGCCAATGGTCCGGAAGACCTGGGTTCCATCCCAGTTCGCATCATACCAAAAACTTTAAAAATGGTACTTGATACCGCCTTGCTTAACACTTAGCAATATAAGCTACGTATCAAGGGTAAAGTGGAACAATTAAGGGACAGGAGTAGTGCCCTCCACTACACCTTGGTGTAGTAGCTCTTGAAAAGGGAGCCTTCTGGTCACCCTCGACTACGGTCGCCAAATTTACTTAACCAATAACAGCCATTTTTGTACATTCTTTGCAACTTCTTTAGTTGTTGCATCTGGACAATACTTGGAATAATTTTACGAGTATGACAGATTTGGGTTAATATCTTATGTGCTTACATAAATATCTCATTCATAGATAATTTTAAATAGCTAATCATGGGTCTAAATACAAAGCAAATAATAAACAAACCAGCAAATTTTCCTAAAAGTCGCAACATTTTATAATGAACTTTGATTTTTTGTCTGTCTTAATCCTTAATTTCTTTGTAATTTTAAAATATGAAAAAAGAAAGAAAAAAAAGACCCATTTACAATATTCTGTATATGGTGAATTTTTAGATTTACTTTTTAAATAAGACTAAAAGATAAAAAAAATTTCATAAGTGTGTATAGCTATGTTTATTTTATTTTATCAAGAAATTAATCTGAGACTAATTGCAATATAATGGCCGAGGGATTTCGTTTCATGCCTTTGGGTTTAGTTAGGCTGAGAACCTTTCGGCTCAGTGCATGGGTTACTTAAGTGCAACATTAAGCCAGGTGTTCACGCGCGCGGGGTCGGATCGGACGTGTCACTCAGAGATGTCAAAATAGCTCAGATGGGAAACAGGGCAACAGAGTGCGGATGACGTCACGCACCGGAAGCATGCGGAGGATTTGGGGGATTTTGGAAAAGTCAGTTACTTGAGTCTTACCGCCCGAAGAAGAAAGGTAGGGGGGTGGAGATAGAAAAGCCAGAATAGAAAGAACGTGTATCTCTCTCCTTATGTCGAAGAACCTTTAAACTCAAAGGTAATAAAAAGTTTCGTACCTGAACTAAGAAGTCGTAAATGTTTTCGTGTTTCAAGATTCCTATGTTCTATGTATATATATATATATGAACATTATATGTCCATTTCGCATATCCGTATCTATTAGGGATTTTATAACACCATCTTTGAATTCCTTATTTAAGAGGAAAAGAAAACTATCTTTTTTGTTTTTTTTCAATATGTTTTTTTTCAATATGTTCTCATGAAAAAAAAAGACATGTTACTCGAATTAAAATGGATACGTGGTATAGTTTAACAATCTACTTATGTTATAAAGCAAGCAACATCCCTAATTTAAAAATTCAAGTAAATAAAAGTGGTATCCAGACAAATATATTTTTGTATGTAATTCAAATCAGCAGGGACTCAATCATATAGTTGGTTGGGTTTGACATGACTGATTTTTTAGGGCCACCAAAAAAAAAAAAAAAAAAAAAATACTGTGGGCCTAGGTTTTTTTCAAGATTAATCTAAACTATCATGCTTTCGGATAACAACTGCATTCATTTTCTGTACTAGAAAGAATTTTCTGATTTTTGGTTTTAAATATTCCGGAACACATCCCAAACTGGGGAAGAGACGCAGATTCCAAATCTTTTTTTTTTCAGGAGGAATAAGAACTTTCTGAGCAATTTTAACTCAATATTACTGGCACATTTTTAAACCAAAAAATTCTTCCAGTTATTTATATTATTGAGTCTTGTATCAGTTTTATTTTTAAAAAAGTCCTCGTTTCTTCGAATGAAACAGAGGTCCTATAAATAGCTTCTTTTTTTTTTCTGGAGAAATTTGATATTTTGATTAATCTAAAGTTAAAACGTTTTGGCATCTAACGAAGCGTCAGAAGAGGGGGTCCAGAGCCCTTTGTTTCCCTGGTCAACAAATCGATATGATAATGATTTATAACTTAAACAAGCGCAATGGTGGCCATTTGCAACACGTCCTTTAAAAGACATTAAATCAATATTCTTATTGTTATTATATCAGTTTCCAGGACATGCAATCTTTTTTTGAGTTTCTTATCTCTGTAATAAATCATTGTCATATTAACGTAAAACAATCCGTGAGAAGTTTGCATGATAAGTTTCACCAAGAAAGGTCGATTTATGTTGGAGTCCATAAATAAGACACAAGTAAAGCCAGCGAATTACATATATATATATAATTCGCTTTGCATATATATATATATATATATATATATATATATATGTGTGTGTGTAAAGCTCTTCTCATGAATTGAGCACTCCGGTAACTGATAAGCATATATGTAAGTAAGTAAAGTTGTTTCCCTTTAGTCGAGGGTGACCAGAAGTCTTCCTTTTCAATAGCTACTACACCGAGATGTAGGGGAGCGCGCTACTCCTTTCCCGGGATTGATCCACTTTACCCTTGATATGTACCTTATATTGCTGAGTGTTAAGCAAGGCGGTATCAAGTACCATTTTTCGAGTCTTTGGTATGATACGACCTGGGATTAAACCCAGGTCTCCCGGACCATTGGCGAACACTCTAAAATTCCTTCGCTTGCACTGGGAGGGTAAGATATCCGATAAACGTAAAGTCAGCTACGCTTCGATCCCAGCTTGAAGTATCTTGCGTGTCTCGCCAGACTGAAGAGTTGTGATACAACGAAAAAGTCCGTTTTGGGATGACAATATATATATATATATATATATATTTGGTTGTACATAATAGACATTTTTTGTCTACATATTTTTTGTTATATATCAGTTTGAATGTCCTTTAGGAGATTGTATCTCTGAAAATAATAATATATATGTTGGTTTAAACTCAGCTACCCTATCGAGAAGACTTACAGTGCACCTGTCTGATACAAGTTCCATAGCACAGCAATTGAAAAAAACATTCATGCTTAACAACATAATAACGGAAAATTCTTACCGAAAACACAACAATATTAGAACATCAAAATAACAAGTAAAAACTACAGATTCTTGAGGCACTACATATTAGGAACATACAACCCAAACTTAATAGAATTAATTTTGACACCAGTGCATATGTACTTAAATGTCTTTAACTATTGACGCTATTTTTGAAACAAATTCGAAAAGTAAACGCTACACAATATAACAGTATAAACGCTCTTTTTACAAAGTAGTAATGTACATACAAAAGATACGTCACTTTTGTAATATAGCCTCCTCTGATGATGGCCCAAAGTTAGGCAGAAAGTACTCCGGAAATAACTAACCATGGAAGATTTATCAACCAATTACCGCCGAATATCATAAGATCAATACGGCAATTCGAAAGGATTAACAAAAAATATGTAGACAAAAAAGTGTCTATTAAGTTCAATCAAATATGTATTAATGAAGAAATGTTGCCAAAATATACACGTTTTACATATATTTATATATATATATATATATATTTACACAAGAATGCTGCGTGCAATCCTGAACAAGTCCTGGCAGCAACACCCCACAAGACACCAACTGTACGGCCACCTGCCCCCTATCACGAAAACTATTCAAGTTAGGCGAACCAGACATGCAGGACATTGCTGGAGAAGCAGAGATGAACTCATAAGAGATGTACTCTTATGGATCCCCACACATGGCCGCGCAAAAGCAGGACGACCAGCACGAACGTACATTCAGCAGCTATGTGAGGATACAGGTTGTTGTCCTGAAGACCTGCCTAGGGCGATGAACGATAGGGAGGAGTGGCGAGAGAGGGTCAGGGATATCCGTGCTGCCAGCACGATATGATGATGATGATGATGATGATGCTATATATATTGATAAGTTTAAAGGTTTTGGCCAATATGTATGCCGAGATCGATTAAAAGAATATATTCTAATGAATATATTAAAAAGTATTTCGGAGATGAAGATTGATAATTTTCATCATCTGGTATATTTTACGAAATTATCTGGAGGTTGCAGGTTCAATCCTGACTACGGTTAAAAATAACCAGGAATATTTACTTTAGCGTATCTCTTGTACCCGGTTATGGTTAACGGAATTAGGACAATTTATAGCCGTGGATTAAATAAAAGGTTCGGTTCGAAGTTTTGGTGGCCTCCCGTGTTCGAGAAGAAAGACTTGAAGAAGGCCGAAGGACTCTTCAACTGAAACATTGTAAACATAACTATAAAGATGTAGACAATTGTTCGAATACTTTTAGTGATGAATATTAGAAAATATTTATGTAATGTGAGCCAAAAGTAGATGGAGAGTAGGTTGAGTAAAAGTTAAGATTTACTGTCCACCTAATTTTGGTAACCAGTCCGTTCTCCGGATGGAGATATAGAATACTTCGACATTGTAGCAGGTGTACTGCAAGGAGACACATTAGCCACATACCTCTTTATCATCTGTCTAGACTATGTTCTTAGAACATTTATTGATAAAATGAAAGAAAACAGTTTCAAACTAACAAAGGAAAGAAGCAAAAGGTACCCTGCAAAAACAATTACCGACGCCGACTACGCCGATGACTTAGCGCTTCTGGCAAATGCACCCGCCCCAACCGAAACCCTGCTACATAGTCTGGAACGAGCAGCTGCAGGCATAGATCTCTATGCCAATGCACACAAGACGGAATATATGTGCTTTAATCAAACAGGTGACATCTCCACACTAAACGGTAGCTCTCTGAAACTAGCAGAAAAGTTCACCTACCTAAGAAGCAGTGTCTTATCAACCGAGACAGACATCAATACGCGACGAGCAAAGGCATGGACAGCTATCATTTGGCTATCGGTCATATGGAAGTCAAATCTGACCGATTAAATAAAACACAGTTTCTTCCAAGCAGCGCTCGTGTTGGTACTGCTATATGGATGCACTACATGGACCCTAACTAAACGAATGGAGAAAAAGCTTGACGGCAACAACTCAAGAATCCGGCGAGCAATATTGAACAAGTCGTGGAGGTAGCCGCCTACAAAGCAGCAGCTGTACGGCCATCTACCACCCATCACGAAAACTATCAAATTTAGATGAACCAGACATGCAGGACACTGCTGGAGAAGTAGGGGCGAGCTCATAAGGGATGTACTCCTGTGGACCCCTTCTTATGGAGGAGCAAAGGCAGGACGACCTGCTAGAACCTACATATAGCAGCTCTGTGCCGATACGGGATGTATTCCTGAGGACCTGCCGGAAGAAATGGACAATAGGGAGGGGTGGCGAGAGAGGGTCAGGGATATCGGTGCTGATAGAGCGACATGATGATGATGATGTGTGTATGTGTGTGTACAGACCGCGTGCGTGTGATTGTAAGAGACTGGGAGGGAGTGAGTGAGTGAGTAACAGAGAGAGAGAGAGAGAGAGAAAGAGAAAATAAATCTTTAAGCGAGATATCTCGCCCGCCGGTATTGTGCCGAGAAATTTCCCGCGCTTGACTTCATCAGCCTACATTATACAAACATTTTTTCCCAGAGGATACATCGATAACCTATTGGGCATCCCGGGTGGTGTAATGATTAGGCTAGCTAGACTAGCAAACATTCACGAGTGAGTTCAATCCTCATAGGGTGCCCCATTCATATGGCCTTGTGCCACGTCTAAACAAAAAGGCTTAGCAAATCACAGCATTGATAACCCATGGACGAAACGGTTCGGTATAAATGCCGTTTGGAAAGGCATAATTCCATCTCTTATTTCACTAACTATGGGTAAATAGTCGAGCAGACGGGGCTCTTTAGCCTTGGACCGGTCGAAGATATCGGTAAAACTAAATTTAAACAACCCTTACTACTCTAAAAATAGCTTTGTATCGCACACTGTCGGTGACATAAAAGTTGGGTAAGTACGTACGTTGCTAACCCCTGCTAGGTGCTTAATAAATATTTCTCCTTAAACGACCGAAAAAGAACAAAAATATCGTAAAAAATGGTGAAATGAATTGTAGTATAAGTAGGAAGCTAAAATACAGTTTATCGTTGTAGAAGGAGTAATAGTAGTAGTGAAAGTAGTAGTAGAAGCGGTAGTAGGAAAAAAGGCGAAGCTGAAAAAGAAAAAAAAAAAGAACGCTCAGAGAAATCAAACTGCAATTATTATTATTCTGTTAGTAGGAGTTGTAATGGCGGGAAAGAAGAAGAAGAAGAAGAAGAAGAAGAAGAAGAAGAAGAAGAAGAAGAAGAAGAAGAAGAAAGAAAGAAAAAGGGAAAAAATGGAGAAAAGAAAGAAAGAAAGAAAAAGGGAAAAAATGGAGAAAAGAAAGAAAGAAAGAAAGAAAGAAAGAAAAAGGGAAAGAATGGAGAAAAGAAAGTAAGAAAGAAAGAAAGAAAGAAAAAGGGAAAGAATGGAGAAAGAAAGAAAGAAAGAAAAAGGGAAAGAATGGAGAAAAGAAAGAAAGAAAGAAAAAGGGAAAGAATGGAGAAAAGAAAGAAAGAAAGAAAAAGGGAAAGAATGGAGAAAAGAAAGAAAGAAAGAAAAACGGAAAGAATGGAGAAAAGAAAGAAAGAAAGAAAGAAAGAAAGAAAGAAAGAAAGTAATGTATTATGAAAAAAAGCTGGCTGATATGTCGAGCACGTTATTCCCGCCGAGATGAAGGTAGCAATTATATATCTCCGGCGAACGACGAAGAAAAATTTTGATTTTGATCGGTCGGGCAGTGGGAAAAAGACAAGATTAAATGTCAGGCAAGAAGGAGAAAAAGAAAACAATTTCTCAATGTGTCAAAACATTACAAGAGATTTGAGATTTACGTAGTGGCGGAAGAAAGGAAACTGATTAGACTTCAGAGAGTAGGAAGGGGCAGTCCAACACGATTAAACCCCGCAAAATTTCAGACATTTTAGGCCCTCATTCTTCAAATTCCGTTTAGTAGCACTTGCAAAAAAAAAAAAAAAAACTAAAATGAAGCAAATAAACCCCACCATAAAAGATAAACAACAAAAAAAGGCTCATTCTAGGGTACCTAGTGAGTATCGAAATCGCTGTTTGTACTAAAGAATAGTCTGAAATCGGTGTGAGTCTTCGTGGCGTAAAAGCTAAAGTGTAGCACTGCCACCTTATAGAATGCAAGTTCGAATTCTTGTTAAGTTATAACGTTTCGAACTAAAATCTTTGAGAAAGGTATGAAAATCCATATCAGTTCTTGTAAGGAATTAAATAATGGCATTAGTTTTATACGGTGACTTTGGCATTAAATAATCCACGAAAACTGATATGTCATTAAACAAAAATCCCAAACCTGGTTTGTGAGATTTCGTGATAAACAATTCACCAAATTGCCGCCCATCTGTAAAGCTGCAAATCTACACTTTTTGACCCGGTTGCAAGAAAAATTTCAGGAATTATGACTCATAGCTTGATAGGTTTTAAACAGTACTGGGAGATCCGGCTCAAACTGGTTTTTACATGGGATCCCTCTCCCCCCTCTCTCTCTCGCTTTCTATATATATATATATATATATATCAATATATCATTCTTTATGTTTTACTGTCAACTTCGCTTTAAAAAATAGTCCTCCTACCACTCGGCTTCGGAACTTGTTCTGTTAGCAATTGTTACGAGAGACAGATAGTTATCTCTATCTCTTTTTGTTTCTGTCTGTCTGTCTGTCACACACAATCTGATATACACTTAGATCATCTCTGTCACAGCCGAGTATAGAGCTGCAAAGAGGGAATCCATTTTATAACAAAGGTCCGTTATTCTTAAACAAAGGCTTAGAAACCTAATTAAAAAGACAGTAATTTAGGCAAAGACTACTCTTTTTTTTAGCTAGAAAATAATATTCAATATGATACAATACGATTAATAAAAAATCAATGCCCAGTCGGCTGGGGTTGTAGATTACACAGACTGCACATCTACAGAGGGGTAAGACCACCCGAACGAGTGTCCTGTTATGACGCTAAGCAATCTGATAGTGAGGTTCCAGTGATGCTGGAGCTTTGGGGAATGCGGAGTACCTCTTCATTGCCTTTGCTCGGAATGGTAGCACCAAATAGGGCCCTATTTATGGGTTGAATAGAACTAACTGCATACATATGCTAAACTGAATTATTTGAATTAGAACTGTTTGACTAAACTGAATAGCTTAAATAGAAATGTTTTTGACTATCAAACTTTACTTACATTTAAACAGCGTGCTCATGAGGAAATATATGATTAATTCCTATCGCAATAATTAACTTTTAGGCAGTGATTGCTAAATAGCTGCTTTTTACATTGGGAGGTCTTCACACAATCCATATTCAGACTGACCAAATTTTATACATTCGTGTCAGACCAGAGAATTTGAAAAAAATGGGGTCTAAAAATAAATCATCTCTAAACTTTTTTATAATCTTTTATTTTTTTGCAAAGGATCTTCAAATCGTTTTCTGAGAGCTTCAAAAACAAACATGACGCCGATTGCTTGTCCCAAATAGTCTCAATATGAGAACCAGCTTTTCCTTGTGTTGAAAATAAATAAAAAGACCCAGGGTAACCACTGGAGTTGCGAGCCCTGCAGCTAGGGTAAACAGTATTACGTCGTTGTAGGTCATGGGACCGTAGGGAATTTAAGGGATTGGAGGTTTGTACAAGGAAGAAAGACCTTTCTGATTTAAGACGGTGCGTTGAAAAGGTAGACATGTATATAAGCATACAAACAAAATAAGATTTACTACTTGAACACATAGACCCACACATACGCACACAAATACGTACACACACATATGTATGTATGTATGTATGTATGCGTATACATTGCGAGATAAACATGAGGAGTCCACATGCTGTGTTGTTTTAGAATTACTTTGGCCCGATTTTCTAGCCATAACAATTTAGCCTTGATGTTCAGTGCAACAAAATGAAGTGGATGCTGGCTTACCTGATTACATAGATCTGCACCTGATATGGGCGGTTGTTAGGAGACAGAACCTGTCATATTTGCCACATATCCCTGCTCATAACATTTCAAATTCCCCCTGCTCTCTCTCTCTCTCTCTCTCTCTCTCTTTATATAGTAAGTAAGTAAAGTAAAGTTGGCGACCATAGTCGAGGGTAACCCGAAGGCTCCCTTTTCGATAGCTACTACACCAAGGTGTAGGGAAGGGTGCTACTCCTTCCCTGGATTGCTCTACTTTACCCTTGATCCGTACCTTATAATGCTGAGTGTTAAGCAAGGATGCATCAAGTACCATTTTTTGAGTCTTTGGTATGACTCGACCTGGGTTTGAACCCAGGTCTACCGGGCCATTGGCGAACACTCTAACCGCTAGGCCAATATATATATATAAAATCCAAATTTCGAAAAAATTAGTCGGAAATACTACTATAATACCACACAAAATTAATAAGCTACGTCTACAAATCCTTGAAGCCTTACATATAAAAACCAAAAACTTAGAAGTAATAGAATTAACTTTGAAAATAGCGACAGTTTTGAAATAATTTTAGCCCCCGCCTTTTTTTAAAAAAAATATTCTATTTCTTTTGATTTCAGTTGATAGCCTTCTGTTTTAAATTCATTCGATGTCAACGACATTTCAGTTTTATCCAATTTCGCGTTTACGTGATTTGGTCATATTATAAAAACCTAAACACTTAAAAAAACACTCTTTATACATACAAACAATCCCTGATGATGACCTATGAAATGTCCGAAAATGCTAAGGACAATTTTGGAAATTCCATCAACCAATTCTAACCTAAAATCAAAATCAGGAAATTTGAAAGGATCTTAATAAGATTATATAGACAAAATGTGTCTTGATTATTTAATCAACATGCTGCCGACCACACACACACACACATGTATATATATATATATATATTCCCACATACGAGTCAGCTCAGTTGGCTGAGGCCGTAGAATATGCCGACTGCATTTCTGAAGAGGAGTAACACCCCCCACCCAATGAGTGTCCAAGATATAACACTAAAGCATCTGCTGGTGAGGTTCAAGTCCTGGAGCTTTGGAGAATATGAATACCCCTTCATTAGCTTTAATCCCAGACCCACTCTGACCCAGAGGGTTGTAATTTGTAGGGTCTTATCTATGAGTCAAATTAAAATATGCAATCATTTTGTAAACTTAAAACCATCTGACAGTGTAACATTGAAAAGAATTTGCCATTGGTAGATCACGATACTTGAAATCACTTGTGTGCAAATATGCATAAACAAGATTTGGCATTGCATAAGCTATAAAAGGTTGACATGCAATAAAACACAACCCACACAAAACACACACACACACACACACACACACATATATATATATATATATATATATATATATATATATATATATATATATATATATATATATATGCAAAGTCCTTGTTATAGGTAAACTAATTGGGTAGACTGGTTCTTTAGCTTTGGTGAGGCAACCTGTCTAGGAGAAGGAAAAACTCTAAAATCAAAACATCATCATTTTTGTACAGAAGAATCTATGGCACATTAGTGTTCTATTTTATCTGTAATCAGTTAACCCCGTTGAGATAGTCAGGAGAGTCTATCAGTTATATATATATATATACTCAATGAACCTCCACAAAGAATATGACTCAATCGGCTGGGGCTGCAGAATATGCTGACTGCATCTCTGTAGAGGTGTAAAACTCTCCCAACGAGTGTCCTGGATATGACACAAAACCATCTGATGGTGAGCAATGCTGCCCGCAGCTTTGGGGAATGCGAAGTACCCCTTCATTGCCATCGCTCCCAGGTCCACTTTGGCCTGCAGTGGTAGCAACTCTTAGGGTCGTATCTATGGATCAAATAGAACTGTTTTTTTGATTGAAACTGTGTACTTATGTTAAACTGAATTGTTTAAAATAGAACTGTTTCTGCATTTAACTGTGTGTCAACAAATGACTGATGTTTGATTGAATTGTTAGTGATACATAGCAATACTTGGAACCATTTAACTTTGTTGATTAATGCTAAACTGAATTGTTTTAAATAGAATTGTTTGATAATTTAACTATGTGTAAACAAATAAGTGATGTTTAATTGAATTGTTAGAGATACATAGCGATACTTGAAAATATCGAACTGTGTGCAAACAAATGATTAATAGTAAATAGAATTATTCTTATTAAATAGAAATAATAGAAACCATTTAATTGTGTGCAAAAAATAATAAACTCAGACTCGTTTAAAAAATGTTATGTACAAAATGTGATGAGAAACGAGATATTTAATATATATTTATAAAAAAAGATTTGGCGTTAAGAAACCTACCGTGGTTGATATGCCATAAAATCAAGCCAAACCAAATCCAGTTGGAATAATTATTCTAAGTATTAATACATTTGTTTTTTGTTTGTTTGTTTTGTTTTGTTTTTTTGAAAGTCCTTCAAATCTTTGTTCACATCTTTAACTGCGGCTATTAATTCATTCTCCAGACACTGCTGGAGAAGCAGGGTCGAGCTCATAAGTGATGTACTCCTATGGATCCCCACATATGGCCGAGCAAAAGCTGGACGACCAGCTAGAACATATATACAGCAGCTCTGTGAGGAAACGGGATGTAGCCCTGAAGACCTGCCAGAGGCGATGAAAGATAGGGAGAAGTGACGAGAGAGGGTCAGGGATATCCGTGCTAGCGACACGACATGATGATGATGATGATTAATTAATTAAAATAAATAAAAAACTTTCGGCTGTCTTACCTGATTCGATACCTGTGAACATGACATGGGCATTTATTACGGGGCAGTAACTGTTATTTTCCCACCTGTCGTCAGTCATACTTTATTCCACACACACACACACACACACACATATATATATATATATATATATATATATATAATTTTAGTCATTCCGTATAATTATCATCATGTCGTGCTGCTAGCATAGTTATCTCTGACTGTCTCTCGCCCTTCGGCCCTACCATCCATCGCTTCCCGCAGGTCCAGGATAGTTTTAGAGATAGGAAGTAGGTGGCCGTACAGCTGCTGCTTTGTGGGATGTTGCTTCCAGGATTTGTTCCATGACTCATAATATTCTTGTGCAGTTCCCGTCTAGCTTTTTCTCTATATTCTAAGTCAGCGTCCATGTAGTGCATCCATATAGTAGAATCGACACGACCGCTGCTTGGAAAAAATTGCGTTTTATTTCATCGGATAGTTTTGACTTTCATATGATCGAGAGCCTATCGATAGATTACCATGACTCTCACACAACCCATTATTCTGTATAAGGTCTGGATTATTTATGGGAAAATTAACTAAAAACTGTGTTCACACGGAAATAAACACTGGTTGTACGTTATTTAACGCCAAATTCATTTTTATGTAAATAATCAGTTCTATTTCAAACAATTCAGTTTAACATGAGTACACAGTTATTGGATGGTGACAATCTTCAGATTTTCTAAGGCCATCACACCAGGGGTATGTGCGTATGTTTGTGGATGTGTGTGGAAGGGAGTATTCACACGTGTGTCGTTAAAGCAATTAATTTTGACTGGCAAAACTTTACCACTTGTGATATTTTTCTTGCCTCTCAAATATTTTCTGTTATGATTATTCAGTTTTGATCATTAAAAAATATGTCAGACGTTAAACAAACTCTTTGACCCGTTGGTTGGTAAGTTGGTTGTATTTTACGGCATATCAAACCGTGTAGGTTGTTCAATGCCAAATCTTCTTTACATTTTAGATATAAGATTTGTAAACGAATCGTAAATAGGTCACAACTTTTAAACGACTGACAGCACATTTGTTTGCGCACAGTTAAATAGTTTAAAGTATTGTTACTTATCACTAGTAATTTCTTTTCAACATTATTCATTCGTCTGCATTTAAATAGTGACAATTACCGGACTTTGGTATAATGGTTACAGTGTTCGCCAATGGTCCGGGTTCAATCTCAGGTTAAGTCATATCAAAGATACCAAAAAATGATACTTGATGTCTCCTTGCTTAACACCCAGGATTATAAGGTACAGATCAAGGATAAAATGTTGTAGCTAATGAAAAGGGAGCCTTTGGGTTTCCCGTGACTATGGTCATCAACTTATTGCTATGTAATTCTAATGATTCAATTTAACAGTCATTTTTTTGCACAAAATTAAATGGTTTCAAGTATTGTAGATGATTTAATAATTCTATTTGAGCCATAGATGGAACCCTAACTTCTGCAAGTCAAAGTGGACCTGAGAGTAATGGCAATGAAGGGGTGATCCACATTTCCTAAAACTCCGGGACTGGAGCCTGACAATTTGTATACGGAGCACTCGTTGAGAGGCCTTACCCCCACCCTGTAGTTGAGGGCCTTACCCCCACCTTGTAGTTGAGGGGCCTTACCCCCACCCACTAGTCGGCGTGTTCCACATCTGCAGCTTCTTTGACCAGAGAAAAAGAAGTTAATAATCCTAAAAAAAATTATTTAGATTATAACAATAGATAATTGTATGGTTGAATAGCTGATGGAAAAAAACAAGTTCCGTTCTCAAATATATAGTTTTATTTAGTTTCTTTGTTTAATGGCATATGAATATTTGCGGGTTATTTGATGCCAAAGCCAGCTTTGTAGAAGAACAGCAGTGATACTATTTAACACATACCAGGAAGGATAAGGGAGATCCTGCCTTTTAAAAAGTATTTAATCCGAAAGTTTTCGTAATAGTGTGACTGGATATATATATATATATATATATATATATATATATGTGTGTGTGTGTTTGCTGACCTTAGTCAAGAGCGATCTGAAGGCTCCCTTTTCAATAACTACAACAAAGAAGTGTAGGGGAGGGTGCCACCCCTTTCCTTGGATTGCTCCACTTTACCCTTGATCTCTACCTAACAATGCTGAGTGTTATGCAAGGAAGTATCAAGTACAATTTATGGAGTCTTTAGTATGGATCGACCTGGGATTGAACCTTGGTCTCCCGGACCATTGACAAACACCCTAACTATTACGCCAATGAGCCTGTAACAACCCATATCCTACGTTATCTTATGGACACGTACACATAGACACACTTGTGTTGGCCGATTAGCGAAAACCTAAATTCCTCAACTCTGTTCGGACATTGGGCAATATCTATAAAAACCATCGATTGGGACGAATGGCATGTGTATGTGTGTGTGTATGTGTGTGTGTGTGAAAGAGAGAGAGAGAGAGGGGAGGGGAGAGAGAGAGAGAGAGAGTATGAATGAAATCTATGCTCTGATAATATATATATATATATATATATATATATATTAAAGAGTTTCGGAGATAAATCTGACCGTTTATGAAAAATAGAAATAAAAACAAAATATTCGTATGATACATTTTTACATGCCTATGTTTCGGTCCTTTCGGTCATCACCAGGGCAATACATTATTGTTTCCTGTTCCATCCGACAAATTATTTCAGAATTTAAAAGGAAAATGAAAAAAGGAAAAAAAGTTTATTGCGCGCTTCAACATTTTCATGACGTCACGTTTTTGAGTTAAAAAAATGGAAAAGAATACCCTCATTAATCGTTTATTATTCTGTAACTTCTCCCTCTCTCTCCTTCTCTCTCTCTTTATATTTATCTCTCTATCTCTACCCCCCTTCTCTCTGTATATATATATATATATCATATATATATATATATATATATATATATATCCTCTTTTTAATGTGAGGATACGGGATGCTGTCCTGAAGACCTACCTAGGGCGATGAACGATAGGGAGGAGTGGCGAGAGAGGGTCAGGGATATCCGTGCTACCAGCGCGATATGATGATGATATCCTCTTTAATCGTTTATTATTCTATAACTTCTCTCTTTCTCCTTCTCTTTCTCTTTTTATCTTTATCTCTCTGTATCCCTTTCCCTCTCTCTTTCTCTCTCTGTATATATATCTCATTGAAAAAAAAGAACAATTATCTGGAACTGATCACGACATTTAAATAAAGCGTCGTCTTTTTTTTTTAAATGTAGCAGCCATAATAAATCCAATGAGAATAAATATCAAAGTAAATGAGGAAGTATGTCAGTAAGGGGATAGAAATATGCCTTTTTGCGTTAACCACTGATGTGAATATATATATATATATATGAATATATATATATATGTGTGTGTGTGTGTGTGTGTGTGTGTGTGTGCACTGTGTGCGCCTGCTTATTCATAGAGCTATGTTTAGTTTTGTGTGTATACGTATATGTGAGCTGTAATCACAATCATAAACAGAATTAATTTTACCATTTAGAAAATGGCGTAAAAGATCTTCGAGCAATTTACTTGCTATCTGAATTCTTGATGGGCCGGATACAGGAACATTTTACCAATTAATACTATTACAAAATTACACTCAATAGACATTGAAGAATGTTGATTAAATTTATTAAAGGAGAAAAGTCATTATTTAATTTTACTCTCACCTTTCTCTCAGTGTGTCCTCGTGGTGTAATGGTTAAAGCGATGAACTGCGGAATCGTAGTACGCGAGTTCGTACTCCAGTCGCGCTTTCGGGCAAATACCCTTGGGAAAGGTATGAACCCCCTTGTCCTCCCTCCAGCTATGGGTAAATAGTAGGACGGACTAGGTTCTTCAGCCTTGGTTAGGCAATTAGTCTAGGAGAAGGAAAACTATGAATTCAAAACCTGTTAAACTCCGCTTAAAAATTGACCTTGTGCCATATCCTGCCCGAGCGGAGGGGTTGGTAAATAGTACCTTTCTCTCAGTTTCAAAGTTAAAGATAATTGCAGTATATATATATATATATATATATTAAAATGAATAGGTCCGCAAATGACTTCAAATTTCCTATTTAAGTTTTGGTTTTTTTTTATATACTGGTGCACTACACGTGTAACGGACATTTCAGTCGTCTTCGCAGACACAAATCTAACGTTGAACAAACTCATAACAACCAACCAAAATAATCTTTAAATATATATACATATATATAAATATGAAAATGTTTTTTTTTATCTGCTTTCTATTTTGGTATTGATTTCGTTCAGTATGATGTTTGCAAGGTATGGTGAGATTTTGTAAAAACCTGGATGCTGTTTTATATGGTTTGTTTAGGAGATGACCGCAAATTCAAGTAGTCTTCGAGATTTCTTCTGTGGGTTTGATTTGGGAGGCTTGGGAAAAATTGAATGCGTGTTTCAGCTCTAAAGAAAAAAAAACAAAAGGATTTATTTTTATTAAATGTAAATTCAGCAATATTCGGAATAGGTTGATTGCAAAAATTTCTTTAATCTCACAAAAATATTTCTTTTGAGGCTATTTCAAACGGCAGCAAATCAATCAAACTACTCAAAGCTTGAACAGAGGTCTGTCATTAGATCTTTTATGGCTATGAAGTGTAAACCATGTAAAATTTACTGATGTATTTGTGATCTGGATGCGTACCGAGTGCAAGTTTTAATCTGAAGAGAGCTTTAAAATGGGCAAAACGTAGGTTTGATACCATAAGACTAAGTCAAAAAATCAGTCAATGAAGTGGAAATAATCACACTCTCCAATATAGAAAAAGTTCAGGGTGCCACGGTCAGTAAAGAAGATTATGCAGACAGTGTTCTATGACATGAAAAGACTCATCACAATTTTCTTTCTTGCTTCCGATTACCAACCCTTTGAGAAAAATTCACCTTATTAATTGAATGAGTCTCTCTCTCTCTTTCTCTCTCTCTCTCTCTCTCTATATATATATATATATCACTGACACACACGCACACACACACACACACACACACACACACATATATATATATATATATATATATATATATATATATATATATCAAATGAAACAATATAAAACAAGGCATTGTAATGAACATTGTTACTTTTTGACTGTGGATCACTGGTTTTAAGGAATGGATTCAAGAAATACCAAGTCACAAACTACCGAAGTTTCAGATATTCTTTTAGAAGTGGTTTTCTTCATTTTGTTGGATTGCAAAACTAGTTTTCGGGAAAAGGTTTTTTTTCCATGTAATTAAAACAGATTTTAAAAAGAGTTGATATATCACAAAAGAACGCTACGAAAATGAACTGGAAACATTTGCTATACGTTGGTTGAATGAAAGTCATTTTTTTGTAATCCAAGTGTCTTCAACTAACCATTATATGACCTCAGCTACCTTAAACTCCTGACAGTGAGCTCTACACGTGGGAGATATTTGTTAAGCATGGAAGGGACGTGCTTCAAATTTCCCGTAACTAGCTTGGTTGGATATTTAACTTCAGCATTTGAATATTTAAGTGTACTTTATTTGTATATTTAGGTGTCGGCAGAAAGATTCAAAGGTCCGAGGTCTGTTTTTCAAGTTCGTTCCACTAGTGGATCACACACTATCAGAGTTGCCATGCTTGGATCCCATTGGTAAAAATGTCAGCAACGGCAGATATGACGTCATCATATAAACTTTTTAGCGTCTGAACTTATAAGCATACTCTTGCATATTTATCGAACCATATCTGGCCATTCTATTTGAAAATTTTGTTCGTAATAACTACTACAAATTATAATTATTGGTTGCGGGTTTTTCACGCCAGCATTAGCGCTGATGGTCTCTCACTGGTGTCTAAGTGACAACAAGTCTCTTCCGGTGTCCAGGACTCTTCTCAGTATTCTATCCGATCTTAACAATGCTGTGATCTGGATGGTTTCTTCTTGTCCTTTGACTTCTATGTCTTCTAGTCTCTTTACCAAACATTTGAGGATCGTTCGGAGCGCACCAATTACAATTGGTATCACGGTCACCTTCATGTTATATAGACTTTTTTGTTCTCTGGCAAGGTCTGGGTACTTATTTCTCCTTTCACTTTCTGTAATTTTCACTCTGTGATCCGGCAAAGTCCTCTATTCGGCAAGTCCCCCTCTTTTTTTTTGTTGACGCCTGGTCGTCTGGCCGAGATTAGGTGATCCATTTGTTTCTCAAAATCCCTGAGAATTTTTTGCGTCTCATTCTCTAGGATGGATTCTGGGTTGTGCATATATCACTTGTTTGTATGGTCAAATTTCACTTTCTTGCACAATTCTCAGTGGATCATCTTTCCCAACCAGTCATGTATTGTCTTATACTTTTTCTGTGTTAGTTTGCTGTATTCGCTTATTATGCGTTTGATCGTTTCATATCTATCACCACATAACCTACAGTTGCTATTTTATTGTGTTTTATCTATTTTGCTTTGAATATAGTTGGTCCTTATGGCGATTTTCTTTGTGTTGATTCAGTCTCTCTCTTAAAGTTTCCTTTTCTTAGCCATCCCCAAGTCTTCTCGCATGAGATTTCGCTTGTTTGTCGTTTAAAGTATCCATACATTTTTCAGCTATTTTTATTTGCTTGTTATTGTTGTTCTATTGTGTTTTTATTGTTTCTGGTCGCTGTGATTAGTATTTCTTTACGTTTAAAAATAGTCTTCGAGTCGTCGTATCGATGCGTCAACGCTACTTTCAATTGTGGCGACTCTTCTTCCGCGTTCTTTTCTTAACAAAGCCAATGAGACTGTCTGTCTATATCATCTCTCGGATGTAAAGCTTTCTGTCTCGTCAAGAGTTTTCTTATTCTCTGGTCCGTTATTATAATCATTATTATAAAATCAAAATATTTACTTGTTGCTACATCAAGTAACAGCAAGTAATTCTTAAAGTAAACATTTAGTTATATATTCTGATACGTATGAGTATGGAAAAGATGATGACTTGACTTATCTGGATTTTTATTTTGTCTCTGTCTCTTATATATATATATATATATATATATATGGAAGAGAATAATGGATTGTAATCTGACAGTTTGTATAGAAAAATTGCTAACAATGAATCCAAGTAAAAGGAGAAACAGAGTCGACTCTACAGCGTTTTGGTTCTGCTGAACCATCATCAGGACTATGAGGGGTTATATTAGCGATATTAAGATAATGATGGATGTATAAAAAGTGTAAGAATATGTAAAATTTTTGGAAAAGTTGTATAACATGAAAAGGTTAGGACAAGTTGTATAACAGGAAAAATTTATGACAAGAAAAATTTGGCCGTTTGATCAATGAATCAGCGTTCGTTTCTTTAAAGAACGTCACCTGACCTATTAGGAACATTGTGCAGAATCCATGTTCCGTTCGTTCATCGAGATTTCGAATTATTCCTTGTTTACGACGAAGTTCAAATCCTATATATATATGAATATATATATAGTAATTGTGATTCATAAACGTTTAAAATTTACTTCGCAGCTAATATCTCCTCGTGGCTGAATGGTTTGAAGCTTTGGCTTGGCGTTTGAGTTAACCGGGTTTCGATCCCAGCTGCAGGAAGATACTGTCTAGCCACACTGATGAGTTCTGATAGAACGAAACAGATCTGTCTGTGGATGACTATAGAGATATATATACGCCTCTACCCCCGTAAGGTTGAGTTCTCTGGCGAAGAAGTAATCGTGGTGCCATTAGCGTCTATTGCAAGCCTCTTCGTAGATGAATTGAGGTCTCGGCAACCGTTTGAACGGATGTATGTAAACAATAGTAATTGTGATTCATAACCGTTTAAAATTTACTTCGCTGCTAATACCTCCTCGTGGCTGAATGGTTAGAAGCTTTGGCTTGGCGTTTGCGTCAACCGGGTTTCGATCCCAGCTGCGGGAAGATACTGTCTAGCCACACTGATGAGTTCTGATAGAACGAAACAGTTGTCTGTGGATGACTATATATATATTCTGTCTGACGATTGTCGAATATAAACGGTATGAAACCATCAGTCGCTTATAAGCATCAATGCTATTAAATGTATATAAAAACACTAATATATATATATATATATATATATTTGCGTGTGTGTTTGCATTTTTTTTTTATATTCTCTGTTAAGTGTTCGATGAAAAGTGATTTCTTCTGAATTTTATTTTATAGCGTAATTTTCGATCACTTCAAACAATATCCGCGGGCAAAACTGACTTCCTCGAAAGTCGAGTCAAATTACTAGGATTAAAATTAGTGTCAGACTGAATTTACGAAAATTACTTGTTTCCTATTTGGCGATTTCATCCCCCACACATCAACCAGCGTACTTGCGCATGAATACAGACTTCCACACAGACACATATATACACCATTTAATGAACATAACTCAAGACAAGGCCATTACTAATAATTTCTAAGACTGCACTTGTCTAAAACGCTTGGTTCTGCCTTGCGGCTGAAGAGTGTTGTAAATTTAACATCGGTGCCAGTGGTCTAGCATAATAAAAGCCATGATTCCTAGTGTGGCCTGCACTTAAATGGCTAAACATAGTAAACCATATCAATTGGGTAGGTGCCGTAGAACCTGAATTTTGTTAGAATTACATTCTTCCTCAAGAATCGATAACATTGCAAAACACAATGGATATCTATATCTATCCATGTGTATGTGTGTGTGTAATGGTTGGTTAGTTGGGTTTTATGGCATATCGACCTTTGTAGGTTAATACCAAATCGATTTTTGCACTAAATGAATCAGTTATATTTCAAACAATTCAGCCATAGCATGAGACACGGTTTCATTGTTAAAAACATTTCTATTTTAAGCTATTCTGTTTATTCAAACAGTTCTAATTAAGCTAATTCAGTTTTGGTTTGGTTTCGGTTTCTTTGTTTAATGGCATATCAACCTTTGTAGGTTATTTAATGCCAAAGCCATTCTCCAAGAAGAACAGTAGTGGTACTATTTAACCCATAGCTGGGAGGATAAGGGGGTTCATACCTTTCCCAAGGGTATTTGCCCGCAAGTCAACGTAATAGCTCGACTGGAGTACGAACTCGCGTACTACGATTCTGCAGTCCATCGCTTTAACCATTACACCACGAGGACACCCCCTAATTCAGTTTAGTATAAGTGCAGATTTTCTTTACACACGGTTAAATGTCAAAACACTTTTATATTAAATCATTCAGTTTAATGTACGTAGAGTTTTCATGTCAAAACAGTTCCATTTCAAGCAATTCAGTTTAGCATAAGCCCGCAGTATTAATGTAAGTCCAGTTTAATTGTTAGAAACATTTCTATTTCAAGCTATTCAGTTGAGTCAAACAGTTCTAATTCAAACAATTCAGTTTAGTATAAGTATGTAGTTACTTCTATTTAATCCATAGATAGGGTCCTATCAGGTGCTTTCATTCCGGGACAGAGTGGACCTGGGAATAATGGCAATGATAGGGTGCTCCGCATTTCCCAAAGCTCCAGCATTACTGGAACCTCACCATCATATTGTTTAGTGTCATATGCAGAGGAGTAGTCGGTGTATTCTACAGCTTCAGCTGACAGGAAAATGTGTGCGTAAGTATGTGCGTATATATATATATATATATATATATATAATAATTGTGTGTGTGTGTGTGTGTGTGTGTGTGTGTGTGTTCGAAAAGTTCTAAGCCTAACCCAGGAAGAAGAATTATTGTTACTAATTACCAACCCCTCCGCTCGGGCAGGATATGGCACAAGGTCGATTTTTAAGCGGAGTTTAACAGGTTTGAATTCAGAGTTGTCCTTCTCCTAGACTAGTTGCCTAACTAAGGCTGAAGAAGCTAGTCTGTCCTACTATTTACCCATAGCTGGAGGGAGAATAATTGGATTCATACCTTTCCCAAGGGTATCAGTGCTATGTGAAATACAATCATTCTCGTCCAGGATTTGAAGAAGAATTATTGTTGAACGTTCTTGTAGATGAGTAAGCTGTCTGCAAGATGGGGGACAAGAACGTTGACACCTGAGAAGTAGCCGAAAAGAATTAAAATTTCCATAACATTTCTTACTTTCTAAATCCTACTGAATGAAGCTAAGAACTTTTTAAACGACTCTTATATATATATATATATATATATAGGATGGAACGCTAAAATTGTGGTCCTAAAGAAAACAACACTACAGCTTTATTCTAAAACTTTTATTGAAAAATCAATTCAGGTAACTTGATTATGTAATAGAGCTGACATCTATTCAATGTATCCGCCTTCAGCCGCAATAACCACTACGATACGGATCCGGAACTGGGAGTATGCCTTTTCCACAAGTGCCGGCGGGAGCTCGGTGAATACTCGGCAGATGGCGGTGATCAGGCTGGCTTTGGTGTTGTATGAGGTCAGTTGGTGATGTTCTCGACGTATGACCAAACGAAGTAGTCCAGCTGGTTCGGGTCGGGGGAGGAGGGGGGCAGTGAGAGGAGGGTACAAAGTCGTAGAACTCCTTCTGAAGCCAAGCCTGGGTCTCTTTGGACTTGTGGGCCGGCGCCGAGTCCTGCTGCCACACCCAGGGTCTGCCACTGGTCACCTGATCGCACCAGGGGATCACCAGACTCTTCAGCACATCCAGGTACACTTTGGTGTTGATTTTCAAGCCGACCTCGAAGATGTGAGGTGGCATGATGTGGCCCTCACTTGAAACAACACCAAAGACCATAACCGTAGCCGTCTGAAGGGTCGTCCGATGCGTTGAGCTGTGCCCTCAACCATTGAACCGTCCGGATTTGCATTTTGAGGGTGCTGGCAATGGTCCTGTTGTCATAACTTGGATCGGTAGAGAGCATGTGTTGTACAGCGGCGCATCTCCGATCTCGCTCGTTGAACATTGTGTCACTTGCAGACATAATAGAAGGCTCCTATCGCTCTTGGGATTTGTATACAACTGTCCAACTAGTAGATGGTCGGCAACAGAAAAGAAAACCGATGGATAAGACGCAACAAAACAGCAAATGTAGGTTATATGGTGATAGAGACGAAATGATCAATCACATAATAAGCAAATGCAGCAAATTAGCACAAAAAAAGATATAAGACTAGACACGACTGAGTAGGCAAAGTGATCTACTGGGAATTGAGCAAAAATTGAAATTTGTCCATACGAACAAATGGTATAGAATCTGTTCAGAAAAATGAAACGTACAAACTCTTCAGGGATTTTGAGATACAAACAGATCACTTAATCTCTGCCAGACGACCATACCTGATAATAATTAACTAAAAAAAAGAGAACTTGGAGAATTGTGGATTTAACGGTCCCGGCTGACCACAGAGTAAAATTGAAAGAAAGTGAAAAGAAGGATAAATACCACGACCTTGCGAGGGAATTAAAAAAAAACTGTGGAACATGAAAGTGATGATTATACCAATTGTAATTGGTGCTCTTGGTACAGTCACCAAAAGATTATTAAAGAGACTGGAGGACTTGGAAGTAGGAGGACGAGTGAAGACCATCTAAAGTACCGCAGTATTGAGATCTGCCAAAATACTGAGAAGAGTCCTTGAAACTTGAGGAGACTCGCTGTCACTCAAACATCAAAGAAAAACTCTTTAGGAGTAGATATTAATAATAATAATAATAATGACACGCCAGCATTGAAGACAGCATTGACGTATCGATACAAAGACTCGAAGACTATATACAAAAACACGATGGAGGACTCATTACAGCCATCAGAAGCGATACTGATAACACGATGGACAACAGAATGACAATAACTAGGAAATAAGAATGGGAAGGAAAGCAACTTTATGGGCGTTTTAAAGGATTAATAAACAGCATCTCACAAGACAAAACCTAGACATGGCTAAGAAAAGAAAACTTTAAGAGAGAAACAGAATCTCTCCTAATAGCAGCACAAAATAACGTCATAAGAACCAATCATATCAAAGCGAGAATAGATAAGACGCAACAAAATTGCAAATGTTGGCTATGCGTTAACAGAGATTAAACCATCAATCACATAATAAGCGAATGCAGCAAATTAGCGCAGAAGGAATATAAGACTAGATACGATTGGGTGGGCAAGGTGATCCACTAGGAGATGTGAAAGAAATTTAAATTTGACCATACAAACAAATGGTATATACCCAACCCAGCACGTGTCCTAGAAAATAACACACATAAACTCCTATGGGACTTTGACATACGTACGGATCACCTCATCTCGGCCAGAAGACCAGACCTTATAATGATCCACAAAAAAAAGAGAACTTGCAAAATTGTCGACTTTGCTGTCCCGGCTGACCACAGAATAAAACTGAAAGAATGTGAAAGGAAGGACAAGTACCTCGACCTTGCTAGGGAATTAAAAAACTATGGAACATGCAGGTGACAATTATACTAGTTGTAGTTGGTGCGTTTGGAACAGTAAATAAAGGATTAATAAAAGGACTGGAGGATTCGAAAGTTGGCGGACGAGTGGAGACCATCCAAGCTACTACATTATTGAGAACGGCCAGAATACTGTGAAGAGTCCTGGGGACTTGGGGAGACTTGCTGTCACTCAAACTTCAGTGAAAGACCATCAGCGCTAGCTGATATGGAAAACTCAAATGAGTAAATAATAATAATAATAATCTCCTACCGAAACCTTATCAAAGGAATAAATACCTGGGCTGTATCCCTCGTTAGATACTCGGGACCCTTTCTGGAGTAGACCAGAGATGAAGTTAAATAAATGCACGAAAGAACAAGAATACTTATGACCATGCATAAGGAAACTTTAAGAGAGAAACAGAATCTCTCCTAATAGCAGTACAAAACAACGCCATAAGGACCAATCATATCAAAGCGATAATAGATAAGACTCAACAAAACAGCAAATGTAGGCTATGTGGGGACAGAGATGAAACCATCAATCACAGAATAAGCGAATGCAGCAAATTAGTGCAGAAGGAATATAAGACTAGACACGACAGAATGGGCAAGGTGATCCACTGGGAGATGTGCAAGAAATTTGAATTTGACCATACAAAGAAATGGTATATGCACAACCCAGCACCTGTCCTAGAAAATAATACGCATAAACTCCTATGGGACTTTGACATACACATGGATCACCTAATCTCGGTCAGACGACCAGACCTAATAATAATCAACAAAAAAAAAAAAAAAAAGAACTTGCAATATTGTCGACTTTGCTGTCCCGGTGTGTTTCCAAATTGCACCCCCTCTAAATGGAGTCATCTTTGGGAGAGCGAATTATGAAATTACAAACTAATTTTGTATGCTGAACTGAATTTTTTGAAATAGAACTGTTTTTGACATTTAACTGCATGTAAACAAAAAACTATACTTATACTAAACTGAATTCTTTGAAATAAGACTGTTTGACTAAACTGAATAGTTTGAAATAGAAATGTTTTGATAATTAAACTGTCTGCTTATGCTAAACTGAATTTTAGTGACATTTAAACTGTGTGATTATGCTAAACTGAATTGTTTGAAATGGAACTGCTTTTGAATGCTAAAGTGATTTTTTTGGAATAGAACTGTTTTCGACATTTAAACTGTGTATTTTATTTAGATGGTGTACTCATGTTAAACTGAATTGTTTCAAATAAAACGTTTTTGACATTTAAACTACACAATTATGCTAAACTGGATTGTTTGAAATGGAACTCTCATTGCATGCTAAACTGCATTGTTTGAAATGGAACTGTTTTTGACATTTAACGGAGTGTAAACAAAAACTATACTGATACTAAATTGAATTGTTTGAAATAAAATTGTTTGACTAAAGTGAATAGCTTGATATAGAACTGTTTTGATAAGAAAACTGTGTACTGATGCTAAACTGAATTGTTTGAAATAGAACGGTTAGTAGTGGTACTATTTAAGGGGGTTCATACCTTTCTCAAAGATATTTGCTCGAAAGTAAACGTAATAGGGTGATTAGAGTACGAACTCGCTTACTACGATTCCACAGTCCATCGCTTTAACCATTACACCACGAGGATCCCTTGCGAAATTATCAATTTTCTTCTACATTCCATTTGTCAAATTCCTTTCTAGTATTTTTTTTATTTGTTTCTGAGTCGGACACACTTCACCGTTAGACGTCCGAGATTATCTGTCAAGATCTAATTTTACTCCAGACAACGCAGTTGAAACGATGTTAAAAAATGGATGCAAACTTAAGTAAAATAATAAGTAAAAAAAGAAAAACAGAGAAAGAAAAAAAGAGTTAAACAATTTTGTAATTTACAGAAACGGCGCCAAATATATTGCTCTAGGCAGAAAAGAAATTGTATCGTGGGCCAGGTAGCCTCGGTTGATTTGGCTATCAAGATGAGACTATGTTCTGCTCATTTGCTTCTGTCTCTACCCACCTCTCTCTCTCTCTATATATATATATATATATATATATATACATTAATATCACTCTGTTCATATCTATCTATCTCTCTATCCCAGTTTATAAATATCTATCTATCCAAGTAGCTACAATATGGGTGAAATATTTTCTGCTTTAAGTGACAGCACAAAACAGTCAGACACCTTTAATTTAATCTTTCTATTTCTTTTTCCTTTTTTTTTTACCCTTTCTCCATTTCTTGAAATATATATATATATATATATATGCACAGAGAGAGAGAGAGAGAGAGAGAGAGAGAGAGAGATTCCTTAAATGCATTGACGCTTTTCTTTTTAAGTTTTCTATTGATTTTATCAAGTCATTGATCCTTTTAAAGAATATATAGAAGATATTTTCTTTTTTGAAAGTGAGTGAAACTTTTGGTCTAAAAATTTGAAATGCTTTCAGTCGAGAATGTTGATAGAATTAGAATGTTTTATCTTTTGTGTTTTTTTTCCTAAAATTTTGACGATACTTCCACAGACTTACAGTAATCCGACTGTTATCTAATTCCATATATCATTTGGAAAAAAACTTGTCAATAAAAGAGAAATTATATATAACATAAACTCCACGATCTAACAGATTACAAATCCTATAAATCATAATTATATATATATATATATATATATATATATATATATAAGTATGTCACGTATCTAGCCACACTGAAGAGTTGTGATACAAAGACACAGTCTGTATGTGGATGACAAAGTATATATATATATATATATATATATATATATATATATATATATACATATGTATAATGCAAAGCTCTTCGAACGAATTGAGCATTCTGGTATCCGGTAAGGTACTAAATATAAACAAACAAACGCTACTACTTAATACCTAATAATTCCCTAGCTGACGTGGTACGTTTGTTGGCTGAGCGGTCTGATACTAAGTTTAACGTAAAGTTTCGATCCCAGCTTCAAGCGTCCTACGTGTCTAGCCACACTGAAAGAGTTGTGATACAAGGAAACATTCTGTCTGTGGATAACAATATATATATATATATATATATATATATATATAGTATCATGGCGTGCTGCAAGCACGGATTTCCCTGACGCTGTCTCACCACTCGTCCCTATCATCCATTGCTCCCGGCTGGTCTTCAATGCTACATCATGTATCAGTACAGAGCTGTTGTAAGTAAAAGTAAAGTTGGCGACCATAGTCAAGGGCAACCAGAATGCAACCAGAAGGCTCCCTTTTCAATAGCTACTACACCGAGGTGTAGGAGAGGGCGATACTCCTTTCCTTGGATTGCTCCACTTTACCCTTGATACGAAACTTATATTGCTGAGTGTTAAGCAAGGAGGTATTAAGTATCATTTTAAAGTCTTTGGAATGACGCCACCTGGGATTGAACCCAGGTCTCCCGGACCATTGGCAAACACTCTACCCACTAAACTGGTAAGAACTATTATAGATTGGTTTTAACTGATCGACCTAACCTTGCTCGTCCGAGTGAAGGGGTCCAAAAGAGTACATCGCTTATGAGTTGGTCCTTACTTCTCCAGCAGTGTCCTGCATGTCTTATTCATCCAATTTTAGATGGTTTTCGAGATGGGTGTTAGGTGTCCGTACAATTGCTGCTTTGTGGGATGTTGCTTCAGGACCTGTTCAATACAACCCGAAACATTCTTGTGCAATTGCCGTCATGCTCTTTCTCTATACGCTTAGTCAGCGTCCATAGCAATAAATATACGATAACAATAAAAATACAAAATCGATCTTCTTCTAGAGATATCAGAAACCCTTACTTTCAATGACGAATATGAGAATATATATATATATATATATATATATACAAGGACATGAGCGTCCTCACAGACAGAAAAACACACAGTATACATTCTTGTCTATATTTACCAACCCCTTTGCTCGGTTAGGAAGTGGCACAAGGTCAATTATTTGAGGAGTTTATTAGGTTTGAATTCAGAGTATTCCTTCTCCTAGATTGGTTGCCTAACCAAGGCTGAAGACCCTCGTCTGCACTACTATTTACACATAGATGGAAGGAGAATAATTGAATTCATACCTTTCTCAAGGGAATTAGTGCTATGTGAAATGCAATCAACCTCGTCCTGGATTTGAACTCGTGTCGCCGTGTCCATTTCCTACAACGATAAAATGTCAAATGTAAAATTAAAAAAATTTAAAAAAGAGAAATAGAGAAAGAACACATACAGAGACGAAAATTTCTCACGAACAGTTAACTCGAAGTAAAGATTCGCTGACACAATTCCTGGAATTAAAAAAAATCTAACAAGTTGTCGAAAAATAAATAAATTAAAGCAAATCCCCCAATGGACCTATTTATCTTAAAGTATTTTCTTTTTTTCTCATTGGACCAACAATATATATGCATCGGGTTGAGTTATAAATAATTTTAGTTTTAGTAAAACATGACCTATTCATTAATCATGTTATAATGAATTAATTTCAATCAAATATTTCCACAAATATTTCCAACTAATCTACTGGAAAATATTTTTTCTCTTTCAGAGTATTTTGTAAAAAAAAAAAAAATTCCTCCTGAATACAAATGAAATGGTTGCATCTCCCAGTGAAGACTTAAACTGTGTCAGTCGTTCTTGGGTATATATGTTCCAATTTGGGGCTCAAGGCGTTAACAACTTATTAGACGCCTTTGGGAGATGTGTCTAAATCAGGTGTTTTCAGTTGTATGGTGTCTTAATTGGGATTCTGATGATTCCATTATTTGGACGCATGGCGCCCTCCACCAGTAACATTTAGGTGTTGTCACTCAGCTGGTTACTACTGAACGAGAGCGCGATTTTCTTTTGTCAGGACGGTTTCTTTTCTTTTGCGCCAGCGTCGTCCCACTTCCTGTCAGAGGCTTCTGGGAGTTTCTGCGTATTTTTAATTATTATTTTTTATTTTAATCTAATTATTTTTATTTTTCTATTCCCTACAGAACATTAGGCCAACTTATTTGATTAAATACTCCTGAACCTGACATAGGCAGTTGTTACGAGACAGTAGCTGTCATTTTTGCCTCATGTCACTGGTCATAATATTTAAAGTCTCTCTCTCTCTCTCTCTCTCTGTCTCTCTCTCTCTCTCACCAGTAAGAATAAATAATCTACATAACAACTTATACATATTTAAGAATATCAATTGACTTCATTTTCCTATCTCGAAACGAACACATATATATATATAAATACAAACGCTGATAATTGAATAATTCTGATAATCTAATTATGTGTAATTTTAATATAATTATATAAAATTATATAATCGGCCGATGACCGAGACTAGGAACAAAATAACAGGACTTCTATGTACATCTACTATCATCAATTCTTCTAGTCCTTTTCTTTATACATATTCTGGCGCCCTCATATAATACATATATATTGGTTTTATACCCACCCACTCACAAACTAATATATATATATATATATATATATATATATATGTGTGTGTGTGTGTGTGTGTGTGTGTGTGTAGGTGTGTGGGGGTAGAGAGATAAAGATATATATATATATATATAGAAAGAGAGAGAGAAAGAGAAAGAGAGAGAAAGGGAATTGAATGTAGTTGGTTGGTTGGTTGGGTTTTATGGCATATCAATCTTTGTAGGTTATTTAACGCCAAATTATTTTTATGTAAATAATCAGTTCTATTTAAAACAATTCAGTTTAGCACGAGTACACAGTTTAATTGTCAAAAACATTTCTATTTCAAACAATTCAGTTTATTCAAGCAGTTATATATAACAATTCAGTTTAGTGTAAGAACAGTTTCAGTGTCAAAAACAGTTAAATTCCAAACAATTGAGTTTAGCATTAGCACACAGTTTAAATGTAAGTACAGTTTAATTGTTAAAAACGTTTCCATTTCTAGCTATTCAGTTTAGTCAAGCAATTCTATTTCAGCTAATTCAGTTTAGTGTAAGTCCAGATTTTATTTACACACAGTTAAGATTCAAAACAGTTCTTTCTATGGTAAAAAAAAAGTCAGTTTAGTATAAATACAGTTTCAATGTCAACAAACAATTTCAAATGATTCAGTTTAGTACAAGCACGCAGTTTAAATGTACGTACAGTTTAATTGTCAAAACATTTCTATTTTAAGCTATTAAATTTAATCAAAAAATTCAGTTTAGCATAAGTATGCCGTTATTTCTATTTAACTCATAGATAGGGCCCTATCAAGTGCTACCACTCCGGGCCAGAGTGGACCTGGAAGCAATGGCAATGAAGGGGAGCTCCGTTTTCCCCAAGGCTCCAGCATTACTGGGACCTCACCATCAGACTGTTTAGTGTCATAATTAGGACACTCATTGGGGGGGGGTCTTACCCTTCTGCAGAGGTGCAGACTGTGTATTCTACAGCCCCAGCCGACTGGGCAAGGAGTTGAATGTTGGTATATGTTTACTTGTTTGTTGATAGATATCAAGATCTGCTCTTTATGGAAGAAGAAATCTATCTATCTATCTATCTATCTATCTATCTATCTATCTATCTATCTATCTATCAAATTCAGTTCATATCTATCTATCTATCTATCTATCTATCTATCTATCTATCTATCTATCTATCTATCTAATTCAGTTCATATCTATCTATCTATCTATCTATCTATCTATCTATCTATCTATCTATCTAATTCAGTTCATATATATCTATCTATCTAATTCAGTTCATATCTATCTATCTATCTATCTATCTATCTATCTATCTATCTAATTCAGTTCATATCTATCTATCTATCTATCTATCTATCTAATTCAGTTCATATCTATCTATCTATCTATCTATCTATCTATCTATCTATCTATCTATCTATCTATCAAATTCAGTTCATATCTATCTATCTATCTATCAATCAAATTCAGTTCATATCTATCTATCTATCTATCTATCTATCTATCTATCTATCTATCTATCTATCTATCAAATTCAGTTCATATCTATCTATCTATCTATCTATCTATCTATCAAATTCAGTTCATATCTATCTATCTATCTATCTATCTATCTATCTAATTCAGTTCATATCTATCTATCTATCTATCTATCTATCGATCTAATTCAGTTCATATCTATCTATCTATCTATCTATCTATCTATCTCACTGTTCTTTCTTATCTATCTGATACAGTACGATACTATGTATTACTGAGACCATTTTGGGGATCACTGAATGTATTGTATTACTCACGTAACATTTTGATAATGATATCAATCACAACAGTAATACAAATGCGTATACAGGCAATTACAATACAGGCGGACTCTGTTGTTCAGGTACGAACACGTTTATTAACTTCTTGATTTCGGCCCAGTGCGACATCAAGAGAGAGACACAATTCTTACTATGCTGACCCCACCAACGCGCGGCGCATCTTGTGATGTCTAAGATCTCTGTCGGTAGAGATCTGAAAAACACCAACTACACGCTCCAACGGTAGAGAACTCAATTCTCTATGCCCCAATGGCAGAGAACTCAGCTGTCCACCTGCATGGTCCAATCTCAACTCTCAAATGACTCTTTTCCAAATCCTCAAATCCTCAGGACCACCTCTTCCAGGCATAATTTCATCCACACTCCAGCTGCATTTCCTGTCTGGGGTTTATTATGACAATGGTGATTGTCATATCCTTTGCGCACTGGCATAAAACTGTACCCAATGACTATGCACCTTAACTCTTAACCCGAATAGTTCAAAGCCCAACCAAACTGAATGATAAAATATAATTAACGAAAAATGATTAATAAAAAAAAAAAAATCATTGCTTAATCATATAACAAATGTTGCAGATTCTAAAAGAAAAAAAAAGGAAAAATTTTGGTAAACGGCATTTCACAAAAATGTCTTGCTCAAGAACTTCGATCCTTTTTTTCTTAAATGAATAAAACTTGAAATGTTCTCCATTTTTTCTTATTTAATGATTGGTTATGTCGTGAATTTAGATAATCTTTTGTCTGCCAGATACGGGTGGTTCTTGCTGAATGGTAAGGATCATTATGTTACTTGATGGTAACATTCTCCTTATGGAAGGGCCTTTGGGTAATGCAAAACAACCCAAAATGCAAGAAGCCCAAATATTTAAGGTGCTTACAATCATATCCAGCCAGGGAACAATTCTCCCCTTCTCAATATGTTTAATAGACAGAATAGAAATTATCCTTTCAGCTGATCTTCTAAGATCTTTCAGAAGCATAATTTGACATTTCGAAATTGATTATGACATCCATCTTGTCGGCTGGAGGTGGCTGCAGATTAGACTGACTGCATCTCTACAGAGGGGTAAGACTGCTACAATAAGTGTCTTAGATATGACACTGGGCAATCTGATGGCTCAGTCGGCTAGGGTGCCGCAGAATACACTAACTGCATCTCTGCAGAGGGGTAACACTCCCACAACGAGTGTCCTGAATATGACAATAGATAATCTGATTGCCCAGTCGGCTGTGGATTGCAGAATACACTGACTGGATCTCTGCAGAGAGGTAACATTCCCCTAAAGTGTGTCCTGAATATGACTCTAAACAATCTAATGGCCCAGTCGGCTAGAGAGTGCAGACTACACCGGCCGCATCCCTGCAGAGGGGTATCACGCCCCTAACGAGTTTCCTAATATGACATGATAAAAATCTGATGGCCCTGCCGGCTAGGGGCAACAGAAAACACCGACTGCATCTCTGCATTGGGGTAACACTCCCCAAACGTGTGTCCTTAGATATGACTCAAAACAATCTGATTGCCCAGTCGGCTAGGAGCTGCAGAATACATTAACTGCATCTCTGGAGAGGGGTAACACTCCCCTAACGAGTGTCCTGATATGAAACTAAACAATCAGTTAGTTTGAGTCAGTTAGTTGGAGATAAGATGCAGTAGAGAAAACCAGCACCCAGCAGAAGGCTATGGGCCCTCAGGACCCCTGATTGAGCAGCCCAGCAGAACGAGAAAGAAGTGCTGCTAAAGACAAAGGAACTTTGGGTCAATATGTTGCAGTTTGTTCACCTCTCACACGTAACCCTTTCGCAACCATTTCGAATAAAGTGTGAGAGGTACATTTTTCTAAAGAAGTGTGTTCGTTCGTCTTTATTGTGTTGACTATGTTTCCGCATGAATATGTGTATAGTTATATATGTATCATGGTCGTGACTATGCCACAATACTTCTACAGACTTACAGGAATCCGACTGTTATTCAATTCCATATATCATTTGGAAAAAAACTTGTCAATAAAAGAGAAATTCTATATAACGTAAACTCCACGATCTAAAAGATTACAAATCCTATAAATCATAATCATATATATATATATATATATATATATAAGCATCTCACGTGTCTAGCCACACTGAAGAGTTGTGATATAAAGACACAGTCTGTATGTGGATGACAAAGTATATATATATATAATGCAAAGCTCTTTGAACGAATTGAACACTCTGGTATCCGGTAAGGTACAAAATGTAAACAAACAAACACTACTACTTAATACCTTATAATTCCCTTGCTGACCTGGGACGCTTGTTGGCAGAGTGGTCCGATACTATATCTAACATAAAGTTGGGCCGGTTTCGATCCCAGCTTCAAGCGTCCTACGTGTCTAGCCACACTGAAGAGTTGTAATTCAACGAAACACTCTGTCTGTGGATGATAATATATATATATATATATATATATATATATATATATATAGCACCATGGCGTGCCGCAAGCACGGATTTCCCTGACGCTCTCTTGCCACTCGTCTCTATCGTCCATTGCTCCCGACAGGGTCTTCTATGCTATATCCAGTATCAGTAAAGAGCTGTTGTAAATAAAAGTAAAGTTGGCGACCATAGTCGAGGGCGACTAGAAGGTTTCCTTTTCAATAGCTTCTACACCGAGGTATAGAGGAGGGTGCTAATCCTTTCCCTGGATTGCTCCACTTTACCCTTAATACGTACCTTATATTGCTGAGTGTTAAGCCAGGAGGTATCAAGTATCATTTTAAAGTCTTTGGAATGACGCGACCTGGAATTGAACCCAGGTGTCCCGGACAAACATACTACCAACTAGGCCAATGAACGATAAGAACTATTGTGAAACTAACGAGTGTCCTGATATGACACTAAACAGTCTAATGGCCAAGTCAGCAAGTGATGCAGAATACACCGACTGCATCTCTGCACTGGAGTAACACTCCCACAACGAATGTCCAAGATATGACACTAAACAATCTGATGTTGAGGCTTTAGTAATATGTAAAAACACATAGTGGGAAAAAAAAGAAAAAAATTAAATAAGTCGATTACATGAGTCAACTCTAATTGTATTGCTAATGATACAACCACAAGCCAAATTAATGAATTAGCAGACTAAGAAGATGCTCACACAGTGTTTTTTATGTAGCTGTAAATAAACTTATAACATATAAGACAAAAACATTTTATTTAAAAGCTGAAAATTCTGGTATCACAAATTTTACATTAAAAAAAACGCTGATTGGCTTAGAAAAATATACCATTAATTTAAATGATTTGATTTAATTTCTATAACAGATGAGGGAGTCCCCTTAGCGTAGTGGCTAACATGCCAGATTGTAACATCGTTGAGAGCGAGTTCGAATTTCACTCGTGCTATTATGATTCGGACGAATACCTTTTGTGAAAGATATAAATTTTTTTAGCATTGCTATTCTTCGACAAGGATTGCTTTGGCATTAAATAACCCACGAAGGTGGATATCCCATTAAAAAAAGAAATCAAACCATTATCTAACTGATTTCAGGTTAAATGCATTAATGTACTTATATCTATTTTCGTCACGTGATATATATTATACTTTGTCTGTTCTGGTAAGATCAGTGCCATATAGGAGGTGCTTTTCGAATTAATGCCGATTGCTGTTGGAAAATTGGGAAGATGTTACATTTCGATAAAGTTATGATTTGTAGAGTGTCCCTTATTAAAAAAAAAAAAAGAAAAGAAAAGAAAACTAGAATCGATTAATCGAAATTAGAAACTCTCTACATTCAGCACACCTGAAATATTTCAAATAGGTTCGAAAATCTTTGAGAACTGCAATATGTTTTTGTTTTTTGTTGAGGTGGATAATTCATAATAATTTTTATCATGTTGCTTTTGCTTTCAATTCTTCAGTTTATCAATCCAGTCATAAGTAAAGTTGGCGACCGTAATCCAAGGTGACCTCAAGTCTCTCTTTTCGATAGCTACTACACCGAGGTGTAGGGATGGGCGCTAATCCTTTCCCTAGATTGCTCCAATTTACCCTTGATGCATGCCTTATAATGCTGAGTGTTAAGCATTGAACCCAAGTCTCCCGAGCTATTGGCAAACACTCTAACCATTATGCCAATGTCCGGTACATGGGCCTAGCGGTTAGAGTGTTCACCAATGGCCCGGAAGACCGGTGTTCAATCCCAGGTCGAGTCATACCTAAGACTCAAAAATAGTACCTGATGTCTCCCTGCTTAACACTCAGCGTTATAAGGTGTGCATCAAGAGTAAAGTGGAGCAATCCAAGGAAAGGAGTAGCACCCTTCCCTACACCTCGGTGTAGTAGCTATCGAAAAAGGAGCCTTCGGGTCACCCTCTACAATCCAGTAATACTTGAGATTAAAGACAAATACTTTTACAAAATAAAATTTCATACTTCTCAATACACTTTGCGAGTTATATGTGGCATGGATATATCAACAAAAATAAATTGCAAAAAACATAAAACAAAAACAAGTATTTATGACTGAAATAAAAGGGCTATTATTTCACTGAGCTTGAACTCCATAAAATAGCTTATCTTCTTATAAGCTATTTACCCTTGATCCGTACCTTATAATGTTGAGTTAAGCAAGGAGGCATCAAGTACTATTTTTTAGTCTTAGGTATGACTCGACCTGGGATTGAACACCGGTCTCCCGGGCCATTGGTAAATACTCTAACCGCTAGGCTTATGTACCGGACATTGGAATAATGGTTAGAGTGATTGCCAAAGCCTCGGGAGACTTGGGTTCAATCCCAGACAGATGCATCAAAGTAGCAGATGCATCTGCTCGTTGCCTCATGTGACCCCATGCTGTGATAATTGCACAAAGCTTGACGGAGATTTCACAAAAGAAAAAGGAAAAAGAAAAGTCGAAAACAAGGTTAAAAAGAGAGGACATGCTCACGGATGGGTGAGTGTGTGCCACCTCTGGACCTTTCTTTGCCTATGTTCTCCATTTTAGGCGTTTCTAACTTGTCACTGATATTTTATCAGGGCTTGACATAACGCGAATCTTTGTCATAATTTCCTCCGTCACCGATGGATCTCTAACTGACTCCCAAGCAGATCTCAGTGACATTGGGATTGTCAGCAAAGTAATAAGCGGGGAATGTGAATGGAATTTTACGATCTCCGCCAAAGCGTTTGAGTTTTCCAGTATTTTCTGGATCATTCGACCCTACTCAAAAATGGGTAGCGCTTGATCATTCCCCGCTTCTTTGTTTCCTTTTCTCACTCGAGTTAGGCTTTTATCTATTTACACTCACTTTGTTCAAACCCGAGTTGACCTAGTAGCCGGTCAGACTGATCATCATCATCATCATCATCTCGCGCTGGTAGCACGGATATCCCTGACCCTCTCTCGCCACTCCTCCCTATCGTTCATCGCCCTAGGTAGGTCTTCAGGACAACATCCTGTATCCTCACATAGCTGCTGAATGTACGTTCGAGCTGGTCGTCCTGCTTTTGCGCGGCCATGTGTGGGGATCCATAAGAGTACATCTCTTATGAGTTCATCTCTGCTTCTCCAGCAGTGTCCTGCATGTCTGGTTCGTCTAACTTGAATAGTTTTCGTGATAGGGGGCAGGTGGCCGTACAGTTGGTGTCTTGTGGGGTGTTGCTGCCAGGACTTGTTCAGGATTGCACGCAGCATTCTTGTGTAATTGCCGTCTAGCTTCTTCTCCAGTCGTTTTGTTAGCGTCCATGTAGTGCATCCATATAGCAGTATCGATGTGACCGCTGCCTGGAAGAAACTGCGTTTCATTTTATCGGTTAGGTCTGACTTCCATATAATCGATAGCTATTGATAGCTGTCCATGCTTTCGTTAACCTCGTTTCGATGTCCTTTTCAGTTGATTCGACGCTGCTTCCTAGGTACGTGAATTTGTCTACTAGTTTAAGTGGGGTTCCTTCTAGAGTGGAGATGTCCCCCGTTTGGTTATAGCACATATATTCCGTTTTGTGTGCATTAACATAGAGGCCTATGCTTTTATCTATTTACACTCACTTTGTTCAAACCCGAGTTGACCTACTAGCCGGTCAGACTGATACGGAGGTATAAACTGCTTCATCCTTCGTCTTGTTACATACAAAATGGATACATCTACAGACATATACACACAGATACACATCTGTATATGCATCCAATCGTCTTCATATATTCAACGTGACATACACATATATCCATGCGCACATATATATCAAACTCTATTTACTAACAAGGCTCCATATTGTCACACATTGACAGTTTGATAGATGATTTTGTTTTTAAATTGGTTAAACGTTAGATTATTTGAAAGGAAGAAATTCGCTGTTTATCACAAATGTCATGAATCCAAAGGATCAATTAATCATATCTCTTCTGTCATGAATTAAAAAGATACTTCAATCAGATCACCACCAGTCAGCTGTGGAACACACTGACTGTATCTCTGTAGAGCGATAAAAAAAAACAACAATGAATTTCCTGGATATGGCTCTAAAAAATCTGACGTTGAGGCTCCACTATTGCTGCAGCTTTGGGGAATGATGAGTACTTCATCATTGCCATCGCTCCCAAGTCCCTTCTGTCCTGGAGTTGTAGCACCTGAAAGACTCATATCTATGGCTCAAATAGAAATGTTTGACATTTAAACTGAGTACAAATGACTTAGAAATAGAACTGTTTTTTCATTTAAATGTATGTAAAGAAATTACTGATATTTAATTCAGTATAGCAATACGTGGAACCATTTTACTTTGATTTATGCTAAACTAGATTTTCTAGATAGAAATTTTTGATCATCTAACCGAGTGTATCTACAAAATGTGTTTACAAATCATATATCTAATATAAAAGTATACCTAACCTTACGTCGGTAATTCATTCCAGGAAAGTCGGCTTAAGTCGAAAATCCACTTAAGTCGAATTTCCTTGTCTCTGGATTTGTCACTTGGCTAAACCACAAATAACCATTCCAACTTCCGAATTTTATCTATAAATGCATTTTTAATTATATATTATCAATAAGAATCTATTTTAAGTTTACAAACGAATCAATTTTAGTTTTTATTATGTACAGAAAAAAGTTACGAATATTTACAAATTCATGTACGTACATACTTGTAAATGTAGATGTTTACAATTTGGTGATCTTTACAGTACATCGCGTACTCTTTATTTGTGAATGTTGTTCAGACGAAAAAAAAACCAAGGGCTTATAATCGTTTGTTAAGGTGTATTCGGTTTAGCTGCAAGTCATGAGTTCGATCCTTGGATCATGCAGAAGAGTCGAACGTTCGAAAGCGGAATACTAAGGTAGAGAAAATAAGAAATAACAAGAGATTAATTAGCACAAGTTTTTTTTGGGAGCATAGACAATGCAATTATAATAATAAACTCACATGTTTTCAATAAAAGATTTGGTCCCAATAATATTTCTCAGTACGATAGTAGCGCAGTCACCTGGGGCCGTCGGATACACCGACTGCTTCTCTGCAAAGAGATAAGACCTCTCCCCACTAATGAGTGTCCTAGATATGACACTAAACAATCTGATAGTAAGGTTCCTGTAACGCTGGAGCTATGCAGAATGCGGATTATCTCTTCATTACCATCGCTGCCAGATCCACTCCGGCCCGGAATGGTAGCCTCTGATAGGGTCCTATATATGGGTCGTACTTATACTAAACTGAATTACTTGAAATAGGACTGTTTTGACATTTAAACTGCGTACTTATGCTAAACTGAATTATTTAAAATGGAAATGTTTTTGTATGCTAAACTGAATTGTTTGAAATAGAGCTGTTTTTGATATTGAAACTGTACTTGCGCTAAACTGGATTGTTTGAAATAGAACTGTTTTGACACTTAACTGTGTGTGAACAAAAAACTGTACTTATACTAAACAGAATTGTTTGAAATAGAACTGTTTGACTAAACTGAATAGTTAAAAATAGAAATATATTTGACAATTAAACTGTGTACTTATGCTAAACTGAATGGATTGAAATAGAACTGATTATTTTTATAAAAATGGATTTGTCATTAAATAACCTACAAAGGTTGATATGCCATAAAACCCAAACAAAGAAACAAGCAAACAAACAGTAAGATATGCACTTGAAGAATGTCAGAACGCAATGGCTGTAACATTTTAACTATAAGAAGCAAGATGTAAATAATTTCTTTGTTTAATGGCATATCAACTTTTGGGGGTTATTTGATGGCAAACCCATTCCTGAGGATGAACAGTATTCATTATCAAATCACGCTAACAACACAAATTTCCCTGACTCTCATTCGCCATTTGTCCATACCATCCATCTCTCCCAGCAGGTCCTTAAGACTGCATCCAGTGTCCGCACAGTGGTGTTGCAGATAAGTTCCAGCTGGTCGACTAGCACTGGCACGTCCATGATTAAGGTTCTTTGGAGAGCGTTTCTCATGATTAACGTTCATTGGAGAGAGTTTCTCCTTACTTCTCCAGTAGTGTCCCGCATGTCTTGTTCGTCTTACTTGGATAGTTTTAATGATGGGAGGTAAGTGGTCGTACAGCTGTTGTTTCGTGGGATGTTGCTACCCAATGGTAATAGTCAGGAAATTAGATGTAATTGCTCGATTGCAGTTCGAACTCGCCTACTAGCCAATACGCCAAGGGGACCCCACAAAAAAAATTTACTGGGAATTTTCTTCGTATAGTGTGTGGATGAGTTGTTGTATGGGTTCATAGTACACCTAAAATAAGCTGCTCAAGCAGATATTTTCGATCGTTATTTTTTTTTAAACTAACTAAGAATTTTTCTCTTTTAAATAGATTGAATAGATAATAAAGAGTGAAAAAAGAGATCGACTGAAACGTTGTGGTTACGAATTCTAGAAAACAGAGAATGAAGTTCAACGTAAAATGGGAATTTAATTTATCTTTAGATTCTGATTATAATTTTTATTGGAAATTTTAATTTACTAAGAAATCTAATTAGAAATCATAAAAATCATTTTAAGAGAAATGCTTGTCAATATACTTAACATTCAAGAAACATTGATTTATCGCGTATCTGCATTTTGTATACATCCACAGTCTATCTATCTATCCATCTATCTATCTCATTCTCTTCATATCTATCTATCTCTCTATCTATCTCATTCTCTTCATATCTATCTATCTATCTATCAAGTTAATCAATTCTGCTAATTTTCTTTTATTTTTCTTTCTTTCGTTCTTTCTTTCTATCAGGTTAATCAATTCAGCTAATTTTCTTTTTGTTTCTCTCTCTATCTATCTATCTATCTATCTATCTATCTGTATGTCATGCAATTCTACTAATTTCCTATTGGTTCTCTTATTCTTTTCATTCCATTTCTTTCTTTCTTTCTTTCTTTCTTTCTTTCTTTCTTTCTTTCAAGTCATTCCATTATGCTTATTCTCTTTTCACACACCGAATCTTTCCATCTACCTCCCACCGCCCTTATTCTCTCTCTCTCTCTCTCTTTCTCTCTCTCTCTCTCTATATATATATATATATATATATGGGTTGCAAGTAACACAAACTCTTTTCTCTCTTCCTTTCTCTCATTTCGAAAGTAAAAGACTTTTTTTTTTCAAGAAACTGACGATTGAATCAAATTTCCCAAGCGACAATTTTTGTTCGCATTTGAATTTAAACAAATCTTAACAAAGGTCACATGTTGAATCAGGCAACGTCGACCTTAGAAAAGCCTCAGACAATTCAGCAGTCTCAGCCGACATGTAAACTCTTACAGTTTATTAAAAAGCCATTAGCACTAACTCCTTTTTGGTGATATGAAACGGTATCGTTTCAAAATAGTTGGTATAATCACTCTCTCTCTCTCTCTCTCTCTCTCTCTCTCTCTCTGTGTCTCTCTCTCTCTTTCTCTCTGTCTCACTCTGTCTCTCTCATTCGAAAAAATAAAAAAAGTAAAAGAAAGAGAAGATTGTAAAGAATTAAAACTGCATCAGGAATTTTTTTTTTTTTTTTTTTTTTTTGCTTTTGAAAACCTTTTATGGCCTTGTTTTGCTTTGACAATTCCCAACCAATCTTTTGCCCAGTCGACTGGGGGTGAAGAATACACTGACTACACCTCTGCAGAGGGGTAAGAACTCCCTCCAATGAGTGTTCCGGATATGACACTAAACGGTCTGATAGTGAGGTTCCAGTGATGCCGGAGCTTTGAGGAATGCGGAGTACCCCTTCATTGCCATTGCTCCCAGGTCCACTCTGGCCCGGAGTGGTAGCACCTGATAGAGTCCTATCTGTGGGTTAAATAGAACGAAACTGCTCACTGCTAAACGGAATTGTTTGAATTAGAACTGTTTGACTAAACTGAATTGCTTGAAATAGAAATGTTTTTTGACAAATAAACCTTACTTACATTTAAATTGCGTGCTTATGTTAAACTAAATCGCTTGAAACTGTACTTAAACTAAACTGAATTGTTATATATAGAACTGTTTTGACATTCAAATGTGTGTAAACAAAATTAACTGAATCAAAATTGTTTGAATATACTACTGAATAATTTGAAATAGAATTGTTTTAGACAATCAAACTGTGTACTAACATTTAAACTGCACTTATGCTAAAGTGCATTGTTTAATAAAAAACTGTTTTGACATTTGACTGTTTATAAATAAAATGTATTCTTGTACTAAGGTTAATTTGCTGAATTAGAACTGTTGGAATAAACTGAACAGCTTGAAATAGAGACGTTTTTTACAATTAAACTATGCACTCATGCTAAACTGAATTTTTTGAAACAGAACTGATTATTTGCATAAAATTTGATTTGGTATTAAATAACTTACAAAAGTTGATATGCCATAAAAACCCAACCAACCAACCAACCAATCTTACTTCAATCCAAATTTTAGAAAAAATTCTCAATGGTATTTTCTTAGCTTTATTAGCACAAAGCAGTACTGAATGGAGTACGAGATTAGATGGATTCTGTTTGAATAAGGCTTCAGAATAGAAAGACCTGAAAGCCAGGAATTAAGGAAGATAAGGGTTTGGTTTTATTGCTTAATGGCATATCAACATTCATGGGTTATTTAATCTCAAAGCCATCCTTGTAGACGAACAGCACTGGTACTATTTCACCCATAATTGAAAGGATAAGAGGTTTCATGCCTTTTTCAGGGTTATTAGTTCAAATGTGGAAGTAGTACCACGCCTAATATTCGAACTCGATTACGATGATGTCACTGTCCAGCACGTTAACCACAACACCACAAGGACTCTCGTCAGTCAAGGTAGAGAGATTCTGTTGTAATAATTTGGAATAATTTTTCCTGGCTCAGGAATTAATGGAGGTAAGACGGTGATATTTCAAATTTTCAAGTAAAACGAATGTGTATTTACCAACCCCTCCACACGAACTGGATGCAACACAAGGAAAATTTTGGGGGCAGAGTTTAACAAGATTAGAGTTAGAGTTTTCTTTCTCCTAGACCGGTTGCCAAACTAAGGCTAAAAAGCAGAGTCTGTCCTACTATTTATCAATATATCGTGACAGAATAGTTCGATTCACACTTTAACACAATGTGAAATGCAAACAGCCTTGTCGTAGATTTGAACTCAGTTCGTCATCTCCATTTCCACCGACGATATCCATTACACCACAAGCCCATCTCCTTGTAAAACGTGTGTGCCTGTTTTGCCAAAGGTCGTTTTAATTATATTTTTTTATTACTTATTTATTTTGATTTTAGCACGAACCCAGATATCTGACAATGATTCCAACAACGAACTAGGCAATGATAGTTGCTTTGTCGAATCTGACACAACTCCCAAGTTGTTTACATTACCTGTTGTTCTTTTCTGATGATCCGTATAAGTAGCGATGTGGTTCAACGTCGGTAATTAGTCGACAACCGGTACTTTCAATGTAACTTGACCACAAGCCAGACTTTGACATTTCTTATGCATTCATTCCATAATGTCACGATTTAAAATTAGAACGAATCGTCTATCGTAAAGGTTTAGATGTTATTATTTCTTTTAAATCAGTAGAATAAAACAAGCAATGAATTACCCTTTTATTAAAGATTGTGTTGCGTCAATTATTTTTTGTGGGGAGGGAGTCTATCTACTTTTAAAATTAGCAATTAAATTTCAAGAGTGCCTTCGAAAAATGGAACACTGGCTAAAAATAGGCCAGTATTTTAGTCACGTGAATAGCAATACTTTATCTTGACATATTTTGGCAAAAGACATTTATGAAATCAGCTTGACATATTTGAAATTCAGTGAAAGATGAAAGTGACTTAAAAAAAATATATATATTCAACATGAGTCTTCGCCCAGTCAACTAGCGCTGCAGAATACGCCGGCTGCATCTCAGCAAAGGGGTAACATACTCCCAACGAGTGTTTTGGACAACAATCTGATAGTGAGGTTCCAGTAATGCTGGATCTTTGGGGAATGCGGAGTACCCCTTCATTACCATCGCTCCCAAGTCCGTTCTAGGTCGAAGTGGTAGCACCTGATAGGGTCCTATCTGTGGGTCAAATAGAACTAAACTGTGTACCTATGCTAAACTGAATTGTTTGAAATAGAACTGTTTATATGGATAAAAATGGACTTGGCATTAAATATCCTACAATGGTTGAAATGTCATAAAACCAAAGCAAACCAAATCACTCATCGTGAGTCTGAGCAGTTGGGCATACTGCAGGGATAGCTGAGGCTATCTTGCAGATGGTTGACAATAACTTTCTTCCAGATAGAACGTCATTAAAAAGTCTTCTGTAAAATCTGATGACCACCCCATGCGAAAATTCTGGTTAATTGGGGCACAGGAAATTGAGCTAATTGGCGGAATTAAGCAGTTTTCACGGTCAAATCCTTTAATTTTCACGTTCAGTATTATGTGTAGGAAGGAAGAATAATTTTAGCTTAATCAGATGAAAGCAAAAACATGTTTATGATTTTTTTAACTTAATAACTTTTAAAATATTTAATTTATTTTCATATCGATTTGATCTATAGTAATTGAACCTTGGATTTGAGTGTTCTTTCAAACTGAAACAATATGGCCTATCGGCTAAAATTTTTCTATAGAGACTCACAAACCATTTATTTGTGACGTGAGGTGTATGAAGTTAGCTTTGTCGGTAATTCAAGGCCATAAATATTCAAGCAAATATATTTCCAGTTCTAGAATCAGAAAAATAATTTTTATGTCAGAATTCTTTCAATCACTCTTCCAATGAACGAAAAAAAAACCAAACTCTTGGTTAGTAGAACCTTTGTTGTCGAGTCAAACAATTAACATGTTCACCGCGAATTTGAAACCTGTTCCAATGTTCATCAGGCATGTGAAGACTATTAGAAGGTTCAACGGAGATTTGTGGACTGTTAGAAGGTTCATAAATGATGGGAAGACTGTTAGAAGGCTCAACGAGGATTTGTAGACAGTTAGAAGGTCCATCGGGGATATGAAGACTGTTAGAAGGCTCAACGAAGATTTTTAGACTGTTAGAAGGTTCATCAGTGATGTGAAGATGGTTAGAAGGATCAACGGAGGTTTGTACACTGTTAGAAGGTTCATCAGGCATGTGAGAACTGTTAGAAGGCTCAACGAGGATTTGTAGACTGTCAGAAGGTTCATCAGGAATATGGAGACTTTAAGAAGGCCAAACCAGGATTTTTCGACTATTAGATGGTTCATCAAGGATGTGAAGACTGTAAGAAGGCTAAACGGGTATTTGTCGACTGTTAGAAGGTTCATCAGGGATGTGAAGACTGTGATAAGGCTCAACGGGGATTTGTAGACTGTCAGAAGGTTCATCAGGAATGTGGAGACGGTTAGAAGGCTCAACGGGGATTTGAACACAGATAGAAGGTTCATAAGTGATGTGAAAACTGTGAGAAGGCTCGACGGGGATTTGTAGACCGTTAGAAGGTTCAACAGGGATGTGAAGATGGTTTGAAGGCTCAATGAGAATTTGTAGACTGTTAGAAGGTTCAACGGAGATTTATAGACTGTTAGAAGCTTCATCAGGGATCTGAAGACTGTTAGAAGACTCAACGATGATTTGTAGACTGACAGAATGTTCATCAGGGATGTGAAGACGGTAAGAAGGCTTAACAGAAATTTGTAGACTGTTAGAAGTCACATCAGGGGTGTGAAGACTTAGAAGGCTCAACGAGGATTTGTCGACTATTAGAATGTTCATGAAGGATGTGAAAACTCTTAGAAGGTTCAACAGAGATTTGTAAACTGTTAGAAGGTTCATCAGTGATCTAAAGACCGTGGGTAGGGTCACCCGGGATTTGTAGACTCAGAATGTTCATCATGGATGTGGAGACTGTTGGAAGGCTCAACGGAGATTTGTAGACGGTTAGAAGGCCCTTCGGAGTTGTGAAAAGTGTTAGAAGTTTCAACGAGGATTTGTCGACTATGAGAAGGTTCATCAAGGATGTGAAGACTGTTAGAAGGCTCAACTGAGATTTGTTGACTGTTAGAATGTTCATCTGGGATGTGAAGAATGTTAGATGGCTTAACGGGGATTTGTAGACTGTTAGAATGTTCATCAGGGATGTGAAGAATGTTAGACAGCTCAACGGAGATTTGTAGACTGTTAAAAGGTTCATCAAGGATGTGAAGACAGTTTGAGGGCTAAACGAGGAATTTTAGACTGTTAAAAGGTTCATCAGAGATATAATGACTGTTAAAAGACTCAACGAGGATTTTTAGACTGTTAGAAGGTTCATGAGTGATGGGAAGACTGTAAGAAGGTTAAACGGGTTTCGTAGTCTGTTAGAAGGTTAATCAGGAATGTGAAGACGGTTAGAAGGCCTAACGGGGATTTGTAGACTGTTGGAAGGTTCATCAGGGATGTGAAAACATTTAGAACGCCTAACGAGGATTTGGAGACTGTTAGAAGGCTCATCAGGAATGTCGAGACTGTTAGAAGGCTAAACGAGGATTTTTCGACTATTTTGAGCTGTACAAGAATAAGACAAATAATTTTCTTACTTTTTAGTCGTTGTGCATGTACTAGTTTACTGCGATCAGATATTTATGCGTTTGAAACGAATTGGATATCCATCTAAGGTTATGAAAAAGACTGAAAGAATGAACGAAGCAAAATAAGAGAATATTGAACTTGTTTTGAATCCGTTTCTTGCGTGTTTGCTGTATCAGGAGTTCAATCTTATATTCTAATCTCCAACAACGAACAAAGGAATAAACAACGAAAGACAAAATAACAACAATTTAAAGAAAGAATAAAACATTGAGAGAGGATTAAAAAATGTATGAATGACAGAATGAACGAATGACAGAATTAAATATAGCGGGAAGAGAATTAGTAAGAATGGCAGAATATTCAAAGACAAATGCTAAAGAATGAAGAGACATCAGTAGAACAAAAAGAAAAAAAAGCAGGTGTGAGAAATCAAGAATCAATGAATGGACAAAAGAAATAAGCAAATAATAAACGCACAAAAAAAAAAGATAAAAAAGGAAGAAAGAAAAAATAAAATAAAAATGAATGAAATAAAAAACCAAAGAAAAAAAATGAATTAATAAATAATGAAGATGTTTGATTGATTGCTTTTAACTGTAAAATAACCCTAGACGAGTTGACACTCGTCTAGGGTTATTATACCCCAAGAGATTAAAGAATCGCGTTCTTTGTAAATTGATATCAATCATTTTGTGTAGTTTTTAGAGAGTTTTTTTACACACAGTCCAATTGAATTTGAATAAATTTTAAACATATCTACTTGATCCATAGATAAGACTCTAATTTGTATAATTGTCCAGGTCAGAGTGAAGCTGGGAGTAATGGCAATGAAGGGGTTCTCCATATTCTTCAGATCTCACGAACTGTAGCCCTACCACCAAAGCGATCGTAGTGTTATGGTTTTGGTCGTAGGATATGAACATGGCGACCAGAGTTCAATTCCTGGACGAAGTTGATTGTATTTAACGCCCTTGGGAGAAGTATGCATCCAACTATTCTCTCTTCAGCCATGGGTAAATTGAAGGGCAGTTCGGGATTTTTAATCTTTGTATGGTAAATGGTCTAGAAGGAAAACTCTGAATTCAAAGCTGTTAAATTTCGTTTAAAAATTGACCTTGTGTCACATCCAGCTCGTGGGGAGGGGTTGGTAAACAAACATCATTTTTAGGGACTCTTCTTTGCAAAGGTTGCAATAAATGAATTCTAAACCCTCACCGAGAAGGGAAGATGAAAGTAGAGAGACCAGATAGAAGGAAATTATGAAGATGTTACATTGAGATTGTGTTTTCTTTTTATAACATCTTTTGTCATTTCCTTTCATTTGTATCTGTTGAAAGAAAGAATGAATAAATGAGAGATTAAAATAATCGCGGTACAAGTGAACAGACGACAAGAAGAAATTACAAAGGAACGAATGAAAAAACGAAAGAAAGAATAAAATTAAAGATTGAAGGAAAGAAAGTAAAGCAGGAAAATCAAAGTGAATGTTATCATGTTTGAATGGACCGGAAACTGAATTGATGTGAAGAGGCCATTTTCCATATTTGGTTCTAACATGATTTACTCTGGTTTATAGTTTGTTTCCTTCTGATCTCGAAACAAAGACGTGAAATAATCCAGATGCCGTGCAAGATCACATGAATTATTGACTGTTTATGCGCCCAAAAGAAGCATGATTATTTCGATATATTTACAAAACGCACCAGTTCCTCATTCATACCGTTTTCTTAAAGGAAGTCCCATTTAACCGATATTTATCTGACTTCCCAACAAGTCAGATTAACTGGTCTTAATTAATTGACTGACTACGGGTAATATTCCATCAATTCATTAGTTATTTTAGCGTAGCTATTACCAGAATAATTGCATATTTAATTGGAAATGGACACAGCGACCTGAGTTCAAATCCTTGACGTGGCAGTTTTCATTTCACATAACGCTCATACTCATGCGAAAGATATTGTCGTATCTGAGAATTAATTTTTTATTTATTGTGGACTTTTTGTCCTCATCTTGGTAGTTTTTGTGTTTCTTCTTCACTACATTTCGGCCAAATTTCACCTCTGGCCTTCTTCAGGTGATTAACCGCGACCTCGGATAGGAATACTGAGTCTTCTAACCGACACTTTTTTTGTTTCTTTGTTTTAATGGAATATCAACTCTCGTGGGTTATTTAATACTAAAGCCATCTCTGTAGAGAGATATTAAAGTTACTATGTAACCCATTGCTGGGGGATAACGTCGTTCATACCATTCCCATGGGGATAAGCCCGAAAGTGAACGTAAAAGCCCGACTAGAGTTCGAACTCGCTTACTACGATATCGTAGTCGAGCACGTCAACCACTACGCCACAGGGACTTCAAAAGTTTGAACAATTACAGAACATTTTCTAATGCTTTTTAAAATCTTAATTGACTTGCCGCTTGGAGATTTTTAACAATGTATGCTTTCAAATCTCGAATATACCTGATGTGCAATATTCTCTTCTTGGATATCTACTTAGGCTGCAATGAAAACATTCGCTTCGTCTTTTGGTTCCCAATAATTATTTACAATGTGAACTGCTTTTTAATTATTTTTTGTTTAAATTGAAGATTCGCTTAGGTTGTCTCAAGTGTTGTATACTACACGTATATATATGCTAATACAAAACACAATAGACAGACTCAAATACACAGGCGACTCTGCTGTTCAGGTAGGAACGTTTTATTAATTACTTGACTTCCGTTCTTCGATACGAGGAGAGAGACAATTCTTAAAAATCTTTCGTATCATTCTATGCTAACAACACCCCAACGCTCGGCACATCTCGTGGTTCAATCTCAGTTTCTCAACACTATGGTAGGACCAAGATCTCAACATAATGGTTGGACCCTAACTTCTCCACACCATGGTTCGAACACAACTTCAACTGTCTGCCTCAATGGCAGACAACTTAACTGTCTGCCTACATGGTCCAAAGTCAACTCCCAACTGACTCTTTTTCAAAATCTTCAAATTCTCAGGACCATCGCTTCCGGCCATGACGTGTTTCACACTCCAGCCCCATTCCCTATCCGGGGTTTATTATGACGATTGTGACTGTCATATCCTTTGCGCGCGAGCGCAAAACTGTACCCAATGTCTGTGCACCTGAACTAAGAGCCGAATAGTTCAAAGCCCAACCAAACTGAATGATAAATATAATTAACGAAGAATGATTAATATAAAAAAAATCATTCTTTAATTATATAACACAAGGCCAGATGTATGAGGCACTCCGGGGGAATCGAATTCACTAAAATATTTAACTAGCTTAGCTCGCTAACCATTACATCACGCAAGGTTCCATTATTTATTCATTTTTTTTTAAATGTTATATAGATACATGTTTGTGCGTATGAATATGAAATAACTGCGAGATTTTAAACGAGATTATGAGCAGAAGTTTTAAAAACTGGTGTGTGTGTGTGTGTGTGTGTGTGTGTGTGTGTGTGTGTGTGTGTGTGTGTGTGTGTGTGCACGTGCGTTTAACTGTTTCTCGCTTATCAGCTGCATTAGCGTTGGATATCGATTCAGCCGATGAAAACCAGGTTCTATAAATAATAGTCCCAATTAGATGAATCCGGACGCATTTAATTTCACTTTGTGTCTCTTTCACTTGATTCCGTGTGCAGTTTTCTGTAAAATCTGGGCTGCGTTCTTTTTGGACATTTACCAGAATCAGAGAAATGGAAATTCTGCTGTTTTCAAAGTTGAGGTGGGGGTTGCCAAAGGAGAAGGCCGAAGTCGATAACTCGAAAATCCTAGAAATCTTTTGTTGAATTGAGAAATACGGAAACATCTCGAAAAGATTATAATAGAGTGCGTATCTCAATATTTGAATACATAGTTTAATATTTTGCTTCGTGGTTTGTTTGTTATTTTCATTCTTGAAAAAAAAAAAAATATATATATATATGTGTGTGTGTGTGTTTTATTGGTTTGGTTTTATGGCATATCGACCAATGTAGGTTACTTGATGCCAAATCCTTTTCATACATGTATATGAAATATATATATAATTTACTTTAGTTGGTTTTTATGGCATATCAACCATTGTAGATTATCTAATACCAAATCCTTTATATATATATATATATATATATATATATATATATATCATATATTTAGGATTTGTTTTGGTTTTGTTTTTTTTTGGCACATCAACATTTGTAGGTTATTTAATGCCAAATCCTTTTCATACATATATATTAGATATATATAATTTAGGGTTTTATGGCATATCAACCATTGGGGGTTATTTAAGGCCAAATGATTTTAATACATATATATCAAATATATGATTTCTAAACGCATTTTGTAAATAACATTTTTAAACAACCTGAACTCAATTTTTTTGTTCACTGTTTCCGATACGAATAATTCTATTAACTATTAAGCATTTATTTGCACACAGTTTAATGTTTTCAATTATTGCTATGCATTACAAACAATTCAATTAAACAGCAGTCATTTGTTTACACACCGTTAAATGTAAAAACAGTTTTATTTCAAATAATTCAGTTTGACATTAGTGTAAGATTAAATGTTAAACAGTTCTATTTGAGTCATATTTAGGACTCCATCAGAGTGGACTTTGGAGCGATAGAAATGAAAGTATACTTCACATTCCCCAAAGATCCATAATTACTGAAGCCTCACCACCAGATTAAGGTCATACATAGGGCATTCTTTGCGGCGGTGTTACCTCTCTGCAAAGATGCAGTCTGTGTATTCTGGGCCATTTGCATCGGGAATTTATAGAAGCTCTCGACATAGCTTTTTAGACTTTTTATCGTATTTCAAGTTTTATTTTTAGGCTTTCCACACTAGACGAAACCCCTCTTAAACTAGTAGACAAATTCACGTACCTAGGAAGCAGCGTTGCATCAACCGAAAAGGACATCGACACGAGGTTAACGAAAGCATGGACAGCTATGAATAGGCTCTCGATTATATGGAAATCAGACCTAACCGATAATATGAAACGCAGTTTCTTCCGGGCAGCGGTCACATCGATACTGCTATATGGATGCACATGGACTCTAACAAAATGGCTGGAGAAGAAGCTAGACGGCAATTACACAAGAATGCTGCGAGCAATCTTGAACAAGTCCTGGTGGCAACACCCCACAAGACACCAACTGTACGGCTACCTGCCTCCTATCACGAAAACTATTCAAGTTAGACGAACCAGACATGCAGGACACTGCTGGAGAAGCAGGGACGAACTCATAAGAGATGTACTCTTATGGACCCCCACAAATGGCCGTGCAAAAGCAGGACAACCAGCACGAACATACATTCAGCAATTATGTGAGGATACAGGATGTTGTCCTGAAGACCTGCCGAGGGCGGTGAACGATAGGGAGAAGTGGCGAGAGAGGGTCAGGGATATCCGTGCTACTAGCACGACATGATGATCATGACGATGATTTTTCAGGCTTAAAACGCAACAACTAAGAATAACTAACGTAATATCAAGATGGCTTCTTTGTTTTAATGGTATATCAACCTTTGTGGGTTATTCTTGTCGAAGAACAGAAGAGGTACTATTTAGCCCATAGTTTGGAGGATAAGAGGGATCATACCTTTCCGAAGAGTATTAGTCTAAAAGTGAACATAACAAGCGTGACTGGAGTTTGAACCTGCTTACTCAGATATCACAGTCCAGCACGTTAGCCACTTCGCTGCAGAAACTTCCCTTGTTAAGAAATTGAATACACCGATCATGGATTAAAAGTAAAGGAAAACAGAAACTGTGTAAATACTTAAACCTTGCTTGAGAGCTAAAAAAGTGTGGACCATGAAAATGACAATGATAGCAATAATAGTCGGAACCCATGGAATAATCTTGAAGAATCTGAAAAAGGGACTGAAAGAGGTGGAGATCAGTGGAAGGATTGAAACCGTCCAGGCCACATCACTCGTGAGATCAGTTAGAATACTGAGGAGATTCCTGAAAAACAGAGAACACTTTAATGATGGCTATCGATTTCTACTGGTGTGAAAACTCATCAAGCGTAAAATATTATTATATGCGACTTTAAGACGCTGAAAGATTACAAAAAGTGATTAGAAGTAAAAAAAAAAAAAAAGTATTTTATCAGATTGTAAACGTAGCCGTTTTAGTATACCATTGGCTGAAGAGGAGGTGCCCGTGGTATAATAGTTATCGTCGTAGGAAATAGACACGGTGATACGAGTTCAAATCCTGGACGAGACTGATTGCATTTCACATAGCCCTAATACCCTTGGGAAAGGTATGAATCCAGACTAGGTTCTTCAGCCTTGATCAGGCAACTAGTCTAGGAGAAGGAAAACTCTGAATACAAACCTGTTAAACTTCGTTTCAAAAAATTGACCTTGTGTCATATCCTGCCCGAACGGAGGGGTTGGGTAGATATATATACCATTGGCTGAAAACATAAGGAAAAAAAAATGGAAAATACAAGAATACCATCCAAGAATTAAAAAAAAACTAGAAAACATGGGTGACTTATTTCCATGGTTTGCCCTGTCCCTGGGGATTAAGATATGCTGAATTTATCCTCTTTTAAAGGCCTAAAACATAAAAAAGGGGTGAGATGAGTGTGACACTTAATTGCTCCTTATAGTGAGCCTCCAGTTATGAGGATCAGGAGAATACTTCACCTGGGCCTTATTCCCAGATCCTTACTTATCCGGACCGGTAGTACCTATTAGGGTTCAAATAGATATTGAAAATTATTAGTACTATATAAGAATACAGGAAATAACCATGTATAAAGAATTTGGGTGGATCCTCCGTAGCGTAATGGAACCGCAGTCACTTTATTACGTTTACTTTCGGACTAATACCCTTGGGGAAAGGTATGAACTTCTTTATCAGCACCCCCACGTTATGGATCAAATAGTATCCCTTTTGTTATTCAACAAGAATGACTTTGGCATTAAATAACCCATAAAGGTTGATCTACTATAAAACAAAGACATCTAACCTAAATTATTTGTAATTGTCTTTAATTGGAATCATTTTGAGATGAGGCTTCTTAATCTGAGAATTAATTTTTATTTATTGCGGACTTTTTGTCCTCATCTTGGTAGTTTTTCGTGTCGTTTCTTCTTTCACTGCGTTTCGGCCAAATTTCACCTCTGGCCTTCTTCAGGTGATTTACCGCGACCTCGGATAGGAATGCTGAGTCTTGTAACCGTACCCACAGTAATTACTGCCTTCCATAGTTGTTGTCTATCGCACCACGTTTTTTGACCAAGTAGGATTTGATACCGCTATCTCCTGACTAATGCTCACCTGGAACCGTAGAGACTCAACGCCACTATCCGCTGCGCCACGGGCTCCGAAGGGCGATCAAGGATGGATTTTTTTGGTCTTATAAATCCAATTATTTGTTCTCCTTATCTGGTCTTCCATAGTCGGGTCCGTACCGAATTTTGTAATTGTCTTTAACTGTCTTTAAAACTTTTTTTTCATCATACAACGTGTGAAAGCATGTGCGATACCCTGTCCTCATCAGCCGCCAACCAGGGGTGATAACACAGTTTCGGTAGCTCAAGTTGGTACTTCCACTCCTGGCGCTACCAAGCAGCTTTTGTCACCGGACAGGGTATTAAGAGAATTATATATATATATATATATATATATATACACACGCCAGATCAATTAAGAGCAGAGACTAAATTGGACGTTAATCTTCATTTTTAGTGTGCAGTTTGTGATTTAAAAAAAACGCGCTTACTTTCGGTGGTTGATGTTATTACGCGTTTACAGTAACCGTTTCTTACGTAATCACACGGGAAAGGTGGTTCTGCGTGTATTTCCTTCATGCTGAAAACTTCTCGCTTTCGACCAAATCCAACTTGATGCATATTGCCGGCGGTCTGAAGACGATTAAATAGAAATAATTTCTTCAAATCATATAAATACTAGAGTGGGTTGTCTCAAAATAGATTCAACTTAATATGATAATGATTTATTCCTTAGACAACCTCAATGGCGTTCATTTGGAACACGTCCCGTAAAGATGCATTCTTTGTGGTAGAGACATCAAATCAATGGGTTTTTTTTAATTGTTATTATATCAGCTTCCAAGAAATGCAATCTTTTTTTAGTTTCTTATCTCAGTAATAAATCATTATCATATTAATGGGTTGCATCTATTTTGAATGACTTTGTCTCTAAATAAGAAAAGATGCAAAATATTTTTCCTCTCTTTTCTTGATGGAGGATTAATTGTTGTTATAATATAGTATTTTCAAATCTGAAACAAAAAGAACATAACATTATTATTAGTAGTAGAGTTATTAGCCGTCACATGGGTCCCATGTATATTGAGCCACTCTGTATTTGATAGGAGCACTTGAAACCTTACAACTGTGGGCAAATTATTTGTATCAGATAGAAATACTTGAAACCATACAACTGTGACCAACTTGTTTTTATTTGATAGGAATTCTTGATATATGACTGTGTGCTAAAGAATCATAAGAAACAACTGCACCAAAATGCTAAATAAATGTACAATATACGAGATTCCGTAACCTTTATCCTAAAATAACCCAATACGAGTTAACGCACTGTTAAAATCAATTAATCAATCAATCAATCGTTCCCATAGTGATTGTTTTGTTTGGAACCATAAAATGCTTGAAAAAGAAATTGGAAAAGAATTTAAGAAAATGCTGAGACTTTCAGACAACAGCAATCGGTGAGAAGGTTGAAGGTACTGGAGATTTGAAGAGACCTGCTGTCACTTTATTCCCATCAATAATAACGAGAAACTTGTGAGGAGGAATATACAAAAAAGAGTAAATAGGTGCTTGACTTGTTCAGTTAACTGGTTAGGTGAAAATCAGCCTACCAAGCTGGTGGTATTGCAGTATGTTTGATATGGATGAATGGGGGGTGATTATTCGGTTCACACACCTCGAAAGGACATTCAACGTTGACTATGTTCTGGAATTCGCTCTGGATGAACACAGCACCTGACAGCAATATCACTGGAAAATCGCTGGGTTTCAAGCGAGGGAAATACCTTATCGTATTGGCTAACTGACAAGATTTTGATATTGTAAAAGAATTACAAATAACTTGTTATCAACGAAGCTGAAGACATTAAACACGCCCAAAAGGAGAAATAGACGACAAATGAATAATGAAAAGAGTTGAAATGGTTTTGATGTCCAGCCTAAATGGGTGTTACAGTATCGGGTTGATTAGTGATAGGCTTCACTATATTTTGATGTCCATTGGTTTCGAAGGTGGAAATCCTGAAAAAAAATATTATGAATCTAATCATATGGGAACGAAAATTGTGGGAACCAGTCATGTATTAACATCTGCGAGCGGACCAGAATAGGTTGAGAAAAGACGTAGAGAAGTTGAGGAGGGTTAGGGGATAGAGGAAAATAAAATGAAGATTTAAAACAAATGGAATAACAAGAACTGAAGGAAAGAAATAAAATAAAGTTAAAAAGAAAAAGAAAAAAAAAAAAGAACGAAAAAAGCTAAAAGAAGAAAAGATGGAAAGACAAAACTAAAAAAAAAAAATTTTAAAAAGAAGAAAAAGAAAGAAGAAATCAACGAAAGAAAAACAGAAAAAAAAAAGGTCTGATTCTATCGATGTGTATGAACAGTTTTTTCCCTTTATAAAACTGGCAAAAATATCTCCAGCTCAGTCGGCTGGGGTTGAAGAATACGCAGAGTGTGCATCTCAAAAGAAGGGTAAGACTGCCCCCCAGCTCCACCAGTGAGTGTCCTGATATGTCACTAAACAGCATATGATAGAAAAACTCCAATTATCCTGGAGCTTTATAGCCCAGTCAGTTGGGGTTACAGAATCCACTGGCTGCATTTCTGCCGAGAGGTAAAACCCCACCCCTACCCGTCAATAAGTGTCATGGATATGACACAAAACCATTTTATGGTGAGACTCCAATATAAGAGCTTTCGGGAATGTGGAGTACTCATGCGATTTCCATTACTCCCAGGTCCACTCTGACACGGAATAGTAGTACCTGATAGGATCTCATCTATGGTTTGGCTTGGTATATTAACCATTGCCGGTTATTTAACGCCAAATCCTCTTTATACATATATATCAAATATATATATGATTTCTAAACACATTTTGTTGATAAAATTCTTAAACTAGTCAAAGCCCTTTTTTTTTTTGTTAAATGGTTTCAAGTGTTTCCATATACGTTCACGATACAACATCAATCATTTGTTTGCCTACATAGTTTCCTGTTTGACCCATAGATAGAACTCTATCAGGTGCAACCACTCCAGGTCAGACTAGGCGTGGGAGTAATGGTAATGAAGGGGTTCTCCGCATTCCCCAAAGCCCAAAGACTGGAGCCTCACCATCAGATTGCTTAGTGTCATCTTCAAGATACTCTTTTGTGGAGTTTTACTCCTCTGCAGAGAAGCAGTCGGGGTATTCTACTGCCTCAGCCGACTGGGCCACAGGACACTCGTCAGGGGAAGTCTTACCCCTCTGCAGAGAAGCAGTCAGTGTATTCTACAGCCCCAGCCGACTGGGCTCTTATCTAGGGGTCAGATAGAACAATTAAACAACTTTTAAAATGGCTGATGTTTAATTAAATGGTTAGTTTTACTAAGTGATGATTAAAATAATTTAACTGTCTATAAACAAATGTTTAATACTGAAAAGAATAATTTGTACTACATAGCAATTCTTGGAACTGTTTAACTAAATGTTAATAAATAGTTTTGAATAGAATTATTAGTGTTAAATAGCTATACTCGAAACTGCGTTCAAACAAAACTATCTGGGTAAACAATAGTTGAAACCACTCCACTGTGTGCAAGCAAATAATTAAGATTAATTATAATCATTAGTATTAAAAAACATATTCGAAACTGATCATTTAACCCTGTGCAAACAAATAAACTCTCGTTTGTTTAAAAAAGTAATCTAATAACTATTCGTTTACGAATTATATGTTTTAAATAAACATTTATGAACAGGATTTGGCATTGAATAAGACAGGTTGATATGCCTGAAAATTGCCCAGTCGGCTTGGGCTGTGGAATATATCGTCTGCTTCTCGGTAGAGAGTCAAGACCTCCCCGCGCAACGAGTGTTCTGGATATGACACTAAACAATATGATGGTGTGTTTCCAGTAATGCTGGAGTTTTGGGGAATGCGGAGTACCCCTTGATTGCCATCGCTCCCAGGTCCACTCTGACCCAGAGTTCTTGCACCTGATAGGATCTATGGGTCAAATAGAACATTTGCTAAGGAGACGAGGGAGTTCTTGCCTTTCCCAGGGGTATTTGTCCGAAAGGGAACATAATAGCGAAACGGGAATTCGAACTTGCTTGCTACGGTGTTACAGTCCAACACGTTAACCACTAAGCCACGGAGACTCCTTCGAAATAACTACACCCAAAGGTTAGAATAAGAAAAATATGAAGTGGTAAGAAAGAAAGAAAGACAGAAAGAAAGAAAAAAAGAAACAAACAAACAAAACAAAAGTAAGACGGAAACAGAAAGAAAAGACTTGACAATGGGAGATATTAAATGCTAAAAAAATAAAACAAAAGTGGAACTATAAAGAAGAAGAAGAAGAAGAAGAAGAAGAACAACAACAACAACAACAATAACAAGAAAAACAGCAACAACAACAACGATGCTATGGTGTATGAAATTTAGTCAAAATCTAAAAAACTGAAAGACTTAGAGAAGAAGAAGAAGAAGAAGAAGAAGAAGAAGAAGAAGAAGAAGAAGAAGAAGAAGAAGACCAACAACAACAACAGCAACAACGATGCAATGGTGTATGAAATTTAGTTAAGATCTAAAGTGGCAAGTTGTAAAAAAATTGAAAAAAAAAAAAAAAAAACTTTATGATAACGCATTTTAGATTTGCATTTCAACTCCCTAGCTGAACAGTGATTCCTCCCATCATATATATATATATATATATATATACAACATTATGCATACGATATATAAAAAAATATATGGACACTGAGCATAAAATATTCTTTCAAAAGCAAATGAATTCATAGAAAGAAAGAAAAAAGAACGGAAATAATTGGTCGATGCCCAGTGGCCTTATATTTGAAATCTTATCTGTGCAGGTGTTAATCTTATCTATTCACCTCAGAGGAACGAACGCTTCAGTTTGAGAAGCCTTTTCAAGCATAACAAGGGGATGCAGTTCTAAATGCAAAATAGTGGTAATTTTTCTTGAAAGAAACGTTTGCATTCAAGCTGGCCTCTTCTCATGGTGGTCTTGTTAATTTGCCTCTCCAAAATGGTTCATTGGTTTTGTATGAGGAAATTGTATCCCAACCCAATTGGGCACAAGAAACTAGATCTCATCTTTTTTAAAGGTAGGTCTTTCACAAATAACTTTGATTTTGGTTCGGTTTTTAAAGCACAGCTGAAGATGTGCATATGTTCCCTGTATTAAGTAACTAATATAGTTTATCAAGAGAGTGATGATTTGGTTTCTATGTTTGATGGTATATCAACTTTCATGGGTTATTTAATGCCCAAGCCATCCTTGTAGAAGAAAAGTAGTGGTACTATTTAACCCACAGTTGAGGATCTGTATGTGTTCCTGTAATAAGTGACTAATAGGTTATCAAGAGAGTGATGATTTGGTTTCTACATTTGATGGCATATCAACATTCATGGGTTATTTAATGCCAAAGCCATCATTGTAGAATAACAGCTGTTGATTCTATCTAAACCATAGCTGATGGTATATGGGAGTCCTTTCCTTTCCCAGAGGTATTTGTTCGAAACTGAACGTAATTAAGCGCAAATGGAGTTCGAACTCACTTTCTATGAATGGCTTTTTTTAAAAATTTCGGTAAATAGCAACAGAAGCTAAAGACATTTGAGTACATTAGTACCGGATTCAAAATTAATTCTTATCAGGCTTAGGATTTTTTCTGTGTAGAACTTTTAGAATCTGTAATCATTGTTTGCTATTTTGTTGCTCGAATATTGTTGTGTTATTAGAAAGAATTTCACCAAATTCATTTGTCGGGTAGGAATGTTTTTTCAGATGTTGGGTTATTGAGCTGGTGTCGGAAAGATGCATGGTGAGTCAACTGGACAAGTAGTTGAGTTGAAACCAACGAATATATTTTTGTTTCCAGTGATCCAAATTCCTAAAGGTTATTCAATTTGATATATAACGTTTGCTTTTTTTTTTTTTTTGCAAAACTCCTATCGAGGAGGAGGAATTATACATATTTACCAACCCCTCCGCTCGGGCAGGATATAACAAAAGGTCAGTTTTTAAGCGGAGTTTAACAGGTTTGAATTCAGAGTTTTCCTTCTTGACTAGTTGCCTCACCAAGGCTGAAGAGCTTAGTCTGTCCTACTATTTACCCATACCTGGAGGGAGAATAATTGGATTCATACCTTTCCCAAGGGTATTAGTGCTACGTGAAATGCAATCAGTCTCGTCCAGGAATTGAACTCGTGTCGCCGAGGAGGAGGAATTATAATTAATAATCAAGTTAGAAGTTTTAAATTTATTATAGTATATAAGTTTTATTTTTTGGTTGGGTTTGGTTTGTTGGGTTTTATGGCATATCAACCTTTTGTAGGTTATTTAACGCCAAATCCATTTTTATGTAAATAATCTGTTCTATTTAAAACAATTCAGTTTAACATAAGTACACAGTTTAATTGTCAAAAACATTTCTATTTCAAACTATTCAAGCAGTTATTTGAAACAATTCAGTTAAGTGTAAATACAGTTTTAATGTTGAAAAACAGTTCTATTTGAAATAATTCAGTTAAGCATAAGCACGCCGTTTAACTCTAAGTACGGTTTAATTGTCAAAAACATTTCTATTTCAAGCTATTCAGTTTAGCATAAGTACGGCGGTAGTTCTATTTAACCTATAGATAGGGTCCTATCAGGTGCTACCACTCCGGGCCAGAGTGGGCTAGGGAGCGATGACAATGAAGGGGTACTCCGCATTCCCCAAAGCTCCAGCACTGCTGGAACCTCACCATCAGATTGTTTAGTGTCATATCCAGGATACTCGTTAGGTGGGGTCTTACCCCTCTGCAGAGGTGCAGTCAGTGTATTCTACACCCCTAAGTTTTATTTTTTATTAGGACCAGTGGAGAGTATGTTTCTTTGAATCGACGTTTTAAACATACTTTCATGTAATTTATAAATGTAGTGTACTTTGTAAAAAGTTTGATGAATGTTTGTTTATTGGTTGGAGTGTTGCAGTGTTTACTTTGTTGGTTAAAATTTTTAACGACACGTGTAATTTGTTTGATGTTTTTTAATTCTTAATGAAATATCATTTTGGAGAGGAAGATTAATTTTGCATGGGATATTAGGTTATTAATGATTCTTTTTTTTATCGGAAGGGGCATTCACTTTTAAAGTTGAGGGTACAGGAGTTGTTATTAGTGGATTTATTGTTAGTAGACATAGTGATGCTATTATTAGTAGTAGTTGTATCAACGAGAATATCTAAAAGGGGGATTTTTAAAATAATAAAACAATTTATAAATAAAATCAATACAAATTATAATTAAATCAATTCCTACATACATTAAAACACAATAATAGAATATTAGCTTTACTCGAAGTTGAAAATTTGTCTACCAATGTACTTGTCAAAGAAATCATTAAGAAATATTACATCAATTTTAGAGCAACAAAATAGCAGACAAAGATTTAAGCGCTACACATTAGAAATAAAAATACTAAACTCAATAAAATTAATTTTGAATCCAGTACTAATGTACTCAAATGTCTTTAGCTACTGTTGCTATTTATAGAAATCTTTTTTTTAAAAAAAACGCTACGACATAACCTCAGTATAAACACTGAACTCTGAATTCTTACAAAGTTGTATGGTACTTGCAAAAGTTGCATCGCTTTTGCAGGAAACCCACTTCTTGATGATTGCTCAAGATTAGTCCAAAAGTACTTGGGAAACAATTAATTACGGAAAATTTATTAGCTAATTACGGCCGGATATTATAACATCCATACGGCGACTTAAACGGATCAAAATAAAAATATGTAGACAAAAGACGTCTATACTATATATATATACACACACATATATACACACGCACACACATACACACACACACACACACACACACACATATATATATATATATATATATATATCATCATGTCGTGCCGCTACCACGGATATCCCTGACCCTCTCTCGCCATTTCTCCCAATCGTTCATCGCCACGTTATGGTGAAACTTTAGAAGGGGAATTCCATCTCGCGATTTAAGTTAATTTTTGTAATTGGCTCTACTCGTATTGAGCACTCTTGTAATTGTAGCATTGCGGCATTTTACGGAGAGTTTTATTTTTCTTTTGACCAACTGACTGCATATCTGTTGATTTTTTTTCAACTGGTGTGACCAAGTTGGTCTTTTCTTTGTTTTTTTGTCCTATGATATTTTTTTCTTTTTTCCCCCGGGCGGTGATTCGAGATATTTTTATCTCTTGTTCCTGGCGGTTTTTTTTTCTTCTTTCCTGGTAACCGTGAATGCTGGTAGATAGTAGGTTAGTAAATATATATATATATATGTGTGTGTGTGTGTGTGTGTGTGTGTGTGTGTGTTATCAACGAAGCAAATTTAAGCCATTCTTTTACAATATTTACAATCGCTAATTAATTTCTAAAAAATGATCAGAATATCTTTCTTTCTTTCTTTCTTTCTTTGGCTATTCATATCTATCTATCTATCTATCTTATTTTAGTTAATATAGATTTAATCAAATGGAATATTGGTTTCCCTTAACCCTCGAGTGGTCATTCTTTCAATTAAGCGGTGGTCAGTTCCATTGAAGTAATTTCACAGTCGCCTTGGTACTAATTCTTATTTAGCCCATAAGTGGCACTATTATGATTATTGAGAAATGGATAACCTGCTGAAGAAGCATGTGCGCCTCAGAGAAATCGGTGAGACATTATGGGAATAGTTATTAAATTGAAAAAGAAGTTGATTAAGAACCGTAATAAAGATTTCTTTGAAGTATGGAATCATATATATACATAGATAAAGAAAACAATACATATATATATATATATATATATATATATATATATATATATATGTGTGTGTGTGTGTGTGTGTGTGTCTGTGTGTGTCTGTGTCTGTGGATAGATAGATAGATATGGAGAGAATAAGATCAATATGAGGATAGATAGATAGAAATACAGAGAAGAAGATAGATATGAGTAGAATTAGATAGATAGATAGATATGAGTAGAGATAGATAGATAGATAGATAGATAGATATGAGTAGAGATAGATAGATAGATAGATAGATAGATAGATAGATAGATATGAGTAGAGATAGATAGATAGATAGATAGATAGATATACAGAGAGGAAGATAGATAAGAGTAGAATTAGATAGATAGATAGATAGATAGATAGATAGATAGATAGATAGATAGATATGAACAGACTGAGATAACTTGTTTCTGTTCGTTGGTCGTTTCGTTATCTCTTTCACTGGTCTTCACTTTCCTGGGTCATTATACAACGGGGACAAAATCCGGAAATTAGAAATGCAGGTCCAAATGGAAGCAGGAGAAATGTAGGTTAAAGTTTAATATTTCGCAAGAGCCAACTTACACTTTTCGACTCTTCATGTCCGAATTCTTTCTTCCTAAAAGCAGCGGACACCAGCAGCCACAAGTTGTCGCCATTATGTCTGTTTAGTGGCAAAGACGTCAAGGTGTCTGGGCTAGGTGGGACAGATCTACCGTGATCTCTTCCAACCCTCCTTCCATCTATTTTGAAGGATTCCCAGGAGACACCTTATTTCTTCGAGTTCATTTAACATAGATGAATGCAAAAGTGGGAGCATCCGTGGAGACATGTCAAGCCAAGGGAGGATATGATAAAGAAATAAGGCGTCGATCTTATAAAACGCAATCAGTGCAGGAAGGACCTTGTCGTTTTAAATGATTCCCAACTGAAATCATAGGATATGAAATGATTTCATGTCCTTACCTGCTGGTGATATAGTGTCCATAAAGAAGCTACAAGACTGCTTTGTCGACCGTGACTAGTTTTTATCCCCATGTTGCAATTGAAGAAAACGCTTTGTTTAAGCGCTCAAAAACAGTGGATGCCTGCTAAGTTAAAAAATACGTGGCTCATTCAATAAACGAGGTGAAATATTACCCAAAGTTGACCGAATTTCTGAGATGATTTTTATCATTCAGGGTTTTCGGACCATTTGTCTTCATCTTTATTGTTATATTCACAACGTTTCGGCTGATGTATCCTCTGACCTTCTTCAAGTGTTCCTTATCGAAGTCGGGAGCCTACACGGACATTTGAACCACGTCCTTTATTTAATACAAAGGAGTCGCTTGCTCTGACGTCGTTTGAAGTTCCGTGGAGGCTCCCGAGTTCAACAAGAAACACCTGAAGAAGGCCGGAGGACACATCGGCTGAAATGTAGTGAATATTGGCTAAAGACTTGGCTATAGAAAGCACTGTTTACAATTGGACCTTTTTCAAGAAATCAATATTAATGAGTACTTTCTTGTACGCTGGCAGCATGACCTTCTTTACTGACCACTGCCCCCGGAACTTTTTCTTTAGTGAAGAGTCAGTGAGTTTCTATTCCACATATACCCTAGAAAACCCAGGTTTCGCAAGTTTGTAAATATTTTTTGACTAAAACATGCTTTTTCATACTCATCACACTTTCTTCTGTAAACTTTGCTTGGTTTTCATTTCTCAGCTACGAAAAATTAGATGACAGACCTCTGTTCAAGCCTGGAGCAGTCTGTTTGATTTGCTACTAACTTGAGTCACCACAGAAATAATGGTATTCCGAGATCACAACAGTTTTTGCTTAACACCAATTTCAAAATCATGCAAAGTTTACATTTCGATTACAAACGATTCTAAGAAAAAAAAAAATTCCCTATGTTTATTGATAAGACACTCGACTTCATCTTTGCAGAGGAGTAAGACCCACTACCCACCCACAACAAGTGTCTTGATATAACATCTTCACCGAAGGATAAGACCCCCTCTCCAACAACGAGAGTGCTGGATATGACACTTAACAATCTGATAGTGAAATTCCAGTAATGTTGGAGCTTTGGGGAATACTGAGTATCCCTTCATCGCCATCACTCCCAGGTCCACTCTGGTCCGGAGTGCTAGCACCTGATAGGTTTCTATCTATGGGTCAAATAGAACTAAACTGTGAATTTATGCTACATTGAATTGCTTGAAATAGAATTGTTTTGACATTTAAACTGAGTACTTATGCTAAACTGAATTGTTTGATATAGAACTCTTTGACTAAACTGAATAGCTTGAAATAATTTTTTGACAATTACACTGTCTTTTATGCTAAACTGAATCGTTTGAAAGAGAACTGTCAATTTACATAAAAAGAGATTTGGCATTAAATAACCTACAAAGGTTGATATGCCATAAAATCTAAAAAAAATAAGCTTAGAGGTAGATAGATTGACATCTAGATGGATAAATTCCCTTAATTGAATTACTCTAGAAGATAGAGACAGATAAATAGATTGGATGATTCACGTTTTTTGTCTTTTTCTAGCAAATGACAACTCCCCACAGATGTAACGTAATTGAACGGCTCATAGGAAATTGAAAGAATAGATAAACAAATAAATAGAACAGAGAGTAGTCACCGAAAAACAAGACATAGGTTCTCGTAAGAGTTAAGAATTACTAAGGAAAACTGGAGGTCAGAAGTCTTCTGCACATGCGCTGAGCGACAGGAAACAGACGTGTAACTGTTCTCGACATGACAGGCGGAAGTGAGGGGACAACTTGTGTCCTTTGGGAAGTCGACAGCAGATGGTGATAAGGTGAAGATGTCACAAGAACACCAGCCATGAAGATGTAAGTGACATAAGTTTACAAGCCCTAAATTCGGTGGGGGTTTCCAAATGGGACTTTAGACTAGGTGATCCAGCGGACAAGCATATTTGTACCAGGAAAAATTCAAGGTTTGTGTCTGCTCTCTCTTTCCCACCATATGCTGCTTATATTTTGATCAAGCTGAAGTGGTTGTCTCATGTTTCTATACTCCCTTTTACTCTCCCGGTGGCTACTTGTTACATAGTTGTAAATAAACCTTGGGGAATGTTCAACAGAAAAATATCATTTTTTGAGTCTTTGGTATGACTCAACCTGGGATTGAACCCCAGTCTACTGGACTATTGGCGAACACTCTACTCATTAGGCCAATGGCCCGGTACAAACCCAGACAATAATATATAAAAAAAATACCATAATTCTGCACATAAAAACACAAACAAAAAAGGAAAAAGACTTCTTGAAAATTACATCCCCAAAACTAGCAATTTCTACGGACAACCAAAAATTCACGACCCTGAAGAAATTAAAAAATTCAAAGAAACACAAAAAATCTGAATATGTAGAAATTTCAAACCATAGTGACCTCAAATTTCGGCCCATTGTAGTAGGCCCATCATGTCCCACAAACAGACTCAGCAGACTAACAGACATTTTACGACCACCTTTATTGAACAAGATAAACAAAACTATCCAAGCGATAACATCCATTTTTCAAACTCCATCCCGCTTAAAAGTGATTCTGACACATTCAAAGTCACATTTGACGCCAGAGACCCATACAGTAATATCCCTGGCGAATCAGGAAAGCAGGCCATCTCATTTTTGATATATAAATACCCCAAAACATTGCACCCAAGATTCAACAAAAAATGTTTATAGAAGTTATAAAATTAATCCTTAATAATAACTCTTTCCAATTCAATAGAAGAAATCCCATTCAGACCCAAGGGACAGCAATGGGTACTGAAATGGCACCAACATACGCCAATCTTACCTTTGCATATTAAGAAGAAAATCTATTGGAAATCATAGGTAAAAAATACGGCAACAACATTAAAAAAGACTTTACTAGGTCACGGAAAAGATACTTAGATGATTGTTTCATATTCTGGAAATGCCCAGGGGAGACAATAACCAATAACACAACCTATTCCAAAACCTACACCCTAAAATAAAATTCACTATGGAACACAGCTCAAAAGAACTACAATTTTTAGACATCCTAACAAAAAAAAGAAAATGACCTAATCATCATAGATATCTACCACAAACCCACTGGCACCCAACACTACCTCCACTTCATTAGTCATCAACCCCAAAACTGCATAAAATCCATCCCTTACACGCTAACACATAGAATATTCACCATAATCGCTAAAAAAAAATCAGAAAAGCTCGCCTTAAAGAACTACACACAACCCTCCACCAGAGAGGATACCCAACAACACTAATAAATAAGGGATTCGAATTAGCAGAAAAAATACCACAAAATAAACTACGAACTCCCCCTCAAAAAAAAAAAAAATAAAAAAAAAACATAACTACGAAAAACTCCTAGCATACACCACAACCTACAATAAAAATAACCCAGAACTATTCAAGGAAATAAAAAAATCGAGATGAACTTAAAAACAATGACAAAATCAAAGAAATACTAAACACAATAAGAATCATAAAAAGCGAGGCAAACCCCAAAAATCTTTAAAAGAAATTCACCTCTTTTACATTCTGGGAAAACACAACACAAGGATTTACTAAATGCAAGAAAAAAGATGTGAAGTATGTGATATAATTATAGAAGGAATATCCTACACCCTCAAAAACCTGAAAACAAAATCTATAGTAAATATTTAAGTTGCAACTCAAAAAACGTAGTCTACACAATCGAATGTAACAAATGTGAAGTATACATAGGATCAACACAAGCTCTCAATACCAGGATATCACTCCTCAAAAGCATCATTAAAATATCAGAAAATAGAAAATTAGATGTATCTAAATACCCATACGAATGTAGCAACGGATAATTCAGAACAATGTCCGTATATTAAACTAATGCTAACACATTACTTCAAATAAAAGAAAAAAATTCATTGAAAAATCAAGTCCGCATTGGAAAAAGCAGAAACTATGCAAGCACACACACACACACACACACACATATATATATATATATGAATATATATATACATGTATATATACTCAGAGAAAAAATTTTAAAAAGTAGTTACCAGTTAAATTTTAAACCACATTTCTTCGAAAGAGAAAGCTTCATTAAAAATCAAGCCAAAACGGAATAAAATATAAACTATACAGATGCACAAATAGAAACAGAGAGAGAGGGGGGGAGGTAAAAGTATCTGTCAGTTGAATTTTAAACCACATTAACAATAAAAGACAATAAACTTGATAGCATATCAACTATACAGAGAGACAGAGACAGAGACCGACAGACTCAGACACGCACCGACACACACACACATACAGACACAGAGTCACATACGCACTGAGAGACACACCTACACGGAGGGATGGAGACACACACACGCAGACACACACACAGACACAGCGACACACAAACACATGCAACGACCCAGAGTAAAACAACAAAAAGCTTTATAGCATATCAAATATCAAAGTCTTCTAAGGGAAATAAATACATAGATAAATAAAAAAAGAAAAAGGCACCCACAAGTGAGAACAGGAAACACACCCTGAAAAAGAGAAAGAGAGGAAAAAAGAAGAGAAAGAAAGAACCAATCCCCAAAAAGAATCTATTACGAAATTAAAAGAAACAACCAGCCCATCGAAACACTGACCTCTATATAAACCTAATGCCACACCTGAAAAAACATTAAAGGTTCTCTAAGGAAAGTAAGCAACATGCTGGAAACGTACGTAAGAACTAACTAAATAATTTTTAAAAAGTGGACCTATTCATTTTAATATATATATATATATATACTCTCCCCTACCCTTCTGGGGTTGAGCACTCTAGCGAGGGAAGTAAATGGTTGCCACTAGCGTAAAGCAAGGCTCTTCAAATGAATTGAGCTCTCAGTAACCGTTAAGCGGTTATATGTAAACAAAACAAATGTGATATATAAGCATTTAAATTTCAATCGTTTCCGCTAGTTTCCTACTCGTGGTTGAGTGGTAGAATCTTGAATTGGCGTTTGAGTCAACTGGGTTTCGATCCCAGCTTCGGCGATGTAGCCTGTCGAGCCACACTGAAGACTTATGGATTACTATATATATATATATTGAGAAAGAGAGAGAGACAAAAAGATAGGATAATATAGATAGATGCGGAAATACAAACAAACACACACACACATATATATATATATATATATATATATATATATGTGTGTGTGTCTGTCTATGTGGACAATGCTTAAAAGTAAACCTCATTTGGTCATATATCCTAAGAAGCCTATGAGCTTTTTAGCCTACACTCACATATATGAACCGACTGAGAGAGCTAGCTAGCACCGGACAGACTGAGATAGATAGATAGATGTGTATCCTAAGAACCTATAATTTTAGCCAATGTAAAACTCGCTTATTAAGTTTTAAGTAATCATCGAATAAAGTCAACAACAACAACAAACAAGCAAACAAAATAGAAGAAACTTTGTTTTGTCCGTTGGCCGTTATCAATTGCTGGGCCGAGTTTGGTCTCTTTCCGCAAACCCCGCACCCTATTTTCCCGCTATTTATCAGAAAAGTAGGTCACGCATTTTACAAGCAATTTATTCATTAAATGACCTTTTAATGTGTATTTTTAAGTTTTGTTTTATTTTCCTGGGTTTGGAAGAATTTAGTAATGAATATGAAATTTATTTTATACAATACCATTTTGCTTCTGTTTCTTCTCTGTTTTTTTTTTTTAAATTAATTTTTCTCTCTTTTTCTAAGCCACTTTTCCTCGAGTTAATATTTGTTTTGTTTATTTACGTTCGAATTCAATTGGTTCTTTTATTTGCGTATTTCTTTTTCACAATTTATTTGTTATGCTTTTCTTATTATTCATTCTCAGTCTTGTTTTTCATTTTTCTTTTCATCTTTCATTTTCATCTTTTTCGCCTTATTTCTTCATTCCTTTTCTTCGCTTATTTTCTGCCATTTTCTTGGTTTTATGAACTAATTCTTTCTTTCTATCTTTCTACCTTTCTTTCTTTCTGTAAAATTCTACGCGTGCTCTCGTTCAAGGTCACCGGGGAAAATTTTTTTCAAGTATTCTTATTTTTTTATTTTTTATTTTTTGTAATTTAAACTAATTAGACCCTCAATCTCACTGCTTTTTTATTCTTTGAAAAAAAAATCTACATTCTATAAAAGGGGTTTTCTTTCACATTTTAATTCAATGTAGAATGATTATCCATTTCCGGAAAAGTTAACGTTGGGAAAGAAAAGTTAGGTAACAAGTTAGGTGAATGATTTATTATTTTTTTTCAACTAACAGGGTGGGGAATGTTCTTTTTTTAAAAAGTAAATACTTATTCCAGAAAAGGGGGATCACTCTACATTGAAGTAGAATGTGAAAGTGAACCCTCAAGTATAATTTAGATTATTTTTCTTTTCAAAAATATAAAAATATTGCGGTGAGTTTGAGGGTCTAATTAGTTCAAATTTCTCTCTCTCTCTCTCTCTCTCTCTCACACACACACACAAACAATAATTTTTTCCTTTTTTCTGGTGAACTTAAACAGGTGCATGATGGGGAAAATGCATCAATTTTCTTTTTTTTCATTTATTTACATTTTCATAATTTTTTATATTTTCTTGCTTTTTCCATCTTCAAGTTCTTTTTTTCTATCTTTATCATATTTACCCAACCCCTCCGCTCGGGCAGGATAAGACACAAGGTCAATTTTTTTAAGCGGAGTTTAACAGGTTTGAATTCAGGGTTTTCCTTCTCCTAGACTAGTTGCCTCATCAAGGCTGAAGAACCCAGTCTGCCCTACTATTTACCCATAGCTGGAGGGAGAATAATTGGATTCATACCTTTCCCAAGGGTATTAGTGCTATGTGAAATGCAATCGGTCTCGTCCAGGATTTGAACTCGTGTCGCCGTGTCCATTTCCTACGACGATAACGACTACACCACGGGCGCCTCCATTTTTTCTATCACATTTACCCAACCCTCCGCTCGGGCAGGATATGACACAAGGTCAATTTTTTAAGCGGAGTTTAACAGGTTTGAATTCAGGGTTTTCCTTCTCCTAGACTAGTTGCCTCATCAAGGCTGAAGAACCCAGTCTGCCCTACTATTTACCCATAGCTGGAGGGAAAATAATTGGATTCATACCTTTTCCAAGGGTATTAGTGCTATGTGAAATGCAATCAGTCCATTTTTTTTCTATCTTTATGAACAATTATTCTTGAGGCGTTTTTTTTTTCTTTCATTTCTTTCCTCATTCATTACGGTATTTCTATTTTGTAAGTGATGATTTTTATTCGTACATTCGTTATTTAATGAACGAAAATACTGAATCTGATTTCAAGTAATAAACGTATCTGTTCTAAAGAAACTGGGTATATCTTTGGGGCACATTCCATGATATAGATAAAATGTTATCTCAATTATTAGTTATCTCTCGTAATTTTGCAATATTTATCAATTTTTTTCACAAAGAAATACCAACACATTCGGCCAAGTCGGCTGGGACTATAGAATACACCGACTGCATCTTTGCAGAGGAGTAAGACTCCCCCAACGAGTGTGCTGGATATGATTCCAAGCAATCTGATAGTGAGGTTCTACCTATGGAGATTCGGGGAATGTAGAGTACCCCTTCGTTGCTATTAATCCCAGGTCCACCCTGGCCCGGAGTAGGAGCACCATATAGGGTCCTATAATTGAGTCTAATAGAACTCTTTGACAATTTAAACTGTGTGCAAACAAATAACTTATGCTAAATTTAATTGTTAGTGATACATAGCAATACTTGAAACTATTTAACAGTGTAAAAACAAATAAGTAATATTGAATAGAATTATTAGTGTTGAATAACAATGTTGCCATTATTTCCAGGTCCACTCTGGCCCGGTGTAGGAGCACCATATAGGGTCCTATAATTGAGTCAAATAGAACTCTTTGACAATTTAAACTGTGTGCAAACAAATAACCTATGCTAAATTGAATTGTTAGTGATACATAGCAATAATTGAAACCATTTAACTGTGTACAAACAAATCAGTAATATTGAATAGAATTATTAGTGTTGAATAACAATACTTGAAACTTTTTAACTGCCTGCCTGAATTAAATAGTTGGTATTAGATAGCAATATGTGTAACCACTTCACTGTATTCAAACAAATGATAAATATTCAATAGAATTATTAGAGTTAGGTAGCAATTATTGAAACCATTTAACTGTGTAGAAACAATAGCAATTCTATTGTCCCAAAAATTAGTTCTAACCCATTAAAAAATGAAAGTACCTACAAACTATATGTGCAAACAAATGACTGATGTTAAATTGTTACTGTTATATAGGAATACTTGAAACCATTTAAATGTATGCAAAAATGATCTCAAGCTCGTTTTAAAATGTTTACAAATCATATATATTTAATATATATATATGTCTAAAGAGGATTTGGTATTAAATAACCTACAATGGTTGATATGCCATAAAACCAAACCAAACCAAACCAAATCATATATATTTAATATATATATATATATATATATATATATATATATATATATATATATATATATAAAGAGGATTTAGCATTTAATAACCTACAATGGTTGATATGCCTTAAAACGCAAACGAAACCAAATCATATATATTTAATATATATGTATAAAGAGGATTTGGCATTTAATAACCTACAGTGTTTGATATTCCATAAAACGCAAACGAAACCAAATCTTATATATTCAATATATATGTATAAAGAGGATTTGGCATTTAATAACCTACAATGGTTGATATGCCATAAAACGCAAACAAAACCAAATCATATATATTTAATATATATGTATAAAGAGGATTTGGTATTAAATAACCTACAATAATTAATGTGCCGTAAAACCAAACCAAACCAAAAACTAATACAGTATTTCAGTTTTTGATAAGAAAACGAGTAATGGGTTGACTATGTGACCAACCAAAATTCTACGATAAGAATACATCGAAAATCTTGTAAAAAGGAATTATCATTGTCCAAGAATGAATGTAAATATTACTGATAAAATAGAGGCATTAAAGTTATCTTACAAATGCATTATGAATGATTCAGTTTTATAAATACAGTGAAAATAAGGAAGAAAGGAATTATCGGTTGAAGAGGATTATTCAAAATATTATTCTTATTAAATCAAAGACTTATATTAAGTCTTCCTCAAAGTAATTTCCGATTTTATTATCCAAAAAATAGTTTTCTCGGTTCAAGCTTAGAATTGATTTATTCTATTAAGTTTTAACATTACTAATAACTCCATATCAACGAAAGAATTTATGAAGGTTTGTAAAGATATCATTATATTTAAAGGTTGGTTGGTTTACTGGGTGATTGGTTGGTTGGGTTTTATGGCATATCAACTTTGTTGGTTATTTAACATCAAATCCATTTTCATACAAATAAACTGTTCTATTTTCATACAAATAAACTGTTTTATTTCAAACAATTCAGTTTGGCATCAGTACAATATTCAATTGTCAAAAACATTTCTATTTCAAGCTAATCAATTTAGTCAACAAATTCTAATTTAAACAATTCAGTTTAGTATGAGTATAGTTTTGGTCCACACATAATTAAATGTCAAAACAGTTTATTTCAAACAATTCCGTTTAGCGTAAGTACAGTTTCAATGTCAAAAACTGTTTTATTTTTAAAAATTCAGTTTTGCATAAGTACGCAATTTATTTTTATTTGGTCCATAGATAGGACCCTATCAGCTGCTACCATTCCAGGTCAGAGTGGACCTATCAGCAATGCCAATGAAGAGATACTTCGCATTCCCCAAAACTCCAGTATTATTGGAACCTTACCATCTGATTGTTTAGTGTCATATCCTGGACACTCGTTGGGTGGGTGGGGTTTTACCTTTCGGCAGAGAAGCAGTCAGGGTATTCTTAAGCCCCAGCCGACTGGGTAATACACAGTTAATTGTAAATACAGTTTAATTTCAGACAATTAGGTTTAGCATAAGTTCACCATTTCGATGTCAAAACAGTTCTGTTTCGAGCAATTCAGTTTAGAGTAAGTACGCAGTTTAGTTCTATTTCACCCATAGATAGGACCTATCGGGTGCTTTCACTCTGGGCCAGAGTGGACATGGGAGTGATGGCAATGAAGGGGTACTCCGCATTCCTCAAAGCTCCAGCATTACTGGAATCTCACCATCAGATTGTTTAGTGTCATATCCACGGCACTCGTTGGAGGGATCTTACCCCTCTACAGAGATGCAGTTGGTGTATTCTACAGCCCCAGCCGACTGGGCAACATATATTTATGGGAGAATGTTTGTGAAGTAGATATTTCAAATTTTCATCTGTGAATATTTGTTAAGATATCATTTTCATGATTGCATGTTTGTTAAGTAAAGATATTATATTTTCAAGGGTCATATCTTCCTGGATGAAGGCTTGTAAAGATTTCATATCTGTAGATTTCATATTTTCATTTGGGAATATTTGTTAAGTGAACATTTCATATCTTCATCTATAAATATTGATAAACATTTGATATCTTATTAGTAAAGACTTTTTATCTTTATGAATGAATGTTATGAAAGGTAGTAGCTATCGAAAAGGGAGCCTTCGGGTTACCCTCGACTACGGTCGCAAACTTCACTTACTTACTATATTTGTAAAGATTTTATATCTTCACGGATGAATGAATGGTTGCACAGTTTTCATATATTCAGGGGTGCATATTTGTTAAATTTCATAATATTCATGGATGAATGTTTGTGAAGCTAAGATTTCAAATCTTCGTAGGAAAACTTTTGTAAATATTTCATATCTTCTTGAGTGAATATTTGTAAAGATTTCATATTTTTATGCAAGTGTGTATTTTTAT